>CM077643.1:221819729-223019729 GCA_039707465.1 Rhabdophis nuchalis | reverse complement strand
ATTAGTTTGAAATAAGACTGAAATACTATTACTTTTAACGTGCAAGGTTATCATGTACAAGGTTTTTTTTCTTGGCAATCCCGATTACCATATTTGTTAGAAATCTGATTTAAAAATTTAAATCTAAGAATATCAAATGAGAAGGTAAGTACTTCTGAGAGGCAGTTTAATTATTCTTTGCACAAAACCATCATTATGCTTTTAAGTACCAACCCTGTAGGAAGAAAGATATTTCAAATTCATGGGTGCTGATATAATATTTCTAGATTCCTGAATGATGAGGTTTGTGATATTTTCTTCAAGTCATTTTTGGTAGATTAAAGCATTTGTGCATCTAAACTACTTTTTCTGTATGACATTGACTAAAGTTTGTGTGATTCAAAATGAAAGCACATCAGTGCATTTCCTGGGTCTCTGATCCAGCTGCAATCTATTCCAATGCTATTCTTGATGGTCCCTCAACTATAAGCACCTGATTTGAGGGATATAAGGATACTGCGGCTAGAATGGCCATCTGATTCTCAAACAATTCATTCATCACATTTCTATATCACCCTAAGTCAGGGGTGTCAAACTGATGGCCCGCAGGCTGGATGCATCATGTGCAGGTCATACCCACCCCTGCGAATGGGAAAAATGTCGTGTGATATGGTGAGTTTGACACCCATGAGCTAAGTAATTCTAGATAGTTTACAATATAAACCTGAAGCTGCAAGTGGGCTGGATGAGACAGGAAACTGCTGCGTTCTACTCATCCTATTTTGGATCAAACCATTATCTGGTTGTAGACTTTATTGGTAGCCTTGGAAGGGTTTTTTTTCAGCAGCTTTTATCAAAATTAGAGTAAATAGATTTGGCCATAATACTTTATGCATAATTATTATGCTAGTATTGATATTACTGGATGATAATGGTTATTTTTAAAAAAATGAATACTACAGGTTCAGCACTTATTAAGCTTCTACTGAAGAACCTTACTAATCTATTTAAAAATGTTAATGTGCTGCTGTTCAACCTAGAAGGCTGCTAAAACAGCTTATATGTTAATTGAAGTCAGTAAATACCCTCGGGCCTATAGTTTAAAATGATGCAACACAGATGGAATGTTAAGGAAAAGGATGAAAATATGAATACTTAAGCTTAATATGAAAGCTTGTGTCATCAAAATTTGTCATTTATCATCTGCATTTGGATATGACTCAAAGTTAGAAATTTTACCTCAGTAATATAGCAAATAAGATTGTAACAATCATTCTACCAAGCATCAGTAAAGATGTTTTCATTCTTCAAGGAACCATCACTTTTGGAAGAACACACGGCTTTTTGAAAGTTTTAAAAGTCGAAGAGAGTCTTCGTTATCTTACATATTTTAGAAAGATAATACAACTTCTGTCACCCCAATTTTGAAAAGGCGTTTTCCCTATATATATATATTTTAAAAATCATGCAAATATTTGCTGGCCTAGAAATCTGCCCTACAAAGTTAGCACGGTTGATCTTCCATGACGTATCAATTTCTACAATCATATGTTTAGTAGTCTAGAGTATGTGTCTTACATTCTATATGTTAGGCCACAGTTTCAGCATAAATGGGAGGGTCTAAAGGGGATTCACTTGTATGTCCTTGTCCCAGCCCTGATCTCTAATGAATTGGCAGGAAGAGAGGTGATCACAAGATACAGAAGGCTGAAGAAACACTTAGGTCTTGAAAGGCAGAATTATCTAAACCTAAGTTATAAACTAGAATGGTGTTGCATAAAAGTGAGGAGTCAGCTGCTACCTAAACACGTCAAGTACGAGGCTGGCTCCAAGAGGTTGTCAACGCTTCCTTAAGTGAGGGTTCCTTGCCTGCTTCCCTAAAAGAGGCTATGGTGAGGCCCCTCCTTAAGAAGCCCTCTTTGGATCCAGCTTTATTAACCAACTATCGTCCAGTCTCCAACCTTCCCTTCTTGGCGAAGGTTGTTGAGAGTGTGGTGGCACAACAGTTTCCCCGTCACCTGGAGGAAGTTGATTATCTAGACTCGCGCCAGTCCGGCTTTCGGCCCGGGCATAGCACCGAGACGGCATTGGTCGCGTTGGTTGATGATCTCTGGAGGGCCAGAGATGGGGGTTGTTCCTCCATCCTGGTCCTATTAGACCTCTCGGCGGCTTTTGATACCATCGACCATGGTATCCTATTGCATCGGCTGGGGGGGTTGGGGGTGGGAGGCACCGTTTTACGGTGGTTCTCCTCCTACCTCTCTGGCCGATCGCAATTTGTGTTGACAGGAGAGCAGAGGTCGACCTCGAGACCCCTCACATGTGGGGTGCCTCAGGGGTTGGTCCTCTCGCCTCTCCTGTTTAACACATATATGAAGCCGCTGGGTGAGATCATCCGTGGTTTTGGGGTAGAGTACCATCTCTACGCTGATGACACTCAGCTGTATATATCTACCCCAAACCACCCCAACGATGCCGTAGCGATGATGTGCCAGTGCCTGGAAGCCGTACGGGTCTGGATGGGAAGAAACGGACTCAAGCTCAACCCGACCAAGACCGAGTGGCTGTGGTTTCCGGCTACCCGATTCAACCAGCTGATTCCATCGCTGGCCATTGGGGGCGAACATCTTGCCCCAGTGGATGGGGCGCGCAACTTGGGTGTCCTCTTGGATGCCCGGCTGTCCATGGAAGATCAAGTGACAGCCGTGGCCAGGAGGGCGTTCTACCAGGTTCGCCTGGTTCGCCAGTTGCGCCCCCTATTGGATCGGGACGCCCTTCGCACAGTCACTCATGCTCTCGTGACATCCTGACTGGACTATTGTAACTCTCTCTACATGGGGCTCCCCTTGAGGTGCACTCGGAGACTTCAGCTAGTCCAGAATGCAGCCGCGCGAGCAATTATGGGAACCTTAAGGTTTACCCATGTAACACCGCTCTTGCGCGAGCTGCACTGGCTGCCTGTCGTCTTGCGGGTGCGCTTCAAGGTTTTAGTTATCATCTTCAAAGCGCTCCATGGCTCGGGACCTAGCTATTTGCAGGATCGGATCCTGCCTCATACATCCACACGGCCAATTCGCTCCCACAGAGAGGGACTTCTCCGGGTGCCGTCCACTAGACTTTGTCAGCGGGCGACGCCCAGGGGAAGGGCTCTCTCTGTGGCGGGCCCAGCCCTCTGGAACGACCTTACCCCCGACATTAGAACAACTACGGACCTCCGCTCCTTCCGTCTAAAATTAAAAACATATTTGTTCTGCTTGGCCGGCCTAGGGTAGTCTCTCGTCTATGGGATTGTTAATAATTTTAGATAGGGATTTTAGTATTTTAATTGGTAATTTTTAGCGCAGGGATATATTTAATTTGTTTTTATTATGTGTATGTGTATTTATTGTTTTATTTGCCCTGTGCACCGCTCCGAGTCCCTTTGGGGAGAGGGAGCGGTCAACAAATTAAATTATTGATTGATTATTGAAGTAGGATTTTGAGTTTCCACAGCTGCTTTCTTGATAAATGAAATGGCTAGGTATATGTATATATTTTATTATTTGTTTGTGTTGTCCATAATTTATTAAAGGAGCCACAATTTCTAGATTAGCACAGCATACTAAAGAAATTATAGTTTCTAAATTATACTTAATGCATCATTCAGCACTCAATCATAATGTAAAATATTTTATTTTGTTTAAAGTATTATATTGACCCAACCAATGTGGGGTTTTGGTAAAAGACCATAACCAACCTATTACAAAAAGATGTCCTTTGTCTGCAATTGAATACTGCTTACATGAGCTGTGATGTTATCCTGATTCTTCACTTGCATTCCTTTGCCTACAACACTTTGTGATCTCAGCCATTATGCATCTTGTACCTCACATATAAGGCCAAAGTTGATTCTTTCTTTTACCTTCAAGTAATACATTAGAAAAGTTTGTGATACCTATTCTACTTCCTTCCATGTACTTGGTTGCACCATCCTACATTCACATTTAAATAATAATTTGTGGAATAGAGATGGTACTTTGCATGTAGAAGTACAAACATTGCACCTGTCTGTGTCTCATTAAAGGAGTCAAGACTACTCATGTGTTTGGGGAAGCACTTCAAATCCAAAGCATTAAACTGCCCTGCTTTCTCCACTTAATATATTTTATGTCCCAGCTCACAATTCCTTTGAAAAGTTTTAGATGCCATATTTTTGTAGTAAGATTGTCTCTTTGGTAATCCATCCTTTCAATCTTTATAATAGAGTATGGTGCTGAAGGAAGAATCAGAGGGGAATTAGTAAAAATCAGCTGTCTCAATTGTAGAATTATTTTCAGTTAAGGCACAGCCAAAGAAAGGCCACCACTTGTTGAGATTGTATGGCAGGCAATGAAGTTTCTTTCTTGTTTCGTATTAGGGCAAAACCAATATTGAACACAACATTGCCCTTATACATTAAGTAATGGCTCTGAGTTGCCATGAGTTTTAATTGCTGCTGCCAGCTGGTATGTCTGTACATGGAGTTGAATGTTGGAATATTGATTAAATCTAGTTAAATTGGGTTTCTCTTTTGGGGTGAATGGGGGAAGAGAACAAATTTAATTTGCCTTAATTTAGAAGACGTCAGTCAAACCTAAGGAGAGAAAGGGCTGAAGCTCTCAACCTTCCTTACCTCTATTTTATCTGTCTTTTATTTATGAATTTTTAAATTAGTTTAATTTTCTTACTAATTTGTTAATTACTACACTTTTCAAGTGCCTTAGATGAGACACTTACTTTGTTTTATTTTTCAAAAACATTGCTCAGCAATCTAATTTTTCTGATATATTATGCTTAGCATTTGTTTTGCTTTACTTTTTTTGTTCATGTTGTTTTAAGCTTAAGTGTATTTTCTTCTTTCAGGATTCATGTGGACTAGAGATTCATTGGCTACTATAATGGAAAAATCATGGATGCTTTGGACTTCCATTGAAAAATGGCTGCTTGCTTTGGTGTCATGGTCCTGGGGTGTCTGCCGTATTTCTCTCTTACCTTTAATAGTGACTTTTCATTTGTACGGTGGCCTGATTTTACCTCTGTTAATATTTGTATCTATCATAGGTATATTATATAAATTCCAGGATGTGTTGCTTTATTTCCCTGAGCAACCCTCTTCATCACGACTCTATGTTCCCATGCCTACTGGCATCCCCCATGAGAATATCTTTATCAAAACCAAAGATGGTGTGTTGCTCAACCTAATTCTTCTCAGATTCACAGGTGATAATTCCTCATATTCTCCTACTATCATTTATTTTCATGGGAATGCAGGCAACATTGGGCATCGACTACCAAATGCTTTATTGATGCTGGTAAACCTAAAAGTAAATTTATTATTGGTTGACTACAGAGGCTATGGGAAGAGTGAAGGAGAAGCAAGTGAGGATGGCATCTATTTAGATTCTGAGGCTGTTCTAGACTATGTGATGACTAGATCAGATCTTGACAAGACAAAAATTTTTCTTTTTGGCCGTTCATTGGGGGGAGCAGTTGCTATTCACCTAGCCTCTGAAAATTCTCATAGGATTTCTGCAATCTTGGTGGAGAATACATTCCTTAGTATCCCACATATGGCCAGCACTCTGTTTTCTTTTTTCCCTATGAGGTACCTTCCTTTATGGTGCTATAAGAACAAGTTCCTGTCTTATAGAAAAATATGTCAGTGCAGGATGCCTTCACTGTTCATTTCTGGACTTGCTGACCAATTGATTCCTCCAGTTATGATGAAGCAACTTTACGAACTTTCACCTGCTCGGACTAAAAGATTGGCAATATTTCCAGATGGAACTCATAATGACACTTGGCAATGCCAAGGCTACTTTACTGCACTCGAACAGTTTATCAAAGAAGTTCTAAAAAGCCACTCCCCTGAAGAAATGGCAAAAATGACCTCTAATGTAACAATAATATAATTGTAATTCCAGTTTGTCTTTCTGATACAACTGCATTGTACCTGGATTTGTGGGAAATTATCATTAATTACCATTTTAAAATGTGTATTCTGTATGTATTTATCTTTAAAAAGTGAAATTAAATATGGAGATATCTACTGATTTATGATCCAACATAGTTTTTACACTGCATTGTAAACAAATAAAACTTCTATTTGTTTTAATAAAATGCTTTTTTTATTTTAGGAAAAGACATTTTAACACATTTGTTGCTCAGTGTTGTGTTCTGAATTGAGGGAAGAATAAAGCAGTTCAGTATAGTGTATATGTTAGCTCCATGGATAAACATGGTTTGCCAAATATGTCTGGCAGTCTGTTTTCAGAGAATGTAGACAGCTAGATATACATTAGTCTGTTACTAAAATTAATCTGTATTTTCAACCCCTGCTCCTGCTTGGTTAAGGCCTCATCCTTGCAATGGTGAATGCTTCCTTGGAGAGGATAGTCCTTCCAAATCTGGAAGAGATAAGAGTCTCCACCACAAAAAAACCACTGCTGGATCTCTGTGATTTGGACAATTTTCATCCCGTCTCCAGGCTTTTCTTAGAAAAAAATGGAGAATATGATGAGACTACAGTTCAGAATGTGGCAATCAGGTTTCAGAGCCTGGTACAGTACTGAAACAACTTGGACATCTTCATTTGTGGCAGATCTAGGATGGGGGTAGTGTATCCATCCTGGCCTTTGGTAACTTTACAGCTTTTCATACTATTCATGGTGTTTAGAGTTTGGGTATAGAGAACACTATGTTCCTGTGGTTCTTCCTCAAAGTTTGAAGGTTCCAGTCAGATTGAGGGCAGAGTCATGTCCTAGATCCCTGCTTTGAAGAGTGTCACATGGCTGCCCCCCCCCCCCCATTTTATTATCTACATCAAGACTCTATCACTTGTTGATATGAAAGGCCAGACTCAGCTCAACCTACCAGGACAGTGACTGTGGGGCTCCATAGGACCTGGGCCTAGAGCTATTTAAACTTTGAATAGGGTTGTACTACCCTGCTTGGATTCAGCATGTAATTTTGTAGTCCACCTAGATTCTTAGCTCCTGTCCAAAGAGTGGGTAATATCTGTGAGCACAGGGACTTTTACATAACTGTCTTGTACACCAGGGGTCCCCAACCTTTTTTGCACCAGGGACCAGTTTCATTTTAAAGAAAATTCTGCGGACCGTCTGAGTGGCTCAGCAGTCATTTGACTGGGTGGGCGTGGCCAACTTAGAAAATGTGAAACTCACTTAACAATGATCTTGGTTAGCAACCAAACTTTTGGCCTCAACTGTGGTCATAAGATTTCTTTCTTTTCTTTTTCTTCCTTTCTTTCTTTCTCTCTTTCTTTTTCTTTGTCTCTGTCTCTCTTTCTTTCTCTCGCTATTTCTCTCTTTCTCCCTTTCTCTCTTTATTTCTTTCTCTTTTTTTCTCTTTCCCTCTTTTTCTCTTTTTCTCTCTCTTTCTCTCTTTCTGTATCTTTTTCTTTCCTTTCTGTCTCTTTCTCTCTGTCTGTCTTTCTCCCACTTTCTTTTTCTTTCTCTTTCTTTCTCTCTGTCTCTCTCCTTCATCCGCCCATCTCTGTCACTCTGTGTGTGCGTGCGTGTGTCTGTCTGTCTTGCATTCACTCAATCACTCATTCTGTGTCTCTGTCTATCTTTCTCTCCCTCCCTCCCTCTCTCTGTCTCTATGTGTGTCCGTCATCGTCGTCGTCCCCCCTCCAGCCTCCTCAGCCCACCTGCCGCGCTTGGTCGCTCGTTCGCTCGTTCAGGCTCCGTGGCTGGATAGGAGCCGGGCTGGAGGGGAGGAGGAGGGGGCAGCCCATTGGGCAGAGCGCGCGGGAGAACGCAGAAGGATGGTGGGGGCTCTTCCTCCACCCTCGTCGACGGAGGGACTCCTGTGCGCCGCCGGAGCAACCCTCCCTACGGCCGCCAGTTCCCTCCCCCGCCCGCGGAGCCTCCGCAGCCCCTGGAAGAAAACGAGTGGCCGGCATGCCAGCAGGGGAGGGAATCGGTGGCCGGTCCGGCGGCGCCCAGGACTCCCTCCGTCGACGAGGGTGGAGGAAGAGCCACACTCCAACGGCGCGAACAGCCGCACCTGTGTTCTCCCACGCGCTCTGCTCAGGGGGCTGCCCCCTCCTCCTCCTCTCCAGCCCTGCGGACCGGCTCCCACCCAGCCACGGAGCGGCACCGGTCCGCGGCCCGGGGGTTGGGGACCCCTGTTGTACACCATTTGTACCTTTTCCTGGACTGCTCCCAGTCATTCATCCTTAGTCATTCCTGAATGAATTACTGAAACCTATTCTACCTGGGACTGCCCTACGAAGACTATTGGAATGTAGCTATGCAGGTATTTAAAGGCATTCCTCATTATACTTATGCGACACCACAAGATGTATTGGCTTTATATAGATTTCTAGTTGCAATTCAAAGTGCTAGTTGTCACCTGTAAACCACTGCATGGCATTGGAGTGAATTGTTTATGGGACTGCATTTTTCCAATGGTATCTGTCTATCCCACATGTTCCAACAGAAAGGCCCCAAGATGAAACAATGCCATCTTTTGGGATCTCAGAAGCATGCCTTCTTAGCAGTGGCCCCTAGCCTTTGGTCTTGTCTTTCTCCTGGTACACTGCTGGCCCCAGCACTCCAGACTTTAGAAAGGTTAAGATCTGGCTTTCCCCCCAGCTCTTGGGACAAGAGGAGCAGATTTCCCATTTGGTGGATACAACAAGCTTTTTGTTTTGATCACCATGTAATTGTTCGACAGTATTTTATTTTAATGGTGTGTGTTTCTTTTGTTTTGAGTTGTGTAGCTGTACAACTGTCATAAATAAAGGAAACTTTTAGACTAGAAACAAGAGAAAGGGCGCAAGAATTTAAACCTTGATTTCACTGTAAATTAGTCTTGCAATTTCTGGAATTATTCTTAAGTAATAGTTGATGGGTGACTTTTCTATGATATTTCATTTATCTGAAGTCTTTTTCTTTGTCTTTGACTGCCCATTTGCTATTTTCTAGTCCATCATGGCAGGAGAAATCTGGCAACTATTACTTTAGTACATATGATTAAATCTCCAAATTTAATTTAATTTTGTGATTCGTGATTAACCTCTTTTAATATTATTAATATTATAAATAGCACTAAGGGAAAACAATTCATTGGAATGGCTATTTAAATACTTTTTACTGCTTATTCTGCATTTTAATATGGGTATATCTAAAGATTATAATCATTTGATATTACCGTACAGTGTCAAAGGCAGGTAAACCTGCTCATGCCCAAGACTTTAGTTGCAGTCCTGGTATTGAAAAATATTGAACGCTATATTTTCCTATGGATTTTTATTTACTTTCATCATGAGAAGGTACTGGTTCAAATCTGGGTGCTCCTCCCTCTGGGAGATTTAGATTGCCTGATATAAAACTATTTTGTGGCCCATTGTTTACTTTGGATAGAAAAGTGGGTGCTGCTGAGAAATAAAATAGCATTTGAATTAATATGTTTTCCATAGTGGAGGAGGCAGCATCTAGATTGGGTGAGACTCCCTTCCGCTCATTGGAGGACTGAGTCTGGGCAAAGTTTAGGCCTCGCCCTCGCCACCGGGCATGCCCAGTTTCGACTCAGTCCCTCAATGAGGCAGCAGCGTCTTGCAAGTTCTCCAGTCCAGATGACTTCAATCAACTTTGGAAAATAATGGCAGAAAGAAAGAGGCTAGTGAAGCCAAGCGGTTCCTAGGCTGCAGCACTACTCCCGCGAGGGCAGCAAGCCTCGAACCGGGCCTTTAACCCTTGTAGGGTAAACAGGCCGGCGAGCGCACCCCCGCCTACAGCGACCTCCGCTGGGGGGATTGAAGAGCGCTCGCCCACGCAGACCCTGGAAGCCTCCCTGCCACCGCCTGCACGCACCAGAAACTCGTGAGTAGCTGGATGTCGACTCAGCCCTCAAATGGGCTGTTGTGCCATCCTGGAACTCCTAAGCAGAAATCTTGCTTTAAAGGAAGAAAAGGAAAAATGCTACATACCTGCCTGAGTGAGTATTTGGAAACTCACAGAGAGCCTGGCGGGGCTGGGGGCGGTCGCCATTAGCCCCCAGGGGCGGCACACTGCCTTTGTCACTAAGAGTGACCTGGGTCATTCAGCAGGGACCGACAGCCGCTTGGCAACGCTGAGCCTCTGCAAGCCTCACCAGAGCACAGCGGGAGCTGGGAGCAGAGCTCATTTACGAGACCCGCCTCCGAAATGCTAATCCCATCGGGTGCAAGGGGTGCGAAAGCTCTTTGCAGAGTAAACCGCCTTTCAAGCCCCGGATTGAAGCGCCCTTTGAATTCGGCGCGAATCACTGTTTTGCATAGCAGGGGACCATGTGCTCCAAGATGGCGGCCCCCTGCTTCTCTGAGGATACAAGACGGAGTCTGGTTCCTGCAGCAGCCCTGCTAAAGGCACAGAGAAACCTCCAAAAAGGTTTGAAAACTCTTCCAGAAAGGGGGGGGGAGTGGCAGGGCCCCAAAGCCACGCCAAGCTCATTCCTCCTCCTCCCTCTCCTCTTGCTAACTACCTCTCTTCTCATGCAAATTTCGTTTCCAAGGAGACCTTAACTACAGCCGCTCAGGCTGAATAGGGCAAGTGGGGGATAAAGGTCATTCCTCCTCCTCTCCCCTCTGCTCTTGCTGGTCACCTCTCTTCTCATGCAATTTCGTTCCCATGGAGACCTTAACCACAGCAGGTCTGACTGATAGGGGCGATCCCTGTTGGTTTTTTTGTTTTTTCTAAGTTGGCAGAGTCTGCTTCCTAGTGTATCAATTTAACTGATTTCAATTTAACATATTTCAAAAAAATAGCCAATGCTGATGCCCTGCTAGTAGAGGAGCTAAATAGCTTCTTCGCCCGCTTTGAGGTAAAAAGACCAGTCTCTGTGGCTTTATCCCAAAGGCCCTCTTAACATCCAGCCACTCACCCTGGATGAACATCAAGTGAGAGCTGAGCTGAAGGCTGTAAATCCCAACAAAGCTGCAGGTCCAGACGGGGTGTTGGGGAAAGTGGTAAAAACCTGTGCTGACCAATTAGCAGGGGTTCTGACAAGAATTTTTAACCTCTCCCTGAAACAGGCTAGAGTCCCATCATGCTTGAAAGCAGCCACCATTATCCCAGTTCCAAAGACAGCAGCCATAAAAAGCTTGAATGACTATAGACCCATTGCACTGACATCTATAGTGATGAAGTGCTTTGAGAGACTGGTCCTACAACACCTCAGGTCCTGTCTTCCACCAAGTTTTGATCAACACCAGTTTGCGTATAGAAACAACAGGTCGACAGGGGATGCCATCACCACTGCTCTCCATATCGCACTGAGCCACCTTGAGAAATCTGGGAATTATGTCAGAATGCTTTTTATAGATTATAGCTCGGCCTTTAACACCATCCTACCAGGCATTCTCATTGAAAAGTTGACTGACCTGAATTTCCCTCCCCTTACTTGTGAATGGATCAAAGACTTCCTGACCGATCGTCCACAAACAGTAAGGGTTGGGTCCTTTACATCTTCCACACTGAAGCTCAGCACAGGCTCCCCTCAGGGCTGTGTGCTCAGCCCCTACCTCTACTCACTGTATATATATGACTGCATATCCTCTGATCCATCCAACATCATAATAAAGTTTGCAGATGACACAACGGTGGTGGGTCTCATAACTGGAGGGGACGAATCAGCATACAGGGAAGAAGTCCAGAAGGTATCCGCATGGTGCTCAAGAAACAACTTACATCTAAATACTAGCAAGACAAAGGAGATGGTGCTAGATTTCCGGAGGCACAGAGAGGAACCTGCCCCACTGTATATCGAGGGGGGCTGTGTGGAGAGGGTTTCCTCTTTTAAATTCTTAGGAGTGCTTATTAGCCAAGATCTCACCTGGAAAAACAACACGTCTCTGGTGATTGGAAAAGCTCAACAGAGACTTCATTTCCTTAGAGTCCTGCAGAAAAATCAGGTGGAACAACGGCTGATGACCTCTTTCTATCGGTCCATCATAGAAAGTGTCCTCACATATTGTATCACAGTGTGGTATGCTGGTTTAACAGTTGCGGAGAGGAAGGCACTACAGAGAGTGATCAATTCGGCACAAGAAACCATCGGTTGCCCTCTGACATCACTGGATAACATCGCCAGATCTCGCTGCTTTAGCAGAGTAAGGAAGATTCTCAAAGATGATTCACACCCTGGTTGGTATCTCTTTGCCCTTCTACCATCAGGCAGAAGATATCAAAGTATAGCCAGCCGAACAAACAGGTTTAAAGGTAGCTTCTATCCATGGGCTGTGAGACTTTTAAATTCAACCACAATCACTCCATGCACATGCTAGGGGTTTTGTTTTTTTCTCTCTTCTTTGTTTCTGTTATAATTTTGCACCAGTGAAGTTAAAACCAATTTCATTGTAATTTTTACAATGACAATAAAGATTATTATTATTATTATTATTATTATTATTATTATTATTATTATTATTATTATTATTATTATTATTATTATTATTATTATTATTATTATTATTATTGTAAGTAGTACAATGACAGTAAAGACAAGAACAGAATTTGGCCCCCAGGGTCTAATTCTAAATGTGTGAAGCAAAGACACTGGAATGCATACGCTAGAAGGCCAGCAAGGCTGCAGAGGAAGAATCCCCTCCTCCGCTACATGGGAGATTCCCATTGACGGCGGGGGGTGTATGTGCCCAGGAAGGGCTACCACACCCTCTTGCAATGTCGCTGGGTTGCTCCCCCCCCCCCAAGGCTGCACATCTGGAGGGGCAGGCATGAGAGCTAGCCAGATGCCAATCTTAGGCATGAAGGCTTGCAAGGCACCAATCTTAAAATATTGGGAATTTAGTTATATATATATAACTAAGGTTGATATTTATACATATGAATAAACTAAGTTCATTGTAAAACCATTTTTCATTGTAATTTTAGTACAATGACAATAAAGATTATTATTACTATTATTATTATTATTATTACTAGCTATACCCGGCCACGCGTTGCTGTGGCCCTGTCTGGTTAAATGGCCAACCAATCTGTGTGTAGATCTACACCTGCACACATACACACAACCACCATATAATCCCCAACCTACCTACCTACTGTATTTCTCCCTCTCTATCTATCCCTCTACCTACCTACCTACTGTATTTCTTTCTTTCTCCCTCTATCTACCGACCTACCTACTGTATTTCCCCCTCTTTCTCTATTCCTCTACCTACCTACCTACTGTATTTATTGCTATCTATCTATACACCTACCTACCTACCTACCTATGGTATTTCTCCCTCTCTGTCTATCCCTCTACCTACCTACCTATTGTATTTCTTGCTTTCTCCCTCTACCTACCTACCTACCTACCTACCTACCTACCTACTGTATTTCTCCCTCTCTATCTATCCCCCTATCTACCTACCTGCCTACCTACTATATTTCTCCCTCTCTGTCTATCCTTCTACCTACCTACCTACTGTATTTCCCCCTCTCTATCCCTCTACCTACCTACTGTATTTCTCCCTCTTTCTCTATTCCTCTACCTACCTATCTACCGTATTTCTCGCTATCTATCTATACACCTACCTACTTACCTACCTACGGTATTTCTCCCTCTCTGTCTATCCCTCTACTTACCTACCTATTGTATTTCTTGCTTTCTCCCTCTACCTACCTACCTACCTACCTACCTACTGTATTTCTCCCTCTCTATCTATCCCCCTATCTACCCACCTGCCTACCTACTGTATTTCTTCCTCTCTGTCTATCCCTCTACCTACCTATCTACTGTATTTCTCCCTATCTATCTATCCATTCCCCTACCTACGTACCTACCTACCTACCTACCACATTTCTCCCTTTCTATACACCTACCTACCTACCTACTATATTTCTTCCTTTCTCCCTCTACCTACCTACCTACCTACCTACCTACCTACCTACCTACCTACCGTCTTTCTTTCTTTCTTTCTTTCTTTCTTTCTTTCTTTCTTTCTTTCTTTCTTTCTTTCTTTCTTTCTTTCTTTCTTTTTCCTTTCTTTCTTCCTTCCTTCCTTCCTTTCTTTCTTTGTATGTATGTATGTATGTATCTATCTATCTATCTATCTATCTATCTATCTATCTATCTATCTATCTATCTATCATCTACCTACCTACCTACCTACCTACCTACCTACCTACCTACCTTATTTCTCCCTCTCTATCTATCCCTTGGGGGTCATCTAATCCAACTCCCTGCCTAGGCAGGAAGCCCTATACCCATGATGGCGAACCTATGGCACGGGTGCCACAGGTGGCACACGGAACCATTTCTTAGGCCACGCGAGGCATTGCCCTGTCAGCTTCAGTGTGTATGTGTGCCCTGGCAAGCTGATTTAGCCCTTCTTTTGAGGCTGTTTTTTGCCCTCTGGAGGTGGGGAAGGCTGTTTTCACCCTCCCCAGGCTCCTATAAAGCCTCTGGAGCCTGGGGATGACGTAAAAAGCATGCCAAATGTAGGGGGTCATGCACATAGCATTATGGATGTGGCACACCTGTGCACATTACCCCAGCACTCCCCCTGCTTTTGGCACGCGAGCCAAAAAAGGTTAGCCATCACTGCCCTATACCATTTCAGACAAATGGCTATCCAACATCTTCTTGAAGACTTCCAGTGTTGGGGCATTCACAACTTCTGGAGGCAAGCTGTTCCACTGATTAATTGTTCTAACTGTCAGGAAATTTCTCCTCAGTTCTAAGTTGCCTCTCTCCTTGATTAGTTTCCCCCCATTGCTTCTTGTTCTGCCCTCAGGTGCTTTGGAGAATAGTTTGACTCCCTCTTCTTTGTGGCAACCCTCTCTCTCTATTCCCCTATCTACCTACCTACTGTAATACAATAATACAATAGCAGAGTTGGAAGGGACCTTGGAGGTCATCTAGTCCAACCCCGCTGCTCAAGCAGGAGACCCTATACCATGTCAGACAAATGGTTTTCCAGTCTCTTCTTAAAAACACATCCAGTGTTGGGGCATCCATAACTTCTGGTGGCAAGATGTTCCACTGGTTAATAGTTCTCACTGCCAGGAAATTTCCCCTCAGTTCTAAGTTGCTTCTCCCCTGGATTAGTTTCCACCCATTGCTTCTTGTTCTGCCATCAGGCGTTTTGGAGAGTTGGAAGGGACCTTGGAGGTCATCTAGTCCAACCCCGCTGCTCAAGCAGGAGACCCTATACCATGTCAGACAAATGGTTTTCCAGTCTCTTCTTAAAAACACATCCAGTGTTGGGGCATCCATAACTTCTGGTGGCAAGATGTTCCACTGGTTAATAGTTCTCACTGCCAGGAAATTTCCCCTCAGTTCTAAGTTGCTTCTCCCCTGGATTAGTTTCCACCCATTGCTGCTTGTTCTGCCATCAGGTGTTTTGGAGAGTTGGAAGGGACCTTGGAGGTCATCTAGTCCAACCCCGCTGCTCAAGCAGGAGACCCTATACCGTGTCAGACAAATGGTTTTCCAGTCTCTTCTTAAAAACACATCCAGTGTTGGGGCATCCATACCTTCTGGCAAGTTGTTCCACTGGTTAATAGTTCTCACTGCCAGTAAATTTCCCCTCAGTTTTAGGTTGCTTCTCTCCTTGATGAGTTTCCACCCATTGCTTCTTGTTCTGCCCTTGGAGAATAGCTTGACTCCCTCTTCTTTGGGGCAACCCCTGAGATATTGGAAGGCTGCTATCATGTCTCCCCTAGTCCCTCTTTTATTAAACTGTATTTGCTGTCAGATGGGTGGTTCTTTGTTACAGTTTGGTTCAGTTCGTATTAAACAGTTTAAAGCAGCTTCCTGCCTCCGTGTTTTTACCTCATAGAACAGTCTTGAGCAGTATTTCTCCCCCCCCCCCTCTCTATGGGCCACCTGGGAGTTTGCTATCCCAGTGCTTTTTTGGCCCTAAGAGGCCTCCGTATGACAGTTGAAAAGCAGTTTGATGGGCGTGGCTACAGGGAAGTTAAAATATTTTTCAGTGGGTACCTTTTACATGCGTGTAGCTTGCACACGATACACGTGTGCTAGGCACAAAATGAGTAGCTATTCTATTATCGGAAGTCCTTGGCTACATTGTGTCAAAATTTGAGGCAAATCGGTCCAGTAATTTTTGAGATTAGTGGATTCGTACAAACTATTTTACATTTTTATTTATATAGATTATTATTATTATTATATAGTTATATATATAGTCATATATATATATGTCTTTAATTATATTATTTACATATTCCTTTCATTATATATCTTCAATCTTTAATTGACTGAAAGTTGGATGGCGAGTAGCATTGAGCTGGATTGTTGCTCCCCACCAGGGGTGGTGGCAGCCTTGCCTCAGGTGTGGCATACTGTTCCACTCAGCCCTTAACAGCCTAACTGTTCCTGAACAGGGTCTTGGTCGTTAGGGCCTATTGCTTATGTGCAATGCCACTAGCCATCTATCATGGCTTCCCCTAGCACAGGTGCGCCCCACAGCTCCTCTCAGAATTGGGTAATGACAGGACCGTCACAGCAGCCGCTAGCACCTGCGACCAGCGCAGCAGAATACAGAACGCCAGCGAGTGGCGTGCAGCAGGGTTCTGAGCAGCCCAAGCCGCTTGCATTTGTTTAGATTTCAACCAGCAGGCTCCAGGAAGCCCAGACTAGCTACATTTGTTTGAAGGTAAGTGTGCGCGGTTCCCTCAGCTCCCTTCTTGGCGCGAATCAACTTCTTAATAATACAATTGCAGAGTTGGAAGGGATCTTGTAGGTCTTCTGGTCCGGCCCCTGCCTAGGCAGGAAGCCCTATACCATTTCAGGCAAATGGCTATCCAACATCTTCCTAACGACTTCCAGTGTTGGAGCATTCACAACTTCTGGAGGCAACTTCTATTCCACTGATTACTTGTTCTAACTGTCACGAAATTTCTCCTCCCAGTAATCTCAAGCTGCTAGCAGCAGCATGGACATGGGAAGGAGCCTTTCCCCTCACCTCTGAGGGGGCGGAATGCCACCAGCCTGAAGGAGGCTAAAGATTCCCCCACAACTGCATCTGGTCCCTTGCCAGATGTTTCTCCGAAAGGAAGGAGCGGAACACCAGGGCAGAACCAAACGAAAGCCTACGGCCCAGAGATGAATTTCAGAGACAAGAGCAATTTGAAACAGGCTGCGAAAACCTCTACTCCAGGTTCTGATAAATGGCTTCACTAGGGCAATATTTAGGGCTTCCCTACCCCGGGGGAGGGTCAGAGGGGGGGGGTTCCTTGCTCCTCCTGAGAACCTCCCTTGTCACTTCAGGGCTTGGGGTTCTGACCAGGGGTGGCAGTTCCCCTGCACAGCCCACATACGGCGGCTAGACCTAGGTTCGAATTTACAGGGATGATGATGCCATTCCCTTCTGACCTAGGTTTTCCCTTTGGGTACTCCAGTTTCAGGCATTGGGCCAAGGCTCTGCTGCAGGGTATGCCAGGGGTAGTTGACATCCAGACAGAGGATTACCCTGTCTTTCCTGTCCAAGCTCTGGAGGCTCAGGCCTCAGATTCGAAGGAAGGCTTGATTAGGGAGGGAACCTTCTGGGAGGTGACGGTATGCCACCTACCACTTCTATTCTTTCTGGTCTCCTCCAGCCTTTTTTTTTTTTTTCTATTCATAAACCTCTTATTCAAGTTAAGGCCTCAGCCAGATTTGGCAATATGCATCGGAGGCTACTGTGTGACCGGCGGTGACTCTTGTATTTAAGTCCGATGACAATAAAGAATATACGTACATATATATTTGCCGTGGAAGCAGAGGCAGTGCCCTCGCCAACGATCTTTCCTGATCTGCTTAACAGATAATGGGCATCTTCTACTTCAGGCTCAGGGCCCACCTCTAATGGCAAGACACAGGGTTTCTACCACCTAGCACTAAGGCTCGGGTGTCTGCCTTGCACGCCTCTGATAATATGCAGGAGTTTTCAGGCAGTGGCCTGGGTATTAGGTGCAACTACCACCACTCCTGCCCCTTTTAATCTTTCTTGTCTCTTCTGCCTTCAGGATTACAGCAACTCCCTACATCAGATGTCAGAGGCACCAGGCTATTAACAAAACGAGGTTTCAGGCAGTAGCCTGGGCATTAAGAGCAGCTACGGCTGCCCCCCCCCCTCTTTCTATTAATCTTTCTTGTCTGCTCTGCTTTCAGGGTTGCAGCAAGTCCCTACAGCGGACGTCAGAGACACCAGGCTATTACGAAAACGGTAGATTCAGAAGGAGGCACGGTCCTCTGTCATCAGACAGACAGCTCTCTCAGAAGGCTAGCCTCCCAGGTAGTCAGGGAGTGTAAGGTGTCACTAATCACCCTGACCAAACTGCTAAGAACCAGGGTGTTCACCATTGGTATTTCCTTGGGCTCGCTTCCACACCAGAGTCCTCCAATGGTTCCTTTGCCCTTTCTACGAGGGCACATGAGTTGCCACAGACCAAAGTCCTTCTTCTCACAGAAGTTACCCGCACACTGCTCTGGGGGACGTCCCCGGCGATAGTTAAGGAGGGGAGGGTTACTATGGATGCTAGTCTGTTTGGAGGGGCGCCCATCTGCAGATTCAGATGGCGCAAGGACATTGGAGCCAGGCGAAATGGACTCACAACATAATCCGGTTGGAGCTCAGGGCCATCCGCCAGGCCTCTGTTACCTTTCGCCACTCAGTCAAGGGCTATCATATTTTAGCCCTCGTGTACAACATCACCGACGGGGCTCACGTAAACAGACAGGGGGTGTGGGGGGACCGAATCGAAGTCTCTCAGATTCCCATTGAAAGACTTAGTCGCCACTCCTCTCAAGGTTATATTCTCGAGGTTCTACTCCAGGTACCAGACATGGGGGGGGGGGCAGAGAGGGTGGACGCCCCCAGGTCCTGGACTCTCAGCAGGCGGGACTCGACAAGGGATTGGCTCTCATCACCATCCGGCGACAGCTGGTGGCCATCTTGTCGGTCTTGGCCTGCGGGGGGGCCTCGCTCCCTTACCTCAGAGGCCCCCGGTGCGTAGATTCCTGAAGGGGAGGGGACTTTGAATCTCACCCCCCCCCTCGGCGGTCACCGATAACCCCTCCTGGGACCTGCCCAAGGGGCTGGACTGCCTCATGGGACCTCCCTTTGAACCGTTGAGGGAGGTCTCCCTGGGATTTCTGTCTTTGAAGGCCACCTTCCTAGTGGCCATCACCTCGCTGCATAGGATTTCCGTGCTCCAAGCCCTTTCCGTCAGAGAGGAGCTTGCATCATCCACCAGGACCAAGTGGTTTTACGGCTGGACCCCTCCTTCATCCCTAAGGTGTGTTCCTGCTTTCATCGATCCCAAGAACTTGTGCTACCTAATGTCTGTCTGAATCCCTTGGAACGTAGGTGGCACACCTTGGACGTGAGGAGGACTCTCACGATCTACATCTCAAGAACCCGCCCATTCCGGTCATCGGAGTCACTCTTTGTGTCCTTCCAGCCTTCCTCCCAGGATAGGAAGGTGACCTCGGTGACTATTGGTCGGTGGCCGCGTGCGGGTATTGCCCTGGCCTACCAGTCACGTTCTCCACGACCCCAGGATGCCTCACTGCTCACTCCACCAGAAGTGTGGCCACCTCGGCGGCATGGGCAGCACAAACCTCTCTCCGGGAGATAGGCAGAGCAGCCACCTGGGCCTCTCCATCGCCATTCATCAGCCATTATAAACTAACTCCTTTGCTTCAGCGGATGCGACCTTTGGTCGCAGGGTCCTCCAATCAGTAGTCCGAGCTGAGAGACCTGTTAGCCAATTGTGATTCCCGCCCGGGGACACTGCCAGCTTTGGTACGTCCCAATCTAGATGCTGCCTCCTCCACTATGGAAAAAGAGCGTTGGTTCTTACCTGAGACGCATCTTTTCATAGTGAGGAGGCAGCATCTAGCCCCACCCTGGGGGTTCCATTATAGATCAGCTTGTTACCTTTCCTGAGGATTTGTCCATGGACTGCACAACTGACCTACCTTAGCTGTTCCTGTAGATGTCTCCTATGGACCTGAACCTGGACTGAACTTCCACACATGGTTCCTGTGCAAGACGCCTCGAGTCTGGGTTACTTCGTCGAAACTGGGCATGCCCGGTGGCGAGGGTGGGGCCTAAACTTTGCCCAGACTCAGTCCTCCAATGAGCGGAAGGGAGTCTCACCCAATCTAAATGCTGCCTCCTCACTATGAAAAGATGCGTCTCAGGTAAGAACTATCTGAAGTTTGGAAGGCGTGGCGCTCTACTGAACTATAAAGTTAATGTAAATTTTAGAAATTACCGTATCAGAAGTGCCATATTGAGACTATGGAATTGATATATTCCAAACTAAACTTGAAAATGCTTTTATGGGTCACAGCACAGGAAGTATTTTATAGGAAAGAAATAGCAGGTGAAGAGAAACAAATATATGATTGTTGCTGAAGAGCAACAATATGCACAAAAATGGAACAATTCTGAAACACTCACAATGGAACAATGGTTGGTGACGATGATGGAATTAGCAGAAATGGCACAACTAACTGAGAAAGATCAATTGCTCCATTTATTAGTGACTTGAAACTCCTTATGGACTTTTTACTGAAAAGAGAAAAAAATGAACTGATGATTTAGGGATTTGATTAGTACGAAGAGTAGATTATGGAAATAAAGAAATTTTGAAAGCCATTTATTATTTTCTTATTAACATAATATGTAATGCATTTAAATTCCAGGAGCATTTGCACTTTATTTTTTTAAAAAATTCTTTGCTTTTCTTATAGCATTATTTACTTTGATAACATCTCTGCCTGTGCTATTGTGAACATAACGATCATAATATAAAAATACTCTACACCAAATATTTTGAGAAGTATTCTAGCATTATTATGCTAAATACTATAAGATTTCTTACAATATGTGGTGTCAAAATTGATTATATTCATAATAACACAGGCATTGTGATATTTATACTGTGCTAAATGAAAGCCAGTCAAGGCATCAGGCTAGAAACTGTGGTTGTGAGTTCTAATTTTGCCTTAGGCATGAAACCAGCTGAGTGACCTGGAGATAGTTTCCCTCAGTGCTAGAAATAGGCAAGAGCAATTCATTTCTAGATTATTATTATTAGAGTTTTGTATCCCTCCTTTTTATTAATAACTTTTTATATACTGTAAAATGTCAAACATAACTAATACTCCATCCTCCTATTATCCCCACAACAACCAACCCTATGAGGGGATTAGGCTAAGAGAGAGAGGGACTGGCCCAGTCTCCCAGCTAGCTTTTATGTTTGAGTTGGGACTAGGGCTCACTTACTCCTGCTTTCCAAGCTATCTGTTTTCACCATTACACCAAACTGAAATCTTGTCAAGAAAGTTGCAGAGATTTGTTCAGGTGAAAGATGAAGGAATGACCAATGACCTGAAGGCACACAAACGTATGTAGAAGTATGTGAATCCAATTGTGCCAGCCATGAGGATAATGCAGTAGACTGGTTGTCCAGAAAGAGGTATTCTTTCATAATCATTTAGGAATTGATATTGTAGCATTATTTTTATGTTGATTTATTGTACTTTAGTTTTTCAAGATACTTGCTTTGACTTACAGACATTTTTAATAACTTTGAAGCTTATATTTTAGAAATACATAATTTTCATATTTTGATAGCAGAGCAACTTTTGTGGGTCAGTAATTTCCTGAGCCTGTAATGAAAACTTTAATTAATCTTTTACCAATATTTTTGAGTAAAACCTTTTTAAATATACCATCTTGGTCTTGTTTGGAAGCCGTGCGGAGCTGGATGGGAAGGAACAGACTCAGACTCAACCCATCCAAGACCGAGTGGCTGTGGTTTCCGGCGCCCCGGTACAACCAGTTGATCCCATCACTGGCCATAGGGGGTGAACATCTAGCCCCCGTGGATCGGGCTCGCAACTTGGGCGTCCTCCTAGATACTCGGCTGTCTATGGAAGATCATGTGACAGCCGTGGCCAGGGGGGCTTTCTGCCAGGTTTGCCTGGTACGCCAGTTGCAGCCCCTATTGGACCGGGACGCCCTTCACACAGTCACACATGCGCTCGTGACATCCCGATTGGACTACTGTAACGCTCTCTACATGGGGCTCCCCTTGAGGTGCACCCGACGACTACAGCTAATCCAGAATGCGGCCGCGCGGGCAATTATGGGTACCACCAGGTACTCCCATGTAACACCGCTCCTGCACGAGCTACACTGGCTACCTGTGGCCTTTCGGGTGCGCTTCAAGGTGTTGATTACCATCTTTAAAGCGCTCCATGGCATCTGCGTGATCGTATCCTACCCCACACATCCCTTCGACCGATTCGCTCACACAGAGAGGGATTTCTTCAGGTGCCGTCCACCTGGCAATGCCAACAGGTGGCATCCAGGGGAAGGGCCTTCTCTGTGGCGGGCCCAACCCTCTGGAATGACCTACTCTCCGAACTTAGATCTATCACGGACCTCCGCTCCTTCCGTCAACAATTAAAGACCCATCTTTTCCAGCAGGCCAGCCTGGCCTAACCTACCGTACCAGCCTAGTTTTAGTAAATATTACCAATCGGGTTTTTACGATATAAATTTAAACAAGGTACTTTTTAACACAGGGTAAAACATTTAATTTAGTTTTAATTATTTATAATTTGTTATATGTATATGTTCTTAAATTCCTGTACACCGCCCCGAGTCTCTTCGGAGAGAGGGGGCGGTCAATAAATCCAAATAAATAAATAAATAAATAAAGCCAGGCTAGAAGCTGGTAGACTGTAGGTTCCAGTCCAGCCTTAGGCAGAAAAGCCGGCTGGGTGACTTTGGGACAATCACTCACAACCCAACCCAACTCACAAAGTTGTTATAAGGAAAATAGGAGGAGGAAGGTATATTAGGCATGTTCATTGCCTCAAGTTAATAAAATAATAAAGGCTGGATAGAAATCTAATAAATACACAATCTTTTTCTATAGGCAAAATTTGTTTTACATTTACATTATCATACAGTATTAGAGGAAAAGGACAAGAGAAACAATGTTTCTAAGTAAATATACTATATATTTGAAAAGAAGAAATACAGTATAATAATAGAGGCAGATAATTGTTTTTTTGTAATTGCTCAAAGGGGAAGGGTTATAAATATAAATTGCAGTAATTTTGGTTTATTAACATCTAATATATGCAATAACTTTTCTACTTAATGTATTTATAATTGATTTATACATTGATTCACTAATTAGATTGCTTAATATTCTAATTACTTTCTAATATGTGCAATTAATTTTCATTATGGCATTGAGAAATGTAGAAGAATTGTGCTGAAAGAACTGTGATTCAGGTAGGTTCATAGCAAATATATAAAGCCCTTTCAGTTTTATTTCTTCCTGAAATAGTCACTTGAAATGTTTATGCAGCACTCAGCTCAAATGATTGCACAAGTTTATTAGGCTCAGTTGTAATGACTAATTTTGTGGCCAAAATTTGTTTTGATACAATTACTGTTTGAAACTGCAAACCAGTGAATCACAAGTAATTCATGGTACTCTTTGACAGTCAGTCCTGGGGTATTTGTCTATTGGAACACTACATTGACCTTTTTGCTGTTTGAAGAAAGTTCCAATGGGGCTTCTGGATGTGGGCAACAAAAATACAAACCATTTAAAAAAATTAGATGACAACAAAGTATTAAAATACGTTTCTTTCTGCACTCTAGTGATCATTGAGA
This sequence comes from Rhabdophis nuchalis, assembly GCA_039707465.1. Taxonomy (NCBI): domain Eukaryota; kingdom Metazoa; phylum Chordata; class Lepidosauria; order Squamata; family Natricidae; genus Rhabdophis; species Rhabdophis nuchalis. The sequence continues at coordinate 222,996,061 of CM077643.1, read as the reverse complement.
GTTTTGCAGACCAGATCCAAGTAAATATAGAGATTATATGTGAGGATTATATGATGTCTTATTATATCAATAGTCACATCAAATTTATATGTGACTTGATCAAGTAGATATTTAAAATGTGCATTTGGATGGGAAAGGGAGAGAAAAATATAACATGACTATTATTGCATTGTTCTAGTTAATGTTTTGTAAAACTTTTACAAGGCTATCATTAAAATTTGAAATTGTAAATGATAGTCTGCTGATGTTTCATTTGCTGAGAAATTCTCACAAAAAGCAAAGTAGTTGCTAGCCCGCAACCCAACAAATATTTCTTTGCTGTTCTGTGAGTTTTGGATAAATTTAGAAGTGCCTTGAGTTAGTATTTGACTTTTACCACATGGCATGAATTGTTATGATTCTTTCAGTCGGCTGAAAAATGGCTTGTGCCCTCATTGAGAGAATGATGTGTTACTAGATAATTACCAGAGCTTTATGCAAAGATTTAGAGCTGCATTTGACAATCTGACTTGGAGATATTTACAAGCTGCAAACAAACACGGAATTTATGAATACATATCAGATTTTTAATTAAATGCTAGAGATAGATAGATAGATGATAGATAGATAGATAGATAGATAGATAGATAGATAGATAGATAGATAGATAGATAGATAGATAGATAGATAGATGATAGATAGATAGATAGATAGATAGCCTTTACTAATTCCTGATGACTACCTGGTTAAGTCACTGCAGTTTTCTGGGCAAGATTTCAGAAATGGTTTGCCACTGCCACCTTCTTAGGGCTAAGAGACTATGACTGGCTGAAGGTCGCCAATCAGAGGTGGTATTCAGCAGGTTCCGACCAGTTCTGGAGAACTGGTAGTGAACATTCTCCTGAGTCAGTGGAGACAGCATCCATGTGTGGATTATTCTCATGTACCATCTAATAGAACTGAGTCTGCAAAGTTTAAGTCCCGCCTCTTCCTGCTGCCAAACCCAGCTTTTGTGACTCAGCTACCTATTGAACCAGACATGCTATCGATCTCTCCTAGGATAATTAGATTTGTCTTAGTTTTATTCCTTACTTGAGCTCTTCGTTTTCCCGTTAGTTTCCTTTCTTTCATTCCCTAGGTTTTCCTCCATTCCCCTTTGATTCACTTCTCAGCCCCTTTGTGAGTTCAGCTCCTCCTGGAGCAGCACCGCACAGCGCTGGGTCCGACAGCAGTCGGCAGCTGACGAACTTTGGAGGGCATCTCCAGTCTAGCATGAGGTCAGGTTAGCGCAGCTAGCTGGGGTGGGGGGCAGTTTTGCAGTGTGTTTCGGCGCTCCGAAGCCTAAAATTAGAGAGCAAAAAGTAGCGGGCGCCATGTTGAATTCACCTAGTGCGGCAGCAGCCATTTTGGAAGACAATTTAGGCTTCTTGGGTACCGTAGTTCCTCTTTAAGTGGTTGTAACGGCTCCTCTCCTAACTTAAGAAAGTAAAGACTCTTGAAACGGATTATTTCAAAAGGAACCTTTAATTAAGCAGAATGGAAACATTAGAGGCAAAGCAGCATCTTTCCTCTGGTCAGACAGTACTCAGGTAGACAGGAACCCCAACAGCAAGACAGGACAGGTAGGGGTTACTAACGTTTCCCCCCATCTAGAAGATCCTACAGAGGTGCAGGAAACTCCCATCCCTTCCACAGACAAAAGTGACTGCATGGAGAACCTTCCCATCGGTGGTTGATTGGCCTTCTTTGCCAACCGATGGGAGGACGTAACAACTAATTGTCTCCTGCAAACTCCACTCCCTTTTCACTCCTGTCATCACCAGGTGGCTCTTGTGGCTTTGCCACTGGAACACTGACATGAGATACAAGTGGAAGTTGGCCTCTGCCCCCTTTAACGGAAGGAAGCTTTTTGGGGAGGTCTTGGACCCTGTCCTAGTCGAAAACAAGGACAAAAAAAAGTTATGCCATCCGTCAACAAGAAAACAGAGCGCAAAGGCTCTGGTTATTTTCATTCCTCAGAACCGTCCACTAGCACCGGTCAATATCACACCACCTGTACAGTCAGGGACCAGACAGGTCACAGGACCATCAACCCTTTCAAGACAGGGCCTGACATCCTTTCGTAGTGGATCAGGCTCTAGGCCTTTCCGTCACTATAAGTGACAGCCAGCTGATGGCTCCCATCGGAGGGCACCTGAGCTTATTTCAGGACTGATGGGAGCAGACCACGTCAGACCAGTGGGTACTTCAAACAATCTGCCTGGGTCTGACTCTAGAATTCATTTCCCCACCTCCCCACCACTTTATCCGCTGCCCCCCTCCCTCCTCCCCAGCCAAGCAGTCCCTAATGGAGCAAAAGATCCAGCACCTTCGGGAGATCAGGGCAACAGAACCAGTATAAGCAGGTCAAGAGGGGTCAGGTTTTTACTCGATCCTGTTCCTTGTTCCAAAGAACTCTGGAGGGTGGAGGAGACAATGTGGCCACCAAGGCACATGTCAACCACCAGGGGGGAACTCACTCCAAGTCCTTGATGGCGGAGACAGAGCGCCTGGGGAAGTGGGTGGAGAAACATCTAGCATCCCTTCAAGCGGAGCATATCTCCGGGGTGAGCAATGTCCAGGCGGATTGGTTGAGTAGGGCCACAATCAATCACTCGAGGTAAAAATCCCTTTGTCCTCAGGAGAGAAACAGGCAATACCTTCATTGATGTTTCTACTGTAGAACCTTGGGACACTCAGCCAAGACTTGAACAGCTAAAGTAGAAAGTCTCTTGGTCATGCTGTGCTTGTGAAAGCAGCTATATTACCCCTTAATTTAATGGGTACCATCAACTGGAAGCCAGGAACCCAGCTCCCAACCAAGAGACTATACTGCATCAAAAGAATTAGCCACTTTAAAAGAGTTTCTGGGCTGGTTTATGGTTATGATGATCAGTTAGATTATAGAAAGAAAAATAATATAATGTAACTACACAGAGAGGTTAAAATACATGTATACATATAGCTGCTGTGAAGAATATCAGAAGCCATTTATTTTTTATTTTTCTTTTATTTCTTTTAATCTTTTTCTGTGTTACTTTTTATCTTTTTGTTTAAAGATTGTAATGATATGTATATATGGGGGAGCTGGATGGCAGATTGGTTAGAGCAGGGGTCTGCAAAGTTGGCTCTTTTAAGACTGGTGGACTTCAACTCTCAGAATTCCCCAGCCAGCATAGCATAGCTGGCTGGGGAATTCTGGGAGTTGAAGTCCACCAGTCTTAAAGGAGCCAACTTTGCAGACCCCTAGGTTAGAGTATTGACCCTTGACACAGGTTCAAATCCTGATTGGTGCCCACCTTATCAGTAAGGTTCTTTGGTTAAAGCACTTCACCTGCCTGCCTCAGATATTTATTTATTTATTTATTTATTTGGATTTATTGACCGCCCCCTCTTTCCAAAGGGACTCGGGGCAGTGTACAAGAATTTAAGAGCATATACATAAACAATTATAAATAATTAAAACTAAATTAAATGTTTTACCCTGTGTTAAAATATCTCGTTTAAATTTATAGCTTAAAAACCCAATTAGGTAATATTTACTACAACTAGGCTGGTACGATAGATTAGGTTAGACCAGGCCGGCCTGCTGGAAAACATGGGTCTTTAATTGTTGATGGAAGGAGCGGAGGTCCGTGATAGATCTAAGTTCGGGGGGTAGGTCATTCCAGAGGGTTGGGCCCACCACAGAGAAGGATCTTCCACTGGGAGCTGCCTGTTCGCATTGCCTGGTGGACGGCACCTGGAGAAGTCCCTCTCTGTGTGAGCGAATCGGTCAAAGGGATGTGTGGGGTAGGATACGATCACGCAGATAGCTAGGACCCGAGCCATGGAGCACTTTAAAGATGGTAATCAACACCTTGAAGCGCACCCGAAAGGCCACAGGTAGTCAGTGCAGCTCGCGCAGGAGCGGTGTTACGTGGGAGTACCTGGTGGTACCCATAATTATCCGTGCGGCCGTATTCTGGACTAGCTGTAGTCGTCGGGTGCACCTCAAGGGGAGCCCCATGTAGAGAGCGTTACAGTAGTCTAGTCGGGAAGTCACGAGCGCATGAGTGACTGTGCGAAGGGCGTCCCGGTCCAATAGGGGCCGCAACTGGCGTACCAGGCGAACCTGGCAGAATGCCCCCTTGGCCACGGCTGTCACATGATCTTCCATAGACAGCCGAGTATCTAGGAGGACGCCTAAGTTGCGTGCCCGATCCATGGGGGCTAGAAGTTTACCCCCTATGGCCAGTGATGGGATCAACTGGTTGTACCGGGGCGCCGGAAACCACAGCCACTTGGTCTTGGATGGGTTGAGTCTCAGTCTGTTCCTTCCCATCCAGCTCCGCACAGCTTCCAAACATCGGGACATCAATTCATAGGCATCGTTGGGGTGGTCTGGGGTAGATATGTACAACTGAGTATCATCAGCGTACAGATGGTACTCCACCCCAAAGCCACAGATGATCTCACCCAGCGGTTTCATATATGTGTTGAACAGGAGTGGTGAGAGGACCGACCCCTGAGGAACCCCGCATGTGAGGGGTCTCGAGGTCGACCTCTGCCCCCCTGCCAACACAAATTGCAATCGATCGGAGAGGTAGGAGAAGAACCACTGTAAAATGGTGCCCCTCACCCCCAGCCCCTCCAGTCGATGCAATAGGATACCATGGTCGATGGTATCGAAAGCCGCTGAGAGGTCTAATAGGACCAGGATGGAGGAACAACCCCCATCTTTGGCCCTCCAGAGATCATCTACCAACGCGACCAATGCCGTCTCAGTGCTGTAACCGGGCCGGAAGCCGGACTGGCGCGGGTCTAGATAGTCAATTTCCTCCAGGTGACGGGGAAACTGTTGTGCCACCACACTCTACAACCTTCACCAGAAAGCGAAGGTTGGAGACAGGACGATAATTGACTAATAATCCTGGGTCCAGGGAAGGCTTCTTGAGGAGGAGCCTCACTACTGCCTCTTTCAAGACAGCGGGCAAGAACCCCTCACTCAAAGAAACATTTACTACTTCCTGGAGCCAGCCTCGTGAGACCTCCCAGGATGCCAGTACAAGCCAGGAGGGACACGGGTCCAATAAACATGTGGTGGCTCTCAGTCGCCTACGTAACCTGTCCATATCGTTGGAAGTAAAAGAGTCAAACTCCTCCCAAAAAGGAGTCTCAAGACCTGCCTCCGGAATTCCCTCTAGACTACTTTCCATGGAGACCATCTCGTTCCGGATCTGAGCGATTTTATCCTGCAGATATTCTCCAAATTCCTCAGCTCTGCCCTGCAGAGGGGCTTCCCGCGGCCTCTGTTGAAGGAGGGAGCAGGTCACCCCAAACAGGGCGGCAGGGCGGTTCTCTGCGGATGCTATAAGAGTGGCACAGTAATGACGTTTGGCCACTCTTATCGCCACAAGGTAAGTCTTCAAATGGGCTCTTACCTGTGTTCGGTCAGATTCAGACCGTGTGGATCTCCATCTACTCTCTAGGCGTCTCTTGAAGTGTTTCATCTCCCTCAGCTCCTTGGTAAATATGAGACTGACATGAAATAAGAGAATCAGGCTGACTTGGATATCACCAGGAATAACAAGGTCCAAAGTGGGCTAATGAAAGAAACCATACAGGGACCAGACAAGAACATCTGGAACTGATGCAATGCTTCTACAAGAGCAGACATAATGAGACGGGGCATATGAGGGAACTATAAATGGACAGAAGTCCCACTTTCAAAAAAAATTCTTCCACCACACACAAATGGACTCATTTGTCAAGGAGGAAATTAATGCCCAGCTCTAAAATGCAATTTTATTGGTAGAGGTTGTGCAGTCAGATAAGGTCATGGGGCTGCATAATGAGGATAATGGGTAATAAATGAGGCCGAAACCAAAATGAGGAAGATTCATTACCAAAATACAGAAACACAGCTTTACATTGTGCAGATGCAGAGCAGAAACAACATATGTGGCCTCAGCAGATTCTCATGACCGGAAGCATGCAGTATGGGATTTTGACCACGTAGCTTGGATGCAACTGGCAAAATGTTTGCATTGCACAGAATGAGAAGCAGCTGAAGTTTCTACTTGACTTTAATAAGAGTCATGAAATCTAATAATTTCCTGCGAGAAAAAGGCAATACCTTCACCACTTGTGGGTCTTCCTCCTCTTCCTCTCCTGTTAATGGCTTTGATTGCAAAGGGCTCCTATTCATCTTTCTTGGACTTGCAGTATTTGTCTCCTCTTGCCTGGCGGCCGCATCTCTCTACTATGTTGTTGCACTAAAAACAGAACTAGCAGTCCTCACTCACAAGCTGAATGGCAGGATTCAGTCAAGGAATTCACTTCCACAGCTTGTAGAGCCCTTGGGAGAAACCAAGGCAGCCAGCCCTTTCATTCCATACTGGAAGATGGCCAATGCAGTTTCCAGCCAGGTGAGTTGAAATCTTTTGGGCACTGGAGGAAAGAGAGCGAGAGAGAGCAATTACAGCCTTCATGATGTTTATTCCCCATGTTTTGTCAGGGAATTGTTTTGGGATCACATCGAGGAAACCAAAACATAATGTGGACGGGAGATAGCCATAGAGGGAAAAGATCCCCCACTCAGAGAGGAGAAACAGGTAAGGTAAGATCTGGTTGGATGAAGTAAGATCTGATTGGAGATCATATGGCCTCTGGAAAAACACCTCAGGGTCCAGGACATTAAGAATTGTGGCTGAGCATGGAGGATCTTATATGGTCAAGATATCAGATGCTGACAGGGTAGACCGGAGGTATCTGTAATAGCCAACTTTCCTGCTGAAAAGATGGGTGTTGAACAAGTTTCCACACTAGATGAATTGTTGCTTGATGAACTTTAATCCATGTCTCTCTTTCCCTGATCAGTTATCAGTGGAACTCAACTCATATACACCTAACCAAAGGTGAACTAACGCTATCTTGTGTATTACATTTTATATTTGCTCTTATTAACATGGTTCATTTTCCCCCCAAAATACAATATTAGCAATACTATAATTCTAAACTGTCATTTTTTTGACAGGAAGAGTCATTTTTTTTCCAGGCATAGTTTGAATGGGCCCCTAGCAACATATATTCATTACAGAATATAAATGCAAATTCCCTTGAACCAGTTTGAATTAAGAACTCATTAGTAGTGTAGGAAGAGTTACAATCAAAACTTTCCTGAAACTAATTATTTTTTATTTCTTTTACTTGAATCCCATGTTAATTCCCTTGTTTTCCACCCTTCTCTCTAATTTGAAATATCTCTTTCTAGTACTACAGTCATGTCTGCAATTGATGGCTGACAGCAAAAGTGCCATTCAGCAACATGGTAATGTACTAATTTCTTAACTTGATTTAACGCAACCCACAAATTTTCTGTGAGTAGACATATTCTGCTATTGCATTATAATTGCTCAAATTAGTTCTTATATAATGCAGGAAGAGAAAATCCAGTTATATTTATTAGCATTTTACCACTACACCTTTCCCAGTTTTAGGGGAAACTCTGGATCAGCATTAGAGGTTCAGGTTTTCAAGTCTGATGGTTCATTGTTTCAATGGATGACACAATCAATTATGGTTTGTTTGTCCCAAAGGGTTTGTTTGTTTCTATAGCTTATTTGCTAAAAATCTCTGTGTACATAGGACACCTGACTACAAGTCATCTCCTACATTCCACTGCATTCTTCTAGTTCACCAACGTTCTGAGGTGAATTCAGACAGAGTCTGAACCCTGGTAGAGTCATAAAATATGGCTTCTGTCAGGAGACTGTTCTTGAAGATTTTTGGATTTTACCTTGGTATACAAAAGCTACATATCTCTTTTTAAAAATCCATATGTATTGTTAAAATATTGAAATAGATTACAAAGAATATTGGGGGGGAAGCAAATGTATTATAAAAAAAAGTTGAAAAAAGCAAGTTGATACAAAAGCACTGCTACATTTGAATTTAAAAAATCATAGTGAAAAAATAAAAGGTAAATTACCTTTTAGTGATTCATTCTTCCCTTCCTTTCCCTTTGTATCCTCAATCACTAGTCATGGTTTACCACAGTTATCTGATTTACTCCTCAAACATTAATACTTGTTCTTAGTTTCTGTGCTATTCATCTGAAAGCTATAATGATATATTCATTTTTAAAAAATCATAGGAAATATACAAGGAAAATAGTCAATTCATGTTTAATGAGATACTAATAATTTTTCAGATGACTCAAGTATAGTTCCCTGGCTTCTTAGCTTTAAAAGAGGAACAGCTCTAGAAGAACATGGAAATAAAATACTGGTCAGAGAAGCTGGCTACTTCTTCATATATGGTCAGGTAAAATAGAGAAAAAAGTTCTTTTACTAATCTGTCTGAAGTATTAATTTAAAGTTGTAATGAAATTTATTTGTTCAGGTTTTATATACAGATGAAATGTTTGTAATGGGACATTTGATTCAGAGGAAAAAAGCCCACGTCGTTGGAGATGATCTCAGCCTGGTTACATTATTTCGTTGCCTGCAAAACATGCCTGAAACTTCTCCTAATAATTCTTGTTATACTGCTGGTAATTATGAAAATCACCCTAAATTTATAGATGCTTAATACCTAGATAAGCATTTTACTGGTAGGAAAGAGAATTAGCCATATAAAAGGATTCATTAGTGGATGGTATGGTGGGCTATGCTGAACTCCTTACATCATATAGGTCAATTCCAGTTAATTATTTCTCTTAATTTCAGTGAGAGGCAGAAACCTTGTTAGAGAAACAGATACACTGCTTTTTGGTTTTGGGCACATCTTTCTGGGTTAGGAAAATGGCATAAAACTGGGGACTGTCTGATGGACATAGGCATAAAATCCGCTAGGAATGGGGAAGAATGTGCTAGGCCACTCAGAACTTGGAAAATGCATTTCTGCTGAGTGGATCCAAGCCCCTGAAGAATTTGAAATGCATCATTTATTATTATTGTTGATTGTATAGTCAGCCAGGTGTTTAGACTGGATTTGCCTACTTTTGTCCATCTCTTGAGTCCTTCCTAAGGACTGGGATAGAAAGATATTGTTTTTTGAGGGTGTTAAAGGTATCATCACAGGATGTAAACTGTTCCAACTAAGGCTGCCTTTTGCAATTGACTGATGGAGATTTGTTTCTATTTTGACTATTCTCCAAAGAGTTTAGACTTGTGTCCATGATCCCCCATCCTTTGAGCTTCATGAGAATTCTTCAGGACGGGCTGGAATCTGAAAGAGTGACTGCTCCAAAGCCCCAAGGCACCTTCCATAATCTTAAATTATACTGCATATCTATTATACCACACTACTGTAGACTGTCTTCCCTCCCTGCTGGAAGTCAAGAAGAGGACGTATAGATAGTCTTTGATTTACAACAGTTATGGAATCTGTCCATTACTAACAAAAGTTGGGGTCTATATTAAATGAATCACACCATTAACAACCTCCCTATCCCTGCTCCCTCCAATGCATTCATTAAACAGATGCATGGGTCATTAAATAGAGCATGAGGTGAGTGTGGAGATCATGGGAGGCTTAGTGCAGGGACAGGCCCATCTACATTGGACCTCCCAAGGCTTCCCCCTACCCTCTAAGATACCCCACGCTTGCTTCCTGTCGCTTGGGTTCCCCACATCCCTAGGGTCTCCCCTGTCTAGCCTGCCACAATCCCACACTTAGTTTTCACAGATGTCCACAGCTCAGGAACTTGGAGTAGAGAAGGCTGCTGCATTGCTGGGCCACATGGCAGAACTGAGGAGAAGAAATCCTTTCAGTTCTGCTATCCTTGCTATGTTTTTCTCCCCCAGGACCAACAGCATTAGCTTTATGTTAGCGTTGATAATGCTGGAGAACCTGAGAAGAAATCCAGCTGGTTTTACTTTCCTCACAATCTTTGCCTCCCCCAGTGCCAGCAATGCTAGCTTTACACTAGTGTTGCTGGCCCTGGGGGAGCAAAGCATAGTGACAAAAGCAAAACCAATAGCATTTCTTCTCCTTGATTGTGCCATATGGCCCAGCAATAGAGTGGCCTTCCCTACTCCGACTTTCTGAGTTCTGGATATCTTCGAAAGATGAGTGGGGACACAGTGACTGGGGTGGGTGGGGTGGGGAGGAGTATGTAGCAGCCAGTATCTGTGGGAACACAGTAAGCAGGATGTGGGGAAATAGGTGGGTGGATGTGCTACAGTGTGTCTTTGGTCGATTATATGGGCCAATGACCATGGGGGAGCTGCAGACATTGTAACTTTGAAACGAGTTCATATATAGCTTTTGGTAGGAAGGATGTTATAAGTTTGAATGTTCATTAAATGGCCTATGGTACCTTGAGGACTACCTTCAGTATATTTATTTATATACACCTTATTTATAGGTGTTTAAAATGTGCATAATATGCATCTTTTAACCTCAAAATGAAAGAAGGTGGCAGCTTTGTCAATGAAGGACAAAGGTCTGGGTATATATGGTCTGGGTATATTAGACTGCTGCACTAAAAATGATTGCAATGTTTTGGCAGGTGTTGCAAAATTAGAAGAAGGTGATGAACTTCAGCTTACCATACCACGGACAAGTGCCAAAATAGTCTTGAATGGAGATGTCACATTTTTTGGTGCAGTCAGACTTATGTGAAAGTCTTTTTGATGTTATTAATTGCGTAGCTTTTTCCAGTGCGCCAAGATATTTCAGGAATTATGAAATAATTTGAAATCATTATGGGGTTTCTTGTATATTACCTCTTTAGTAAGTTGAACGATGGATTTTAAAAAAAGATATTAACTTATTCAGAAAGAGGAAATCTTACTCATGCTTGTCATGCACTACCCTCTCATGTGTGGATTACCAGAAATGAAACTTTTCTTGTGAAAATATAAATAGCCTTATTACATAAGAAGAGCTGAACCTCTGCTGCATCAATTCCGGAGTTTAAAGTCTGTTCCCAAGAGGTCATCCTTCTCAGCCCAGCAAAGTCACAGACAAGACGAAGTGTAAATTTCTCAACTTTCCCTACATTTTCTCCAAGCAGCTGCAACTGGAGAATCAAGTCTTGCATCTTGCAGTCTGCAGAAGAGGAAGCAAGAAATCATGCTGCACCTGAACAGCATCAAATGTCCTACACAGAACAATAAAAATATGAACTATAGCAGGAAGTACATAGTTCCTCTTTAGGACATGCATAAACATGGTTTCAAATATGGTCATAAATCAAAATATTTATATGATTCTTATGCAAGTAACTATACCAGGATGTTATATTTAAAGGGCTAAGCAAGCAATGCGGTGTATATTCTATTTATCCACCCACCTTTCTTATTTACTAATAATCTGTAGATAATTCTAGAATAGAATAGAATAGAATAGAATAGAATAGAATAGAATAGAATAGAATAGAATAGTTGGAAGGGACATTGGAGGTCTTCTAATTCAACCCCTTGCTTAGGCAGGAAACCTATACCATTTCAGACAAATGGTTATCCAATCTCTTCTTAAAAACTTCCAGTGTTGGTTCACTAACAACTTCTGGAGGCAAGTTGTTCCACTGATTAATTGTTCTAACTGTCAGGAATTTTATTCTTAGTTCTAGATTCTTCTCTGCTTGATTAGCTTCCATCCATTATTTCTTGTACTGCCCTCAGGTGCTTTGGAGAATAGCTTGACTCCCTTTTCTTTGTGACAACCCCTGAGATATTGGAACACTGCTGTCATGTCACCCCAGTCCTTCTTTTCATTAAACTAGACATACCCAATTCTAGCAACCATTCTTTATTTGTCCCCTCCAGCGCTCTTCTCTGCACTCTTTCTAGAGTCTTTAGAGACTTTCTAGAGTCTCAACATCTTTTTTACACCATGGCGACCAAAACCAGATGGTCTGGAATGGCTAAGAAACAAGCATTCATTCATTTCTAATACATACCGAATATGTGTATCTGCACTAACTGTAAATTTTAGTTCATTTGTATTGTCATTGAAATACCAAAAAATACAGCAAAAATGAGAATGGAGTCTGCTCAAAAATGCAAGATGCCACTCTTCCAGCTTCTGGGGTTGCAATTTATTTTACTACTGGTTCGCTCGTGCACTCGTGGGATGCCGGGATCATTGGTGTCTACCACTTTGCAGCAAAGAAACAGCAGATGCTAAAGCCACTGCCATTTACTTACAACATCTGAGATGAGGGTGGTAGTAAAATATAACATTACTATAGGATTGGCAGTTCTGACCACAGCAAGATCTCTGTTTATTGGACAATGAATTACTGGATGGCATGGAAATAGCTGCAACATTTTGATATTGCAGAAAGTGGAGACATCTTTCTTAGTTCTGGAGCAAGAATATTAACAATTATTTACAGAAATTACTAAATATATCCTAATCAGTCATGGTTGCTGGCTTAGAGCAGGGCAGAAATTGTAATGATGGGGAGAAGAATAGGAAACAGCAGTTGGGACAATCACCTCTTTAATCCCTCATGAACAATAAATCATTTTGAGGGAAGGAGGAATAACCATGTTAGAACTCAGCTATCACTTGTGTCTCTGTTCTGGTAGGATGGGAAAGAGGACTCCCTCAGCAATTGACCTTGGCTGATATACAGTATAGAATTTGGTGTTATCTGGGAGACACAGGTGCCTGTGTCTGAAAAGAAAAACATTAGCATATTACTATTTCATTTCATTTTTCATTTCATTTTCATTTTATTAAATTTATATACCGCGCCACTCTCCCAAAAGGAACTCGGGGCGGTGCACAGGAAAAATAAAACCACGCATATACATAAATACAGATAATAAATATGTCATAAATATTAAAAACTTATTAAATTAACCCAACCTGTGCTAAAACCAATTAAAACCCCAATAACATCTAATTCAATTTAAAACCAGTCGATAGTCTCGGAAGATTAAGCCAGGCAAGCTAAGCGAAAAAAGTGCATTTTTAATTGTTGACGGAAGAGGCGGAGGTCTGTGATATTCCTAAGATCGGGGGGTAGATCGTTCCAGAGGGCAGGGCCCGCCACAGAGAAGGCCCTTCCCCTGGGCGTTGCAAGCCGGCATTGCCCGTCCGTTGGCACCCGGAGCAGACCCTCTCTGTGGGAGCGGATCAGTCGGAGGGATGTATGGGGTAGGAGGCGGTCTCACAAATAACTAGGACCCATGCCGTGGAGCGCTTTAAAGATGATCATCAACACCTTGAAGCGCACCCGAAAGACCACAGGCAGCCAGTGCAGCTCGCGCAGGAGAGGTGTTACATGGGAATGCTGTGAGGCTCCCAAAATCCCCCGCGCAGCCGCATTCTGCACTAACTGTAGCCTTCGGGTGCACCTCAAGGAGAGCCCCATGTAGAGAGCATTTCCATAGTCCAGACGGGATGTCACGAGAGCGTGAGTGACTGTGCGAAGGGCGTCCTGGTCAAGTAAGGGCCGTAGCTGACGAACCAGGTGAACCTGGAAAAAAGCCCCCCTGGCCACGGCCGTCACATGGTCATCCATGGTCATCCATGTACAGCCGGGAATCCCGGAGGACACCTAGGTTACGTGCTCTTTCCACGGGGGCCAATGACTCACCCCCAATGGTCAGCGTTGGAATGAGCTGACTATACCGGGACGTCGGAAACCACAGCCACTCGGTCTTGGACGGGTTGAGTCTGAGTTTGTTACTCCCCATCCAGGCCCGTATGGCCTCCAGGCACTGGGACATCACCTCAACGGCATCATTAAACATTAGCATTCTGGAAAGGGGCTGCAGAATCCCAGGTGATTATTGAAGCAGTTAAATAGTTTAGTCTTAGCTCCTTTCCATTGCCTGTGTAGGTATGCAGGATGGATGGTGATCAAGAACTACTAGGTGTGGTCAAAGGCTTTCTAATGGAAAAAAAAGCCAAGTGCTGCTTGAATGCTTTTTTTTTTAACTTCTTGAGGCTAGAGGGAGGAGCTTTTGGCCGTGAGAGGGGAGGCAAAGAGACACAGAGGTCTAAGATAGTGTCCCGCGTGACTAACTGCACGCAAATTACCTATCTATAAACCAAAAATAGAAATAATACATTCTAGATTTGTACGCTTGAGACTGATTTTATTTTTATTCAAAATGACCGGCTTAGTTCAATGTAATAACTGTTTTGTACCTGTCTTCCGCAGTACTCTTTTCAAATTTGGATGCTGTCCCCTTTGTAAACAAATTATTAGATTACATAGACACATTACCTATCTTGAATCTCTAATCTATACTCTCCAAGCAGAAATTAGGTGTCCAATTCAGCCATTCCACTCTATGGAGGTGCCATGCTACCAGCCTCCTCTATGCAAAGATCCCGCAGAAGAAGAGCAGTCTGGACAACTGTGGTATCTGGCAGGGTGAGAGCTGTGAACCATAAACACAAAGCTTTTGCTGTGTCCCAGCATAACAGATATAGCGCCCTTGCTGACCTTAATGGGGACACTAAAGTGACAGGTCAAGGTAGTTGTAATAATGATGACTCAAATAAGCAGGGGATCGTGGTCCAAAACGAAGAACTTACTTCGGAAAGGCGAAAGTGTGAATCAGGTATCACACATCAGTCGCACAAGAAGAGCAAAGTATCAAAAAAAAGAAGTCACCTTATGGTTCTTGATTCAATCGTAAGGGATGTAAATTTAGGAAAGGATATGGAGATTTTGAAAGAGGTCAGGTGTCTGCCAGGTGCTACTGCCAGCAGAGACAAGAGGCGTATTCTTAAGATAGTCAAGAATGCAAGTAAGGACTGTGATGTTGATGCTATTATACATCTTGGCACAAATGATCTGTCCCAAAAAGATGTACTTTCTGTGCAGAATGTTTCCAGAGCTTGGGGTATGAACTTAGTAGTACAGGTTGTAGGCTTATCTTCTCAGAGGTTATACCAGTACATAAGGAACAAAAAGGGAAGGGCTAGCGTGTAGCAGAGTTTAATGTGTGGCTAAAGGAGTGGTGTAAAGAGGAAGGATTTGGTTTTATTAGTCATGATGCCTGCAGCTGGTCCAATGAAAAATTGTACAAAAGAGATGGGTTGCATCCAAGAAAGGGACTGAGTTACTTGGCATTAAATTTACAGATTTTCTGGATAAACATTTAAACTGAACAGTGGGGACAGAGAATTAATAGATACAGAACAGTTCTGTCCCCAGCAATCTAAAATTCATAGGGTTATCAGTGCATGTAACATAGATGTTTGTGCGGGTAAGATTATCACTCCTGCTTTCAAGCAAAACCAAACATTTAACAGTGAGTGCCATACCATGTGCATGAATCTTACAAGTGGCAAGAAAATAGGGGCAGTCAGGCATAACGCAGGTTATGTAGACAGTAAACACAGGGTCAATCAAAATGGACTCAAATGTCTATACACCAATGCACAGAGTATGAGGAATAAACAGGGTGAATTAGAAATTCAAGTAAAAGAGGGCAGATATGATATTGTTGCCATTACAGAAACTTGGTGGGATGAAACCGACAAATGGAACATACAGCTAGAAGAATTTACATTATTTAAAAGAAATAGACCAAATAAAAGAGGAGGTGGAGTTGCACTATATGTAAGAAATAACTACATCTCTACAGAAATAGAGCACAGCAATGATGAGAACTGTCTTGAATGCATTTCACCGCCCTGGGTCCTTTTGGAGAAGGGCGGGATATAAATTGAATAAAATAAATAAATAAAATATTAAAGGTTGGGGGGGAAATGACATTGCCATAGGTCTATACTACAGGCCACCCAACCAAGCAGAGGAAGTAGATGAACTTTTTGCTAGTCGGCTAACTAAGGTATGTAGGAAGCACACCACAATAGTAATGGGAGATTTTAACTACCTTGACATCAACTGGGAAACAAACTCTGCACCAAGTGGAAGATCCAACAGGTTCCTAACAAACCAAGCAGACAACTTTGTTTCTCAAAAGGTAGAGAAGAGAACAAGGGGATCAGCCATATTGGACTTAATTCTTACTAACAGAGAGGAAATGATAGAAGGTGTAGAAGCTACAGGATCTTTGGAGGCAAGCAATCATGCAATACTGGAATTCAACATTATGCAAACAAAAGTAGTAGAACAAAGTCAAACTAGAGCATTGGACTTTAAGAGAGCTAACTTCAATAAATTTAGAGAAAGCTTGGGAAAAATTCCATGGATGAGAATCCTCAAGGGGAAAACAACTCAAGAAGCTAGGGAAATTTTGAAAAATGAGATTACAAAAGCCCAGTTTAGCACAATGCCAATGAAGAAAAATAACAGCTCCAAAAAGAAACCAGCCTCTAAGATCTGCACTAAGCCATCCTTGCTTCTCTTTACTTAAATTATAATAAATTACTACCAGTAGTTTTTCTCTATGTTGGCAAACCTCCACATTGCCTCTAGATTGCTAACTCATGTTTCAGCAACTCTGTTTTAGAGCTCCTTTATTTTGTTGTGACAGCTGACATGATGGGATAGGTATCAAGATGGAGTGAAGGCAAAGAAAGCATAGATTGCACAGGATATGTCAGTGTTTCAAAAACAAGCATCCAGGTAATATATTCAACGGGATTTCTTCCACTCTGGTACTGGAACTCCTTTTAAACTTTTATATGCCACCTTGATGCTAAAGAGACTCTTCAGTGCCATCTGCTGGCTGGAGATTTTACAAAACTTTCCATTTGCTAATTGCTATTTTTCTTTGCTAGAATGTAAAGCTAGTCCTCCGCTTACCGCAGTTTGCTTAGTGACCGTTCAATGGCACTGAAAAAAAGTGACTCATGACCTTTATTCACACTTTTTACCATTGCAGTATCCCCATGGTCATGTGATTTACATTCAGATGCTTGACAACATATTCACATTTATGACCTGCCGTGTTCTGGGGTCACAGAGTCCCCTTTTGCGACCTTCTGATAGGCAAAGTCAATGGGGAAGCCAGATTTACATAACAACTATGTAACTAACGTAACAACTGCAGGGATTCACTTAACAAATGTAGCAAGACAAGTCATAAAATTGGACAAAACTCACTTAACAAATTTCTCACTTAGCAACATAAATTCTGGGCTCAATTGTGGTCGTAAATTGATCTGTACTTGGTCGATAAACACATTTCTATGAATAATAGCAAGTCAGTCATTCAGACTCCAACATAGATCTACGTTTCAGAGCAGCTTGAAGTTTCGGACATAGTTTTTGTTTATGCCACTTCTTTTTCTTTCATCTATTTTAATTTTATTTTTTTTAAAGGTAAAATAAAACCCCAAAAATGTTAAAGTGACAAACAAAAGACTAAAATGTGGATAAAAAACTAACACATATATACATATTTCCCTCCAGCTGAATCGTGATTAATATATTACAACAATATTGGTTTCCCATCCCTTGCAAAACAGGTCCAAAAGATTTTAAACTACCAAACTATTAATTCTATTTGCAAATTATTCATCTGTCATCTATATACTATATTAATGACAAAATAGTTAACAAGAACAATAATAATAATAATACCATATTAAAATTTCAAACCCTTGTGTTAATAAATTATTATAATCAACTGTTAGAAAATTTACCATGGCTCCTTAGTTATCCTAAATCACCTCAGAATTAACAGTGATTCATCCTTGGTGAAATATCCATGTTCAGTTGTTCTAGCAACATATTTGCCAATACAATGAAACCTAATTCACATTCTAGCCTTCTCTCTGACCAGGAGATCTTCATGCTATAGTTCCTCTGTAGCTGTCTAGCATTTCATATTTCTCTTAATATGTCAGTTTAATTTTTGGAAATTTAAACAAATCAAACATGCATTTTCAAAAAAAAAGACATGTTTTGCTTTGCTTTGAATTGCAGAATTAAACAAGAATAACAATTATTCAGACATAACAAAAACTGAGAAGAAATTAACTGATGTATTCCTTTTTACCAGATATAGTAATGTACAATTTATCAATTAGAGCAGGGGTCCCCAACCGCCAGGCCACGGACCGGTGCCAGTCCGTGGCTTGATAGTAACCGGGCCAGAGTGAGCCTCGGGTTCCACGTGACCGCCAAACGTGCGTGCGGCCCACGTGACTCGACTCACCCACTGGAGGCTCCCACCGGTCTGTGGAATTTTTTTTACATGAAACCAGTCCCTGGTGCCAAAAAGGTTGGGGACCCCTGAATTAGAGGAAATATTTTTCAAACTTTATGACATGCATCATGGAAAAATTGTATACTATTCTCATAATATTGAGTCAAAAGAATATGTTGGAATGTATATAGAGGAAGACAGCTGTCATAATGAAAGTGGTGTAGAAATTTTAGAGAACAGAACACTGGATCAGATAGGTTTCAAAAAGTGAAGAATTTTTTTAAGGAATGTGAAGATGCCTTATTGCTCTTGTAGTAAGGTACCAGAAAGACATAACCAGAAGCAAATCCTAGAAATTAATAAACACATACGGGCAAGAGTCATAGCCAGGAGAAAAACCATACACGTAGCCAAAAGGGGTTGCATTTAATCACAAAAGGAAATATAGTATAAAGCAGTGGTCGGCAAACCGCGGCTCGCAAGCCACGAGCGGCTCTTTGGCCCCTCGGGTGCGGCTCTTCCTCTCTCCTTCCCCCCCCCCGGCGGCAGCGGAGGGCCCGGCAAGTCGGTTGGGGGGGCTCTGGCTGCCTCCCCCTGGAGCGAGCGAGCGAGCGAGCCAACGGGCGGGGGGAATGCCCGGGGCTGTGGCTGCGCCGGAGCCGTCCGGGTGCCGCTTGTTCGCTAGCTCCAGGGGGAGGCAGCCAGAGCCCCCCAACCGACATGCCGGGCCCTCCGCTGCCTCCGGGGGGGGGGGAAGGAGAGAGGAAGAGCCACACCTGAGAGGCCAAAGAGGGACCTGGTGGAAATGTGGCTGGCTGTCCTGCCCGATGCGCTCGGACGCAGGGCTCGGGGCCAGCAGCAGCAACAGGCACCTGCAGAGAGCGCCGAGCCATGCTTTCCGGGGCTGGCCGCCGCGTGCGGCTGGGACGGAGGTGGGCATGCGGCGCCCGGACAGCCTCCGCGGTGCTTGGATGGCCTCGGCCTCGGGTTCTCCCCCTGCCCGCTCAATGTGTGAAAACCCGTGCCCGGCTTTCCACTGCTTGGGGGGGGGAAGGGAGTGAGAGAGGGAGGGGGAGACTGACATACAGAGAGAGAGGAAGGGGGAGGGAGGAAGAGACAAACAGAGAGACACAGAGAGAGAGGGAGGGAGAGAGGGAATCAGAGAAAGGGAGACACACACACACACACACACAGAATGACAGATGGGTGGAGGGAGGAGAGAGAGACAGATAAAGAGAGAGATAGACAGAGACAAAAAGAGAGAGAGAAAGAAAAATAGAAAGAAAAAGAAAGTGGTAGAGAATGAAAGAAAGAAAGAAAGAAAAAGAAAGAATTTTGGTTGCTAAGCAGGACCGTCATTAAGTGAGTTTCACCACATTTTCCAAGTTGGCCACGCCCATCCGGTCACATGACCGCTGACCACAAAACAGGCCACTCCTTTTGGCTTTCAAAAGAAATTTCAATCGTGGTACTGTTGATATTTGGCTCTCTTAACTAATAAGTTTGCCCACCACTGGTATAAAGGATTAAGAATAGCCAAAGCATGGGAAAACCTCGAGTCTGGAAATAACCACTAGACATAGAAACTAATCACAAAAGAAAACATAGTATAAAGCAGGGGTCCCCAACCTTTTTTGCACCAGGGACCGGTTTCATTTTAAAGAAAATTCTGCAGACCGGCTGAGTGGCTCAGCAGTCATGTGACTGGGTGGGCGTGGCCAACTTGGAAAATGTGAAACTCACTTAACAATGATCTTGGTTAGCAACCAAACTTTTGGCCTCAACTGTGGTCATAAGTTCTTTCTTTCTTTCTTTCTTTCTTTCTTTCTTTCTTTCTTTCTTTCTTTCCTTTCTTTCCTTTCTTTCTTTCTTTCTTTCTTTCCTTTCTTTCTTTCTTTCTTTCTTTCTTTCTCTTTTTCTTTCTTTCTTTCTCTCTCTCTCTCTTTTTTTGTCTCTGTCTCTCTTTCTTTCTCCCGCTATTTCTTTCTTTCTCTTTCTCTTTCCCTTTCTCTCTTTATTTCTCTTTCTTTCTTTTTCTCTTTCCCTCTTTCTCTCTTTTTCTTTCTCTTTCTCTCTTTCTGTATCTTTTTCTGTCTCTTTCTTTCCTTTCTGTCTCTTTCTCTCTGTCTGTCTTTCTCTCTCTCCCACTTTCTTTTTCTTTCTTTCTCTTTCTTTCTCTGTCTCTCTCCTTCATCCGCCCATCTCTGTCACTCTGTGTGTGTGTGCGTGTGTCTGTCTGTCTTGCATTCACTCAATCACTCATTCTGTGTCTCTGTCTATCTTTCTCTCCCTCCCTCCCTCCCTCCCTCCCTCTGTCTCTCTATGTGTGTCTGTCGTCGTCGTCGTCCCCCCCCCAGCCTCCTCAGCCCGTCCGCCATGCTTGGTCACTCGTTCGCTCGGTCAGGCTCCGTGGCTGGATAGGAGCCGGGCTGCAGGGCTGGAGAGGAGGAGGAGGGAGGAGGGGGCAGCCCATTGGGCAGAGCGTGCGGGAGAACGCAGGAGGATGGTGGGGGCTCTTCCTCCACCCTCGTCGACGGAGGGACTCCTGTGCACCGCCGGAGCAACCTTCCCTGCGGCCGCCAGTTCCCTCCCCCGCCCGCGGAGCCTCCGCAGCCCCTGGAAGAAAACGAGTGGCCGGCATGCCAGCAGGGGAGGGAATCGGTGGCCGGTCCGGCGGTGCCCAGGAGTCCCTCCGTCGACGAGGGTGGAGGAAGAGCCACACTCCAACGGCGCGAACAGCCGCGCCTGCGTTCTCCCGCGCGCTCTGCTCAGGGGGCTGCCCCCTCCTCCCTCCTCCTCCTCCTCTCCAGCCCTGCGGCCCGGCTCCCACCCAGCCACGGAGCGGCACCGGTCCGCGGCCCGGGGGTTGGGGACCCCTGGTATAAAGGATTAAGAATAGCCAAAGCACGGCTACTGAAGCTAAAAGATATTGGACTAAAATCCACAGGTGGTTGGAGAAAATGATACAAAAACACATTGACTTTAAATCAGAGCTTTTTTTGTTGGGAATTATACCAGATACATACAATAAAGACTTGAAATATCTGATTGTAAACATTTTAACATCAGTTAGAATTGTATTTGCAAAAAACTTGAAAAATGAGAAAATACCAACACAGGAGGAAGTTATTCGTAAAATAATGGAAGGTGCTGAAATGAGTAAATTGACTTTTGAAATTAGAGAGCAAGAAGATAAACAATTTTACAAAGTATGGGACTTGTTTTACCACTGGCTAGATAAGAAGACATGGAAATGAAAAGTGTTGGAGAAATTTTTTTAGCATTGTAATAGCAATTGTAGGAGAAAGGTGATGTTATAAAGACATTTTGATGTTAAATAGATCAATAATGATGTGAAGAAAGATTAGTATATACATGTATTGAATATTTTGAATACTTTGATTAAAAATGAAGGATTGATGCGGGTGGCTGAAATAATAATGAAAACATGCATATCTAATGGATGATTTGTGATAGTATGTATGATAGAAAGTAATGATGTATAATTATAAACTGATGGAAACCTCCTGCGAATTTGTATTGTAAAATTAATAGAATGAGATAGGTGATTACATAAAGTTATATTGTTATTAAATGGACAATTAAGGATGTAAGGGAATAACTCCTGTTTAAAATGAAGAAATATTAACTGTAACTGAATATATGATGCATGATAGTGATGTATTTATTTATATTGGATCGATATTTAGTGACTGTATATGTAATTGAAATATTGAAACACAAAAATCTTGTAACCAAACGACATGCTAGACATAACTGATGAGGATGTTATATGTTTTGTTTGTTTTTGTATAAAAATAAAAATAAACCTAAAAAAAAAAGAATAGCCAAAGCACGGGAAAACCTTGAGTCTGGCGATAACCACTAGACATAGAAACTAATCTAAGGCAAGACAAACATCATAACCATTTACATAAAGCTGACACCTACTCACAGGCATCTGCATAGGAAACACCCTTCCTTCCCTTCTCTGACAGGATTAACCCCAAGGACAAAACACCAGACAAACAGAATCAACATCAGCGCAATCATCCCAAATAAATAAATCTTTGCTAATCAGAAACTTACACAAAAGCCTCAAAGGAGAAAAACTGTATAAGAGGGAAAACCAATGCATATACGGGGTGCTGCTGACCAGGGAATTCAGAGCTGCATCTTGTCTTTTCCGTTTTTTCTTTCCTCAATAAAACTCACAACTTCCAGGCAGCTGTCTTCACGAACTTTCTTTTAGCGTTGTTGGTGACTCCCAGCTGGGAACAGACCGGGACAATTCTTCCAACAATTGGCGACCACGGAAGGACTTCCAGCTCACCCCACCACCGAACCGGGCCCGAGGAACCACTTCTCTGCCGGCTGTGGACGTTTTCGTCTGCGAAGGGACTTCCACAGACCCAGCCTAGCCAGGAAAGGGGTAGTAAAGGGAGATACGGAGTTTAAGCTCTACAGCTGCCTGAACGTAGGTGAGTACCGCTTCAAAAAATTCGATTTTAGGTATTGCAGGGAGTGAAAGGGTGTGCGTGTGAGTGTGTTTGAAGGCTCAAATCCACTTGTAGCAATCAGGAATTCACCTCCTCCACTCAACCCTCAACTGCACTCCAGCCTGCTGCTAGTCCAAAAGGTCAGTGACCGGCAGGGTTGGGAAAGCAAAGGGGGGGGGGTTGTTGGAGTGTGAAGACCTTTTGCAAAACAGGAAAGGAAAAGCCAACCGGGCAATGAGTTAAAGTAACGGCCAGGTTGAGGAAAATCCCAGGAAGAGAAAATCGCTAAGAGTAGGAAAACAGCCCCCACAAAAGGAAGAGGTTTGTTTTTTTAAGTCCCTGTGAATACAGGGCATGAGGTTTAAGACCAAAGTCCCTCTAAATAAAGGGTGCAAGTTCTAAAGTCCCTGCGAATAAAGGGCACAAACGTTTTCTAGAGGCAGGCCCAGCTGAGCCAAAGTGAGCCCCACATCTGAGCGGGATCGTGGGAAGCAGCAGCTCGAGGGCAGCCACAGAAACCCCCCTTGGGAACTATTGGGGTCTTGGGACAAAAAACAAATGCCCGTCCTAGCGAGTATGAAAAAGAAAAAAGCGAAAAAAAATATGTAAAAAGTGGGTTTTATTTAGGGATGAAACTGGGAGACCAATTTGGCCAAGAAGCGGTTTGTTTAATTTTCAACTTCTGAAAGCACTTAGACCCAGGATTGAACCCAGTCACATACCATACTGGTACTGCTGGGCTGAATTAGCTAGGATAAAAGACCCCTCAAGGGGAAAACCCATTGAGAGAATAGAGAACCAGCCTACAGAAGAAAAGGGGGCATATTTTATTATTATTATTATTTATTGGACTTCTAGACCGCCCCCTCTCCCCGAAGGGACTTTCATAGCTCCCTTGCTTTAAAAAGCCCATGCCAGGGAGAAACAGAGGGCAATTATTTATTTTTATTTTATTTTATTTTATTAAATTTATACCCCACCCTTCTCCTAAAAAAGGACCCAGGGCGGCGAATTAGAGTATGTATTAACACATTCGCCTTTCTCGGCCTCAGATCTGGTCATTTGGAAAAGAAACACTCCTACTTTCAGGGCTGATTCCCAAATGGTGATCCGGGACAATTCTCCCAACTCTCTAATCATGAACAAGCATATTTACTCTAAGCCCCTAAACACTGATTAATTTTTGTTGAGTAAAATAGTAAAGCATAGTAAAAACACCGTAATGTGTGGTGTGCACATTTCATCTTGGTTTGGGAATTGCTGGGTGCCTTGAGTCAAAGAATTTTAAGCTGATCTATTTCTTTCTAAAATAGTAAGGAGAATCATACAAAATCCAAAGAGATTGTACCCCTTGAAGTAGTAATCCTGGGGGAGAGTTCATCTATATAAATAAACATGTAAAATAGTTTGTACGAAGCAGCTAATCTCAAAAACTACTGCACCGATTTACCTCAAATTTTGACACAATATTCCCAAGGACTTCCGATAATAGAATACATAATCATTTTGTGCCTAGCACACTTGTGTCATGTGCAAGGTACACAAATGTAAAATGTACCCACTGATCATGTTTTCACCCCTCTGTAGCCCCGCCCATCAGGCTGCTTTTCAACTGTCATTGTTGGAAGAGGCCTCATATGGAGGCCTCTTAGGGCCAAAAGAAGGCACTGAGATAGCAAACTCCCAGGTGGCCCATAGAGAGAGGGGGAGGGGAGAAATACAGTTTAATAAAAGAGGGACTAGGGGAGACATGATAGCAGCCTTCCAATATGTCAGGGGTTGCCACAAAGAAGAGGAAGTCAAGCTATTCTCCAAAGCACCAGAGGGCAGAACAAGAAGCAATGGGTGGAAACTAATCAAGGAGAGAAGCAACTTAGAACTGAGGAGGAATTTCCTGACAGTTAGAACAATTAACCAGTGGAACAGAAGTTGCCTCCAGAAGTTGTGAATGCCCCAACACTGGAAGTCTTTAAGATGATGTTGGATAGCCATTTGCCTGAAATGGTATAGGGCTTCCTGCCTAGGCAGGGAGTTGGACTAGATGACCTCCAAGGTCCCTTCCAACTCTGCTATTGTATTATTGTATTACAGTAGGTAGGTAGATAGGGGAATAGATAGAGAGGGAGAAATAAGGTAGGTAGGTAGGTAGAGAGATAGAGAGGGAGAAATACAGTAGGTAGATAGGTAGGTAGAGGGATAGATAGAGAGGGAGAAATACAGTAGGTAGGTAGGTTGGGGGTTATATAGTGGTTGTGTGTATGTGTGCAGGTGTACACACAGATTGGTTGGCCATTTAACCAGACTGGGCCACAGCAACGCGTGTGAAAGAAATAAACTTCAAGCACTTCTAAGTAAAAATCCATAGATAGTCCCATAGAATGATGGCTTTCCCCAGTCTGATGCCTTCTGGTGAAGCAGAATCAGCAGCCACGAGCGCTCAGCTAGCAAAACCTTTGGGTGCTAGGTGACAATGAATGCTCCAGTGCATCTGGTGGGATGTTTGGAGAATGCAGCAAACAACACTGAATTCAGTGTGACACATGGCCAAGTGGAGATGTGTCAGGTTGCACTGAAAAAATTGTAAACAACCCCAGTAGTCTCTTTAACAGTAACTTGAAAAATGCTATTTATATTTTAGCTCACTTCAAAAATAGCTCACTGTAAACAAATGTCACAGGAGTAATTGAATTCTTATGCACTTTCTTCAAGAACAGTAATACGCACCCCTTTTCCCTTTCTTTGTGCTTGACACTCTATTTGAGCATAATTACATTGTCAGATCAATAGCCATATCAAGCATCAATTTGTTTTTCTTGTTGTGCTCAGCACTGATTCACAGGAACTGCTGGGGAGGCCTGTCTGCTATCCATTTGTTTGGATCCTTTTAGGAACTGAATACAGGAAGGTAGTCATTGTACATTATTAGTTTCCTGAATGTTGGATGTAGCAGAAGCAGCAAACAGAGAGTGCATTTATTAGCACAAAAGGTCAGCTAAGAAAAACAAATGATACCACTCAGTTTCCATACGAAATGGAAATAGCCTTTGTAAAAAGGCTTGACAATTTTTATTATTATTCTGAAGCTGCAAGCTAAGGACAAACTGCTAACAAGCCAATCTTTAGCAGTTGCAGTTCCAAGATGAATTGTTAGATTCAGACAAGATTATTACTGTCACAATCAAGGAACACCATCTAACTATTCATCCAGGGGTTAGCAATACAAGCACTGACCTTATTTACCATTGGCCCTGTTTTAATGAAAATGTGAAGTATTTAATGCCAAAATTGCTTGAGATTCATTACTAATTAAGTGGAACACTTTGTTTTCACTGGGGAAAATGCTTTTTTTTTAAATTTACAGTCCTGAGATCATATGATACAAAGTGATGTGCATAATAAGTGCCAGTTGCTAGCAGTATAATCAGTCAGTGGTAATTACACTTCATAATAAACTGTGTGAGTCAACTTTGAACCAAAGCAAGTCAGCAGTCTTTGGTAAACAGAGAGTCAATTAAGCTAGTGATACTGACTGGGGTAGGGGTATGACCATAGTTAATTATAATACCACAAATCTTCAGCAAACTAGCTCTAAATTAGAAACAAATGAATAATTCTGGTTCAGTAAAGTAAACCTTTGAAACATCTTGGACAATTTGTCTTATATGCTTCCCTAGCCCCACCAAGCTGATTTTCATGGAACGTTTATGACATCTTTGGAACTCTTGTTTTCTTTACCTTGTAATTTATCTTACCCAGAACTGTGCAGCTGTCCTAGAAGGGCAAGATACAAAGTGCAACTAAATGTTGACCAACATTTAGCGCTTCTGGTAATCAGGCAGGTCAGGAGCTGTTTTAAAACTGTTTTGCCTAAGAATTCTCCATCTCTGGAAAGTCACAATCTGCAAGGATGCTTTTAACTCACATCTCAGGCAGCTGATAAACATACTCATATTGTGATGTAATATAATGAAGAATATTTATTGTATAAGAATGACAAATATAAACATAGACAAAACCTGAACACAGAAACAGACAATGCTTAAATCACAAAGGCAGGATATAAATAGAACAAGAAAACATAAACTCAGAAATGACAAAGAATTCAAAGACAACTACGAAAGGTCCAAAACAAAGAGCAATTTTTTTCATAGTTGATGAGAAACAACCTTAGACAGATATCATGGACTAAGCATAAAAGAGGATTTCCTCCTGCATTAGGAAGCATCACTTATCAATCTGGTTGGTTCAGTCTACCTGGATGGGCAGCTTTGAGCTCACCTAGGCAACGCTTGAAAAGAATGTCACAGGTCATTCAGGTCTGATTAGCGTGCCAGCTCCAAAGGTTGTGTGCTTAGGCTTAATTTCCTGTTGACAGGTTTAAGAGGACTTGATAGAGATTGTAGTTGTCAAGTGTGTGTCTTGTTTACCTGTATGGCCTTATAAAGGAGGTGTACATAATATGTACATGTGGGTATGCTAACTACGTGGGCCAGTTTAGTGTAGTGGTTAAAGGCAGTAGACTAGAAACAGGGAGTCGGTGAATTCTATTCCTGCTCAGGCATGAAGCCAGCTGGGTGACCTTCGCCCCAGTCTCTCTCTCTCTCTCTCTCTCTCTCTCTCTCTCTCTCTCTCTCTCTCTCTCTCTCTCTCTCTCTCTTTCTCTCTCCCTCTCCAAGGAGGAAGGACAAGCTACTACTGAAAACCTTGCCAAGAAAACTATAGGGCCTAATCCAAGAAGTTGCCACGAGTCAAAACTGACTTGGACATACAAACACTATGTGGCATACAGACCCACCATGTTCCAAAGTAAACTCTGTCACAGGACTTCATTCCTGGATTCTGTATACCAATTCCAGAAAAACCCAACATAAGCATCAAATGGGAAGAATACTTACAAGAATTTTCAGCCGTTGAGAAGGTCTTCTTAAATTCAAGATGTTTACAAATGACATATGGATTATAGCACAAGCAGCAGAATTCTATGATTTATTTTTAGTTATCACCCTACAACAAGGATATTGAACTACTAAGCAATTGGCTCCAGTTCAGCTAACAATCTTAAACTTGATTGAGTAACTAACAGGCAGCCAGTATATAATTGCTTTTGTAATGCATGGTTACCAGTTTGTGATTAACAGAGGTTAGGATGCTCCTGTTTAGGAAAAGAACAAAGATCACTTAAGAAAAATATGGCAGAGAATTTTCTAATAATATCCTGCAAGACTGTTCTTTCTGATAGAGATGAATCCATGGAGTCTTTGGTGCTCTCTGAGCTTGATTGTTTGCTTGCAGACATTTCATTACCTGTCTGGGCAATATCTTCTGTGCTAGAAGGGAGGGAAATTTGCTCTCTGTTTATATGCAATACTTTGCCCTGTCAGTATTGGTGGGGATATTGTTTTCTCCTTGGTCGTTTCTTAATTAGGTTGTTATGTATTGCTTGATTGTGTGTCTAGTGTTAATCCTGGTGTTAATCATTGTATATCTGGGTGCTGCTTGCTGGTGAGGAGGTGTTCTGATGTTTCGCACAGGTTCAAGATAACTATTTGTTAACTCTGTGGAGTTCTGCAAATTGGCTGAATAGTCCAGACAGCCTACCTGCCTAAAGATTCCAGTAGCTCACACACACGAGACGTTCCTGCTCATTTGTAATTAACCAAAAGAAGGGAAAAGAAAAAGAAGAAATAACCACATACCATTTCCTCAGCAGAAAAATGCTAACCCCTTTAAAACTTGTGGGGGGAGGGGAATAAAATGAAAGAGGGTTTTTTCCCTTCTCTCTTCAGTTAATAGCTCTGGGCAGACCACCAAGAACCATTTAACAGGCAAATACTTACTTGGGATAACAAAACCGCAGGAATGCAGTCAGCACAGAAACAATAGAATCTTATAGATCATACAGATTAACAGAGTTAGGGAAAAGTGGAGCCAGGGAAAGAATTTTAAAAATGTTAATACAGAGCAGGAGTTTCTTGTCAGAGTTCTATGTCTTTTTAAATACACATTCTAATTAGCAGAAATGGTTTTATTAATCTGGAATGGGGTTGCAATGCTGTTTCTGTTTATGTATTTTAATCCTGCATTTTCAGCATTTAAGTGTTAGCTTTCAGGATTAGTCTGTAAAGATTTCAAATTATCTTCTCACTTTGTTGCTTGTGTGTGATGGAGCACCCACGACTTCTGAAGGCAAGCTATTCCATTGGTTGATTGGTCTCACACTTAGGAAATTTCTCCTTAGTCCTAGGTTGCTTCTCTCGTTGGTTAGTTTCCATCCATTATTTCTTGTCATGCCTTTTGGTGCTTTGGAAAAGACATTGACCCCTTCATTTTTGACCCCCTTCAAACAGAAGTTTAAATGCTCCAATATTGGAAGTTTTAAAGAAGTGATTGGATAACCATTTGCCTGAAGCGGTGTAGGGTTTCCTGCCTAAGCAGCAGGTTGGACTAGAATACCTCCTGGGTCCCTTCTACCTCTGTTGTTGTTCTGTTCTGTTCTGTTCTGTTCTATTCTACCCCATTCCCATTCCTATGCTCAGCAGTGGAGCTGGTGGCAGAGTCAGATAGTGAGGAGGTTGGGGAGAAACATGGGCCAGTCTTGGAGTCTGGGGAAGGCTCTGATGAGTGCTCTGCATCGGAGGCAGAGATGGGGCCAAGACCCTCTGACAGTTATCAGCTGCCTTTGAAGTCAGACATCAGTGGGGCAGGAGAACAGCTGGATCCTGTTCCCAGTGTGTGCATGTGCAGAGCTGCCAAGTGAAGGGAATAGCTGAGGAACAAGGGTTGACTCAGGAGTAAAACCACAGGTAGATGGTGGATGGCTTCTCCCATAGGGAATAAAGAGAAGTGAAAGGGGAGTGGAGTTTGCAGGAGACAATTATTTCAATTCATTAGGGTAAAGATCTGTTCCTGACTTCTTGCCAAGTATTGTCTGCTACAGAGTGGAAGATTTTGGCCTGGCAGCTCTCCAAGCCTGATAAAGGTTTGTAGTTGTGAAATCTCTTGAAAGACTGTTGGCCGGGACTTTGCTGGAGTGGAATTCACTTTACACTAAATAAAAGGGGTTTTATAGGGATGAAGAGTCGGCTTCATGCTTTTGGGAAGCTTAGGTCAGAATTTCTATTCTATTTTATTCTATTTCGATTCTATTCTATATATTGGAAGAATGCTATTTTATTGTGCTTTGGACTAAGGAGAAATTTCCTAAGGGTGAGACCAATCAAGTTGGCCATGACCACCCAGCCGGTCATTAGGGCAGAGAACTAGTTGTTGAATTATTTGAATCCCACCACTGAAAGAAACCATAACTTTTTATTAGGTATAAACTCAGGTGAAAAGCAACAAGAAATGTGGTAATTTAATAAAATATAGGCAAGAATAAATTTTGCTCAACATTAGAAAAGATATTATTTTTACAGTGTCTGCTGGGAGAATAAGCAGCAACAGCAAAACTCACAGTATACATACACAATATAAGTTTAAACAAGAATGGTTCCCATACATACAATACACCATCAACATGACAAATATAATCTGGCTTCTAAGCAGTTTTAGTAATGGTTCGGTCGTATGCGCTCTCGTGCGCATGTGACGCTTCTGCACATGTGCAGAAGTGTCTGGGCAGGTGGTGGAGCCTCCTGCTGCCGCCACTACTGGTTTGGCAAAACTGGGCTGAACTGGGACTAACCCACATCTGCTTCTAAGGGCTTGTAAATATTTACAATTTTGTAAATTAGCTCATGTACAAAAAGGAGGAAGTTAGAAAGCCAGTAGTTCATTTTTCATTAACTTTTCTCTTCTTTCAAATTTTTTTTGGGTATTTTAATTTTTGTTAAATATTTTGTTTTTCCTTTTATTAATATGTCAACATATTAAACTACAAAGTGGAGATTTCAACATTAAGTAATCAATTTAACCTTTCTTATACATCTGATACTTTGGTATCATCTGCAACATTTCTTTTTCATAATGTTATATTCAGCTTTGCGTGGAAAAAATCAATGATTTTATGTTTATAATAAAAACATACTAAATTGTAATTGATATTAATAGACTATTTCTTTCTCTCTTATTTCCAGCACTCTAAATTATCTAAGGCAGTGATGGCGAACCTATGGCACCAGTGATGGGTTTCAAAACTTTTTGCTACCCAAAGGCAACAACAGAAAGAGGAGAGACGAGGAGGAAAGGAAGAAAGGGTAAAGTAGAGAAAGTAAGGGTGGGGAATTAAGAGTAGGAGAGAGGATAAGAAAGAAGAGAGGAGAGAAAGAGAGGGGAAAAAGGGAGAAGAGAGGAAAAATGAGAGGAGGAAACAAGAAGGCAGAGAAAGGAGCTTGAGAAGGTAGCAGTAAGGCTGTTGCAAAATAAGATGGAGACACGGGGTGGCAAGAAAGCGATCCAAACTGTATCATATAGTATATATATAAGAATGTGTATAGAGATTAATGATGAATAGATAAATGTTAAATAGTATTTATAAGAATGTATATCAATGAATGTTTTTGAAATGGGAAAAATAATAATAATAAATTAAAAATAAATTAAAAAAAACAAAAAACAAAACTTTTTGCTACCAATTTGGTGGGCATGGCTAGGTGGAGGGCATGTGACTGAGTGGGCGTGGCTAACCTGACATCACTCATGCCCACTCAGTCCATGACACCTCCCACTAAACCACACTCACAGGAAAAGATAGGAATTTAGGATTTCTCCCTATCTACCCCCACCCTCCCTTTGCTAGTCACCCCCATTTCCCCTCCTAAACCCAGACCCTACTCCCGCTTTCTCCCCCCCACCTCCTCTTTGGTTGCTTATCCTCTATGATGGCTGATCCAGAGTCCAGAAGGCAAGCTGACCGGAGTTTTTGGTGGCCCCTAGCCAGCTGCCAATGCTGGGAAGTGGGTGGCTGGCAAAGAAGCCTCCAAGCTGCTGCCTCTTTGAGAGCCGCTCCTCTCAAAGAGGAGGCAGCTGGCCGCAGGCCACTGAAAAGTTCTCTGGTAGGCAAAAAAGTGGCTGCCTTTGTCACCATGTTCTTCGCACATGTGCATCCCATTGCTTTGCAAGTCCGCTTGGACTTGCAAGGCAATGGGATGCACATGTGCAAAGAGCATGGTGGTGATGGCAGCCGCTTTTTCACCTACCAGAGCCCTTTCCAGTGGCCTGCGGTTAGCTGCCTCCTCTTTGAGAGCTGGCATGCAACGTGTCAGGGCAAGCAAGTGGCGACAGGGGAACTGGTTCAGGGGCATGGCCAGCTGGCCATTGCTACTGGTTTGCCAACGTGGGCAAAATATCCGCCACTGATTCAGATGAGCCAGTGCGAACCAGCTGAATACCACCTCTGTATGGCACACGTGCCACAGGTGGCACATGGTGCTCTCTTTGTGGGCACACCAACTGTTGCCCTGCACATATGCACGTGCCTCCCACCATCCAGCTGATTTTCAGCTCTCTGCTGTGCACGCAGGAGATGTGTGTGCATGCACAAGGGGTGGAGAGTCATGCACATGCACAGGGAGCAGGGGGAAGCCCCCCGCACCCCATTTTGGGCCTAGCATGCCTCCCTGAAGCCTCCTGGGACCCAAATCAGGAAACTTCAGGAAATCCCCTGATATTTTTCAAATCAGTTTTTGGGTTTTGGGAATCACTGTATAATTCAGGAGTGAGCAAATGTTTTGCATCTTAAGTTTTTTTTTTATATTACTTGTTTGGGTAATACAGGACTATTATGGGCAAGGTGATGTCTATCATTTATGAAACAGTTCTAGGATTTTTCAGCCCATGTTCCTCTTTTCAGGCGATATCATGAACTATACATACATATACATATATTAAAACTATCATAGACTTAGTACACTATTTTCTTTGTTTCCCATAAAAAATGGGTTTGTTCCTGGATTTTCTTGGTAAGACCATGGAGGCTAGAAGTTGCCACAAGGCGGGAGGGAGAATGAGGATTTCATGTGGCATGGTGGATCTCTTTGTTCGCCCGGTAATCATCCACGGGAAGAGAAGTGCCACTTTGAAGCAATGGAAGAAGGTGCATATATCTTGTATCCAATCAAAATTACTATCGTTTAATAGAATAACAGAGTTGGAAGGTACCTTGTAGATCATCTAGTCCAGCCCTCTTCCCAAGCAGTAGACCCTATATCATTTCTGAGTTGGCAGCCCAGTCTCTTCTTAAAAGCTTCCAGGGATGAAGCTCCCACAATGTCCAAAGATAACTTCTGTTCCCTTTTTTTCTCTGCACCTTTTTTAATGTCTTTTGGAACTGTGTGTGTGATTGTTGCACTGCTGATGCCACTCGCAGTCCATCCCACCTGTTTTGCCACTTGGGAGTTCATGGTGCGCCTGGGTAGTGGACCATGTGGGGCACCGCCGTACCTTACTTAATGAAGGTATGTTTCACAGGGAAAATTTCCTCTGTAAAGCGACCAGCAGCTTGGAAAAAAATTTAACCAGGAAAAATGGTTGTTAAAAAAGGAATTAAATATCTTTGTAATGGTTCCAATGCTCTGGCATTTTGATAAACTTGAGTCTGAATGGTACAATCTAGACCATGGAAGTTGGGACTTTTTCATAAAGTGAATGGTGGGCTCAATATGACTCTATATATAGAGAGAGTATACTGTATATATTGAGGAGATGGAGTACCACCTCCTCCCAAATAAAAATGAATATTTCAACTTACCTCCTTGAACATCTGCTTGCTCAGAGTTTAGGAGGAATTGTTTTGCCTCTCAACAGAAAGGCAGGGAGTTGTGACTGAGGAACTCCCATGGGTCTTCACCTTCCTTTGTGCTCCAACTACATGTTGGAGATGCCCAAGTTGTGCATCTGTTCTCAGAGTAACTCTTCTTTCTATCTAGTGTTTCTTCCTTTGACAATCAGGACTCAGGAGAACACTCAGGAGGCCATCCTGTGACTGAAAGAAGTTCCTTACCTGAAAAAAATAAATTCTAGTAATAAATAATAAAATAATAAAATAAATACTGAAGTGCTACAGCAACATGTCTGCCACAACCTATGACAGAAACCTGCTGCTTACTAGCTAAACACTATGGATCTGGATGAGGGCTTCCCCCCCAAGAACTCGCCATGCAAAAGGACTGGAGAGCATGGTTGAAATTTAAATTATTCATTACCTCAGGTATCTAAGTGATAGAAGTATGGGGAATGAAGGATTAAAAGTTTGACCATTTTAAAGATAGTTGTGTCAAATTCTCTTAGGCGCGCTCTCTCTCTCTCTCTCTCTCATTAGGCACTTGAATTAGTAAAAAACAACCATTTAAAAGTATTAATTAGATACAACAACACATTGTTTAGACCAGTGGTTCTCAACCTTCCCAATGCCGTGACCCTTTAATGCAGTTCCTCATGTTGTGGTGATCCCCAACCATAAAATTGGTGTCTCATTTCCTAAGACCATCGAAAATATGTGTTTTCCAATGGTCTTAGGTAACCCCTGTGAAAGGGTCATTCGAAGACTCACAGGTTGAGAACCACTGGTTTAGACGATGGAAACGTATTAATAGCTTTGTTATCAAGAAGGGATAGTTAAGGTATAATTTGGGAGTAAGTCCTGCTGAACTCAATGTAGTCATGTGCAGAACTATCAGGCATACAATTTAAATAATGAAAGAAATCTTAATTAAACTTAATTCTATTGTCAAGTACAACAACCTTCCATATTTTTTCATGCCGACTAATCTGTTAACTAGAAAAAAATCCCTGATGAAGGAGCAACACACTCATGATAGAAAACTGGCAATAAATGAAAAGTAATTGTTTATTATAAATGCAAAACCAAAATTTCAAGTGTACACAAAGTAGTACTTAAATTTCAGTTTTTGAGAGGTTCATGTTTTAGCCAAACAAATCAATGACTATAATGAGATTGTTTTTCCTTGCATAAAAGTTCAGTATTTAGAACTACTGATATTACTTGTAAGCAGAGGTCATTTTGTATATTTGACTTATCTCTGTACTGGTTTTGTTGCTGCACCTAACAAGAAGCACATGGTTGCAAATGGCATCAGATAATTCTATGCTTAACTGACAATTTTAGGATATTCCTTTAGAAATTCTACCCAGAAATTCATTACATTCTGCATTCTGCACCGCCCTGAGTCCCGGAAGGGAGAAGGGCGGTATAAAAATTTAATAAAATTTAATAAATAAATGTGGAAATGTTTACAATTTTAATATCTCAAACTTGGGCCAGCAGGACTGACATTTGTTTTCCTTTTTCTGTCTTCATCTTTTTCTGTACTGTTTGCATTTATACCAATTTGTAGCTAATGATCCATATCTAGAAAAAAATTCACAATGTATCAATATTTATCAGGTTTTGAGGGGGAAAAAAACCAGAATAAAAATAGTTGTGAGTGACATACAGGGGTTGGCGGCCTGGATTTTTTCCAAGGTTTTGCTGAAGCTATTAAACACTTACCTTTCCCTTGCCTGCCTGGATTTGCAAATATGATTCTTATGTTGTGTTTGCTTTAGAAGTCTCACACCAAAGACATCTGAGGAACAGCTCAGTACTTTACAGTTGAGCAATACAATCTTAATTTCTTTATTAATTCCTGCACACTTATAAAGGGACTTAGTCCTGTGTAGCTCGGGGCATGTGCATGTATACAAAGAAATATTATCCGCAGTTTGGCAATTACTGTATTTTTCGGAGTTTAGGACACACCAGAGTATAAGAAGCACCCAGGTTTTGAAGAGGCAAATTACAAAAAACAAGTAGGTAGGTAAATAGAGGGAGAGAGAGGGAGAGAAAGAAAGAGAAATACAGTAGGTAGGTAGGAAGAGAGAGAGTAGGTAGGTAGGTAGGTAGATAGGTAAAGGGATATATATATATACAGAGAAATACAGAGAGAGAAATACAGTAGGTATGTAGGGAGAAAGAGTGTGTGTGTAGGTAGGTAAAGGGGGAGAGAGAGAGAGAAATACAGTAGGTATGTAGGAAGAGAGAGAGAGAGAATGAGTAGATAGGTAGGTAGAGGGATAGAGAGAGAGAAATAGAAAGAGAGAGAAATACAGTAGGTAGGTAGGGAGAGAGTGTGTGTGTGTAGGTAGGTAGATAAAGGAATATATAGAGAGAGAATAGAGACAGACAGAGAGAAATACAGTAGATAGGGGAAGAGAGAGAGTGTGTGTAGGTAGTTAGAAGGATAGAGAGAGAAATAGAAAGGGAGAGAGAAATACAGTAGGTAGGTAGGGAGAGAGAGTGTGTGTGTAGGTAGGTAGAAGGATGAGAGAGAAATAGAGAGAGAGAGAGAAATACAGTAGGTAGGGAAGGAGAGAGAAAGTATGTAGGTAGGTAGGTAGGTAGAAGGATAGAGAGAGAAAAATAGAGAGAGAGATACAGTAGGTAGGTAGGGAGAGAGAGAGTGTATGTAGGTAGGTAGGTAGAAGGATGAGAGAGAAATAGAGAGAGAGAGAGAGAGAGAAATACAGTAGGTAGGGAAGGAGAGAGTATGTGTGTAGGTAGGTAGGTAGAAGAATAGAGAGAGAGAAATATATATATATATATATATATATATATATATATATATATATATATATAGAGAGAGAGAGAGAGAGAGAGAGAGAGAGAGAGAGAGAGAGAAATACAGTAGGTATGTAGAGAGAGTACGTAGGTAGGTAGGTAGGTAGGTAGGTATGTTAATGTTTCCAGGTTTATTTATCCATGTCCTGGAAAAGGAAATTGCTGACAAACCTTAAGACTTTGTTTCTGCTGGCACAGAAACAGTTAAAGAGCCTTCCGAAAAGGGGGTGGGAAGCTTTTGCACTCTGCAAACCTCCCCAAAACGGCCCGTTCTCAGCAAAAATGGGGCCTTCTTTTTCAAATAAAAAGCACGACTAGCCTTAGGGGGGCTTGCAGAGTGCTCCTGGGAGGGGGGTCAGAAATGAGCAAAAACCCGGCCATTTATCGTGAAAATGGGCCATTTTTGTGTCAAATAAATTGCATGCATAGCTCTATAGAAGCTTATAGAGTGCTGTTGGAGGCTGGGGGGGGGGGGAGGGAAACGGCCCGTTTTAGGCTCATTCCTGCCCACCCCAGCCCCCAAGAGCTCTCTGAAAGTCTCTATAAGGCTAGGCACAGCCATTTTGGTGAAGGGGGCAGGGTTCCAGGAGGCAAAAATGCTGTATTTGATGTATAATTTATATATATAATTTTATATATAATATATAATTTCCTTAGAGTCCTGCGGAAAAATCAGGTGGAACAACGGCTGATGACCTCTTTCTATCGGTCCATCATAGAAAGTGTCCTCACATATTGTATCACAGTGTGGTATGCTGGTTTAACAGTTGCGGAGAGGAAGGCACTACAGAGAGTGATCAATTCGGCACAAGAAACCATCGGTTGCCCTCTGACATCACTGGATAACATCGCCAGATCTCGCTGCTTTAGCAGAGCAAGGAAGATTCTCAAAGATGATTCACACCCTGGTTGGTATCTCTTTGCCCTTCTACCATCAGGCAGAAGATATCAAAGTATAGCCAGCCGAACGAACAGGTTTAAAGATAGCTTCTATCCTTGGGCTGTGAGACTTTTAAATTCAACCACAATCACTCCATGCACATGCTAGTTTTTTCTTTTTTCTTTTCTCTCTTTTTTGTTTCTGTTATAATTTTGCACCAGTGAAGTTAAAACCAATTTCATTGTAATTTTTACAATGACAATAAAGATTATTATTATTATTATTATTATTATTATTAGACGCACCCAGATTTTCAGCCTCTTTTTAGAGGAAAAAAGGTGCGTCTTATACTCCCAAAAATACGGTAAGAGGGAAGGAGAATTCACTATTATTTTTCTTGTGCTGGTAAGCAAGTTACATAGGTTGGGCTGACTTTGGAATAGGCAGAGAGTTTAATTTTATGTGTCTATGGTGAGAGAAAGACAGCCACCTGCCATCTGTCCAGAGCCCTTGCCAATGTTGCTGATGACAAATTGTGATGCCAATGAGAAGGGAAGAACACATCAAGTAAAAAAAATGGATGGCTGAGTGAATGTCAGACACCATGTTTATCGTCTTCCCTCCTTAATATTTCACAGAACCCACTCAGCCCAGTTTATGCTTGAAAATACATTATTATGCAGGTCTTATTCTTAGAGATAATTGTTTTGCAGCATTTCTTTTTCTAAAGTGATCAGAATTTTCTATGGTTGGTAGAATGGTGGCAGATATGATGAACCCCTTTGCACACTGTAAAAAGTAAATTTCAGACTTAATTAAAGTTTTATAAAACAAGATTTTACAAATGAATATTGTATTAGATCAAGGATTTCTAGTGTCAAACCCTGATATCTGGATGGAATTGACAGTGGAATTGTCTTGGAGATGGTTAATGGATTAGTCAGACCCCCACCTCCTCCCCACTGGCACTTTGTTCCCTTCCTTTCCATTACAGTTAATTGAATTTTATCTAAATTTTTAACTGCGTGGTAATTATTTAATTTTTTAGCATTTTAATGTTTAAATGGTATAAGTGTTTGACTGTGAGCTGCCTAGGGTCGCCTTGGCAAAATGTGTGGCATAGAATCCTAATAATAAACAAGCAAGCAACAAACAAGCAAATTGAAAGCTACTAAATACATCTTCTCAAAATACAACAAAAATAATAAAAACTCAAGATGAAACAAATAATAATTTCTGGAGATAATACTTACCCCAAGTGGTAACACTGGCAGAAATGTTCATTTGCCAAAAAGATTGTTGACAATAATTTTCCTGAATTAATGTCATCACTACAGGGATTGATAAAATATCTGTTTAAAAATATCTGTTTAAAAGTACTGTTTTAATAAAAGACCGTTTCCAAATCTGAAAGCATTTTCCCAGGACTAGACTGCACATTTTCAAGCAAAAGACAGAATTGATCATTTTTACTAATGGAGCTTTTGACTAGAGAAGCAGACTGAGCAAGAGGCTCCAAAACATAGCAGAAAGCTATATTATATAGAACAATTTTGATTTTTAAAAAAGAACAGTTATTCAAGGACTTTAATGCTTCAATAAATAATATTTTATTGCATATGGCTATTAAGGATAGCAGCCAAGATCAGTAAAGACTAAATACTAAATTTTAGTTCCATGTTTTCTCTTCCCCAGCAGCATCACTGATTATTTCTATATACATAGTGTGCATTGGAAGACACAGCAAGATAAATTAAATATTTTGCCTTAGCTCAATGCCAAGAAATATATTTACTATATCAATGTCCAGAAACAATTATATTTCTAAAAAGAAAACAATGCTTATAATTGTTAATGTTACATAGCAAAAAATATTTAAAATTTAAGGTAAAATCAGGCAGAATGTACAAAGACCCAATATACATAGCAAAGTGTTAGCAAATTTAACATTTATACATTTTGGTTTCATATTGTAAACTAGATTAAGAATGTAACTATTTGCATATGCCTTTGTGAAATGTAAAGTATTGACAATGTCAGTATATATTCAAGCTCGTTTATTTTAGAAACTAACTAAATTGACTATTATGGTATTAGGAACTGACTTTCCCCCCAAAGTCATTCAGATGCAGTGCTCCTTTACTTGAAGACATGATACCCAGCTATCTTCATTAATTTAATTTATGACATACCCCCACAACTTAATGCTTTTAAGATTTTTGGATCACAATTTCCACAACCAAAGCCAGCACAGGCATTAATCAGGAGTATTAGAAATTGCAGACAAAAATTTCTGCAGTAATGTGGGCTACTTATTATTTCTATTTGATAATATTTCATTCTTCGACATATACTCTCCTCCCATTGCCTCAAATTTTTTTGAGTGATTAGAGATTACATTCAGATGCATCGTTTGTTTTACAGAGCCCTCTGTCCCAATGCTCAGCATGAAAGCCCGAGAATTTTGAATTATCCTGAGCAATAGTTCAGTAAAGATAGAAAGTACTGCTTCTCGTGACGTGTTCATTGCTTAAACACAGACAATGTTCAGGAAAAACTTATGGTTGCTCTTAATAATGATAATACATTTTTAAAAAGTCTGTTCAATCAAAAATGGATCAGAAGCAACATGTGGAGGACCATCAAAGCTCTGAAGATATGTAAAAATAGCAGCCGTGACACTATTATTTTCAAAATACCGAATACGTATGTTCTTATGAATTATCTTTAGGAGACTGACTGAAAATTTTGCCCTCTCCCCAAATATTATGCTTTTTTTTTAAAAAATGGAAATTGTTATTTCTTGTTGAAGAAAAATATTCAGCTTTACTGAATAATATGTAGAATTTTGTACAAAAGTTTGCCATCTTTTTGACATGTATTACCCTTCATTTCTAAATTTTAGTTGCAAGAAAATAAGCTAATACCAAGAATAGCTGATAAACATAAGCATACAAATAGGACAAAAGATCTCTGAAGTCTGCAGAACTTTTAAAAGAAACTACCAAACAAATGTGTCAGAGGTATAGAGTGACACCCCAATACAGTTTAATGGTACCAAATTTTGCTGCTTCCATAGCAGATCTTACATTTACCAGAAATATAGTGATAAAAATCTAATCTCTCAAGTTTCATCTTGGCTTTAAGTTTTTCAGGTCCTATTTTGGGTTTGCATGTAAGTAAACTAAGCAGCCAGACAGTAGCAGGGTCCTTGATAGATTCAGTAAGGCTGACAACTGTACTATGCCACTGAGAGAAAGGAAATGTCAGCCATCCTAAACCACAATACAAATCCAGTTTGACTTTTAACTGAGGTAGTGCTGTAGAGGTTTGAAAATATGCTAGTAAACACCAAATTTTACTGCTGTAGCATGTGCAAGCAGAACCTCTCAACATGCTGAAGAATTAAGTACAGTTCATTGGTACTGAAAAGGCAATGATCACAATCCACCAGCCGAGGTCCAAAGTCCTAAAAGATATCACGCTGAGCACAATTTATGCAAACAGCGGCATAGTGTTGCAAAAGATCCTGATAAATGAGACAGGTTGCTTCTTCTCCAATAGTAATGAAGAAATGTTTGGAAAGCTACATGAAGTATGGAGAAAAATGGATCTTATAGCAGCTTAAATCTAAAATGATGACAGTTCTACCAAGTATAAGGGTGAAATTGGTTTCTTCATTCTGGAAAGGGAGAAAAAATCAATAAGTTATAATCAAAAGTAACCAAATGCACAGAGTATCCTTATGTACTAATTTACAGGGTTTTTCCCCCAATTACTGATTAATGTAGGCATGTCTCTGTGCCTCAGACGACCGGTTGTGAGTCCCTCTTCGTGAAATGGGGCCTAGGGAGGCAGTTGGGCTTGCTAGTTGTATACCTGGCTCCCCGCTATGTAACAGCAGCCCTGCCCGAGCTACTCGAGGTGATCGCCGCGATGGCGGTGGAGACCCCCAGACTTATAGTCATGGGGGACTTCAACCTGCCGTCGGCGGGCGAAACATCCGAGGTGGCTCGGGAGTTCATGGCTTCCATGACGGCCATTGACCTGACCCAAGTAGTTCAGGGCCCCACTCACGAAGGAGGACACACGCTGGATCTGATTTTTGTCTCTGGACACTGGATTAGTGATCTCGGAACAGGGGATTTAGTCATCTTACCCTTGTCATGGACAGATCACTCTCTCCTTCGGATAGACTTTCCAACCGTCACACCCCACCGCGGGGAGGCGGAACCAGAGACACCGAGTTGGTTCCGCCCCAGGCGCCTGATGGACCCGGAAAGGTTCCAGAGGGAGCTTGGGCCAATACCTGTGTTCCTGCCCCGTGGCTCGACTGAGGATCTAGTGGCCGCATGGTATAGTGCGGCCACGGGGGCCTTGGACCGAGTTGTGCCCTTGCGGCCTCTCATGTGGCGCCGAGTCACCCAGGCTCCTTGGTTTACCGAGGAGCTTTGGGAGATGAAACGCCGCAGGAGACGCCTAGAGAGTAGGTGGAGATCTTCTCGATCCGAATCTGACCGAACACTAGTGAGAGACCATATTAGGACTTACTTAGTGGCGCTAAGAGTGGCCAAACGTGAGTATTGTGCCACTCTTATCGCGTCCGCGGAAAACCGCCCTGCCACCCTGTTTGGGGTGACCCGCTCCCTCCTACATCTGAGGCCGCGGGAAGCCCCTCTGCAGGGTCGAGCAGAGGAATTTGGAGTATTCCTGCAGGACAAAATCACTCAGATTCGGAACGAGTTGCCCTCCACTTGTGGTCCAGTCGAGGCGTCCAGCGCTGGTCTTGAGATTACACTTTGGGAGGAGTTTGACTTTGTTACTACCGAGGAACCTTAGAGCCACCACATGTTTATTGGACCCGTGTCCCTCCTGGCTTGTACTGGCATCCTGGGAGGTGACACGAGGCTGGCTCCAGGGCATTGTGAATTCATCTCTGAGTGAGGGGTACTTGCCCACCGTTTTGAAAGAGGCGGTGGTGAGGCCCCTCCTCAAGAAACCATCCCTGGATCCAGCTTTATTAGAGAACTATCGTCCCGTCTCCAACCTTCACTTTTTAGTGAAGGTTGTTGAGAGTGTGGTGGCTCAACAGTTTCCCCGACATCTGGAGGAAGTTGATTATCTATACCCGCGCCAGTCCGGCTTCCGGCCCGGTCACAGCACCGAAACAGCATTGGTCGCGTTGGTAGATGATCTCTGGAGGGCACGGGATAGAGGTTGTTCCTCTATCCTTGTCCTATTAGACCTCTCAACGGCTTTTGATACCATCGACCATGGTATCTTATTGCACCGATTGGGGGGGTTGGGGCTGAGAGGCACCGTCCTACGGTGGTTCTCGTCTTACCTCTCTGGTCGGTCGCAATGGGTGTTGGCAGGAGGGCAGAGGTCGTCCCCGAGGCCATTCACATGTGGGGTCCCTCAGGGGTCAGTCCTCTCGCTACTCCTGTTTAACACCTACATGAAGCTGCTGGGCGAGATCATCCGTGGTTTTGGGGTGGAATACCATCTGTACGCTGATGACACTCAGTTGTACATATCCACCCCAAACCACCCCAACGATGCCGTCGAGGTGCTGTCCCGGTGTCTGGAGGCCGTACGGATCTGGATGGGTAGTAACAAACTCAAACTCAACCCGTCCAAGACCGAGTGGCAGTGGTTTCCGGCACCCCGGTTCAGCCAGATAAGTCCAACACTGGCCATTGGGGGCGAACAACTGGCCCCCGTGGAGAGGGCGCGCAACTTGGGCGTTCTCCTGGATTCGCGGCTGTCCATGGAGGACCATGTGACGGCCGTGGCCAGGGGGGCGTTCTATCAGGTACGCCTGATATGCCAGTTGCGCCCCTTACTGGACCGGGGAGCCCTTCGCACAGTCACTCAAGCGCTTGTGATATCCCGGCTGGATTACTGTAACACTCTCTACATGGGGCTCCCCTTGAGGTGCACTCGAAATCTACAGTTAGTACAGAATGCGGCCGCGCGGGTGATTATGGGTGCCTCAAGGCAAACCCACGTAACACCTCTCCTGCGCGAGCTGCACTGGCTGCCTGTGGCCTTTTGAGTGCGCTTCAAGGTGTTGACGACCATCTTTAAATCGCTCCATGGCTCGGGGCCTAGCTATATACGAGACCATCTCCTGCCCCATACATCCCTACGTCCGATCCGCTCCCACAGAGGGCCTTCTCTGTGGCGGGCCTGGCCCTCTGGAACGACCTACCCCCCGACCTTCGCACTATCTCGGACCTCCGCCTCTTCCGCCAACGTCTTAAGACGTATCTATTCCAACAAGCCGGCCTAGGATAGCCCCTACTTCTGACTTTTAAAATTAAAATTAATTTGGTATGGTTTTAAAATGGGTTTTTAGCACGGATCTAATAATTTAATATATTTTAATCGATTTTGTATTTTGTGGTTTTAATAATGCCTGTGCGCCGCCCTGGGTCCTAACAAGGAGAAGGGCGGGGTATAAATTTAATAATAATAATAATAATAATAATAATAATAATAATAATAATAATAATAATAATAATAATAATAATAATAATTAATAATAATAATAATGTCTACCCTCCTAATTGCTGACTTTTAAGTTCTAAGTAACCTTCTTAGGAATTCAGAGCTGCTCCAGAAATATTAGCTGCTACAGAATATGCTGCACATCTAACATTAACTTAACATTACACTGCTAAGTTTCCCTTCAATA
Source organism: Rhabdophis nuchalis (assembly GCA_039707465.1). NCBI lineage: Eukaryota > Metazoa > Chordata > Lepidosauria > Squamata > Natricidae > Rhabdophis > Rhabdophis nuchalis. The sequence goes on along the minus strand of CM077643.1, from coordinate 222,952,383 downwards.
GTATCATTGCCACAATTTTCCTCCTAGAACCAGGAAGAGGAGATCAGAAGAAAAACTAGCCACTTCCTCTACTAAAGCTAGAATAAACATGTGAGCAATAATTTCAGGGAACACAAAAGACTCTTCTCTGAATTCTCTGATTTCTTTACTACATGCTATTTGAAAAAGAGAAAGTGTAGAAAGTGCCCCTTTCCTCTCCTTCACAGCTTTCTTCTTGTTTTATTTAGTAGTCTTTTATTATAGGTTCAAAGGCCAATTTGACAAATGTCCAAGAGAGGTAATAAAACAAGAACCCAAGCACTATTATGATATTCAGGGACTAGTTATCATCCATTCCATTTCTATAGTTTGTAACAAAATTATGAGTATTGAGACATTCAATGATGCATATTGGTGCTCTACAATGCATTAGGAATAATTTAGAAAATATACTTGGAATGTGCAAGAAGAAAGTTGCATCTTTCAGCAACTCTTTAAAACAACCGTATAATTTCTCAGCTGTTACCAAAGCATCAGTCAGCTCTAACGATCAACCTATCAACAGACTGACTGAGAGCACCACTCATCCCATGGATATCAAGAGCATTCAGGAAGAACAAGCAGCAAACAGGTTGATAGCACCACCACGAGCAAAAGGCTAGAGTGAATGAGGTTATTATTTTTTCTGTATTAAAACTACGTGCTGTGAAGTCTCTAGTCGTTGACTAGACACATCCTGCTAGCCAGTTTAATCTACTAACCTCCATTCCTTAAGATAGTACAAAGTACGCCAGCACAAATCTACTCTGTCAAAATAACCAGATTGTGATGCAGTGTTAACAAAAATGGAGAATGGTGCTGTTTTAGTAATTGTAGGGCAAGTTAAGGTGCAGTGACTGGTGGATTTTTTTGCTAATGGGAAAATATCCAGTTTCCTCCTCCTAATTTAGACTGAGGCTGGGACTTGGGAAGGAGGCTGATCTGGAGGAGGAATTCCAGGAAAACAGGAGAGCCTCTCTTTCTTCCTAGATATCCTGTTTTGTGTGTGGGGTTCTAGGGAACAGCAGTATCTATTCTCTCCTCCAAGATTCTCCACGTGACTTTCCCATACCATATGAGGAGACATAGGCTGAGCAGAGAGTCCTGGGTCACCAAGTGCCATCACCATATGACCTGTTGTAGGAAGTCAAGGAAATGACTTTGGAGAAAGAATTGAGATACTGTTAGAGAAACACCAGGTGCAGAGGAAATGTGTATTAGGTCCAAAGAGGCAGAAGAGAATTACAAAGAAACTCAGACTAGCCCTCCTCTCATTCCTCTGACTGGAAGAGGGAGAGAAGGGAAGACATGGGCAGACTTGCAAGATTCTAACATTGCAGCCTTTCTTATAAAATATAGTTCTGGTTTCCAGTGGAGATTGCTTCCCAATCTGATCTATCTGGAAAAGCTGACACCTGCGTGCACACTGTGAGGAGAATCCAGCAGATGCCCCATATGGTGCCATGGCTGATTGTGTGTGTGGGTCATATCTATTAATCCCTAGTTATACTGATAATTATGCTGGCCACTTTTGCATATTGATGGATCAGATGATTACTTACAAAGCTATGGGAAGTTTCTGCTTGTTCAACCATTATTGGATCTGCTGACATGCATGCAGTACAAAGGGGGCAAAAGTATGCCCGCTTGCCAAAGGGCCAGCAGAAGAGGGAGATCCCCCCCCCCCTTCCCTCATATAACTAGCTCAGTTACTGTCATGGCTTTGGCCAAGAGAAGATGAAAAAACCTCAAATTCTGATTCAGCTATGGTTTTGGCTCTGGTTTGGAGATGAAACTGTTCTGTAGCATTGTCTTTGATGTCTCCAACATGACATAGTCATTTATGAGTATTTTCAGGCTCTGGTCATTTAGGAATCTATTTTACCATTGCATTTTTAAAACTTCTGGCACTTTTCAATGTTAGCAATCCAGTTACCTATGTACGGAAATATATATTGTCAAATCCATAGACAAACTAGGCATAAGTGACTATTATATAGTTCTTCCATTTTCAATGCAACATTTTACTTATATTCACAGATTTAACCATAGGTTCTTAAAAGGATACACACTTTCTTGCCAGCTATGAAACAAGAAACAATTTTTCTTTTTATTGATTTTTTTTGAAGTATCATTAAATAAATGGTCATAAGTTGAGAACTATCTGTACACACCTATTTTGTATGCTCTTAGTTGACAAAGATTTTTAGATATTAAGATAATTGTTTTGAAATGACAAATGCACAGTTGTTAAGTCACTTGGAAGTGACTAAAAACAGCACGGCATTGTACAGATTAGGACTGATGAATACTAGGTGAATGCATTGCCTCAGTGTCTTGCTTATAGTAAAATATACTTGACCTTATTTGGTTTAGCAAGTTCAAAGAATAAACTTGAACAGTAGCAAGTTTATAAACTTGAATAAACTTGAACAGGGGCAGCAAGCACTGTTGAATCAAGAAGGGCATTTGGAGGAGCCAAGCAACATGCAGATGGGGAAAAGGCAAACACATCCAAACTTGATGTTACTTTATACGCTTTCACGATCATGGTTCTTTCAGCTTTTTATTTGTTAAAAAATTTGTGCTAGACAAAACATAAGTGCTAATTTCTGTGAGATACACCAAACTTGCAATTCCTTCTATTGATTACTACAGTTATTCATCTCAAAAATCAAAGCAGAATAAATCTGGTCCATTAAGGCTAGGGTATCTAAACTGCAAAAATCTGGACTTCTAATTCAGCAGCAAAGTATATGGTATGATATATAGTCCTAGATTAGTATTTGGGTAAAAGTTCTCCTAAGGATACCGCAGATGCAGCGGATTAGATTGAAAAAGTTGAAAAAACATCCTGGGAGAAGGAAGTGGCAAATGAGTTCTGTTCTGCTGCCAAGAAAACTTCATCGTCATGTTTATGAAATCACCAGGAATCCAGCACTGTAAGGAGAATTTACCTACTTATGCTGAATGACATCCTTTTTCAGTAGGAATTAGTTAATTGCAGCATCAACATGTTGATGGGCTAAGAAAAGCACCAACTGAGACTCACATATTTACGGAAAATTTGAAATACTTTCATATAACCTTAAGCTAGCATCTCCACAACAATTTAGCAAAATGTTTTAAGTAAATAGGCAAAACATTTGGATTTTGTACTTTTTTTGGCTCTAATGGCTCTTTCAAAAGCTCAGTTATTGAAACGGAAGCAGGAGTAAGTTTGCAAACTCACCTTTCACTAAAGATGCTTTTTTCAGATGCTGGGCCAGAACACTTATACTGGCATAAGTACTGTTGATATTTCCATTGAGAGGATACCTGTCTTTGTGCTCGACTTGGTCTCCAACTGCAAGATCACTTCCATCCAATGCATCAACAGCAATGTAGTTGAGGCCATTCTGGAAGCCAGCTGATGTTTCCCGGCACATGGGGCTGCTGTTCTGTTCCTCTCCCCCCAAACCTTCATTTTTCCTGAGGGACACATTTTCTACAGAGGCTGAATTCTGCCGCTTAGGTTGGTGTGCAAAGGAAGGAGAAACAGGAGTCACCATGGTAGTAGATAAGAAAGTTTCTGAGCTGTGCCTTCGACGCCCCTGAGGATCAGCACGAATGACTTTGGCTCCACAATTGGGATCAAACGGAGGACTAGTAAAGACGAAAGCCTCCACCTCAGGAAGGGTAAATTGCTTCAGTCCAGGGCCAGGGACAGTCACACAAACACTTTCTGGCTTGTGTGAGATGGGCTGTGGTGGTGCGGTGGCAGTGTTAAAAATCATCTCTGCGTAGTCACCAGCTTCAGAAGTCGGGCTGGAAAGGCAAGCCATCTGTATTCCAACCTTTAAATAATGGTTGTCTAGCTTCCCAGGGTTAGGACAAGATCCTGGCATAAATATATCTTCCAAGCGCCCTAGAGAGATAGCCTTTGTCTGTGTCTGACCATCAAAGTTGAGGTTCATATAACTGGAAATCCTTGAGCCATTATGCCCACCTAAGCCAGGGTTAAGCAGAGAAGATAAACCATTACTGGTTGGCGCCAGTGAGTAGCCAATATCAACATAATCTCCACTGGAATTCTGAGGTTCCTTTAGAAGAGGCTGTTCATTCATGATGGGTAGCAAAAGCCTCAGAGAAGAGTGACTGGGCTGGGTGTTTCCTGTCTTTTGGCTGAAAGAGGTCTCTGTTTGATTGTGTTGCATGGATAAATGCACTGCAGTATTGTTGCATGGAGCAAGAAAGAATTTCCCTTTGGGACTGTAATTCTGTCTGCCTGTTGGAGAGTTCATATGCACATACTGGTCACTGTCCTTTCTCTCACCATGGGAATCCGACTGCTGTTGGCATGCATGCAATAGGCTACCCAAGTAACCAGCCTGGTTTCCAAGCCTCAGGGCACTGAAATGGTTAGTAGAGAGCATAGGTGAGTCTGAAGCAGAAGGTCCATGCAAAGGGGGCAAAAGCAAAGGGGACATACTGATGTAGTCATCACTGGCCAATCTTTCTTCTGGACTCTCTCCAGGCAGCCTAGTTCTGGTACCCCACATATGCATGTAACCACAATCATCTGGAGAACTTTCCCTGTTGATTTTGTAGGAATAAGCCTGTTCAATCTGCTGTGGGGCTGACACACTGGTGGGGTGCATAGACATATAGCCATCAGAATCAGTCTGCAATGACATGACAGATGATATGCTGGGACTCATGGGCATATAGCCATCCTCCTTAGGCACACTGCAACCTAAGCGTGACCTATCACTGCTGATGCCATTACACCCAATGTCTACATGACAATAATCCTCGGGATAGGGAGTATAGGTTGTCTTTGGTGAATATCCCGCTCTTGAAAAGGTGGCCTGCATGAGTGTGTACTCGTCAAGGGAGGCAGAGGAAACTGGAGGTGGCAAGGAGCCTTGGTGTGCTGGTGTTGTCAAAGAGTAAGTGCGCTTCCTGGGAACCTTGTCCTCTCCACAAAGATATGGCTGGTGGCGAAGGGGTTCCCGCTCTATAGCAATGTAACCATCCAACTGCCAGCCAGGAGGAGTATCTGGTGTGTTGCTATGGTGGCTTGTTGCTGAAGAAGATGAGAAAGGCAGTAGGTCTCCAGCTGGACTGGAGCCTAATTCCTCGAAAATCATGAAGCCAGCTAGGTCACTGGGAGAACCAGAGGCAGAAGCACTGCAACTAGATAAGCGTTGAGAGGCCAAGTTTGGCTCAGCGGTCAACTTTGGTCCCAGGGAGGAAGAATGCCCTAACGCTAGGGAGCCACCAGAGTGGATGGCTGGTTGCCCTCCTAGTGGGCTGGCCCCCCCTCTTATTCCAAGGCTATGTGGGATTTGCCCCGTTTCGGGGCTCAGGGGGCTGCCAGACAGCGAATCAGCCCTGATACCATCACTCTCGCTTGCTGTCCGCACTCGGCTGCCGCTGCCGTGACCGTGGCTGCTGCTGCTGCTGCTGCTGCTGCTGCTGCTCCCTGCTACAGTCAAAATGTCAGTGCGCGATCGGCGGAGGAGGCCAGTCTGGCTGGGGGGCAGAGGCGCCAGCGGGTGATGGGCGTGATGGCGGCGGCCGGGAACTGAGATGGGCCGGCTGCACATAGACGATAATCCACTCCTGCCGCCGCCGCCACCCGCATTCGCGGCCACTGTGGTGGCGCCTCCGGACGAGGAGGACGAGGACTGGCTCTTGCTCCGCGGACGGAACTCCACGAGCTCCCGCAGCGCCTTCATGGCCTCCAGGATGGTCTCGTGGATGTTCTGCGCCACCACCGAGTCGTCGGCTTGCATCCAGAGCTCGCCGGGCCCTGTGGAGGCCGAGCGCCCGAGCTCCATGAAGAAAAAGCTGTCCGAGTGCCCGCATCGGCGGATGTTCATAAGCTGCAGCGTCACGCAAGGCCGATCGCAGTTGAGCCGCACCAGTCCGACTGTGCGCGCCGCCAGGCACAGGCGGTGCACGCCCGTGAGGTTGCGGCTCTGCCCGAGTCCCTTCGGCTTCAGCGTCACCTGCCACACCTCGCGGTAGGCGGCGGACGCAGGGGGCCTGCAGCTCGGTTGCCCGTATCCGAAGTCCTCGCAGGAGGCCAAGTGGGACGGATGCCGAGGAGAGCCCTGCGCCGCGGCCTGGCTCTCGTGGAGCAGCTCCGTGATTGCTTGGTACCAGGCCTCTTGCTCTGGTTCGCTTTCGGCCGCCAAGGCGAAGTACTCATCGCGCGTGTAGAGGGCGATGAGGTGCTTGTGCTTGGCGTCGGCTCGCTTGTGGACATTGAGGCAGGCGTCGAGGGCGATGGTCCGCTTGGGAGCCGTGGACTTACTCCGCCACTTCTTCTCACTCTCGTAGTACTCCAGTCGGGCGGGCTGCTGCGGCGCCGCCTCCTCCCCCGCTGCCGCCCCGCCACCGGGGGCGCGAAGCACGAAGAAGCGCTTGTGGCCATGCTTCTGCTTGCGAAGATAGCCGCACTTGCGCACGCCCGGCGGTGGCTGCTGCTGCTCCGGTTGTTGCTGCTGGTTGTTGTTGTTGTTGTTGTTGAGATTGGGGCCAGCCGAGGAACTGCTGGGCGATTCCGGTGCGGGGGAGGTCGCCATCCCCCAGGATGGGACGGGGTTCCAGGGAGGGCGAGCCCCGAGGTTCCGCGGCGCGCGGCACCTGTCCCTAGGTTCTTCTGGGTCTGCTCTTACCGTCAGCTCGCGCTCCTTCGCCTCTGTCCGCCCGAGGCTACTGCGCAAGCTCCGTCAGTTTCAGCACCACGGACGCAGCGAGTTATTTCTCGCACTTTGCTCGTCCCCGTCAAGAGCAAAACAACACGTGAACGGCCGGTTACCCAGCAGTTACCCAGACGCTCACGCACACGGAGGGATGGGGTTGCGGGGAGATGCCGCCTCTGGCCTTTCATCCCACCGCGCTCCACATTGGGTGCCACACCGCGTAAAAGGCAGCTTGTTCCACCAATAGCGTGGAAGACAGAAGCTTCCCCCTCGAGGGCTCTAGGGTGTTATTGGATTGGAGGCTGGCATCTTTTTCCTGCCACGCCTATCAGTTCCTCCTGTTTTTTTCCATACCTGTCTCTCCAACAGTATTTCCGTGCAAAGCACCTCCTGCGCAGTGAGCTGCGATTTCTGTCCTCGGAAACTGCTTTAATGGTCCTGGGTCCAAGGGCGCTCCGAAGTCCTAAGCTCTAGATTATTTATTTTATAGTTTTAGACAGAGCTGCACGTGCACGCGCATACATACTAGAATTCTTCGTGAATTACAACATCACGTGAAAGCTCTTCTGAGGACTGGAATATTACGGCAAACCATAATATGGGGGAAAGAGAAGAGCAATTTGACATTTTCTGCCCTTCTGATGAGGAGGTGAATGCAGTAAGTTTGAAAGGATTAAGGTAGGAGAAAACAGAAGCTGAAAAAGGAAATAGGCATTTTATACACATCTTCTCTTGCACTGAAACTTGTTACATACTTCAACTGTTCCTCCTGGGACTTGTTTCCAGATGCCTGGGACCATCTGGTTGCTGTCTTCTGAATTTATTCGGAAGTCAGTGTCATTCTGAACACATGGCATCAACAATTGGTTGCAAAATTTCAGAATCCACCTCCTTTTCTTTCATTTGGTGGTTGAATTGCATTGCTGGTTCATGGCTATTAAACTTGTTATTATTACCAAGCAAGAATTATTTCATCTTGGGGAAGAATCATTAACAACGAAAAGTGCACACAAAGATGTGTGTGCATGTGTGTTGTGATATGTGTGTGTGTGTGTGTATATGTATATGTATATGTATATGGTGTTGTGGAACAAGTATATACTTATCCTCCTGTCTCAGCTGAGCAGGAAGAGAACCTGGTGGCTCAAATGGTTAAGGCATCTGCCTAGCATATAATACAGCCCCGGCTTGAATCCCAGTAAGTGTATAGCTAGCTGATGAGAGCTAAAAAGCTCGAAATAGATCTATACTAGCAGGGGTGGGTTTCAAAATTTTGGGAACATATTCTGTGGGTGTGGCCTGCTTTGTGGGAGTGGCTTGCCAGCCATGTGACCGGGTGGGAGTGGCTTGCCGGCCATGTGACCGGGTGGGAGTGGCTTGCCGGCCATGTGACCGGATGGGAGTGGCTTGCCGGCCATGTGACCGGGTGGGAATGTTAGCAGCTGCTGGAATTATGTTTGTACAACAGTGGAAAAACAGATATGAAAATGAATAAATACTACAATGTGCAGGAATAAATAAAGTGACAATTAAAATCAAGAAGGCTTTGAATATTTTTTCACGTGGGATTTGTTTTAGCAATTGCTAAGTAACAGAAACAGAAAATAGAAATCCAAAAGTATGAAAGACAACACCAATTATGTAAGGAATGGTCACTAAAATATATCATTATTAATGTGTACAACTACTACAGGAGATGAAACACTCTGGCAAAGATGCCTTGCACAAACCTGGCAACCCATAGAAAAGCAGCCACTTTATAAACCTGGTCTGAACACTTAAAAGCAACATATTGCATCTCAAAGAAAACATTTGCCAAAAGGAATAACATTTCTTGAAAAAGAAATATTTTATAAACAATTACAAAATAAAAATTCCCTAAAATAATTAAAAAAGATATTTTACAAATAAAAAAATCCTTAAAAACCATTGTTAAGCATTCCGCAAAATGACACTATTGCAAGGTATTCTACCAGCAATAAAGCATACTGAAACCATTTAAAGATATTCCTTGTAATAATTTAAAATATAACCATATTAAGGGTAGAATAACACTATATATTGAAGTGAACCATTTAAAAAAATTCTCTACTCAATACATTTTAAAGTACTGAGTATAGAATTTTTAAAAATGGTTTATATTAATTTGTGTTTCATAGAATCTTTTTTAAAAATAGTCTAAAACAATTTAAAAAAGAACCCACACACAATAAATTGAAGTAAACCATTTTTAAAAATTCTCTATTCAATACAGTTAAGTAAAATGATTTTAAAAAATTATATGCACAATCAATAAAATAATCTTTAAAAAATCATTAAAAAAATAAGAGGAAAAAAACCCAGGTCACTTACCAGGAGGCAGAATCAACAGCTCTCCGATGAGAGATGCAGCAGGGAGCAGGCAGGCAACGAGGCAACAGGACACAGGTAAACTTACCTGACTAGAGGGAGAAGGGAGGCAGCTAGCTAGGTGAGGCTGAGAGAGGGGGGAACTGGGGGGCTTTTGGCCATTGTGAGATAAGGCAGCTCAAGGCTTTCGTAAGGGAAGGCCTGAAGGCCTTCCCTTGTGAAAGCTAGCCTCCCCCCACCCCCCCCGCGTGTGAAAGGCAGATTCAAAGCAGGGCCCTTTAAATTTCACGCCGCTGAGCGGGGGAAGGATGCCGGCATGCGAAATTTAAAGGGCCCGTTTATGAAGAGTCCCTTTCTCAACACGTTAGTGGCGGCGGGAGACGCCACTAGCCATGTTGAGAAAGGCCCGGGCCCGGCGGCTCCAGGGGGTTGGGACGACTTTGCGCACCTAGCGATAGCTGCACAAAGCTCCCCCCCCCCCACAGGCGTGCCAAGGGTAAAATCGCTGGCTGGTCTTGGGAAGGTGCACAGAAGAGCGCAGGGGCCGCATGCGAACTTCACATGCGTCCCCCCACACTCTTCCGTGCCCGTTCCCAAGGCCGGGCAGCAATTTTTGCGATCGCTGGTCTTGGGAAGGTGCACAGAAGAGCGCAGGGGCCGCGTGCGAAACTTCACACGCATCCCCCCACGCTCTTCCGTGCCCGTTCCCAAGGCCGGGCAGCAATTTTAGCGATCGCTGGTCTTGGGAAGGTGCACGGAAGAGTGTAGGGGGATACGTGCGAACTTCGCAAGCGTCCTGGGCACTCCTCCACGCCTGTTCCCACCACCGGCTAGCGATTTTAGCACCTCACGGCTAGCGGCAACAGCCCCTACCCCCGCGCCACCGCACATTTCGGCCACGTGGCTATGCCAGCTCACGGCTTTCGGGAGGCAAGCCTGGAAGCCCTTCCCCACCCTCCCCAATGCCACGAGCTGGTATAAGCTAGCCTACCGCCGCCCCCCCTAAGTGAAGTTGCTTACCTATAGTAAGCAGCAAGCTGCTGGAAGGTGGATCAAAGTGTTGCCTGTTGGCGCCATGCTTTTCAAGGGTCACCTCCAGCCCGCTCACTGATTGGCTGGATGCCAGCCAATCAGTGAGCATGTGGCTGGGCTAGTTTAATCAGACAGGCAGGGGAGCGAGTGAGATGTGAGTGACGGAGCAAGCCATGTGTTCGAGAAGTTACTTCCGGGTCCACGGTCCAACGGGATCGCTACGGATCGGTAAATTTGACCAACGGGCTCGCGGGATCCGGTGCGAATATATATTCCCATGTATAAGGCATGGAAATGTTATTGCAACGTTTCGACAAGTTCTCACTTGTCATCGTCAGGCTTTGGTCTGTGACTGTGACTGCGAAGGCATGGCCCTTTTTAAAATCTTGCTGGGGGGTGGTGGAGTGCTGACTATTGTTGTGAGTGTGTTGATTGGCTGTGCAGCTGCATCATGACTGGTAGATTGATGCTGATGGGTCTCATTTGTATGTTTCTCCTTATTTTGAATTTCAACAGCTTGGGTGGAGGGTGGGGCTTGTCTGCTGACCAGATATACTGTATATATAGATAATTGTTTCCACAACTTCCTGTAAGGGCCCCATTTAAGGGAGGAGACATGCTGTTTCCCTCTCTGCCTGTCAGTTCATCACCAGAGACCATCTAGACAGAGAACCATTTTTTAGTTACGTTGTGTAATATTTTTAGATATGTGTTAGTTTTTATTGATCAGCTCATAAAAACTAACACACACACACACACACACATATATATATATGAGACTATTTTCATATATATATGTATGTATGTATGTATGTATGTAATTTTTTCCACAACATCCTGTTAAGAGGCCCCAATTAAGGGAGGAGCCATGCTGTTTCCTTTCCTGCCTTTCGGCTCATCACCAGAGACCATCTAGACAGAAAGCCAAGAGTTCCGTTGTGTAATTTTTTTTAGATATGTCTGTAAAACTAACACACACACACACACACACACACACACACACACACATACATACATACACACACTGGTCTTGTTGTATTTGTGTCTTTTCCCATGTAAGATTGAGATTGTCTTGGCAACATTTCGGCGAGGTCCCACTCACCATCTTCAGGTGGATGTTTTCGGCTTGGTGCTTGTGTGAATAAAAAAATTATATATACCTTCAATAGATACACATATATTTGTCCTTGCTGGTCAGCATTGACTCATGTGGAGTCCCATAGTTTTCTTGTCAGGGTTTTTGAAAGTGGTTTGCCATTGTCTCTTTTCTAGGGCTGAGAGCCAGAGTGATTGGCTTGTAGCAAACAAGCTGGCTGCATGCTTAAGGCAGGATTCCTGGTTTCTAGCCTGGTGCCTTAACCAGTATACCAAAATGGCTCTATTAAAATATAACAACAGAAAATTGCTAAGAGGACTATTGGGCTGCTAAATGACAGAACATTAAAAATATTCTAAGTAGTGCACACACAGTTAATAATTTGCTTTCATTTTTGTTGGGAAGGATATATAATCTAGGCTTATGCCTGAAATAGTTTTTTTCAGGAAGAGAATCAAAGTAACTGAAAAACATTAGTCATATAATATGAAGTTATATGCCTACTGCCAACTTAAAAATAAGGAAATCCTGAGATCGGGATTTTGGGATTGGATATTTGCCTGAGAGCTCCTAAATAATTATTTTTCAAAGCCAGCATTTGTTCACAAAATCTGTAACCTGTATGATTTAAAAAAGAAGAAGCTAGAAAACATACAAAACTATTCACTTTTTAGCTTAATGCTCTTTCTTCATAAAATGCTACAAGAAATTTAAAATAAAAACATTCAAATATATAGAACAATGGGATTTACTAAAAAGGACTAAAGGAAGTTTTGTGTCACCTAAAGTTCATGACTATGTCAGCATTGAATCCTTGAGATACTTGATGGCAAACATGCCAGTTTTGAATACTGGGAGTGGTTCTTTTCAATTTGCTTATAAGAGATTCAAAGTTAGGATCCAAAATAAGATGCCAATTCAGTGATGTTATCAAAAAGGGACTGTTGAAGAGGTCCAAAAAGATCCATTCAGATTGGTTGAAAGGACAAAAAAAAAAGGGGGGGGGAAACAAATGGTAGCTCATTGTAAGCAAGTATTTAGTTGACAGAGATTTATGCCCGAAAATCCAAACTTCACTGATAAATTAATAGAATGTGAGATGAAAAAAAAAAGGATCAGGAAAGGGATCTTGAGATCATCACAAATCAATGAAAAGTTGAACCTCCTAGTATGTGGTTCCTGTAAAGTAAGGCAGATTCTATATTTGGACCATTGGAAGGCGAACTGTAAATACGCGTAAAACAGGACTGCCTTATATAAATCAAGAGTGAGATCACACATGACATACTATCTACAGTTCTGGTACCCAATTGAAAAAAGAAAAGACATAGAATTATTTAAACAGTGTAAAAAAAGCACAAGCACCCCTCAGGATTAAGTGGTAAAGCAGTTGCCCCCTCAGAAAATCATGATTTGAGGTATATATTATAATGTATGGTATGAGCAGTGTGGTGACCTAGAAGTTAAGATGTTCACCTCCCATTTGGAAGGTTGAGAGTCCAATCCTAGGTAGCAGCAGATGTTTCTCTCTTAGGGCACAAAGAAAGAATATCTGCTGCAAACTCCACATAGGCATCAGAAAGGGCATCCAGCTAGTAAATGCTCAGCTGCATCCAGTTGCCCTGTCTCTAACCTGAATTAAGGGACTAAAGGGTTGTAAATACAAATATTATATATACATGGTGTAAAAAGTAGGTATGTTTTCTCTTGTCCTAATGTTTGATATAATCCATTCATATTATGGTAATATGTGGCAATACAGGACTGTAAAAGCAAAATCCTTTTTTACATATGCTTGAGAAGAAGTTTAAATCATGAGATTTTGGTGTGCATCAAATGTGAAGGCTCCTAATTTAGGTGATTTTAAAAAAGAATTTATAATGTCACTCTTCGTATATTGTCTTCTTCACATAATTTAAAAACAAAGATCTTCCACTGAAACAGGAAAGAACTGTGTAGTATTTCTAATTTGAAAGAGCCAGTGCTGATGCAATGACTAAAATGCTAGACTAGGCCAGGGTGGGGTGTGTTAGAGGTGGTATGCTGCCAGTTTGCACCAGTTCATGCAAATCAGCAGTGGCAGTGCTGTGAGGCTCCGCCCACCCACCCTGACACCATCACAGACCTTCTGTGCATGCACAGAAGGTTAGGCACATGCCCAGATGTGTGCGCTCCCACTACTGAACCGGTAGTGAAGAGAATAGGATATCATCTCTTGTGTGTTTGTGAGATCCAGGGAGATTCAGACAGTGCCACAGAATGTCACTAATGGATAACTATGAGGCAGTCACTCTCTTGTCAGACCAACCTCTCACAGGATTGTTATCAGAATAAGATGAAGGTAGATCCTATTTTTTTTTTTAGATTTAAAACTTTGTAATTTTTATTTTAATAGTAAAATGAAGTAATATTTCAGTCTCACCCACCAGTATGATCCAAATTCAGGAATCATGGAAGATGCGGTAAGGTTAAACTTTGTAGGTCAATATGGCAGATCATGTAACTCTAAAAGCTGTGGAATAGAAGTCTAGCTGAGAATTGATGAGGACTTTAAATTTTTGTTTAAAAATTGTCCTGCTCCTTATAAGGCTTGGCCCTTTCAATTTAGGTACATTGTCTCCATACTTTTGGGAAGAGGAAAATGCTGCAGAGAAAGATATTACAAAATAATGATATCAACAGAGCAAAAGAGCTGTTGAATCAGACTTACAGGAGAAAAGTGCTCAAGTTGGGATCTGGTTACATTATCCTAGGCAGCATGGTAACATGACATACTGTTCTAAGTTAAGGTACTGCAAAGTGTTCACTCTTGTGCCTTTTAATGCCTTCCTTTCAGGAACATTGTTAATGTGAGACATTGCCCATGTGGTGTGCATAAACAGCCTTTTTTTAAAATTAATGCTCCTATTGGGACATCCATAGTGCTATGATAGTGTCCCACTTTAAATATTTCCTGGTGCTCTGGATGATTTTTATGAGTGGCATCTACCGTACTTGCAGATACACTCTGAAATTTGATGGCAAGTTTATTTGACTTGGTTTGGCAACTTGCTTTGCACATATATTGTACTTTAGCTCATTTTACTATATTTTTTCCTTTTATGCCTTACAAGTTTAGATATGAAATAGTATAAAAATCATGTCAGAATATTAATTGAATTTGAAAAATGCAATTAAGGGATGGTTTGGAATAAAAGTAATTTAATTGCAGACGTACCAGAGGAAACATTATAGTCTGGAGAGTATCCAAGCGTATGTACAGACGTCCCTATTATGAGTGGAATAAAAGTAACATTTTAACATTTAAGACTGAGCATGAATAAAACATGATGGATGAGTCTGCTATCAGAATAATCAGCTTGAGTCTGCTAGATATCACTTTTTACTAAAATATGAAGGTGCTGGAAGAATTTATGACACTAGTTAAGTAATGTGTCTTGTGAACCTATGCTACACCTGAAATCATGGAGACAAACATTATTACAATAAATGGTGGAAGTATATTAAATTAAGGACAACTGTGATAGCAATAATCACTGAGTTAAAAAGTAACAGTAAGGGAGAGGAGGAGCCAATGTTGCAACGAAACAGACGTGTGATCTCGATGCTCCGAGACCGCCACCAATACTTTTGCCTCTGAATGGTCCAATCCGACCTAAACTGTCCTGTAGAGACGGTGAACAGGAAGAATATGTCTTGCTGATCTCAGGGACCCCGCAAAGTCCCTAATTGATCCAAGAGAAGGTCTTCTAGCCGGCAACAAAAAGGCAGCCTAGGCTGATGAAGTTGGGAAGGCTCCGGAATGGAAGGGAAGCGGAAAGAGAAAGTGTGTCCATCTGGTGAGGAATTTTTATCGTTTTGAAAAAGACTGCCCAAATGTTTTTTAAGTTAAATTAAATCCATAAGCAAAAGAAAGTAAGTGATGAAATTAATATTTATTGGATTGCGTCGGATAGTGTGATTTTTTTCCCTTTGTAATTCTACTTTGTGGATTGAAGTGCTTGCAATTTTTTTTCTTTTTAAAGTGAATGGACAGTTTTTGTTGTTCTATTTTTTTTTAATTCTACTTTTTAGCCTATGGATTAAAATCTTCTCCTTTATTTCAACAAGGGTTTTTATTACTTGTTATTAAACTCCATTTAATAACTTTGTTTCTTTTAAGCCTGAGATAACATCAGAGAGTGAAAGGAAGCAATACTGCACTTGGAGTTTTTGAAACATCGCACTTTCCCTTTTTTCCTTTTGATCTCACTGACTTTGCATCTCAAGGTTCTGCAACTTGTTTACAGAAAGTGATAAGAGACAAGAGTACGAATTGCTTATACTGGTGCTCTTTCAGAGCCTTACTGGCAATGGGAGAGAAAAAGAAACAGAAACTTTTTTTAAAAAGATCATAAATGAACTTGTGCTAACTTAAAATAAAAAAAAGCCTTGAAAACCAGAGTGGCAGTGTTTACCAGTTTGGAAAAATGGCACAATATTCAGAAGAAACCTTAATGTTGCAAAACCTTATGTCTGGAATTCAACATTTACTAGAAGTAATTGAGAGAATTGAGAAGAATATGGAAAACATAGAGTTTATAACATCAAAATATGATGGGGTTAGACCGTTAGAGTCTCAAAAATTGAAGGGGAAAATGACTATAAAGACAAGAAAACTGATGACTTTACCAGTGGAGTGAATGTGGTTGAAAGTGGAAAAAGGGGAGTATGGAAAAGGGAATTAAATGGACAGGAACTCTACCCCAGATCCCAAGGCATAGAAAAAAAAGAAAAAATGATGGATTCAAGGAAAGAAATTTTGCCAGAAGCACTATTGACAACCAAAGATAAGTTAATTAAAGTAGCAGAAGGATGGCATCGAGATTACCTGAGAGATGCAATAAGCAATAAGGTGTGGAGAGAAGTCCACAAAAATTTATTAAGGAAATAAATAGAAAATCAATTCTACAAATGGCAAAAGAAATAAGACTGTATTGCTATTGGAAGGATACAGGTGAAAGTTGATAACAAAAAATTAGTCAATTTTAGTAATTAGTAATTTAGTAATTTTTAGAGTGCTATGTTAATTAAATGATTGGTAATGCTAACAAGGTACATATATGTGTTGGCTTGATGAGAAGAAATTTGATATAAATAGCAAATGAATTTCTGTTAATCTATGTAAATAAAAATGTAAAATAGTTTGTACGAATCCACTAATCTCAAAAACTACTGGACCGATTTACACCAAACTTTCACACAATGTTGACAAGGACTTCTGATAATAGAAAACCAAATCATTTTGTGCCTAGCACACGTGTATCGTGTGCAAGGCACGCACAGGTAAAAAGCACTCACTGGAAACGGTTTAAGCTCCGTGTAACTCCTCCCATCTGGCTGATACGTCATGGACACGTAATGGCAGAAAACCGCCTTGAAGGAACGTTGCCAGGGGCAACGTGGAAAGCAACACATGCGCCTCCCTGTCTGCCTGCAGCCGCTCTCTTCCACACACACGCACACGCACAGGATCAGAAGCGTCCGAGCCCTGTGTGGTAGTCGCCTGGCGGGCGTGTCGGGCGGGGCAGCCGGGCGCGTCTCCACCAGCTCTTTCTGGAGCCATTGGAGAGAGCTGGTGGGGGCATGGTCGGCTGTCCTGTCCGGTGCGCCTGCTGGGCGGCGGGGCTGCGTGTCGCGGGGGCGGCAGCGGTGGCGCGGGGCTGGTGGGGGTGGGCATGCGGTGCCCGGACAGCCATGCTCACTGTGGGAGGAGGCAGCCCTAGCCTCCCCAGCCCGACATTCCGGCCTTTTCGCTGCTTGCGGATGGGGGGGGGGAGACTGATACACAGAGAGACAGAGACAGAGAGGGAGGGAGAGACAAACAGAGAGATAATGAATGAGAGAGATCGACAGGCACACACACAGTGACAGAGAGAAAGGGAGGGGAGAGAGGCAGACACACAGAGAGAATGAGTGAGGGAAAGATAGACAGGCAATCATACACAAACAGAGTGACAGAGATGGGGGAGGAAGGAGAGAGAGAATGAGACAGAGAGAATGACAGAGAAAGACAGAGAAGGAGGGAGGAACAGAGGGACAAAGAGACTAATGACTTTGCCCACCACTGTGTTAGGCACAAGGGAGGGAGGAAGGGAGGGGGGGCCTGGAGGGGGTTGACTGAGGGGGGGGGTCTGGGGAGGGGAGAGCTATTTATTTAGGTAGAGGAATATAGAGAGAGGAAGAAATACAGTAGGTAGTTAGGTAAGTAGAGGGATAAACGAGAGGGATGAATACAGCAGGTAGGTAGATAGGTACAGATATATAGAGATAAATACAATAGGTAGGTAGGTAGGTAGGTAGAGGGAGAGAGGGAACAATACAGTAGGTAGGTAGGTGGATACAGAGAGAGGGGGAAATATGGTAGGTAGGTAGGTAGAGGGATAGAGGGGAGAAATACAGTAGGTAGGTAGGTAGAGGGATAGATAGTGGGAGAAATACAGTAGGTAGGTAGGTAAGTACAGGGATAAATAGAGAGGGAGAAATACAGTAGGTAGGTAGGTAGGTAGAGGGATAGATAGAGGGAGAAATACAGTAGGTAGGTAGATAAATAGAGGGATAGATAGAGAGTAAGAAATACAGTAGGTAGATAGGTAGGCAGGTACAGGGATAGATAGGGAGAAATACAATAGGTAGGTAGGGGGATAGATAGGGAGAAACACAGTAGGTAGGTAGGTAGATAGAGGGATAGATAGGGAGAAATACAATAGGTAGGTAGGTAGGTAGGTAGAGGGAGAGAGGGAAGAATACAGTAGGTAGGTAGGTAGAGGGAGAGAGGGGAGAAATACAGTAGGTAGGTAGATAAATAGAGGGAGAGATAGGGAGAAATACAGTAGGTAGGTAGATAAATAGAGGGATAGATATAGAGTAAGAAATACAGTAGGTAGATAGGTAGGCAGGTACAGGGATAGATAGGGAGAAATCAATAGGTAGGTAGGGGGATAGATAGGGAGAAACACAGTAGGTAGGTAGGTAGATAGAGGGATAGATATGGAGAAATACAGTAGGTAGGTAGATAGAGGTATAGATAGGGAAAAATACAGTAGGTAGGTAGGTTGAGGGTTATACGGTGTATGTGTGCAGGTGTAGATATACACACAGATTGGTTGGCCATTTAACCAGACTGGGCCACAGCAACGCGTGGCCGGGTATAGCTAGTAAATAATAATTATAATAATAACAATGAAATGGCTTAACAAAAAGAATTTGGATATAAACTGTAAATAGTGATTTGGAAAAGAGGCTTAGAAATTTTGTTATTAAACATAATTAATTCTTGTTTAGAACATTATAAAGGTGTAATGTTATTGGATGATAGTTGAAATAACTAATGAAATGTCATTATGTGATTGTGTTTTTAATTTTGGATTATTTTATGCAAAAGGGTTTTAAAACAATTATAGTCAAATGAGAATTGTGGTATGATAGTAAGATATATAAAGACTTTTGATTTAAAATACTTAATTTGATATGAATCATAAGTAATGACTGTGGAAGAGATATATGAAAGTTATTTGTAACCAATCGACACACTTTCTACAATAGGTTATGAAAGATGATTTTTTGTGTTGTGTTTGTTTAATTAAAAAAGAAAAAGAAAAAAATAACAGAAAGTAGGGCAACAAAATTGTCCTGCAATAAACAGCATTACTCCAATACTTTGACCGATTATGTGCCATTAGGTCAGTATTGACTCTTGGCAAGTATATAGGCAGATGTTTTCTAGGATAAAGTGTCCCCAATCCAGTCTTTCAGATGTTTCAGTTGTATATCTATCACCATTATAACTGAGTCCATTTACTTTGCTGCTGGTCATCTTTTTTTTCTTCCATCTTTTCCAGCATTGTAAACTTTTATCAGGAAAATATTTTCCTGACAAATTAGGTGGATGCTCAGAGAATAAAACTGAATGGAAACTGAAAGTGATATTTGCTGTTGGAATTTTTAAAAAAATGTTTGGAATAAAACAAGTATCACATTTCAAATTTGATAATTTAGTTTAATGTTAGCATTAGAAAATGACATCTGATGTAATAATAGCCAGGAAATAGACTTTATAACAATCAAGGTTCTGGACTAAAAAAATGGGAGATTGTGAGTTTAGTCTTTCCTTTAGACATGAAAAATGATTGGATGATCCTGATCCACTCATTCACTCTCAATTCAATACACTCAGTGGATTGTTCTTCTGTAGGCAAGAGGATGCAGTAGTTCTTTGTCTGTTGTCCCAAGTTGTACAAATAAAGCAGAATACAAATCTAATAAATTTCCCTTCCTTCAGTGGCCAATTTGAAAAAACACTTTCCTAATTGTATCAGCAATTGATACTGAGAAATATAATATAGCAGTATTTGCCTAACACAGCAACTTGTTAATCCTGAACCAAAGTTTCATGCATTTGTCTAGAATTCACATAATATATTAAGATAGGATGTAATACGGATTAATAATGTATGGTTTGTCATATGAAGGGATTCAGCCATTGTCTTAGCACTTTGTTTGAAGTAAGTTGTAGTTGTCAGACTGCAAGAACTGACAATGACGTCCCCAGCAATGGGAATATGAAGAGTTTCCTTTATTGTTCTTCACCTATAGACAGAATCTTGCCAGACTAAAGCAACTATTTGTGTAACTAATACTTTGGGAATAGCAGAGTATAGCTGTTTTAATCCTGTTCCTGCCAACCAAAGTTTCCAAGTCTGCTACCTCTTTGCCCTCTGGAAAGCAGTCTCTCCCTCCTGGGAATCCAGACTACGTATCATCAAATCAGTAGACATAATAAGATCTGCTTGGATATAAATTAATATAATTAGCTCTTAATATGCTGTGTTGACACATCAGATATACAATCTAATCAACCTTTAACATGCAATACTGTACATCCATCCAGTTTCTGATAGTGAAAAACTCTCTGTAGTTTATGTATTACTATACCTCCTTCAAAGACCCTTAATTTAAATCAAGAGGAAATGGTATGAGGGGAGAAATAACTGGTTAGGAAAAAATAAAAGGAAAAGCATTGTCAGTAAGTTTAGAAGATAACCAGCCTTTCCTAAGCAAAGACTTATACATTTTTCAGGAGGGATGTCTGGAACTCTTAGTATCACCTTCCCCTATTCAGAGACACTTACCAACTGCAAGACATAAGTGTGAAGGATATGGAATATCTGTGCTTTATTTCAATTTCTCACTATTCAGATTTCTGGAAGTTTTCTGATCAATTTGGAGCCCTGGTTTGGAACTAGTAGCAGAGCACTTAGCAAAGGCAAGGACAAAACTTACGTAGATTGTAGAAATAGTTATCTGCTCAGCAAATTGCTGGGAAGTGCTAATTTTTTATTACTGAGAAAGAGTGCTACTGAAAACATATATAGACACCCAACGTGCTAGCATCACCTGGGAAATGTGTCATGTGCTGTAAATCAGCAGATGAAGACTATCTAGCAAAAACGTCTTGCTTAGCGTCCCGAAGAGGTGGAGAATCTGTATACAAAGGAGAAACTACAAATACTTGTTTCTTGTAGAGCATCTCATTTTGAGGAGCAGATACAGTGAATATTGCATACATTGGAATTGTGGAAAGCAAATGTGCTGACTTCAGTCTGACGCCATTAATTGTTCTCTTAACTGATTGGGAAGCTGCAATTACAAACACTATTTAAAAGCAACTTCTGCAGCTGTATTTCATGGAAGAGAGCGAAAAGATAGCAAAAATGCTTTTATATAATTTTCCAACTCTCCTTGGACTTATATTTCTACATTTTTTCCACATATTAGCTATTCATAAAATACCTTTATTAAAGAACTGAACTTTGTTTCAAATTGTAAGCTGGTCCCACTTTCAAATGTTGCTACTAACTATAAACATTTAATATTGATGCCAGGAAATTAAAACAGCTGTATGTATGGAGAAGCAAATAGAACCTATAAACTAAGGTTTTAGTTGTGTGAAACTATGATTTTATAGAGACTGTATCTGTAATAGTCAGAAAGACAGCAAACTTATGAAGATACTTTTTATTGTAGACCATGTTACATTGGAAAGAAGTACAAGTAGAAACAAGTGAACACACCAGCTTATCATTAAATGTTCCATGTAATGCATGTGACTCTTAATCTTTCCCTTTCTGCCCTATTTCTAATTGTGCTAATTTGAAAGCAAAGACCAGATTGATTGTTTAAAGACATCTCTGACTAGCTGATTAAAACAGTTTGACATTATAGAGCCAAAGAAGGCTGTGGGGGAAAAAGGGGGGTGGTTCCATGAATTTCAGAGTTGCTCCCACTTATTGCAGGGCTCAATAAGCTCCTACTGTTTTCCTGTAATTCTGAATTTTTATGAACATACAGTGTGGTATTTCAAGAATAGAACTGAAAGAAAAAAATAGAGCAAGTGCAGATTTTCATAACTAGGAAATCTCTATTTTATTATTGGCAAATGTTCATTTATGGCACATTTTAAGTTTGGAATAGGAAGAGAAAAAGTAGTTTACAGATAGACCCAGCATTATTAAGACACTATTTGCTTATTGCTTTTAAAGAAGAAGACATGTTAAATACTGACAACTACCTGATAAAGACAATTATCTGCTACTGTAGTTAGTAGTAAATTAACAAAAGAGAAACAGTGAGCAAAGGATAAGTAAAGTCATCAAAAGTATGAGGGTGAGAGAAAGATTGCTATTTTACTCCAACAGTAGAGAATATGTGTCATTTAGGATTGAACTGTTGGGTTCTTGGTATTCTCTGAGCTTATTACCCTACAAATATTTCCTGCATTGATATTACCTTAACTGATAGTAAAATGTCTGCAAAAATAAAATATTTTAGAAACTGTTCTTAGCCTACAATACAGATTATAAATTCCCCAAATCCAGATAAGGAACGTCCATAAACCTATTTTGCTTTCATTCTAGTGCTCCAGTTGACCTCTTATGCTTTGCCAATTTATTTTTTGTTTGTGCTAAATTGCAAAGAATGACAAGATTACTAGAAAATTGATGCAGATAACTGTAATTTGCAGATATGAAAAGGCATAATCTTATTTTTTATAATACCAGCCGCCTACTTTATCCAAGAATGCATCTTGTTTATACAAAGGTGAAGCAGTTCTGTTACTCATAATAAACTGATAAGTTTCCATTTGATTTTCTGAAACAAATATAGATAGCATGGCATAGTGTAGTAAATTAACTTGAGGCAGATGACATAAATGAAAGAGGCCAATATTTAAATTTAATACTTGACTGGGACATCCACTCTCTGTTTAGCCACATACACCTTGTACCTTCTTCCCAGTTCACAAATAAAGTGGAACTGCAAGTTCTTACATACTTCATTTAGTTATATCTAACATATTTTGTTTTTGTAAACAAAATTAGGTCCAGAAAAAATCTTTAAGAAACAATTTAATTGCACTAGAATATATTATCTGATCAGATTTAAATGGAAGAAATCCATGTGACTTTGAATTAAAAGAGTTAAAACTAGAAATGTATGATTCTCAGGTGCACAGCTCTGAGTGTCCATGCAAGGGTTAACTCAGCTCCGCTGCCCATTGGACTGGATTAAAATACTGAAGCCACGCCTTCCTTTCCCATGGTCCTTCAGTTTCTTAATTCAGTCCAAGCCCTTCGGATGCATAGCTATTTAGCTTAGCAAATTTAAGGATTTAAAGTTAGATTTATGTTAGTTTACATTAGTTTCCTTCGCAAGCCTTTCTTTCCAGCAGCAGCAGCAGCAAGCAGAGCCAGCAGGAGCCCTCGCCTTGCCGGAGAAGCCAGAACGCTCACCGGAGCGGCGCGCTTCTCGTTCTCCCGCGGGGGTGTGTGTGAGTGGAGCCTTCGGACCTCGGCATCGGCCTTCCCGACGGGACCGTCCGAACCCTCGGCGGTCTGTCCGGCACCCGGGAGATCTCCCTGAGCCAGCTGCAGCCCCAGAGAGCCGGAAAGCTCCGTGCTGCCTTCCACGTGTGGTGGACTGGGCGTGGCCATCTTGGATTCGCCGAGGGACCAATCAGAAGGCAGCCGGCTCCATTTTAAACGGAGTTTTTTTGCCGCTTCTCTTTTCATCGGCGGAGAACAGCGGCCGTAGCAGCAGCAGCAAGCAGCAGCGTTTGCAGGCAAGAGCGGCCACCATCCTCAACCGCGGCCATAGCCAGCTCCGAGGAGGCCAGAAATTTTGGATGTGCAAGCATTTGAAAGCATTTGAAAGAATTTGAAGAAATGACAGGTTTGAAAGTAAATTGGTTAAAATCTGAATTATTAATGGATAATAATGGTAATGAGCGGGAGAATATGCAAGAACAATTTGGGATAGGGATCAAAAATACATTGAAATATTTGGGTATAACACTTTCACTCAAAGTTAGAGAAATGAAAAAACTTAATTACGATGTGGTGATGAATGAAGTCGAGAAAAAGATAGATAAATATAAAAAGATAAAGTTGTCTTGGTTTGGTAGAATTGCAATGTGTAAGATGATGTTGTTACCAAAGTTTAATTTTTTATTTGAGATGCTACCATTAAATTTGACAGAGAAAGATATTGAAAGATATCAGAAGAAATTGGATAAATTTTGTAATGGTGGGAAAAGACCTAGATTACTGAAGAAAATGTGGTATCAAAATCAAAAGGAAGGTGGATTGGGAATCCCCAACCTACTCAATTATTATTGGGCCTATGGTATTCGAACTGTGGTAAAAATACTTAAAGGTGAAGATAGTCATTGGAGAGATTTAGAGTTAAAAGATATTAAGAGATTTGGCTCAACATGGTTTTTAGATAAAGCAAAATCAAAAAGGGTAATTAATAGCTATTGGTTAAAGGGATTGAGTAAAATTTGGAATAAATTCGTTAAAACTTTAATTCCGGATATAATTTTTTTGGGGAAGACAATTGGAAATTGGCCGATTAAAACCAATATAAGTCGTGACAAGGTAATAGAAGATGAAAATATAGAAATTATAATAGATTGGCTAAAAACTTTAGGAAATGAAAGAAGGAAAAAAGAAATTATTGAAAAATTGGGTTTAGGCTGGTTTGAAAAAATACAAATAGAAAAATGGACTAAGAAAGTAAGGGGAAATTGCAAGATAAGCAGAAATAAAACTGAATTTGAACATTTAGTATCTCAAATTATGAAAGATGAAATTGGGTTAAAGGGACTCGTTAGTAAGATTTATAAGATTATAAATTTTGATGGAAAACCACAAATGGTGATGAAGATGAATTGGGAAAAATAACTCAATATTAAAATATCAGACTTAGATTGGAATGTGAATTGGAAAAGTAGAATTATGAGGATTTTATCTGTAAGGATTAAAGAGCATAATTATAAGGTTGTTTGGAAATGGTATTTGACTCCATTAAGATTATCGTTGATGGATAAAAAAACTAGTAAAAAATGTTGGAGATGCGATATGGAATTAGGGACTTATGAACATATGTGGTACAAATGTGATAAAGTTAAAAAGCTTTGGCAACAATTGGAGAAAATAATATTTGAAATGATGGAGAAAATAATATTGAGATCAGAAGCTATATTATTGTTGATAATCAAGGAAACAGAACTAACAAAATATGAGAAAGCATTGATTAGAATTATGATTATAGTGGGTAGAATTATAATAGCTAGATATTGGAAATTAGATGTGAATTTTAGAATAGAAGAGTGGTATTGTGAAATGTGGAAATTAGCTTTAAATGATAAAATGACATGTGACATTAAATTTAGAAATGGTGTTTATAAAAAAGATACTTTTTGGAAAACTTGGAAACCATTTGTGGACTATGCGCTTGGAAATTTGGACGCTTCGATACCTGTACCCAGAGAACGTGGATTTTGGAGATCGCGAGGATATATCCGAAGAACCAAATCTTCCTTTCTTATGTACAGCACAGGGTGAAATATTGTATATGTATATTTTGTTGTAATGTCAAAAAATTTAATAAAAAATTTTTTTTTAAAAAAAAAAAGAAAATTTGGATTCGGCTCCCAGCGCGCTCTGCAGCACATCGATCAGGTCGTATCCCTCGCGCGCCCCCCCCCACCCATTCCATCTCCCAGGCATTAAAGCCTTACTATGGAGCATCAAATTATAGTTGAGGGGCCTGAACAGGGGGATGCCCCCTGGGAGGAGAGGCCCCTCACTAGGAAGGCGGGCAGGGTCGCCAGGGAGGCCATTAAGGACCTTAGCAGGGGCCCCTACCCCAAGAGAGATGAGGCGGCCCAGGATAGGGCGGAGGCCAGACGCCACAAGGCCCTAGACCGCCAGTTTGATAGGGCCCAAAGGCAAACCGTTGCCATAGCACAGGACCACAGGGAGGCCTCTCCTGAGCCCCCTGGGGGGAGGAGTGTGCCCCAGGCTAGGGCCAACCCCACCTATGAGAGGGATTTCAGAGATTTATCCCTAGATCATTCTTCCCTTATCTCCCAATCTCCTTCCCACTCCATGGGGGGTGGGACTGACCTATTCAACTGCGAGATGGAGGGGGATGAGGGGATAGCCAACCCCATCCAGCCTGTAATACAGGAACCTTCTGCAGCAATTTCAGAAGGGGTGGGGGGGCGCCCCTTAGAGGACCAGGGCCCGTCCCTCTCAGCTGAGATGAGGCAGGTGATCAATGCAGCCATTTCCCAGGGCATTGCACAGGGGCTCAAGGACCAGGCAGATGCGCAACCCCAGGGCCCCAGAAATAGGCCACGCTATGCCAGGGCCTCCTCACCCCATCCTTCGGTGATTAGCGCTGAATCCATCACTGAGACAGATGACCTGGCGGAGCCTGAGCTCTCTGAGGATGAGGGCGTGACCCCGGACAAGCCCGCATTTTCGGGTTTGTTCCAACCTTCTTATTTTAAGTCTATTCTTCATAAAGCAAAGACCATCACGCGCATGAAGGTCACATCCTCTTCTTCTCAGGCGACCTCAGATCCCCAGGCTCCTACAGATCCTGAGGACCCTAGCGGGGGTCTCTTTGAGGAATCAGTCACTTCCCATGACCTGATCCCTGCTCCCCAACTGTTTAGGGACATGGTTCAGCGCCAATGGGTTCAGCCCGCTTCGTGGACTGCCCCGAGTACCAATGACAAAAAGCTCTATTCTGTAGATCCCAGCATGGAGGAGCTACTTAAACTTCCGGAGGTCGACCCTCCGGTCGCTGCTCTAACATCCAATTCAGTACTCCCACCTGACTTGCTAGAAGGCCTTAAGGCAGAGGACAAGCGGACCGAGCGCGCATGTCACAAGACACACCAGGCGGCGGCCTGGGCCATTAAGGCGTCTACCTCGGCCTCATTTTTCAGCAGGGCATCCATAGCCTGGTTGCGCCAACTGCTCAAACGCCTTCCCCAGGGAGATGCCAGACTCCGTCATGATGTTAACAAAATCATGCTGGCAGCAGAATACACAGCCGACGCTTCACTTAACGCAGCAAAATTCGCTTCCCGGGCCATGGCAGCCAATATTACTTCGCGCCGCCTCTTATGGTTGCGCCATTGGAACGCTGACATGCGCTCCAAATGGAAGCTAGTGTCTGCTCCCTTCAAGGGACAAAAGCTGTTTGGGGAAGCTCTAGATTCGGTCCTAGTGGAAAATAAGGACAAGAAGAAGGTCCTACCCTTTGTTTCTCGTAAGACTGATAGGAGGCCTTCATCCTTCCGTAGGCAAAATTACAGAGCGCCGGAGGCCCAGCCTCCCGCTAATTCCTCCACGTCTTTCCAGCGTGGCTATCCCCAGGGTAACAACCGCCCCCAGGGTAGGCAACCCTTCCGGGACAGGAACCGGTACCAGCCCTACGCTAGGCGGCCCTTTCGTGGGGGTCAGGCCAACAGGCCTTTCCACCGCAATAAGTGACCATCACCCCTCCCTCCCCATAGGGGGCCGTCTCCAGCTGTTTGCCGATCGCTGGGAGGCGACCACGACAGATGCGTGGATATTGCAAACAGTTCGTCTCGGCCTCACCCTAGAGTTCGTTTCGCCCCCTCCCCATCGTTTTATCCGATGTCCCACCCCCAGGTGTCCCAACAAGAGAAATCTCATGGAGGCGGAGATCCGCCACCTACTAGACATCAGGGCCATAGAGGTAGTTCCCCAAGGCCAGGAGAGGGGGGGGTATTACTCGATCCTCTTCTTGGTCCCCAAGAGCACAGGAGGAGTCAGGGCCATCTTGGACTTGAAGGCACTCAACTATCACATCGCCTACAAAAAGTTCAAGATGCAGTCTCTCCAGTTCATCCTAGGTTGCCTCCGGCCAGGGGACATGATGACATCTATCGACCTGAAGGAAGCCTACCTCCATGTTCCCATTCGACAGGAGCACCGCAGATTTCTCCGGTTCTACTTTGCCGGACAGCACTACCAGTATCGAGCCCTCCCATTCGGGCTCTCCTCCGCCCCGAGGGTGTTCACCAAGATACTGGCCACGGTGGCAGCAGACCT
Source organism: Rhabdophis nuchalis (assembly GCA_039707465.1). Classification (NCBI taxonomy): domain Eukaryota; kingdom Metazoa; phylum Chordata; class Lepidosauria; order Squamata; family Natricidae; genus Rhabdophis; species Rhabdophis nuchalis. The sequence goes on along the minus strand of CM077643.1, from coordinate 222,924,715 downwards.
CAGGAGGCGCCCCATTCGGCTTCAGATTTACCTGGACGACATCTTGTTACAAGCATCGTCGCGACAACAGGCCCTAAGAGACCTGCGCACGACCATAGCCACCCTGCAAGAACTCGGCTTCACCATCAACACCGACAAGAGCCATCTGACTCCTGCGACGGAGGTGTTACATCTGGGGGCGGTAATCAACACGTCCACCAGTCTTGTCTCCCTGTCCCCAGACCGCATCGACAGCCTCAGATCCATGATCTGACGGGTGCAAGCCTCCTCGAATGTCCCGGTGGTACTCCTGTCCCAGCTCCTAGGCAAGATGATATCTTGTCTAGCCATTGTTCCCTGGGCGAGACTACACGCAAGAGAGTTACAGTGGTTCCTTCTTCCATCCCAGAGAACCAACTCCAGCAACTCCAGAGTCAAGGTCAGACTGCCTCCCAAGGTTCGTCGCTCTCTACTGTGGTGGCTCTAGCCAGCACTGGAGAAGGGCTCCCTCTTCCAGGAACCCGACCGTCTAGTCCTCACCACAGACGCAAGTCTCTTCGGGTGGGGAGCACACCTCACCGAATCCATGGTACAGGGCAGGTGGTCGCCTCAGGACCTGAAGCACAACATCAACTGGCTAGAGTTGAGGGCGGTTCGTCTCGCCCTACGTCAGCTACGGTCGGAAATGCAGGGCCAACACCTCCTAGTCCGGACAGACAACGTAGCGACGAAGGCGCACATCAACCGCCAGGGCGGCACCAGATCCACAGCACTGATGAGGGAAGCCGATGCTCTGGGCAGATGGGCCGAACGCCACCTGAGCTCCATTCGAGCCGAGCACATATCCGGAGTGGACAACGTTCAGGCGGATTGGCTGAGCAGGGCCACCCTGGATCCATCAGAGTGGCAACTCCACCCAGACCTGTTCCACCAGATCTGCCACAGGTTCTGACTCCCTCTCCTCGACCTATTTGCCTCCCCGCAGAACGCCCAGCTTCCACGCTTCTTCACACGGTACCAGTCGCCACTGGCCGACCGGACTCCTGTACGCATTCCCGCCAGTGCCCCTACTACCACGGGTCATCCGGAAGATCCTGAAGGAGGGGGCGGAAGTTATTCTAGTGGCTCCATATTGGCCACGTCGGACCTGGTTCGCGGACCTCTCCAGCCTCTCCATCAACCCACCTTGGAGAATTCCACCACACGAGGTCTCTCTCTGCCAGGGGGCTGTCCTGCACCCCGAGCCCCAATGGCTCAATCTAGCCGCCTGGCACTTGAAAGGGATCTGCTAACTCGGGCCCACTTCTTGGATCCGGTCATCCGCACCATTCAGGCGGCCCGCCGACCCTCCACCACCAGGATCTACAGAGCGACCTGGAAAGCCTTCTCAAATTGGTGCTCCCGGCGTGAATTAACGCCGCTCTCCGTCTCTCTTCCGCACATTTTGGAGTTTCTTCAGGAGGGCTTTGAGAGGGGCATCGCCCCAGCCACCCTCCGTCGCCAGGTCGCAGCCCTGGCCACCGTCCTGTCGGCCGGCTACCTTCAACCTCTCAGCCGCCATCCCAGTGTGCGGTCCTTTCTCAAGGGAGCAACCAATCTCCGGCCACAGGTCATCCACTGCTACCCCACGTGGGACCTGACTACGGTCCTCAGAGGTCTCTCCGAACCACCATTCGAGCCCTTGCGCTCGAGTTCCCTCCGGCTCCTATCATTTAAGACAGCCTTCTTAGTTGCAATTACTTCAGCACGACGGGTGTCAGAGCTAGCGGCGCTCTCAACTAGGGAAGATCTCTGCCGCTTCCACAGCGACAGAGTAGTGCTCCGTCTCGACCCATCGTTTGTACCTAAAGTCAATTCTTGGTTCCACAGAGCACAGGAAATCGTTCTCCCGAATTTCTGCCCCAAGCCCTCCCATCCCAGGGAGCGTCGATGGCACACCCTAGACGTACGTCGAGCGCTCAAGCACTACCTCGAGCGCACGCCAGTCCTTCGACGATCAGAGACCCTGTTCCTCTCGTTCCAACCGGCGACCTTGGGTCGTGGGGTCTCCTCGTCCACCATCGCTCGCTGGCTCAAGGCCTGCATCTCTCTCGCATACGAACATCAGGGCCGGGCCAAGCCCCAGGGGCTCACGGCCCACTCAACCAGAGGTGCGGCCACCACAGCGGCCTGGGCTACCCAGGCTCCCATCGAGGAGATATGCAGAGCAGCCACATGGGCGTCACCTTCCCTCTTTGTTCGCCATTACAAATTGGACAAATACGCTTCCGCTGATGCTGCCTTCGGCCGTCGGGTCTTGCAAAGCGTAGTTGCTCAAGTCGAGTAGTCACACTGAGCCCATTCGGGCACCCTCCCTAGTGACATTTTGCTTGGGCATGTCCCTTGCATGGACACTCAGAGCTGTGCACCTGAGAATGACCATTGTCTTACCTGAAGGATCCTTCTAGGTGCACAGCGATGAGTGTCCATTCCCCCCCTAATATCTCTAGTTGCTTGTCTGATGTATTCACAGGGGATGAATCGCGTGGCGAACACAGTCTCGAGGACAGAACTTCATTAAGAAACTGAAGGACCATGGGAAAGGAAGGCGTGGCTTCAGTATTTTAATCCAGTCCAATGGGCAGCGGAGCTGAGTTAACCCTTGCATGGACACTCATCGCTGTGCACCTAGAAGGACCCTTCAGGTAAGACAATGGTCAATCCTTGAAATATTTTTTTGCTTTGATCAAAGCCATGATGGACTTTGGCTGTTTTGCAAAGTGTTCAAGGATCTGTAGTTCCAAAGGTTCAGCCCAGCCAAGCTGCCATGCCATTTAAGAGTCACTTCTTCTGGATCTCCTGGGGAAGCAAAGTAACAGATTCAAGTGAACTGGTCCAACTTGAAGGATTGATTAGAGGCAAATTGAACATCTTGGGTGTTTTTGAATTACAACCATAATACTGACCATTGTAAATAGTTTAAAAAGTATGATACAGCAGCACCATTCACATTTATCACCAAAAACAGTGAAAAAAAGAAAACATTTAAAACCAATTTCTTTCCACAAAAATAATTATTTAATTTCTTTGGTGAAATGGCAGCTGTAGTTCCACTGACTGAATATATTAATATTCAATTTTCCAGTGAGTTGGCTGTTCACAGGTTTTCTCATCATCTCCACAAAATCTGTTGTAAGTTGTTTTGGAGTCAAATCCCAGAATTTCTCTTTCTTCATGAATGCGGAAAGAAAATGTTGAGACTGAGGTTCCTATAAAATATCTGTGAAGAGAAAATATCAGTGGATAAAGAAACATATTCCTAAAAAATTGCTATCAGTTTTCTATAACCCATTATTTGTTTATTTGTAAAATTTATTGGCCACCCATTTTATCTCAGGGTAATCCCATTAGTGGTATGTGAATAATAAAATAATTCAGTTTTGCCAAAAATATAGTACGTTTTAGATTTATCCACACATCCATCAATACAAAATAATAAAGTGACCATGTTAAAACAAAATAAAGCTGATAGACCAATCACAATGAATCAAAGCACTACAATTCCTACTTCAAATGCTCTGAAAAATCTCATTTTGAATAGCCCGTGGAAAGCTGATAGTCTAGAAACAAGCAAATACAAGTACAGTGGTTAGCATGTATCACCTAGCACCCAGACCACCACATTCTGAACTGTTTCTGGGTAGTCTTCAAATGTATATTTGTAGTCTTATATACAAAACACTACAAAAGTCAGGAATAAGGTAAGGGAGTCTTTTGTGGATTTTACCCAGCTAATTGTTGCCAACTGTAGGGAGGGGGGTGCAATGCCAGCACTCTCCAAAAACTTTTCTATGGTCATGTTGCCATCATGATATCATGGAGTGCTGTTACCTTCCCACTGAAGGGGCACCTGTTTATCTACTCATACTTGCATGGGTTTTTAACTGCAAGGATGGCAGGAGCTGGGGCAAGTGTGTGAGAGTGAGGGGGGGGGGGAGTAAGATACCTGGCATGTGCACATATCCATTGGTCAATAATTGCTATTCCTCCATCTTTGTAGAGCTCCATTTCCTCCCAAGTAGGTTCAAACCTCACCATCTCTGGAAGAAGTGCTTTTAATTCTTCAACCTCTGGAAAAATACACTCAATCAACATTCTTCAAGTGGCAAATTTAATCTTATTTATTTATTTTTATTTTATTTATTTTATTAAATTTATACCCCGCCCTTCTCCTTGTTAGGACCCAGGGCGGCGCACAGGCATTATTTAAAAACACAAAATACAATAAATATCTATTAAAATGTATTAAATTAATAAACCCGTGCTAAAACCCAATGTTAAAACCCTTGCCAATTATAAATTATTTTCTTAAAAAGTCAGAAATGGGGGCTATCCTAGGCCGGCTTGTTGGAATAAATACGTCTTAAGACGTTGGCGGAAGAGGCGGAGGTCCGAGATAGTGCGGAGGTCGGGGGGTAGGTCGTTCCAGAGGGTCGGGCCCGCCACAGAGAAGGCCCTTCCCCTGGGTGTCGCCAACCGGCATTGCCCCGTCGACGGCACCCGAAGAAGACCCTCTCTGTGGGAGCGGATCGGACGAAGGGATGTATGGGGCAGGAGGCGGTCTCGTATCTTTACTTATATTAAAACTGAAACTGGAGGTGGCACCTGGATATGACCTGATTCCACTGGATATGATAAAGAGAAATGTGGACTGATGGCTTTTATATTAGCAACCGACTTTACAGTTATTGATCAGATTGGGCAAATTTCCATAGATTGGAATGTTGCAATTACTGTACTTATCTATTTAAAAAAAACAATAGAAAAGGTCCTTCAAATTATAAGCCAATGTTTGCTCAGAACCATCAGTAAGTTTTATGCCTCATACTTGCAATGGAAGATTCACAATAGTTGGAGCAGGATAAGCTTTTGATCGAAAAGTACTCTGATTTCAAAAAGAATCAATTGGCCACTGACCAATGTAAAGTCTTGCAACACTTGGTGGAAAAGTACTTCTCTCTGTCTGTAACCTCTTCTTATGCAGCTTTTATTGATTTAAAATTTGCTTTTCACTCCACTGCATGTTATATTCAGTGGGAGAAATGGAATGCTTCCTCTACAGATAAGTTTTTATATCAAATTCATTTATTGTAGGAAAACATATCTGAATGAGTCAGACACAGGGATAGGACCCTACCAGTTTAACAACCGGTTCGCTGAACACCATGTGTATATGTAATGTGGGGCCATGTTACATATGAAATCATCTTCATTCCATTACATCAGCCTGTCTCACCTGATCAAGCAGAGAAGGTATGTTAAGGACCCCATCAACCAAGATCCAAGAAGAGGTAAGGTGGGCCCTCACTCTCCTGGCATTTGGGAAAGAATTGACAAAAAATATGGCTCTGCTGCCTTGCTTGGGACTCACAGAGAAATACACAGCCATGAGCCTGGTTAGCTCCCTAAAGCACTCTCTACATTTTTAAAGTAACTTTTAACATTGAAGTTGAATCATCCCAGCCAGTTTTTAAATTTTAAACAGTTTTTACTGTTTTTATATTTTGTTATTTTATTTGTACATCGCCCAGAATCCCTCTGTGAGGGAGATGGACAGTTTTAAAATTTGGTAATATAAAGGAACAAGTACATTTTTCTTATTGGTTTTCTACTAATTTGTTTTATATAACCTACCTGTTTTATACACTGTTTAGAATATTTTGCCCAGGTAAATTTTGTTGTGGTATACGTTTTAGCTGTTTCTTCTCTTTCTACTTAGTCTTGGTTTGCCTATATTTTTATAGTGCTAAATTTTCAAATTATTGGTTTACAACCACTGATTTAGTAAGACAGCACTAAACAAGGGCGACTTATGACTGGTCTACCAAGTTGCAGCTGTTTTAATTCCCCGCAGTCGTATGATCGTAGTTTGGGCACTTGGCAACTGGCTTACAATTATGACAGTTGCAGCATTCTGTGGGCATGTGATTGCCATCTGCAACCTTCCCTTCTAGCTTTCCACAAGGAAAATCAATGGAGAAACCAGCAGGATGTTGTCTATTGCTTCCATTACTTTTTCACCTCCCCATGCCCACAGAGGACATCCATCCATCCGTACTCTGTGGTGCGGACAGGAGAATGCTACATTCCACACAGTGGTGGGTTTCGGCTACTGTTGCAACCAGTACACTGCAACAGGAGCCGGGTGTGTACCATAGGCACATATGCTGCAACGGGAGCCAGGTGTGCACTATGGGCATGCATGTGCACCCACCACCTGCAGTGGAGCATCGCACAGGTATTGTACACTGCATGCGCAGATGGCCCGTTTCCTTCAAATACAGGTAAGGAACAAGGGCGGGTGGGTGGGCCCTCCAAAGCACCATTCTGGTATGGTGGCTGCTGCTTCCGGCAGGCACTGGTATATGTGTACCGAGGTGTACCGTCTGCAATCCACCCGATTCCACAGCATATATCCATGAACCTGATGTGCCTGCAGCTCTCACTCACAGCTCTTATTCACTGGTCAGCTTGCCTAGGAATCCTGCCTCTTCTCACTTTCAATTCATGCAGCCCTAAAGTTAATAAAGGAAACTGGGAATGCTGGGAATGCCATCACTAAGCAATCCATTGCCAATTGCTGTCACGACCCAAGGACTACCTGTAATTCAAGTTCAACAGGCCCTAGAGGAGTAGTTGACCAAACCAGGGGGAGGAATCAAGTAGGGAATAAGTCTGGGATCGTTACATAGGCACGAGAGGACAAGCTCTGCCCCCTCACCCCCAATGCCTTTGAATATTATCTATTCTGGCATAAGTACAAAGTGCCAGTCTGGGAAGAGACCTGTGAAGTAGGCATGAACAATAAAGTAGCTGATTGAACTCTTTCACATGTGTATTTAATTGTTTGGACCTGGCAATAGTGAATATATAAAACAGCACTTTCCTATTTTCCAGCAAGTGATATTCAGTGGCACTGTGCTTCTTATATTTGAAGTTGAAATAATTGGCATGGGACTGAGTTATTTGAAGGACTGCTTAGTGTTAATTATATCTACCTGACCCATGAGTACTGGGAGAACCAGCATGTTGCATATTCTGTCTTCAAAAAAGTGTCATCCGACAGAAGCCAGCCTTTTCTGCCATGGCCAATGTCCCTTTGGAACATTGTTCCTCTGGAACTAAGACTGGTCCTAACCCTGCTGGCCTTTAGGAAAGCCCTGAAGACATGGCTTTGCCAGCAAGCTTGGGTGTCCAATTTTTAAATTGTTTTGTTGAGCTTGGTGCAAGGATGGACAGTGGCCACTGATTAAATATACTTTTGTTTTCTAAATAGTTTCTGATGTTTTATATGTTTCCATATTGGTTTTTTAACTTTTTTATTGGCTTTTTGTTTTAATTGGTCATTGACTAGACAGACAGACAATTGTTGTGAGTTTTCCAGAATCACTTAGGTGAGATAAGCAGCCATGCAAATCAAATCAAATCAAATCAAATCAAATCAATAAAGAGCACTAGTGCATTAGCATATTTTTTCCATTTCCCTATTAAAATCGATCCAGGTTGGTAACAATGCATTTCACAGTATTTACTTTTACCTTTCTTAGCTCTTCTGAAGTTCAGATTTCCTGGATAATTCTGGATGCTAATATTATCAGAGGAGTTATAATTTTCTCTTTACATTTATACATGACACGTATAATTTTATATAGAATTATTCGTATTATGCAATGGAAATCTACCTACTGGCTCCCTTTCTACAATAAAAAGTTGTAAACATTTGAATCTTTCATTACAAGAAAATTGCTAAACTATGCTAAATTTTGTTGTCTATCTCTATACTTTTTCCAGTTCTACAGCATTAAGTTTTAAAGTATACAATATAAAACAAAGTTATAAGTGGATTGAATGTTACAGACTGGGTATCTCTAAAGAATATTGCAGATCATTGTCTCATTAAATCATTAATTTTTCTATAGTTTTGTTCTCAATGATTCGTTGAATTGCAACAGTGGCAACAAAAACAAAACACAACAGAAACTGCATGATTAATCTCCTGAAGAAGTTGGCACTGTAATAATAATAATAATAATAATAATAATAATAATAATAATAATAATAATAATAATAATAATAATAATAATTTTAATTTATAACCCGCTCTCTCTCCCCGAAGCGCTTTGAAGATGATAACCAATACCTTGAAGCGCACCCGAAAGACGACAGGCAGCCAATGCAGCTCGCGCAGGAGCGGTGTTACATGGGAAAACCTAGAGGTTCCCATAACTACCCGCGCGGCTGCATTCTGGACAAGCTGAAGCCTTCGGGTGCACCTCAAGGGGAGCCCCATGTAGAGAGCATTGCAGTAGTCCAGTCGGGATGTCACGAGGGCATGAGTGACTGTGCAAAGGGCACCCCGATCCAATAGGGGACGCAACTGGTGGACCAGGCGAACCTGGTAAAACACCCTCCTGGCCACGGCTGTCACTTGATCTTCCATGGACAGCCGTGTATCAAGGAGGACGCCCAAGTTGCGTGCCCCATCCACAGGGGTTAGATGTTCGCCCCCTATGGCCAGTGATGGAGACAACTGGTTGTACCGGGATGCCGGGAACCACAGCCACTCGGTCTTGGACGGGTTGAGTCTGAGTCTGTTCTTTCCCATCCAGGCCCGCACGGCTTCCAGGCACTGGCACATCACTGCTACGGCATCATTGGGGTGGTTTGGGGTAGATAAATACAGCTGCGTATCATCAGCGTAGAGGTGGTACTCTACCCCAAAACCACGGATGATCTCACCCAGCGGCTTAAATATATGTGTTGAACAGGAGTGGCGAGAGGACCGACCCCTGAGGCACCCCACAGGTGAGGGGTCTCGAGGTCGACCTCTGCCCTCCTGCCAACACAAATTGCGATCGACCGGAGAGGTAGGAGGAGAACCACCGTAACACGGTGCCCCTCACCCCCAACCCCTCCAGCCGATGCAATAGGATATCATGGTCGATGGTATCAAAAGCCGCTGAGAGGTCTAATAGGACCAGGATGGAGGAACAACCCCCATCTCTGGCCCTCCAGAGATCATCTACCAACGCGACCAATGCTGTCTCGGTGCTGTGCCCGGGCCGGAAGCCGGACTGGCGCAGGTCCAGATAATCAATTTCCTCCAGATGACGGGGGAACTGTTGTGCCACCACACTCTCAACAACCTTCGCCAGAAAGGGAAGGTTGGAGACTGGACGATAGTTGGTTAATAGAGCTGGATCCAAAGAGGGCTTCTTAAGGAGGGGCCTCACCATAGCCTCTTTTAGGGAAGCAGGCAAGGAACCCTCACTTAAGGATGCGTTGACCACCTCCTGGAGCCAGCCTCATGTAACCTCCCAGGATGCCAGTACAAGCCAGGAGGGACACGGGTCCAATAAACATGTTGTAGCTCGCAGTCGCCCACGTAACCTGTCCATATCTTCGGAAGTAACAGAGTCAAACTCTTCCCACAAAACTGTCTCAAGATCTGCCTCGGGGCATCCCACTGGGCCACTTTCGATGGAGGCCAACTCGCTCCGAATCTGAGCGATTTTATCCTGCAGATATTCCCCAAATTCCTCTGCTCTACCCTGCAAAGGGGCTTCCCGCACCCTCTGTTGAAGGAGGGAGCGGGTCACCCTAAACAGGGCGGCAGGGCGGTTATCTGCGGATGCGATGAGAGTGGCACAATGATGGTGCTTAGCCACTCTCAACGCCACAAGGTAAGTACGTAAATGGGCTCTCACCCGTGTTCGGTCAGATTCAGACCGTGTGGATCTCCATCTCCTCTCTAGGCGTCTCTTGTGGCGCTTCATCCCCCTCAGCTCCTCGGTAAACCAAGGAGCCTGGGTGAATCGTCGCCGCAGGAGAGGCCGCAAGGGCGCGACCCGATCCAAGGCCCCCGTGGCCGCAATATTCCATGCGGCCACCAGGTCCTCAGTCAGGGCGCGGGTCAAGGACACAGGTAATGGCCCAAGCACCATCTGGAACCTATCCGGGTCCATCAGGCGCTTGGGGCGGAACCATATAGGTGAATCCGGTTCCGCCTCCCCGCGGTGGGGTGTGGCGATAGGAAAGTCGAGCCGGAGAAGTGAGTGGTCTGACCATGACAGGGGTATGATGGCTACGTCCCCTATACCCAGATCACTCTTCCACTGATCAGAGACAAAAATTAAGTCCAGCATGTGTCCGCCTTCGTGCGTGGGCCCCCGAATTACTTGGGTCAGGTCCATGGCCGTCATGGAGGCCATGAACTCCCGAGCTGCCTCTGATGATTCGCCTACCGATGGCAGGTTAAAGTCCCCCATGACAACCAGCCTGGGGGTCTCAACCGCCATCTTGGCGATCACCTCAAGGAGCTCGGGCAGGGCTGCTGTTACATAGCGGGGAGCCAGGTATACAATCAGCATGCCCAACTGCCTCCCTAGGCCCCACTTCACACAGAGGGACTCACAGCCGGTGGTCTGTGGTACAGTGGTCTCTCTTGGCTCAAGACTTTCCCTAACAATAATCGCTACACCTCCACCCCTGCCTAGGGCCCTTGGCTGATGAAAAGCGCGGTAACCTGGCGGGCACATTTCTACGAGGGGAAGTCCTCCCTCGTGGCCCAGCCAGGTCTCCGCAATTCCCACCAGGTCCGGCTCCCCCTCCGACACAAGGTCGTGGACGAGGGGGGCTTTGTTGACCACGGACCTGGCGTTGCAAAACATCAGTCTTGGGCCCTGGCTCTGTAATCCCTGACCACCTAGTCTGCGGGGGTTGTGGCATCTGACCGCTTGTAAACAGCGGCCATGTGCCTCCAACCGGGAAAGAAAAACCTGTCTCCCCTCGCACCTGCCCCTCCCTACGACCGTCTTGATGGGTAGACCCTCAATGGAAACGACTTGTGTATCTCCCCCCTTAATGGACCCTCCTGCTTCCTTCTCCACTCTGCTTGCCGACCTAATAACATTCCCACCCCCAGCCTGACTCACCCCACCCTCCACCCTAAAACCCCCTAAAACCCGAATCAGACTTCTAACTAAAAAACCCCTACATCTGCGTTTCGCAGATGTAGTGATAACTTATGAATAATCAAATACGAATCCTTTTAGGACTTCCTAGTACACTATATAATAAGACCAGTATGAATTGCATGGTCTAGATTAGCATGCAGTACTGTGTTCGAGGCCGCAACAGACCCATACCACACACAAAATACAATTTACACAATTATTTCTTGCATTATCTTGTTTAACTTAAGGAAGTGACAATAGAGGCAGATGTTGCCCACTGAGAGGCAACTTAAAATATCCCAGTAGGTATGGTAGTCTCTTATGCTCCTGTACTTGGATTAAACCTAAAACCTTTCAAATATATCTTGCAAATTATTTTGTCCAGCAATGATTTTAACTTTGTCACAGATTCATGTGCACAATATAATGTTAAATGAACAGATTTTGTTTGTAACATAATCAAAAATATTTTGCTAATTAGAGAGAAAAATACATACCTTGCATGATGGCATCAGTAGCTACAAAAACCTTCTCCAGCTTGTACAACTTTTTGAGGTTGTGGATTTTCTTAACTGCTCCCTGAATGCTGGGCACATCACTTCTGTGACCCCAGATGAAGTCTTTTCGTCTGAGATGAACACCAAGATATGGGCCACCAATGGCTGTGCCCAGTTTTACCTAGCACATAAGAACCAGTACATGCTGAAACTGAAATAAAATGGCGTTGATTCAGTAAGAATATATCTCTACTCTTGAAGATATTTTCTGTAACATTCCTTAAGGAAAAATTTGATGTATTTGATAATTACATTATCAAATAATTAATAATTACTTTTGATAATTGTGAGACTTTTAAATTCAACCGCAATCACTCCATGCACATGCTAGTTTTTTTCCCTTTTTTCTTTTCTCTCTTCTTTGTTTCTGTTATAATTTTGCACCAGTGAAGTTAAAACCAATTTCATTGTAATTTTTACAATGACAATAAAGATTATTATTATTATTATTATTATTATTATTATTATTATTATTATTATTATAATAAAGCTTTTAATATTCATAAATTGTCAATGTACATACTGGGTTTGTATCAGGGATGGGTTTCAGCCAGTACGGACGAGTACAGGTGTACCACTTGGTGAAATTTAGCGTGCCTTGGTGTACCGGTTGTTCCAGAGGCGCCCGACAAGTCCACGTGGTGTGCACTGCCCTCTTCTCTCTGATAGCCACCTTGTTTCCAATGAAGGTGGTGGGGAATCAATGCAGAGGGAGGAAATCCCATGGATTCCCCACTCCCTTCATTGGAAACGAGGCGGCTGTCAGAGGAGAGAGCAGTACACACTCTTGGGCTTCTCCAATGAATCCTCCCTTCCTGTTCCTTCTTCTGCTGTTTGAACAAGTCACGCGTGCGCGTTCTCTTGTCTTTCACAGCGATCTCATTTCCAATTTGGGGGGAGATCCATGGTGAGGGAGGAAAAAGATGAATTTCTTCCACCATCCCCAAATTGAAAACGAGGCGGCTGTGAAAGAAAAGGGAGCATGACCTGGGAAGGAACAGGAGGGGAGTTCCATGCAGGGCTTGTCAAACAGCCAATCTCCCCTCCTGTTGCTTCTTCTGCTGTTTGAACAAGCCATGCAGGCACGCTCCCTTGTTGCCCTGGCCTGACTGGTGGCTGGCGTGACCGAGGTGGCACGTCTTTGGGAGGCTTGGTGGGTGCGAAGGGCGCCTGTCTTCCCTGGCCGGGCTAGAGCATGGAACAGCCTCGCAACAGGCATGTCTGCTGCTTGTGGAGCGAAGATGCAGTGCTCGGAAGTGGCGGTGGGTTTTTCCAGCTGGTTCTTGGCCCTGTGAAGGTCCCGAAAGTGCCTGGGCTCCAGGGCATTCCACGCTGCGCCTGACACTTCCTCCTCCGCTCCCGAACGGAACTGTCAGCCGCGAGCAGGTGCCTGAAACTGCTGCTTGCAGGCATTTGCGGTTGCATGTAGATTGCGCCTGTAGTGGGAAGCTCTTCACCTCATGGCAGCTCTTTTATGTCTCAAAGGTGCTTTTTCCAAAAGGCAACTGGATTGTTTTTTCCTTGAGGAAGAACAACAAAATGTTTCACTTCTCATCCAAGAAGCTTCATCAGCTGTGATGGCGGTGTGTGTGTGTGTGTGTGTGTGTGTGTTGGGGAGGAAGGATAGGTACTGATTGAGGCTGGATGGTAGGGGAAACAAGATTTTTGGGGGACCGGAAGGGGGGGAAATGGAAGAATTGTATTTTTTTTGCAGTTATCTGGTTGTTCACTATCTCTCTCTGAGAGCTGTTAAAGCCACTTGGGGGTTGATCTTTGCCCTCAGGATCTCCTGAATCAAATTGTGGAATCTTCTTGGAACTGCTACAAGGGGTGCATTGTAGATTAGACATAGGTGGTGTCTTATTCCTCTCCCTCTGTTGAGAGAGGGCTGGAGAGACCTGGTCTGTCCCGAACTTTTGAAGCTGGTGGGGTGGGCTCTGGATAAAAGTCAAAACCTGAGTTTGATGCTGACCTAGAGGTTTTTGTTGGAATCCTAGTTTAAGTTTTGGAGAAAGACTTAATTCACCCTAAACTTGTGACTGCTTTCATCAAACGTTAGGGTGCGTAAGAAAGAAAGAAAGAAAGAAAGAAAGAAAGAAAGAAAGAAAGAAAGAAAGAAAGAAAGAAAGAAAGAAAGAAAGAAAGAAAGAAAGAAAGAGAGAGAGAGAGAGGGAGAAGAGAGAGAGAGAGAGAAAAAAGAAAGAAAGAAAGCAGGAAGGAGGAAGTGAGAAAGAAAAAAAATGGGAGAGATACACACAAGAAAGCAAGCAAGAAAGAAATGGAGGGAGAGTGAAAGAAAAAAAAGAGAGAGAAAGAAGAGAAAGAAAGGAAGGAAGGAAGGAAGGAAGGAAGGAAGAAAGAAAGAAAGAAAGAAAGAAAGAAAGAAAGAAAGAAAGAAAGAAAGAAAGAAAGAAAGAAAGAAAGAAAGAAAGAAAGAGAACTTATGACGGCAATTGAGCCCAAAATTTTGGTTGCTAAGCAAGAGCTTTGTTAAATGAGTTTCACCACATTTTCCAAGTTGGCCATTCCCACCCAGTCACATGACCACCAAGCTACTCCCACCCAGTCACATGACCACCAAGCCACTCCACAAAACAGGCCACACCTATAGAATAAGTTCTAAAAAATTTTGAAACCCACCACTGGTTTGTATGCAAGTTTTTAATAATAGCTTCAACTAGCAAACTCTGTATATTGCTCCCAAATATATATAAATATACATATTAGAGAAATCCTTTATATCCTTTATCTAGGTGGAAATCAATTTCATTATTTGAAGATTTTATGTGCTTACAGCATATGCATCTACTTAGTCCTATGTATACATAATATATGTATATTATTTATTATGTAAACCACTTTCAATTGTAAGAAGTAAGGGTAATGTAAAAATGTCATAATCAATTGCTTAGTAAGAACCCACGTGATATTGCTGTCCACTCTTCAGCAATGCAGGCACTTCTACCCAGCTATACTCTTATCAGTTAAGTGCGATTAGGATGTGTTCAGATATATGCTGTTTTTCATATACAGTCTTCAGTGGTAACAGGCCTAAATATATTGCCTTTGAAAGAAAAGTGAATCCTTCAGCAGATGTATGTATTTCCAGAACAGAAAGCCATACAGATTTTGCAAGAATTCTGCATTTATGAATCCAGCAGTATCTGCCACATTACTCAAAGTTCAGAAATTGTTATCAACAGAGTGATATCTTTTGAATTAAGGCTTCTTAATTATCTGACTTCTTGTAAGCATTATACGAACCCTTCTTGCAAGTAACTATCAGGCATAGGGATGTTTTTTTGCTTCTAGAGAAACTTGGCCATTGAAAAATATGGTAGAGAGTGTTTTTAAAAAGGACTCTACTTACATAATCACAAAATTCTTTCTGGAGGAAAATAGAAAAATGGTACTTAATGTTCACAGACATGAAAAAGTTATGGCATTTTTACATTCTACTTTTGAATGCTGCTTTTATTTACTCTTGCTTGCCAAGCTAATCTTTCCTCAGACAGAAGAAGCATTCAGTCTCTCTCTTACCATAATTTTTTTTAAACAATATAATTTTTAAGCATCTATTATTGGATAAGCCTCATTTCAGAAGTTTAAAATGTTATTAAATAGATAAAACACTCTCTACTGTCCTTGTAATTATAACTGCACAGAACTGATAGCAGTCTGTTTTTCCTATTTCATGATAACATGTTCTTAAGACAGATCCTTTTTTAATAAACCAAGTAAATAAACTATCTTTCTCAAACAGTGGAATTCGTTCTTGAGCTATTTTTCTGAGCATAAACATTCAAAGCTAAAGGAATCATGTATAATGAACCTCTAGGATTAATTAAAGATTTAAATGAAATACACAGCAACCTAGCAATTTATATCCTGTTTCAAAAGAAGAAATCTTTATTTGGTTATCGTAGGTAGACAGATTAAAGCCTACATTTACATAGCCCAGGACAAGAGTGGAGGCATGGGCAGCATTTGATGACTGGGATTAACGTTTTTTAAGTAGTAATTGCAGGGCACTTGTATGCAGTGGTGCTGCATGAGACTGAGATTTTCTGTCCCCCACCCTTGGGATAGGGAGGAATATATTTTAAAACTCTATTTTCTCATCCCTTTTCATCTCAAAATGATAGGAAAGCATGCCACTAATGTTTGGTCATTACAGTTGGAAAACTCAGAGCACCTGAGGGTGCCCTGACTGTTAATCACATTTTGTTTATTGTATCATTCACTTTCAGGGATAATGCATATCTTTGACAATAGGAATGACATTTTGGTAAGTAATACATTTGTGTTGAGTCATTGCTATTTTTTCATCAGATATTATACAAATCCCAGCTCCATACATCAATAGAAAATCAAAGAAGGTATGTGATAACTGGGGGTATAAATAAAACTATTGGGCTTATTCCCTTTTCATTATTGAAGAAATAAGTTAAGAATATTTGACACCTGTACATGATCAGTCTTGTTACTCTTGAATTGGGTCAGTTTTCAAATTGTAGGCGATTCAGGATAAAAACAAGTCATGCGATTAATTTATGAGCCTCTCCTTTTAACTATAATTCCTGTTAGAATTTTATTATGATTTTAAATTACATTTGACTTAATTATCTCTTTTTAAATATCTACTGCATTGTATCACTGAAATGGGGCGAGATTCTTCCATAGAAATATAAGCAGTACTGAGAAAATTTGGCGCAAGTAGAAGAAATTTTTTGTATATTCTTCACCCATAACACATTAATCCAGTGCTTACTTTCTATATCTTACAGTTTAAGCCATTTACCTGAATTTTAGTGACCAGTGAACATAAAAAAATGAAGGCCTGCAATATTGTTAAATTAAAAATTAATCTATACATTACTTAAATTAATTACCTTCATATTTCTCCAATCTTCAGAGTACCATGTTCTGTCCTTTTCATCAGAAGAATTTAAATATTTAGCTCTAAACATATCTCCCACCACACGGAGGTGTTTGGCGAACACCATACTTCGACGAGTCTGTTTGATATAAAAATGTTATTGAAAACTAGTTTATTTAATTCAGCATATTTACAAAAGTCTTCTAAAATACACAAAATTACAAGAAAATGAAACGGAAAGAAATAATTGTTTATCAGTAATGCTGGTAAGAGTGCTAGTTTCAGAGTTGGTTTAAAAAAAAGAATAGTGGCTTCATGTTAAAAATCATGGATGATCAAACTTTTCGCTTGCCTGGGCCACACCAAATGAACAGGAATTGTCCTGAGCTACATATAAAATATGTAATATAATTATTGTATATAAATCACATAATAATGTTAACAGTTTACAATCTTCTGGGCCATATTACTACCTGTCCAGGGCTCCATTTGGTCCTTAGATCATGGATTAGACATGCCTGTGTTACACTGCAGTTCATTACATTAGCAATTACAATTAATATATTAATCTAAGAACAATTTAAGCAACAAGCTTGCAGTAGGATACTTGGACAAATGAGAAGTTCTAACAACTGATGAAGAAAAAATATATCTTTTTTCGGTAGAAACACTTCAATTTCTATGGGAATGCTTAAAGGAATTCTATTAAAAAAAGAAAAATTCAGATATAGCACATATCTTCTGTTTATACAATACAAGGTTCTAATTAGCAATAGCAATAGTACCTAGACCACATAGTGCTTTATAGCATTGTGGGTGGTTTACAGTGTCAGTTTATTGCTATCAGCAATCTGGGTCTTCATTTTACCAACCCTCGAAGGATGGAAGGCTGAGTAAACCTTGAACTTGCCAGGATCAAACTCTAGGCTGTGGGCAGAATTAGCTTGCAATACTGCATTCTAACCACTGCACCACCAGGGTTCTTGCGATACAAATGAAAGATGCACTGAATGCAGAATGCTACAGGCATTTTCTTAAATGGAATTTATTTATTTATTTATTTATTTATTTATTTATTTATTTATTTATTTATTTATTTATTTATTATTATTTATTTATTTATTTATTTATTTATTTATTTATTTATTTATTTATTGGATTTATATAACCGCACCCTCTCCCCAAAGGGTCCCGGGGCAGTGCACAGGAAATTAAAACATATAATATCACAAATATAAATAATTAAAACCAAATTGAATAAATTATCCCTGTGCTAAAAATTTAAAAATATTAAAACATAACCCCCTCTAAGACCCAATTAAAACAATTTATGGTACAGGCTGTAGGCTAGGTAAATAGCTAGGCCAAACCGGCCTGATGAAACAAGAGTGTCTTTAATTTCTGGCGGAAGGTGCGGAGGTCCGTGGTTGTTCTAAGGTCAGGGGGTAGGTCGTTCCAGAGGGTTGAGCCCACCACAGAGAAGGCCCTTCCCGTGCGTCGCCCGCTGGCATTGCCTGGTGGACGGCACCCGGAGAAGTCCCTCTCTGTGGGAGCGAATCGGCCGAAGGGATGTATGGGGTAGGATGCGGTCTCGCAGATAACTAGATCCCGTGCCATGGAGCACTTTAAAGATGGTAATCAACGCCTTGAAGCGCACCCGAAAGACCACAGGTAGGCAGTGCAGCTCGCGCAGGAGCGGTGTTACATGGGAATACCTGGACGTTCCCAAGATCGCCCGCGCGGCCGCATTCTGGACCAGTTGTAGTCTTCGGGTGCACCCCAAGGGGAGCCCCATGTAGAGAGCATTGCAGTAGTCTAGCCGGGATGTCACAAGCGCGTGAGTGACTGTGTGAAGGGCGTCCCGGTCCAATAAGGGACGCAACTGCCACACCAGGCGTACCTGGTGGAATGCCCCCCTGGCCACGGCCGTCACATGATCTTGCATAGACAGCCGGGTATCCAGGAGGACGCCTAAGTTGCGTGCCCGATCCACGGGGGCCAGATGTTCGCCCCCTATGGCCAGTGATGGAATCAACTGGTTGTACCGGGCCGCCGGAAACCACAGCCACTCGGTCTTGGATGGGTTGAGTTTGAGTCTGTTACTTCCCATCCAGATCCGTACGGCTTCCAGACATCGGGACATCACTTCAACGGCATCGTTGGGGTGGTTTGGGGTAGAAAAGTACAGCTGCGTATCGTCAGCGTAGATATGATACTCTACCCCAAAACTACAGATGATCTCACCCAGCGGCTTCATATATGCGTTGAACAGGAGCGGCGAGAGGACCGACCCCTGAGGCACCCCACAAGTGAGTGGTCTCGAGGTCGACCTCTGCCCTCCTGCCAACACAAATTGCAATCGGCCGGAGAGGTAGGAGGAGAACCACCGTAGAACGGTGCCCCTCACCCCCAACCCCTCCAGCCAGTGCAATAGGATACCATGGTCGATGGTATCAAAAGCCGCCGAGAGATCTAAACGGACCAGGATGGAGGAACAACCCCCATCTCTGGCCCTCCAGAGATCATCCACCAACGCGACCAATGCCATCTCAGTGCTGTGCCTGGGTCGGAAGCTGGACTGGCGCGGGTCCAGATAATCAATTTCCTCCAGGTGACGGGGAAACTGTTGTGCCACCACACTCTCTACAACCTTCGCTAAAAAGTGAAGGTTGGAGACCAGACGATAATTTACTAACAGTGCTGGATCCAGGGAAGGCTTCTTGAGGAGGGGCCTCACCACCGCCTCTTTCAAGACGGCCGGCAAGAACCCCTCACTCAGATATTTCCCGAAACCCTTAAAGTGATTGAATTTTTATGTGCAATAGAATAAAATCAAATTATTACTACTGAGATATGTTAATTACAAGCAGCTGCTAAGGCTAATGCATAGCTAATCATAGAATGGAAGGATTTGGTTTTCATAAATAAAAATAATATTTAACAGATTGTGTATTAAAATGACTACTCCATTATTATACAGAAAATATAAATGAAATTATGTTATTCTCACATTCCAGTAGTCTTTGCCACCATAATGATCATGAAGAAGATGTTCAGCTCTGTCTAACATCACTGACCTATTAAAATGAAAAAAACTAAGTAAGGTAAAGATACATTAAGACAGTTTTCCTCTATGAGCTCCACAAGTATTGATGCATCCATAGCATTTTCTTAATAACAGTATGAAAGTGGAGTATGAGCAGGAGGTTGGACTAGAAGACCTCCAAGATCCTTTCCAACTCTGTTATCCTGTTATAACCATAAGAAAGATTTAAAAATCCAAAAGATGCTCCCCAGCCTCAATTTCCGATTTATATTCTTTTCCCTTTACAGTAGTTTTACATTGGGATAATAAAAACTCTCAACATTAGTAAGTTTGATGCATGAGAAAATATAAAATCTTCCACTTTCTTCCTCTAAGCTAAAATAATATGTCAAATATGCGAAATAAAAAAATTAATTCAGGAAGTCTTACCTGCTGGATAAATTCAAAAGCAAAGGGGCTACAATAGAAGCAGAACCTTGGACAGATAAACAAACCACTTTAAGGCCTCGAGTTTCTTCATAACCCCAGAACCATCCCCTATAAAAACAAGAAGAGTTAATAGTTTCATGAATACTAAGTAGTAATAAATCTGAAATAAATATTGATAATAACTCAATGTAAGTTGATAACTCAATAGTAACTTGTTAGAATGTTATGGCATGAAGTAAAAATATTCAGTGAAAATTGTAATATAAAGTACTACTTTAATATTTTCTTAAAATAAAAAGTTTACAAATTCTTTAATAATGGATTACAATAAATCAGTTGAAAATAATAGAGTATGGGTAAAAACAAACAAAACTGCATTACAAGTTAGTTAAAAGGAAATACTGTATGAGCTTTAAACAAAGATTAAAACAACAAAGAACAGGAAAGTCTTTTTTTACTTTTTTTAAAAAAATACTACCCATTCTCCAAAAACAGTACAAATTTGAATCCTCTGGGAAGTTGGTTCCTATTTTTGGGAAGCATACTACACAAAACACATTTCTTTTATATTCTTCTTTGGTTTTGCATATCTTCCCCTGTCCATCATTTCCCTGACTTTTTGTAGATAAAACTGCTGTTACTCATTTCACATGGATTTATTTTTTTCCTTTTTCTAACTCATTAAGGCAATTAAATGGAAGATGACAACACTGAGGAAAGATATATGAAGAAATTTGTTTATTAAAAACAGTCAAATTTAAATAATTAACTAGTATCACTTTCATTTTGCTTTCTGATATGATCATGAGAACTGTTTTGGCTTCCAAATGGACAAAGTGGAAAAGTAAAAAGCCAAGTGATAGGAGAAAAAGAAGGCTGCAATTTGTGGCATATAGATGCTCAGTGGGAGTCTGTAAGTTGGGGTGAAATTTTATCTTTTCAGTTTTTGGAATGAATTTTTAAAAGCTGTATTAAGTGTGTTTTAAGGCTAATAGTTTCAAGCTTCATATCACAAAAAAACAGGGAATTCTATTTTGCAATTAAATTACCATGATGATATTAAGAGTGCTGTGGGGGGCTCTCAGATACATATTGGGGACAAAACATAGACCTGGAATTTTACATTACTGATTGTAGGTTTCAGAAATCCATCATGGCAGTTTGTGTCCAAAATGTCTGTCTGCCTCACGCAGAGTTTATTTGGCTTTTTATACAGTATTTACAAGTAGAATCCAGTACGGATAGCAACAGCATTCTTCTTCGTTTCTCCTCCCTCCCAAAGTAGCTTTTACAGAGACTATTCCGGCCAAGGATGAATCCCACATAACTTTCCCATACGCCTCTCCTTGCAGGGTGAGATAATGGGAAGAAAGATAAAGGGCTACTGAGAACTTGGCAGTTCTGTACATAACCTTTTTCTCTCATCCCACATCTGGTTCTGCTAATTAGGTGAGCTCATAGGTATTCAAGGTAGAAAGCTACTGAGATACTACACATGTCTTTTCGTAGCCTCCACTTCTACACCGACACTGATCTTTGATTTGGATTGTGAATTGCTTAGGAAAAGACTTGACAAATTATAAAAATCTGTAAACTACTGCAACCATTGGCTATCAGCAGGGAGGTATTACCTAGATAATATATCTCCTATACAATGTTGTTTCCATTTATCTATCAATATAAGATGAGGACCTTTAACACCCCAATAGCCTACACCCATCCCTTCCTGTTACTCTGCTTGTTCTATGGCTTTGGGCCCTGCTGGCTGAGATTTTGGAACAAGAAGTTCTTCTCAGTTATGATGCTTTCACTGTGATACATTCTTCTAAGGAGAGTGATTCTAAGTATCGCTTGAATTTTGACTTGCCTATTCCAAGAGCTCGATTTTGAATTTTGAAATATTTTTCTCCCTTTTTCTGAAATACTTCCCTCCTCCCCAAAAAACAAGGTTGGAAATAATTTTTAGCTAGAAACTATGTTAACATAACAATATAAAGATTAGTATACCTGTAGTATTTATCTTTGTCTGTTGAATACATATGTTGGTCAATGCATGGTCTCTCATCAATCTTCTCCTCCCATGTCCCCTCTTTCCATCCTTCAGCATAGTTTTGTAGGACATATATCTCATCAATAAAAGGACCACCTGACTCTGAGTAACAATTCAATATAAATCAGTACACAAATATATCTCGCTACAGATAATAGATGAACAATCATAATGCATTGTAGCCAGTAGACATAAAGTAGCAACACTGATTGTAAAGTAGTTATCTTATACTTTTTGGAATGGAGGTTTGAATAGAAGAATTTGAAATGGACCTATGTATATTTAAGGGGAGAGCCAAATAGCTTGCATCAGAAAGAAAATTCCAAAACATTTGAAAAGTTAATACAATTGTATTCTCTCTCTCCCCACACATATAATAACAAGCCTGTAACTACTAAATTCATGAACTTTGCCTGCAATCATTGTGCTTTTCAATAGTGCAAATATATACCAAAAAGTTTTAAATGGGGAATACATACATTTGTACTAAAAAAGTTAAAAGATATGCATAGAGTTTGAATGCTAAAATAGTATCTTAATACAGCTCACCTATCTTAATGCATAGAAAAAGCCAGATGAAACTATACTAAGATTTCATATTGTTGGTGCTTCTAAAGCATGTTACCTGCAAGAAATTGTTCATACTCAACAACATGTATGTTTTTATTGAGGCTTGGCACATCAAAAAATTTGGACCAAGGAATTTGGACTTGATGAATTTTAGGACTTTGCCAATGATAAAGACGTCCCCATGGAGGAAGAACCAACACCCATGCTTCAGTCTTCAATAAGGTCTTCAGAAGAGATGCAATTCGTATGTATACATCTCTACGTAGGTTGAAACCTTCAGGTGGATTAACATCATACAAAAGATACCTAGAGAAAAGAAATAATATTTCAAATTAACTACTGTTAAGCCATGATTTATAATCATTTCAATTTTAAAGCACAGAAAAAAAACTACCAACTATATTTTGGAAGGATTCTGAATTCAGGCATTTTGAAAAGAATGATGGAATATAGTGACATGCTGCTTTGACATTCTACGATGGCTTCTCTTTATCATCTACTGTATGATATAAAAATAAATCCCCATTGTTATATAAAAACCACTGCATTTTTAATGCTTTCATGCTTTTTTCTTCTTAGTGGTAAGAAAGCTCCTAATAAACAATTTTTGTGTATACTCAAGAAGGATTGTCACTGTCTGGTGTGCTTTGGTATAGAGATATTGTGCAGTAAAAGAAGCTAATTAAATCTATGTCTCCTATCCTTGTCCATAATCTTTACAAAAACAATTTTCTTTTCAGTCATTTAAAATCTCACTCTTTGTGACTACTCAGTAATTCTAAATAAGGTTTAAACAACATTATTGGTGTGGTATTGATATAATCATATATATAGTATAATCAGTAAATATCGTGTACTGAAAATAGTGACATGCTATTTTCACTACTGAATGAAACATTGTTCCTGTGTTTACCCATGCTCAGCAAAGGTTTAAGAGTCCCTTCTTAAATCTAACATGCTAAAAGCCCTTTGTCGTTTACTGTTTTATCCAGTTACTCTACATTATCTTGTCCTTGGGATTATACTAGGGGTAAATCCAAGACATAGCTTGTACTTTCTCTTCCCACCCAACCCCCTCAAATCCTGCTATCTGCTCTGATTATAACTTTACAGCAAAGTGCCAGTTCAAAACCACTAGGTATCCTATTCCTCTCAATAAGCCTGGCTTTCATAAGTATTTAAGTCTCTCTATGGTGCTTTTGGTGCTCCCAGAGCTCAACTATTTGCTTCCAGACATTTTGTTACCCAAACAGATAAACAGCAGTATGAACTGAGTGTGGAATTTGTCATCTTTATATGCATGCAGTACTTGCCTTGTAAGTTTCAGTGGAGATGTACAGTACAAGCTGCAGCATATAAACAGTAATTCTATCTAAATCACCTCCTTTAAATATGCACTGTATATCTATATTACATAAGGTAAGTGTTACTATGTTAATACAGGTAGTCCTTGAGTTACATCAGTTCATTTAGTGACTGTTCAAAGTTATAATGGCACTGATAAAAGTTATGGCCTTGTACTTCACTCAGCCTTTTTCACACAAACATTACAGCATACCCCTAGTCACATGACCACAATGCAGATGCTTGTCAACTGACTCATATTTATGATGGTTGCAGTGTCCCAAGATGATGCGATCACCTTTTGTGTACTTCTGGTAAGCAAAGTCAATGGGGAAGCCTGATTCACTTAACAACTATGTAACTAGTTTAACAACTGCAGTGATTCACTTAACTACTGTGGCAAGAAAAGTCGCAAAATGGGGCAAATTTCACTTATCAAATGTTTCACTTAGCAATGGAAAACGTGGGCTCAATTGTGGTCGTAAGTCGAGGAGTACCTGTATTTCTTGGGAGATACTTTTAAGTTAACTGTTATGCACAAACGCCTCCAGGCCCGTTATTATTGGCAGAGGCAATTCTGGGGGTGGGGTGTGGAGGTGGAAAGCAGGCGAATCTCATCCCCTTTCTTTAAAACTTCCTCAATAGATTAACAACATTAAACAAAACAGTCCAAACCAGAAAGAACGGTGGCTTTTGAAGAGGCTGTTAAAATTTCCTTCATTGAGGGAATGGTCAGGAACCAGAGAAGAAAGAGGCTGAGCGGGGGAACGGGATCGGACCCTGAGGAATTAAAGCCACCAAGCTGGGCAAGAAGCCACAAGCCGGAGCAAGTTCGGCCGCGCTCTCGCATCCTCATAAACGGACTCTGGGAGCCCTCCTCCCGGCTTCTTCACTGCAAAAAAAGGGAAGTGGCCGAAGAACGAGGCCTGGGTTCTCTCCGTCCCACCGGATGACCCAGGCCCCTCGTCTCCGCTACCCGTCAGTCAAGGAAGTGCGGGCGGGCTCCCCTCGGGCCCGGCGCTTGCGCTGCTTCTCTTACCGTCTGAACGGCGCCGCCACACCAGCGGCGGGCAGGGAGGAGGCGCTGTGGCCTGCCTGGAAGGCTTCAAAGGGCGCCTGGGCGGCGGCAAGACCCCAAAAAACGAGGACGGGGGACAAGCGGAGAAATCCCCAGCTCCAGCGCAGCGCCATCTGTAGCTTCTTCTACCGAGGGAAGGGGCGGGCTCAGTTAGGCTGAAGGCGGGCAGAGAAGGTCCGATGCAAAACCTGGCTTGACTTTTGGAAGACGAGGCTGTTGTGCCTGACCGAGAAATGGGCATGTACCGACGTTTTCGAGTGCAGGACTTTCAACCCTAACCCAGGGGTCTGCAAAGTTGGCTCTTTTAAGACTGGTGGACTTCAACTCCCAGAGTTCCCCAGCCAGCATAGCTGGCTGGGGAACTCTGGGAGTTGAAGTCCACCAGTCTTAAAAGAGCCGACTTTGCAGACCCCTGCCCTAACCCATAATACGGAATACACGATACAGCTTCTTGCTCTTCTCTTCTAGGACAGTTATAAAGGGAGATTTGCAGGGTTCCTTTAGTACAGTGTTTCTCGACCGTGGCAACTTTAAGTCTTGTGGACTTCAACTCCCAGAATTCTTGTGCTGGCTGGGGAATTCTGGGAGTTGAAGTCCACAAGACTTAAAGTTGCCAAGGTCGAGAAACACTGCTTTAGTAGCAAGTGCAGAACGCGCTTAAAGAACTGTGATAATTTTCACTACTATTTTTGTTCCCTACTGGGAAAAAATAACCAACAGCAACATTTAGAACGGTGTGACTCATTGTAGAAGGGTTATAATTGTGACCTTGAGTGGAAGAAGATAATTGCTGGGTTTTCTTTTGGATGTGCAATAGTTGGGTACTGTTGAGACAAACAGCGCTTTGATCCTAAAGCAGTTCAAGTACCTGGCCAACAGAGTTTTCAAGAGGGAGAAGCAGCAGTGATGGTGAAGGAATAGGAATAGGAAGCAGGAGGGCAAATTAGGAACTTTCAAAGCATTTTGCTGGCCTGATTGTAGATTTTCTGCTGACCGAGGAAGCAGAAGAAATAAGAAAATAGGAGTTTTATTTTAATGAAGCAACATATAAATGCAACATTTAGAAATGGTGTTTTGACAGAGGTTCAAAGTTTGTGCTTGTCAATTTGCTTAACTCATGCAGAATTTGTGTTTCCTTTTCATACATCTGAAAAAGAGCAAGGCCATAATAAATGCATAATTTCCTTTCAAATAATACAACAATCTCTGATCTTACAAAGTTGATTTGAATTTTGAATTTAAACTTGTACTGAACAGTAAATTAGAAAATCTTAGGGTGCATTTACATCTTACATTTGGAAGCTCTTGAACAATAAAGAAAACTGAAAAATTAGAATTGTATCAAATCAGTTAGTATACTTACTTGTTGCCAGTCTGTTTCTGTATTGTGTTTATAACCAAGTAAATGGCACATGCCATGAGCAACTGTCACCTGTTTAAGGGAAAAAAGCTTTTAGATGGTTTATATATTTGTAATTGATAGGCAAAGTAGAATGTTAGAGAAATTCCACATCACAATAATTCAAAATCATAATAAAAATAGTCATCATTTATACACTATAGTGAAAACTTCAGTATGATTTCTCCCTTGTCAGGGGAAAGGAGTTAGAATTGTAGAGTAAACTAATGTTTTTAATGTAAGCCATTTAATTTAAACAGCATTTTGTATTGCTAGCATTTCTACTAAAGGGGTTGGCAACCTTTTTTCCTCTGACTCAATGGCACAGCTGGCAGACTAAGGAACATGATAGACATTGGACATGCCCTCTACCAGAAAGCAGGCTGATGAGCTTGTCAATTTATCTTATTCCCATATTTTATTTTTAAGTTTTTTATTCTACTTTTATTATTAGTCTTTTTTACATAAATAACTAAAGATGGCCAATAACTAAAGATGGTCAACATATCTAATACTCCTCCCTTATTTTTCCCACAACTCTGTGAAGTAGGTTGGGGTGAGAGAGAAAGATCACCCAGACTTTTTATGCCTCAGGTGGGACTAGAACACAATGTCTCCCTGTTTCTAGCCTGCT
Source organism: Rhabdophis nuchalis (assembly GCA_039707465.1). Classification (NCBI taxonomy): domain Eukaryota; kingdom Metazoa; phylum Chordata; class Lepidosauria; order Squamata; family Natricidae; genus Rhabdophis; species Rhabdophis nuchalis. The sequence goes on along the minus strand of CM077643.1, from coordinate 222,897,756 downwards.
GCCTTAACCAGTAGACCCTCACAGCACATCATTTTTAAACAATGTTAGATTTCACCAAGATTAAACAGGGAAAGCATGACTTTTGGAACACCACTGAGTCATGTGACCAGCTGTGAGGGGATCTTAGAACTAAGGAGCTAGCAACATTCCTGGAGCTGGCAAGATCAACTGACAAGCACAAAGAGCAGTAGCCATAAGCTTTCACCAATGAGTTACTCATATTTTGAGTTTGCATAATGATTTAAATAGCTTAGCTATGAAAGGAAAAAAGCTAGTGACTTGTTTAAAAAAAATCTTACAATAAAACACATGCTAGTAAAAATGAGAAAGCTAAAAATAAACTCAGAGAGCAAGCATGTTATGGGCTAACTTGAAGAATACTGCAAAAAAAGGGCTATCAGAATTGTGCTGTCAAAATCTGGACAACTAAATGGCTGCAAAAGGATATAAACAACTTGCTTCTGCCATCTAGTGATCATTTGGATTTGTGTAGTACATGTATGTTATTCTAGATGTGATACAGTAAGATTTCTGTCAGTGGGATTGAGACAGTCATATTTTCTGATACCAAAAAGTTTTTAATAAATGGAGAAATAACAATAAAAATATTTTCATTTTTATAAATCATTTGATTGAACATTTTAGAGCCTTATTCAAATAAATACTTGTATAATTGTACACTTACTGTAAGAATGCTGTTATAATCATCATGGTTCTGTCTACATTGTTGATAGATATATTCTACTCCTAGAAAAATGTCTCCCAAATTGTAGTCATCTTGAATACAGGGCTGGGGTAATTCTCCACCTTTTAGATTCTGTATAGCCCCAAAGAAAATTCAGTTACATACATGTTATCAATTTGGTAAAACAAATGCCATGCAGAAAATTAAATTGGGGTGTTAAGAACAGACCATACAATATTTTTAAACACATTATGGTAATAAAAGACATAGCATTACTATACTTGAATCAGGGAGACATGACTTTAATTTGTTCTCCTCCCATGTTCTCTCCATGTTCTAATTTCTACTTGTTTGCTTCTTAATCAATAAGTATAAACTTACGTATTGTGATTTATAGGCTACGGCTTCCTTCTTGGAACAAATTTCCATATTACACTAAGCCAAAGCAAACTATATTATGACAATATTAGGTATATATTAAGATTGCTTAGAAATAATAATATATGTAAGCTCAATGGTATACTCTCAAAGGGATAATTCACAGTTTTCAATAGGATTTATTTGCATCTAAACTTGCTTAGGATAAGAATTCTAGGAATAAATTGCAGAGAATATGAAGATCAGTTGTACTTCTATCTCCCTACAGAAACTTACAAACAAAACATTTATTCATTTATTAGATTTACATGTAGCCCATCTTGCCTAGTGCAGGCTCTAAACAGCTTAGAACAGTAAAACAGGATAAAACATCAAAATATTAAGGTAATACATGTTACCACTAAAATTTACATTTACTTTCTTCACATACATATTAATTATAATAGTTATAAAATAGAGCTTGAAAAACAAGTAATAATCTTTTAGGTGTCCATTTATTCACACATTCTGCAATATCCAATATTATGGATATTGATGCATTTTTGGGTATATTTTCATAATGAGCCCTGCTGTTTTTTAGGGCCTTCATCTTTGATGTGCTACTATAATTGTCCTTTCCTCTACCATGAAGATTTAGGGCCTGAATCATTCCTAATTTGTCAGATTGTTCTGCTGTCCTCATATATAAACACGATAATGTTCTATGTATTAATACCTGATTTCTGATCAAATTACTGTCAAGCTCTAAAGGAATAAATGAGCACACATACCTCATGAAAAGGAAAAGATAACACATCAGTAGGGATATTCTTCTGTCTGTAAATTCTATTGAGTTGCTGTATGTACATATTACTAACACAAATTATACCAAGGTCAAACTTTTGCACACCCAAAATAGAACGGAGTTGTTCTATGTTTTTGCGAAGTGGGACTCTTCTGATTGGAATAGCTCTCTGCAAATTACGTATGATCAGGCTCATCTCATAAAAATTGAAGAACTTTAGAGTCCTGCAAAGTAGACTAGGATTAGACACCAATTACTAGCAGGTGGAACAACTTAAAATGAGAAGTACTGCAGTATTTTGGATAATGAAAGAATTGTAGCATATTTATTTCCAGTTGTCAGGTTTCCCAAGATAAAAAAGGCACTCCCTAAGGAGTTTTTGCAATGTAAGAGAATGGAAGACGAAACCTGGATGATTAAAAAAAAAGGCCCAACTGACTCTAAGGTGAAGCCCAATATACTAATAACAAAATCACTCAAGCTAAACAATACAATTGTGGGGTTACTGTTTCTTCACTAGAGTTCAGTGTCTTCTTCAATTGAAGATAGCATATGAAATGACAGAGTTAAGATCAAGGCATAAAGAAGTATTACAGTGGAATAGTGATGCTTCTATCCGCCCCAGCTTTTGAGTCTATAGGCAAGAAAATAATTAACACCCAAGTGCTATGACTGCTGGGTCTGAGCTCTTCCACCAAAAAAACAGAGATAAAAACAATACAGGAGTTCCCACCCCACCTCTTTTTGAAATGTTACTTAATCTTGAGAAACAGTTCATAGAAGTTAGTAAACTTCTATGAACATATTATTGCAAATTGTGAGTGGACATTATAATTGAGAAAGTGTTGGGGAATGCCCTAACCCAGGGGGTCAGCAAACTTAAAACACTCAAAGAACCATTTGGACTCGTTTCCCACAGAAAAGAAAACCCCAGGAACCACAAAGATCTTAACTGGAAGCCCCCTGTTCAATTCTGGAGCTGACTAGAAGTCCAGTTCCCCCACCATAGAGTCTTCTCCTAGCGCGGAGTCCTTTTTCCTCTACCTGTCATAACCGAAAGCCCTATCAATTGTGGAGACAACTGGAAAACCCTCCCCTTGCCATAGAGTCTTCTCCTGGCGCACTGTGCTCCCCCCCCCACCCACCCAAGCTCCTCTCAAAATTGTGGTACTGACCGGTGACGGAGTAGCAGAGGGATGAAAGAGCCACATGCGGCTCCAGAGCCACAGATTGCCCTAACCAGTTGTGAAACCCTACTCTAATACAGACCAAAACATTCAAACTAGAAGTGAAACTCGTGAAATACACCTTCGCGGCAAAACTCGTCCGTGCTAATCACTTCCCTAATCACTCTGTATTAAAAACTACCTGCAGGCCCTATCCTTAAAATTTTAAACTGTTTTATTCTCAGGACCCTTCGTTTTCGGTGAGAGGCGTAAAACGGAATCCTACGCTATCGGCAGAAGCTCTGCAATCTTATTCTTGGGGGAAAGGGGGGGGTTGTCCTTCAAGAGCTTGCGACGTTTTGTCCGCTGCGTTGCGTCACTTCCGTACTGCGCGGGAGACGCTGGGGAGCTGCGCGGAGTCCCTTCTTCTGTAGGTGGAGCTTTTCGGGGTCAATGGCGGTTTGTTTATGCGACGCAGAGAGAATGGAATTCGGGGCTCACGGCTTCGCTTTGTAGGAAAAGTATCCTCTGTACACTTTCAGAGGTATCGTCTCTCCCTCCCTTCCTCCCTCTTTCCTTCCTTCCTTCCTTTTTCCTCATAGTTGGGTCCTGGCAGCGGAGATAAAAACTAGGAGGCCAAAATTAAAACTTAAATCGGAGGTTTACGGGCTGATGAAGGGAAGTAATGGTGTTCCATTTGCTTTGTGCTCACGGTGGGTGTTGCTAGGGCAGAAGCAGGCAGAAAGATCAAGAGAGGCGAGCACTTCCACGGTTGGGATAACATGCGTAGAAATTCTCCCTTCTATTTATTTATGAATTATTCAGTGGAGCTGGCGGAAGATTCAGAATATAAACAATGGAATTTTGTGAGCTCCTGTTCTCTATCGTCATTTCATGTCCTCTTCTCTATCATCATTTTCGGGTTATCATTCTGCCAGAGGTCTGTTCAGCACTATCCCTGCTCTGCTTTAGAAAGGAATAGAACATGGGGCTTTTCAGAAAGCCCACGGTCCAAGATAGCGTTATGAACTTAATTAGGGATGATCAATTAGGGATGGCAGAAATGACTTTTTTATGTATCTCCCCATGGTTTAGTGAGTTGTTAAATGTAAGTTGCCTTAAGTCTTTCTGATATGATGGTAATATATAAGTCAAATAAATACAGTACAATAAACTGCTTATTTTTCCCATAAGTGATAATTATCTCTGAATTTGAATGATTTTTAAACTCCATTGAAAATTAATGTTGATAATGGTTATGATCACCAGTATCACAAGCAACCTGTCTCTCAATGTTAGAGGATGGAAAAGACACTTCTGCCCTTGTGATCTGCCTGTTGGCTGTCATAGACATATGACTAGTTATTGTGGAAACAGTACTGGAACAGAGATTTTCCATCAATTCCAACACTATACTTCTAACATGCTTCCATTCTTAACCTATTTTTTTTAATCCTATTTCCCGAAAAATACGGTGTTAGCTTTTATGGGAGGGGTTAATTTAAGGAGATGTTATAGAATAGTTACATTTGTCTGAGCGGTATCATTCAAGGTGGCAGTATGATTAAACAGATGTTCCCATGATTGTATGTTCAGCAATTAAATAATTTATTGTAAATTTTGACTTATTGGACCATGTTTTAACAATAGACAAAACCTGTCTTTATGCCATATGCTTCTGAGCATGTATAAAATCTCATTCTCATTTTGTGTTTGTAAAATGCATTCAAAATGCATGCTTATTTCCATCCCAATCTACACATGGATAAAACACAAAATATGCATGGGTAAAATTTCATTTCAATTTCATAACTTTTTTAATGGATGCCTCTTTCTCCCATACCCATTAAATTGTGGATTGACATATATACAACGCTGTGTTATTTATATAGTATAGAAAATAAGCATGTGTACAAGGAACTAAAACACCTGTCAGTTATGTGAGCTTTTATTTTAATGTGAAGCAGCTTAGTTCATGTGCACATTTACTATCTTTTTTTTAAAATAGAAGGCTAGCATATATCCTTTTTGGGTCAATGCCCTACTTAGTCCATCTGATTCAATTTTCATGTTAGGTAACAATACTTTAAAAAAATATTTTTGTCATTTATCAAGAAGTTATTTCAGAAGAGGATGGAAGGCCAAAGGACTAACTTAAATAGATTTAGTTATTATTGTGGAAGTTAACTAACTCAGTCCTAGAATTTGCATATGTACTGAAGATGTATTTTCTATGAGAATAAAACCATATTTATTTATTTATTTATTTATTTATTGGATTTCTAGACCGCCCCCTCTCCCCGAAGGGACTCGGGGCGGTGTACAGGTAAAAATTAAAATTATGACAATCAACAATACATATAAACTAAAATCGAATTAAATAATCCCCTGTACAAATTTATAAAAATTAAAAACTTAATCTTAAAAGCCTAATAACATAATTTAAAATTACAAACTGAGGCATGGAATTAGGCCAGGCCGGCTAGATGAAACAGGTGGGTTTTGAGTTTCTGGCGGAAGGAGCAGAGGTCCGCGGTCGTTCTAATGTCAGGGGGAAGGTCATTCCAGAGGGTCGGGCCCATCACAGAGAAGGCCCTTCCCCTGGGCGTCGCCCGCTGGCATTTGTGTAGATTTGATTAGCATTTTTGTTTCTTTATAACTAGATTTTTAAACCATTATTTTAACAGACTATTATTTGGGCCTGTATTCAGAATAATAAGAGTTGTCATTCCATAAGTGATTTATGGCAAGATACTTGTATTTAAAATCATAGTTTAGTTTCAAATTAAGTTTAATGGTGAGAGAACTGATAGTGATGTGCTCAGTGTTTTCTAGTGAATTGTATAGTTTGTGAAAGGCTTTATAAGTCAAGACTCATTTTACTGAGGTGGCTATGTTGTATTTGTATCTTAGATGCATTTGAGGTACATCTTAGATAGTATAATTCAGTTTTTGTTAGCAAAAAATATTGCAAACCAAGGCAAGAGTTGCTTCGGATTACAGTAAGATAGAAATGGAATAAATTAAAAGTACTGTGTTTCTTTCAAAAAAAAACCTCAGCTTGAAAGGATTTATTTTGTTTATTAATTTTATGACTTAAATTGTATATTGCAGGACTAAAAGATGAAAACCAAAGGAACCTAGACAAAAGCTATTTTATATATTAACATCACCAAAAATGAATCCAAACACTCCTTTTAGTGGACAACCTTCAGGAGTTTTTCAAGCATCCCCTGGTGTGTCAACTGGAATGTTCCCAAGTCAGCAACCATTCCAATTCAATCAGCTCTCTGTCTTTGGATTGAATGGTGGAGGAGTAAAGAATCCAGGATTTACTGACTTTGCTATTAATTCAGGACTGCATAATTCTTCAGGGCAAGGCTTGGGATTTGGGCAACTTCCAGGGTTTACGCAGTCTTATTCTCATGGACAAACAACAACATTTGTGACTTCTGCACCAATGACTTCTCCTGTTCCTAGCAAATCTGGATTTAGTTTCAGACCACCCACAAATCTTGGCAATTCTCAGAGTACTTCTGCTTTTGGAACTGTGCTTGGAGAAGCTTCTTCAGGTGGTGTTTTTGTGAGATCAGATTTCAGTTTCAAAAGTCCTGAAAATGCAGTGTTCAAACCTATCTTTGGGACCAATTCAGAACAAGAGAAAATTCCAACTTCCACTGTTTCTTCTTCTTTTACATTTTCTTTTCCCAGTGGCACAGGACCTGGAAAATTAAACCCTTTTGTCATTTCTCAAGAAAGCAGCAATTCAAGTAATACTGGCTTCAGTTTTTCCAAACCAGTCTGTAGTAGCAGTACTTCAGCAATTTCTTTCAGTACTTCTTTACCAAGTAAGACTCTAGCAGATGATAAAAAGAGGCCTATGGCTCTATTTACAAGTCCTGGTAGTAGTTTTTCTTCTTTTTCAAATTCATCTTTGCCTTTGAGAGATACTTTCCAAGTTAACAAAACTAACAAGATGGAACATGAAGATTTGTTCATCCCAAGTGAGCCACTTCCCATTCTTGGGAAAGGAATGAAAAGGAAAGAAGAACAAGAGCATTCCCCAAGGCATCATGATTATGACACTGATGAACTAGAACCTCCATTGAGGAATGATCATACTTCTAATAAGCGTCCTGTTAGACTGAATCGTCCACCTACACAAGGTCTATTTGGTAGAGTATTACAAGATGTTCTGAAAAGCAACAAAAAGGAATCCAAAATTGAGCGTGTTCCCATTGAATCTGGAGAAATGGTAGCAACAAGTGTGGTAGGGGGAAGTCAGTCTGGCTTTACAATGGCTAAACCAATATTGACACTAAGAAAAGAAGAAAAGGGGAAGTTGAAACATGGTAGGTAGCAGAGCTTAACAAGAATTTATCAATTGAAAGTGGAAATGGTTGCAATTAATTACATTGTAAGTAGTGGTATGCTTATAAGTAGACCATTTTGTATTTTACTTGATAGAAAGATATGACCTTGAAATATACATGCTTATTTTTAATCGCTATTCAATTGCTTCCAGATTCTGCTGCCTCAAACCCTTTGCGTCGAAATCGGAGCACTGGGAGCATAGAAAGCCTTGGATGCTCACCAAGTGAACTGACAGCCATCCAGTGTAAAAATATTCCTGATCATCTAAATGACAGAAATGTTCTTCACAAACACTTTGAGAAGTTTATTAAAATCCAACAAATCCGTACCAACCGTAACAAAAAGTTAGCCATTGTACGCTGTTTTGATCATGTGAGTTTTAAAATATCAGAAGATTAATAGCTGTAGAGGATATATATTAGACTAACTACTGGGAAATTTACTCCCTATGCTTCTAAAGTTGGCTACTATGATATTTTGCAATTTAATGTTGGCTACACTATTTAAGTTGCAATTAAACACAAATTTCATTTAAAATATTGGGATATCAGTGGCCATTCTGAACTGAAGTTTATAATACATGTATTATGGAAGTGGTGACTATAAATAATTATTTTACTTAGTCTTCAAAAAATATTTTTTTGAAATAGTTAATTCTGTGACATAAAACATTTTAATCAATGATACCAAGTCTACATTTTGACATTTTCTTAATAGTATAAATGGAAAATGTCTGTAAAAAGTAAATGATTGTAGAAAATTGAGACAGAAAAACCATTGGCATATCAAACAATGCCAGCGGGCGACGCCTTCTCTGTGGTGGGCCCCACCCTCTGGAACCTACCCCCCGAAATTATAACAAAGACGGACCTCTGCTCCTTCCGCCAGAAGTTAAAAACTCACTTATTTCAGCAGGCCGGCCTGGCTTAACACTCATACCTAGCCGTAAAAAAAATAAATTTGTTTTAATTTGAATTTTAAGGGTATTGTTAAGGTTTTTAGGGATTTTAAATATTGTTTTAGCACAGGGATAATTTAATTCAGTTTTAATATTTTGTATGTTGTATATTGTTATTTATTAGATTTTAATTTCCTGTGCACCGCCCCGAGTCCCCATGGGGGAGAGGGGGCGGTCTATAAATTTAAATAATAAATAAATAAATAAATAAATATTTTTTTTAAAATTTATTTATTTATTTTATTAAATTTATATCCCGCCCTTCTCCAAACGGACCCAGGGCGGCGCACAGGAATGTTAAAATACATACAAAACATATAAAATTTAAAAAACTTATTCTAGTAAAACCTGTGCTAAAAACCGAATTAAAACAGACATTTGCCTTCTTGAGGGACCAATTTTCTTATCTAGTGAATAAGAGAGGGTGAATTTGATACAAGATGTGTTACCTTATTTTTCGGAGTATAAGACGTACCTTTTTCCATCAAAAAAGAGGCTAAAAATCTGGGTGTGTCTTATACACTGAATACAGCATTTTTTGTCTCCTGAAACCCCGCCCCTTCACTAAAATCGCCATGCATAGGGGCTGGGGAGGGCAGAAATGAGTGAAAAATGAGCCATTTCTTGCTCAATTTTGCCCCCCCCCTCCGAGCACTCTATAAGCCTCCCAAAGACTATCCATACCCTTTTTTCTTTGACAAAAATGTGCCTGTTTCTGCGAAAAAACAGACATTTTGGGGAGGTCTGCAGAGTGCAAAACCTTTTTAAAAAAATATATCAGAAAATCATCTTTGTATTGTTTTAGATTCTTGTAAGAGATTGCCAGGGCTAGAAAAATGTTCTACTGCAAGAAAGGGATTCCTGTATTAGGTTTATCCCACATTATATATTAGGAGAAAGAAAGTTTATAGTGTATAATGTCAGATGAGAGTTAATCTCGGTTGCAATTTTTCACTACTTCACTTTTTGATTTCCCTATTCTAAAATTTTGATTTATTTTATGCCTGAATATGTATATGCAACATCTCAAGTTGTAACTCCATCTTATTAGAGAAAATGGACATTTCACGTAAATCCTGACTCTAGTGTTTGCTTTCACAAGAAATATCATTCTGTTTCACATTAAGTGAATAATTGTTAAAGGTCTTTATATAATAAACAGATGCTGTCATTAAATAATGTTATATAACATTTTGTATGCTACACTGTTTCTAACTAACCTTTTCCCGCTCTAGGCATCTGCTGTTTTGGCTAGAAAGAAAGCAAAAGACTTAAACAAAGATATAGTGACAAATTGGCATAAAAAGAAACCAAGTAAGCTACTTTGTAGATATTAAAATATTGTAAATATTTTTGTTCCATAGTGACTATTGGCAATGTTTGAACCTTTTATTAGAATCTGTGACTTAGTGAGACATGCATAACCCTTATCTTTCCCATATCATTTCTTCCTGTATGAAAAGCTTTCAATTCAGCCTTTGACTAATCATTACTTGTGTCATTTGAAACTAAGAAGCAATGGTTAATTTTAACCAATTTTTAAAATGATTTATTTAAATTGGTTGTACTAGAAGTTGCAGCTTTTCAAGAATTGAAGTTTAATGTTTCTGAACTCTTCTTTTAGGCCAGGAGAAGGAATATTCAAGACTGGGCATGGGGTGGGGATGGGGATGGGGAATTTAGCATTACTCATTATGAAGGTGAGAAATGTCTGACAGGTATATTATATGCTATGTATTAAAGTTGCACTGGGGTTAAACGAGAAAAATAATAATAATAATAATAATCTTTATTGTCGTTGTAAAAATTACAATGAAATTGGTAATTTAACTGGGATTAAAAGAAGTGAGAAAGTAGGAGAGGTTGAAAGGATAGTGGAAGGGATTGTAGCAAAATGAGTGTGTTTTAAGACAACCAAAAAAATAACACTGGTATGTTTACTGGCCTCAGTCCTTTAGAGCAGGGGTCCCCAACCTTTTTTGCACCAGGGACCGGTTTCATTTTAAAGAAAATTCTGCGGACTGGCTGGCCTAGAGGAGGGGGGGGAGGGGGAACAGGCGGCGCATGTGCACGCGGGGGGGGGGGGGGAGTCGGCGCATGTGGCCCTCTAGGGCCTCCAACGACTGTGTATGTGCATGCGGGGGGGGGAGTCGGCTCACTTGGCCCTCTAGGGCAGTGGTGGGCAAACCTATTAGTCAATAGAGCCAAATATCAACTACTGAAATTTCTTTTGAGAGCCAAAAGGTGTGGCCTGTTTTGTGGGAGTGGCTCAGTGGTCACGTGACCCGGTGGGCGTGGCCAACTTGGAAAATGTGGTGAAACTCATTTAACGGTCTTGCTTAGCAACCAAAATTTTGGGCTCAATTGTGGTCATAAGTTCTTTCTTTCTTTCTTTCTTTCTTTCTTTCTTTCTTTCTTTCTTTCTTTCTTTCTTTCATTTCTGGCTGGTCTTTGGTCTTCTGAAGATGGTAAAAATGGATTTATGGGCACTCGTTATATATAAAGGCAGCCCATGACACTTTGGGATGCTGGTTTGAATCCAGGAAATGACTCAGAGGATGTGATTCCTTTGAAATGACCACTGGGAGAAAAATAGATCTTTAACCTGGTTAACCAAACAGGTAGCTTGAGGTAGAAGGAAATAGGAAAATAGATTCCTTTCCTTTCCTTCCTTCCATTGCCTTCCTCCCTTCTTTCCTTCCCTCCCTCCTACCCTCCATCCCTCTTTCTTTTTCTTTCTTTCTTTCCTTCCTTTCCTTCCTTCCTTCTTTCACCCCTCCCTTCCTCCTCCCTCCCCCTTCTTTCCTTCACTCCCTCCCTCCCACCCTCCATTCATCTTTCTTTTTCTATTTTTCTTTCTTTCTCTTTCTGTTTCTCTCTCTCTCTCTCTCTCTCTCTCTCCCCCCCCCCCCTCTCTCTCTCTCTGTATCTGTCTCTCTCTCCTCCCTCCACCCATCTCTGTCTCTCTCTGTGTGTGTGTCTGATTCCCTCTCTCCCTCCCTCTCTCTATTTCTGTCTCTCTAAGTCTGTCTCTCTGTGTGTCTGTCATTCTCTCCCCCCCCCCCCCCGGGAAGCAGCAGAGGGGCCAGCATGTCGGCTGGGGAGCAAGCGGGCGGGCGGGCGGGCAGAGGACCCGAGCCTGCGGCTACCTTAAGCGCCGCTGAGGCCGTCCGGGCGCCACACGGGGCTGGAAGGGAGGTGGGCGTGTGGCGCCCAGATGGCCTCGGCGGCGCTTAAGGTATCCGCAGCTCGGGTCTGCCCGCCCACTCGCTCACTGCGGGATGAGGCAGCCGTAACCTCCTCAGCTGACATGCCGGCCCCTCTGGGTAGCCCCGGAAAGTGCGCCGAGGTGGCCGTCGGAAAGAGCTGGTGGAGGTGCGCTTGGCCATCCTCTGCCCAGGGGGCTGCTCCCTCCTCCTCTCCAGCCCTGCGGCCCGGTTCCTAGCAAGCCGCGGACCGGCACCGGTCCGTGGACCGGGAGTTGGGGACCCCTGCTTTAGAGTTCACAACTAGATAGAATATGGTAGAAGTCAAACCCATCTGCAATGTTGACTTTTTCTTTATTCTTATTTTTTACATAGGCAGGATGAACAATTATATAGCACAGCATTAAGAGATGAGAGAGCCTTTTTCTCTTTTCATTATGAGACTTTGGGAAACAGTGTTTGTCTTAAAAAGAAGGATAAAGATAGAGCAAGTAAATCAAGTACAAAATTCGCAACTTAAACTAGAAGTAATATTTAAAGCAATGGTTATCATTCTGTACTGTTGTATAGCTTACTTTAACAATGTCTGCATATGTTTACATTTTAAATCAATTCCAATATATTTCATTGTTTAGATTTATTTTTATTTTATTAAATTTATACCCCGCCCTTCTCCTACAAAAGGACACAGATTATGTTTCATAATGTTTTCAAAATAAATTCAGTGTATCAGTAGCACTGAACAACATATTTTTCAAAAGTTTGGCTTCCTGAAAAACTTTTGGTGATATGATAGAGTCCTTCAAACTGAACAGAAATAAAATTTTGGAATAACGGTATACGTACAGTAGATACCGTGACAATGACAATAATGTCTTTAATCACATAATGCAGTGGCCCCCAACCTTATGAGTGGCAGGGATGATTCTGGGGAAAGGTTTTTCCGTGGACTGGAGGGTGTGTGGTTTTGCTTGCTGCCTGGATGGGGCTTTGCTTGTTTGCACAGCCTGGTTTTTGCCATGCTGTGGCCTGGTGCCAGTCTACGGACTGGGGGTTGGGGACCCCTGACATAATGTTTTCAACATATTAAATGAGTTCAACAGGGCTAAAAGTGCTTTGCTGCTGATTTTTGTTTGTACTTGGTATCTGACACATCTAGCTGCAGTGTCCAACAATAATTAGCATTAATGGATACCAGTTGGCCTGGCACTGATTTTCAGTATCCTGGTGAAATCTTTCAGCATGTTCATCACTGACTAGATTTTCGGGAAAGAAGTTCAAGTGTGAATGTAGAAAATGAATCTTCAGTGTTATGTTGCATTTCATGGTTTTGTATGCTGTAAGAAGTTTGTTGACCAGCTGAATGTAGTTCGGTACGCTATAATTTACTAAAAAAAATTTCAAGGACATCCTTAAATACTTTACAGACAATTTTCTTTGACAACCCCCACCCCACTAACAAATCTTCAAACCGCTTTGTTACACATAATATATTTGATCTGTGGACCAACAGAATGCCTTTCTTAATTTTGACATCAGTTATTCTTAAAACATGTTCAAATAACAAAAACCTTCACTGTGCTTTTTTATTGCTTTCACAAAATTTCCCTCCAGAGTTTTATGTGAAGTGGAGGCAAAAATAGCTTTGTTGGGTCAACAAATGGTTCGTGTGCCATGTTTTTCTGTCCTGGCACCAAATTCTTTTGGAGTGGCCATTTCTTTTAATATAATGTGACTCTCTTGCAACACTGTACCATTTGCATATGTAACAATAGTATTTGGTATATCCAAACAGCTTTCCAAACACCAGAGCTACTACTTTTGGATCTCCACAGATATTCCAGTTGTACTTGGTGTGCTGAATGTGCTTCAACAATTACATGTTCTGTATGTTTCTTTCATATATGAGCATAACTCACAGGTAATGAAGGATATTACTGTTGTGTAAAAACACAACATTTCTATCCAATGGTATGTAATAGGTTAAATTACAAGTTATTTTCATGACTAGCAGAAAAAAATCTATACAATATACCCAAAAGTGTTCAGGAAGCAAAATTTTCATTGTCCAATGGATCCACTGAAGTGTGTCTATACAAAAGAGGAAAAAAGGGAACATACCATCTTTTTTCATCTTCGTATGTCTGCTTTTATATATTTACTTCTGTCATTATGGGATAGATTCTGTGAGATATTTAAACATTATATTGAATTGCTGTACATTTATTAATGGTAGTGTTAAGTAGTAAGATATGTTAATTTTTTTGTGTTCACAATATGGAAAGGTCCTAATAAGAAAGACTATTCACCTAAAGAGGAGAAGCTAGATGAAGGTGATGGGAGGCAAAGCAATGAACAACTGAGTCATCAGTCTTCTATACTTTCTAAATCCTTAATCCGCCCCACTGGAAGTGGGAATCTGTCAAACAAGAGGTATGCATTTCACAATAGTCTTTGTGAAATAAAATTACTAGACACTTTATATATTTAGTAAATTATGTTATAACTTAACATTTAGAAGGGTAGTTCTGTGGACTATCTGTATTATACCTTTATATCATATAGTCATACTCATTTTGAGCTTTCTGTAGGCTTGGTAGGGTTGAATAGAAGTGCCACTGAGAGTGATTGTTTTATGCTAAGATATTTGTGGTCAGTTGAAAACTAAGAAGGCTAATGCCAAGCTAATTGTGAAGAAACCATTTTTTTCCCCACTTACATTACAATATATTCTCAAAAACTTGGATGATTATATGTAAGAAAATGTTTACAATTACAGCTTCTAAGGCAGTTGCCATTATAATTATTCAGTCAAATATGCGGAGAAGATATTTCTTACTCTTTAATAATTTGCTGTTCTAGTGATGAAGAAAATATAAATTGGTTAATCACTTCTAAAAAAATAGATATATAATTAATTTGAACAGAAAAACTTGTTCTATGCTAGGTAAGATTGTCATCCTATTTCACTAAGCATTTTTTCCCAGTTTGAGAATCTCCATATTATTTGGATAGTATATTTCTCATAAATGAATTGGAGATTCCTACTTTACTAGCTTCCATCATTATGTATTAAGAGGTTATAGCAGTAATTTTCTGTTAGTTAGTACCCAGTACAGCTCTCAGTTAATCCCTATGTCTAGATCAGTGGTAGTCAACCTGGTCCCTACCGCCCACTAGTGGGCGTTCCAGCTTTCATGGTGGGCGGTAGGGGGTTTTGTCCGATACTGAAGCACTTTCCTTTTTTAAATTTAATTGACTTCCCTACTTTATAAATCATCATAACTGTGGAACCGGTGGGCGGTTAAATTTTTTTACTACTAACAGAGATACAAAAGTGGGTGGTAGGTATAAAAAGGTTGACTATCCATGGTCTAGATCAAAGCAAGCACATATATTACTTAGTGCAGTATAGTTGGTGTTTGTTTATTCATGTATTAAATACCAGCTAACTAATAATTAACTGGCAAAATGGGATAAAAGGCAAACAGAAGCAATGAAAGAAAAAAAAGCATAAACTATGAGCAAAAATGTACATTATATATTTTCAATAGAAGAGAATATATGTACCTCTCTGAGCTTGGTTCATTGCTTGCAGACATTTCATTACCAAACTAAATATCTATATAATTCAAAAGACACAATTTGAAAGCTAAGAAGAAAACAAAAAGAATAGGACCTATTGTATTTTCTCCAGTGACAACATCCATAAGCAACATCCAACACTCGCATGGCAAAATTACTGTATATAAACGAGTAAATCCCCCACTTAACTTGAACTGGTGATATTACCTAATTGCGTAATGAAACATCTGGAAGCAAACAATATCAAGGATTTCACAATTTAATTCTGAGCTATGGTACATATATTCTCTTCTATAGAAAATATATAGATAATGAATTTAAATTCTTGTCCATGTCTCTTTTTATAACTATCAAAAGAACATGAGGCTTTCCAAAGCCACTGAAAATAATGCTATGGCTAATATTGCTGTAATTGCTTATTTGCTGATTATTATCTATTTGTTGGCTAAGCACTGCAATAAATAATTAAATTTGCTATGAGTAATTAGCATAGGCTGTTCCAAAGGAAGTGACCAGAAGTGAGATGGACACTAGGTGAATCCCTTCAATATTCAGTCCAATAAACTTGACCTAAATCTAACCTATTCTGTATTATTAAAGAAACATATGGTGGATGGGGATGATGTATTGAATCTGAAATCTGCTAGGTATTCTACATTAACTCTCATGATCTCACAAACAGCATGTTAAATGCTAAATGGTAGTTATGAAAGCTGAAATCCTATAGGTATGTTGGAGAAAATGGAAGATGTAAATTGACCAGTCATAGGCAACCTAATATTCTTCATGAATGGTAACTCCCACACTATTTTACAGATGCACTGAAAAAAGTGACATCATTTTTCACACTTACAACTGTTGCAGTATCCCTATGGTCACATGTCCTTGGCACCTGATGCATTTGTGATGGTTGCAGTGTCCTGAGGTCACATGATTACCTTTTGCAACCTTCTGATAAGGAAAGGCAATGGAGAAGCCAGATTCAGTTAACATTTGTGTTACTACCTGAACTGAATATACTGAACTTCAGTTACTATACAACTAAAGTGATTTACTAACAACTGTGGCAACAAAAGTTGTAAAATGGGGCAAAACTCACTTAACAAATGTCTTACTAAACAATAGAAAGTAGGGGCTCAATTGTGTTTGTAAATTGAGGACTTCTCCTGTGCGCTGCTTTGGGGAATCCAAAGCATGGGTTAACTTTGCCCTTTAGCCTAGAGACTGAGTTATTAGAATTGTTGACCATGCCTCCTTAGTCTGGGCATGCTCAGTTTTTTTAACTCAGCCCAGCCTAAAGAGACGCATCTCAACTCCTCTCTAGGATAATTGACAAAGTAAAACCTTTATTTGTATTTTCTGTTTGACCTTTTTTATTTCTGGGCTATTCTGGACATCGTTGTTCCTCCTTGGTCTTCTGTAAGTGTCGTTTGATATCTTTTCTTTGCTCTTAACAGTTCCAGTGGCCGAAGGAGGACGTTTGGTTTGTTGTAGTTGCTGTTGCCTTCACCAGGCTGGTTCGCTGCCTGAATGGCTTCTGTTTCCCGCTGTAGAAGGTCGGTTTGCTGCCTTCCAGCTCAGGCACCGTTTGACTTTGGGGCTTTCGCAGCGGAGGGGGTTTGTCTCGAACACGGCATTCTCGCTTCCCTGCTTTCCTGAGGTCAGTGCCGGTCCGAGTCAATTGTTACCTCGACAACATATTGGTCCTGTCGTCCTCCCAAGAGCAGGCCCACCGGGACCTCCAGCTTACTATCGATGCCCTCCAGCTTCACGGCTTCGTTTTGAACTTCCCAAAGAGCCATCTTTGACCTTCCAGGTCCCTGCTGCATCTAGGGACGATCATCAATTCCGACAGTTGCATCGTATCCATCTCGCAAGAGCGCCGTCACAGCATTCAACGCCTGGCGAACCAAGTTCTCCATCTCAGGTCTCCCTCCCTGGCCACCCTCTCCCAGTTGCTCGGGAAGATGATATCGTGTATCAACGTGGTTCCCTGGGCGTGGTTCCATGCCCGCCCACTACAGTGGTTTCTGCTCCCTTTCCAGCGGAATCACACCAGTCATTCCCAGGTCAGGACTTGGCTGACCCCCAAGGTGTTATGGTCCCTGCGGTGGTGGACGTCATTCAGTCTCCTCAAGGTTGCCTGTTAAAAGAACTGGACTGGATTGTAGTTACGACGGAAGCCAATCTGTTCGGGTGGGGTGCCCACTCCGAAGGTCAGGTGGCGCAGGGCAGGTGAACTGCAGAACAGCATAAACTGGCTGGAGCTTCGTGCCATTTGCCTAGCCCTTCGCGAGTTCTGGGCAGTGATGCATGCCACTCATGTCCTCATTCTAACAGACAATGTGGCCTCCAAGGCTCATGTGAACCGACAAGGGGGCACTCGTTCCAGGGTCCTGATGCAGGAGGCGGAACGACTGCATTATTGGGTGGAGAAGCATCTGTTGTCCCTTCGTGCAGAGCACATCTCAGGGGTCTCCAATGTACAAGCGGATTGGCTGAGCAGGGCCACGGTGGATCATGTGGAGTGGCAGCTCCACCCCTCCCTGTTCAGGGATCTGTCTCACAGATTCGGCCTGCCTCGGGTGGATCTCTTCGCTCAACTGCACAATGCACAGCTGACACGGTTTTTCACCAGGTTTCGAACACCGGGAGCAGAGGGCACCGACGCTCTGCGCAGTCCTTGGGCGGCGGGCCTTCTTTATGCCTTTTCACCGCTTCCACTAGTGCCCATCGTCATTCAGAAGATCCTGGCAGAACGGGCAGAAGTGCTTCTCATCGCACTGATGTGGCCCAGACGTCCGTGGTATGCGGACCTCATGCATCTGTCCGTTTCGCGCCCGTGGAGGGTACCGGACGATCGGATCTTCCTCTCGCAAGGGCCTCTCGTTCATCTAAACCCCAAGCTCCTGCAGCTAGCCATGTGGCATATGAGCAGTCTCTCCTTCTAAGACAACACTTCTTGGACAGGGTCATTGCCACAATTCAAACGGCCCGCCGCCCATCTACGACCCACATTTACGAGGCCACATGGCATGCTTTTTGCAGCTGGTGCCGCACGACAGCTGTGGACCCCTTGCGGGCGACCATACCACAGGTTTTGGACTTCATGCAGATGGGTCTGGACAAAGGGCTCACGCCTAACACGCTTCGCAGGCAGTTAGCTGCCCTTTCCACTGTGGTGCCCTGTGGCCGTTCCCGCTCCCTGGCTCGTCATCCCAGGATTTGGTCCTTTCTCAAGGGGGCTACTAACATCAGCCCACCGGTGGTACACCGGAATTCCACATGGGACCTGTCTCTCGTACTCCAGTCTCTCACTTCGTCGCCATCTGAACCAATTCAGACTATCTGCCTTCGCTTATTGACCCTGAAGACGGTGTTTTTAGTGGCCATTACATCTCCCCGACGGGTGTCGGAGCTGGCGGCTCTGTTGGTTCGGGAAGACCTCTGCATCTTTCACCCGAACAAAGTCGTCCTTTGTCTTGACTCAGCCTTTCTTCCGAAGGTTAACACCCTGTTTCATAGGGCAAAGGAACTGATCCTACTGGACTTCTGTCTGCATCCCTCACGACCCCAGGAACGGAGGTGGCACAATTTGGATGTTCGCAGGGTGCTCCGTCATTATATCAAGCGGACTGCTTCATTCCGGCGATCAGAGGCATTATTTGTGTCTTTTCAGCCAGCATCTATGGGCCTGAAGGTGTCTTCCAACACGATAGGCCGCTGGTTGAAGGCCTGCATCACCCTCGCTTATGACAGCTATTCTCGACCAGTTCCCAGACGTATTACTCCTCATTCTACCAGAAGTGCTGCCACATTGGCGGCCTGGGCGACCCAGGCATCTGTGGAGGACATTTGCAGAGCTGCAACGTGGTCATCTCCATCGCCTTTCATACCCCACTACCGGATTAACTCTTATGCCTCGGCAGAGGCTGCCTTTGGGCGGAGGGTGCTTCAGAGGATTGTATCCACTACTACAGCTCCTGATCAGCCTATCTCCCGCCCCTAAAGGTTTCACTGCTTTGGCATGTCTCATGCTTTGGATTCTCCAAAGCAGCGCATAGGAGAACGACCGTTGACTTACCTGAACGGTCCTTCTATGTGCGCTGCGAAGGGGAATCCAACCCCGCCCTCGGTTTCGGCTGTTCAGGATCCTAGACTATGACTTACCTTGTTTGTGACTTCTCACCGGACTTGTCCTGCTTCCGCTCGGACTATGCTCTTGGACGGCTTTCCTTCGTGCAAAAACTGAGCATGCCCAGACTAAGGAGGTGTGGTCAACAATTCTAATAACTCAGTCTCTAGGCTAAAGGGCAAAGTTAACCCATGCTTTGGATTCCCCTTCGCAGCGCACATAGAAGGACCGTTCAGGTAAGTCAACGGTCGTTATCTGTACATTCATTTTTAGACTTTTTAGTCCTGAGGAATGATAATATATTTTTATGAGTAATATGTTTTTGTGAAGTAACCAGCATGATTTAGTTATATTATTCCAGACCATGGTTAATTCACATCATTACAAGCAGACAGCCATATCCAAGAAATACAAAAGAAACAAAGCTATTCCTTCACCAGGTAATCCATATACTCTACATACACACACACAATCAGAGACTGTATTGTTGGCATAAAAAAGGTCATGTGTTCTTGGGCACTGGGTAAATCCATGGTGGATTACTTTCTTTATGTCTTGTTTCTTATAGCTCTCCGGCTAAGAAATCTGGTCTTAAAAAGTCTTTGCAATTTGAGACATATGCCTTTGATGGTGGATCTGAAGGTCAGGGCTCAGAGAATGCAGAAGTATCAGCCTCTTCCTTCAACAGTCTTATAGGAATGGTAGCAGAAACCTCTGAGGATAAGTACCGACTTTTAGACCAGAGAGATAAAATTATGCGTCAAGGTAAGAGTTGTTGAAGTGCTGTGATAATGATACTTGAAATATAAATTGGGAGAGAGGATTTGTGAAGTCATGAAGCCAAATAAGTATTGTAATACAGCAATGAGGATATTATTATTGATATACAATACCATAGTATTCAGGAATGTAGAATTGTAATACTTCCTGTATTTTCCCCATAGTATTTTATATTTATTTCTTCCAATTTCTAGTTGGACTTGTGGTAGTGTACAATAAACAAAAATCAGATCTGGTTACCTTTATTTCAGTCTTTTTGTTGTTGTTGTTGTTGTTGTTCATTCATATGCAATGTCCAGATATTACCTGTACACACGTTCTGCAGTTTTCTTGGCAGGTTTTTCAAAAGTGGTTTGCCGGCTTCTTAGGGCTGGAAGAAGGTGACTGGCTTAAGATGACCCTGCTGATTATATGCCGAAGGCGGGCTACAACTCATAGTTCTGTACTGCATGTTGTGAAATGCAAAATTTTACTCAGATAACAATAAATCAAAATAAATATAACCGTAATAGATAAATAATACAGAAATAATAACTTTTAAAGCTTCAAATCACATCTTAAGTTTACTGCAGCAAAAAAATAACAAGTGTGTTGATGGCAGGGTTAAATAAATAAATGATCTTCCAAACAGCTCTGTTTTTAAGTCTTTTCTAAAGGTCAACGATAAAGTCATCTTGATTTCCAATAGGATATCCATAATATAGGTCCCAATGATGAAAAGCAGGAGTTTCTTGCTTTCCTGTGGATCTCCTAGTGAGAAAGAACCTTTAGCATCTATTTCTACAATATACTCACTGAATGGACAGAATCTACTTTAAAAAGATGGTTTACTAGATACCTGAGTGTCAAACTCTGTAGTGTTTTAAAGATCAAAACCAGCACTTCGAAGTGGATCTGAAACTTACTGGTAACCAGTATAAAGCCTTCTGCACCAGTATTTTGTGTGAATAGTAGTCTTCATTCATCAGTAAATAGGCTGTTGCATTGTGGAGATGCAGCTTTTGGATAGCTTTCAGTGGTCCAGTCAATAGTCAGGATGGTGGAATAGACTGCAAAATACCCATATCCACTAAGTTTTCCTAAGTTTGAACATGACGGTTCTTCTGCATCCTGATTACCACTTGAACAAGACAGTATCCCCTGGACAGCCAAAGGTCAATATATACATTTATAATTCCTAGGAGGAAAATCAATTATGCACATATAATGTAGTTTTTTAAAAAAAGGTTGCAAGGGTTCATTAGTGCCAGATATATAGAACTGCTGGTAGCTTCCTTATCTTTATAAATAGCTATTGTGGGACATCACTGATAGTTGCAATCCAATTTTCTTACAGATGAACAGAATAAAGCTAGAATAATTTTAAAAAGTTTCTGAAATTTAAAAATTCCCATTTTACTAATTGTAAATCTTACAGATATGTTATCAGTTCATTTTATGAAGCATTTTTAAACATGAACATTTTCCCATGAAAATGTAGCAAGTTTCTTTTTGGAAAACATTTATATTTATATCACTTTTTATATATAAGGCAGAGGAGGTGGCACCATGCACCACAGATAGTCCTTGACTTAAGAGGTTTGTTCTCAGAGTTTGTGGGTTGGTTTCCAAACATTTCATTACCAGGCTAGGTAACATCTTCAGCAGAGCTTAGGGTGTTTCAGTGTCAGTAGTCTTCCTCTTATAAGGGTTTCAGGTGTGGGTGTGTCAAATGAGGGTCTTGTTTTACAACAACTTGCTTTTATAACCATTCAAAATTATGACGGCCTTGAAATTGGGTGCTTTATGCCTTTTAAAGCACTTTAGGTCATTGTAAAATACTTCACCCCTCTTGTGGGCATGCACACTTAGGGTACTTGGCAACAAGCTCACATGACCGGTTGCAGTATCTCATGATCACATGACCATGATTTATGATGTTTTTGGATTTTGGTTTTCTGCAAAAACCACCCATTTGGAAGAATGGTTTTGCTCAACAACCTTATGGTTCACTTAACAACTGCATGATTTGCTTAACAACCATTATGATTTGCTTAATGACCACCATGAAAAATGTTTGAAAAATGGGTCTGGTCATGTGATTGCCTTGATATACGACCACAATGATTTACGGTTGGATTTCTTGTCCTGATTGTAGTTATAAGTGAAGAACCATTTGTATCTGGGCATAATCCTATTGTTTTCATCATTGTAAATATTGATACTCTCTTTGCATGTGTACTTCTAGTGAAATGAATTCTCTATACCTTATCTGTTTAGCTCGAGTAAAACAAATGCATCTTGGCAAAGCTAAAACCTTTGTTGGCACATGCCCAGATATGTGCCCAGAAAAAGAGCGTTACATGAGAGAAACAAGGAACCAACTTAGTTTTTTTGAAGTGATATCAGGAACTGACAAGGTAAAAATAATGGAATTCTTTCCATACAGAAATTCTCCTATTTACTATTTATGTATGCACAAAGCGATGTCTTATATCCAAAATCTTAAATATGTCTTTGATTTAGAGTTCTTTTTTATGTGCTGAGGGTTATTGACACATTTTAAAGATGCTTCATTCATTCCCAATTCCTTTGCCTGTTATTTAATTTTGCACATGGTAAAGAGCTCTCTCCTTTCTTACACAAATATAAAAAAATAGATTATGTAGCACCAACAAAACTATGTGATTTTCTTTTCTTTGAATCTTATTTTGCTGCTTTTTATTTAAGACAGTTTAGATCCATGATGGGGAACCTATGGCACACGTGCCAGAGGTGGCATGCCGAGCCCTCTCTGTGCTGACGCCCCAGCTCAGCTCCACCATGTTTCCTACCACAGAGGTTTCCCTGCAAATGATGAAACCAAAGCTCATGGGAGAAAAAGATCATGACTCTAGCAGAGCTGCTGGTGTTAGGATACTCTATCTCCCGCTGGGCATCTGGTGTTCTGGTTTCTGTTTCATGCGCGTACATGAGCCTGCACACATGCGTGCCTTCTGGTTTGGGCACTCAGTGCCTAAAAGGTTCACCATCCACTGGTTTAGATGATTAGGAAATCAAATAACATTTATTGGATTCAAATTAAATGTAGGGGTATACTTTCATTCTGTGAGTTCCATTCTTTTCCACTTTTAAAAGGTATTTCTTGTTACAGATCTGTATTTACAAAATATGTGAGAAATTTGAAAAAAGTGAATGAATTTTAGTTCTTGATTCTTTTTTTATTCTTCATTTCTTGTTTAATGGATTTGAAAACAGATCACAGTTACTTTGTTGAGGTGTTTTGTCAAAAGTAACAATTTCTTATTTGATTTTGTATGAGTTCAATCATATTAACCTTTATTATATATCATTATTGGGACCATAGAATGGTATACATCCTCATCCAAAATCAAAACCATCAAAATAAAATATTAAATATTAAATACAAGATCCTCTCTTGAAAATCTTTTAAAAATATGGGAAATGATTCCAGAATTTGAACATGGTGTGTCTCTCTGGAGTTCTTTCTGACATAAAATTCTTCATTTCACTAAGTATAAAATAATTTATAGTCTACACTATTTTAAAATTGTATCATATCAATCAAAATCTAGATTATGTTGTAGAAGATATAATCACATTCTTACATACTAGATTAAATTGGTGCCTTGGTAAGGCTACATTTGGAATACTGCATTCAGTTTTGGTCGCCACGATGTGGAGATTCTAGAAAGAGTGCAGAGAAGAGCAGCAAAGATGATTAGGGGACTGGAGGCTAAAACATATGAGGAACGGTTGCAGGAACTGGGTATGTCTAGTTTAATGAAAAGAAGGACTAGGGGAGAAACGATAGCAGTGTTCCAGTATCTCAGGGGTTGCCACAAAAAAGAGGGAGTCAAACTATTCTCCAAGGCACCTGAGGGTAGAACAAGAAGCAATGGGTAGAAATGAATCAAGGAGAGAAGCAACTTAGAACTGAGGAGAAATTTCCTGACAGTTAGAACAATTAATCAGTGGAACAGCTTGCCTCCAGAAGTTGTGAATGCCCCAACACTGGAAGTCTTTAAAAAAATGTTGGATAGCCATTTGTCTGAAATGGTATAGGGTTTCCTGCCTAGGCAGGGGGTTGGACTAGAAGACCTCCAAGGTCCCTTCCAAC
Source organism: Rhabdophis nuchalis (assembly GCA_039707465.1). Classification (NCBI taxonomy): domain Eukaryota; kingdom Metazoa; phylum Chordata; class Lepidosauria; order Squamata; family Natricidae; genus Rhabdophis; species Rhabdophis nuchalis. The sequence continues at coordinate 222,873,585 of CM077643.1, read as the reverse complement.
TCTGCTATTGTATTGTATTGTATTGTATTGTATTGTATTGTATTGTATTGTATTGTATTGTATTGTATTTGCTTATAAATCATTTGATTTAGACCCTTAATCAGGGTAGGAATCTATTACACTATCCCTGACAGATAGCTGACCTTGTTTGAAAATCTACAGCAATCTACTGCTATTTTAGTAAACTATTCTACTGTTTAACCATTCTTTACAATAATGAATTAATTTCCATAATGAAGATTGAACTGTAAACAGCACTGTGAAACTGGCAAATCTTTTCCTGTTCCTCTTACATTAAAACGGAAATGTGAAGATCAGTCTGTTGTCATATAGGGTGCTGTCTAGCATTGAGAAGATCCAGCTTTGAGTACATTCTGAACAATATAAATTCACTATATGAATTTGAACAAATTACTGTGTTTCAGCCCAACCTCTCTTATAAGTAGTCATTGCAAAGGAAAAATGAAAGATGTCCATTTAAGATACCTTGGATTGCTGAAAAAAGGTGGGATATAATCCAGAACTTTAATCCAGAATTTTACTGAAGAAATGATTTTCTTTCTTTGAGGTTGATCATGCAGCAGCAATAAAAGAGTATAGTAGGTCTTCAGCAGACCAGGAAGAACCTTTACCACATGAACTGAGGCCTTCGGAAGTATTAAGTATGACCATGGACTATTTAATAACTCACATCATGGACAAAGGAGAAGGGAACTACAGGGAGTGGTATGATTTTGTCTGGAACAGAACCCGAGGGATAAGAAAGGTAACCATTAAAAAAAACCATTGTATTTCACAGAATAAATACAAATAGAAGGGTAAGGCTGAAGGAAATAAAAAGTGAGGGCAAGGAGAGGGACACATTGTGGAGAGATAGTGCCTACCTGTTCCCTCAAATACCACACATTCTTGGCCTTAGTTCTCAAACTAACTTACTCATTTATCTACCTACCTGCCTAGTTACTTGTTTATAAAATTTATAGGCCACCTCAAGGTAATTCTGGATGGCTTGAGTCATAAACATATGGAAGGTATTGAGATTTGGTCTTTCTCTGTCTCTTGCTGTGTTTGAACATTAATTCTATTTATGCTGCTTGATTTCTTGCCTGTCTTTTTTTACACTTCCCTTTCCTCTTGTACCTGGAAATATTTGTTAATCTGCATCACCTATTCATCTTCTGCTGTACCACCAATGAAAAAAGTGATCTCTGTTAACTTTATACTTCTTGGGTTGGGATCTGGAGGTTTTTGGAAGATTTTCAGTTGCAATATATAAAGCATTAACTGAGATTTATAGAAACATAATTAAGAATAGTTACATAAAGTTTGTAAGTAGATTTTGACGAGTTTAATTTTGTTGAATTTTACAGTTCTAACATTTTGTCATTTTATGTTTGGCTAGGATATAACCCAGCAACATCTGTGTTCTCCTCTGACTGTTTCCTTGATTGAAAAATGTACCCGTTTTCATATTCACTGCTCCCATCATTTGTGCGAAGAACCCATGTCATCATTTGATGCAAAGATTAACAACGAAAACATGACTAAATGTCTCCAGAGCCTGAAGGAGATGTATCAGGATCTTGCCAACAAGGGTATTTACTGCAAGGGTGAAGCAGAATTTAGGGGATACAATGTCCTCCTAAACCTCAACAAGGGGGATATTCTCAGGTGACTTTAAATGTTTACAACATTGATTTGACTTTTTTCATTACAAACATTTCATGCATTGTTCATAAATTCAGAATGACAAGAATGAATCACTTTTAATGTAGAGAACTTTTAACTATATGATGGGGTGTTCAGTGTTGTTTGACTAGGATCTGCATTCCAAAAGATAGACAAACCAGCATTAAAAAATAAAACACTAATAGGTAAGAGCAAAAATGCAGTTTAAAATATTTATTGTTTTAAGTTGATCAAAATATCATTGGATAATATAATATTAATTATTACTATTTCCTGGGAACATTTTTAAGAGTTCTGTGGGTCATATTCAAAGGATCTCTGCACATTTTTTGAACTTGTTGCAGATTATCATAGTGCAAGATTAGAAGAGACTTATGCATTTAAATTTAAAACTGCCACAAAATATTTGAAATGTTTATTTTAAAATATATACATTATTAATGACAGATGGATAGCTATGTTAATATGCTAAGCAAAAGCAATAGCTGGACTAATTATTTTTAATTCAAGGTGCTGGGAATCAGTGATCTGATCCTCACATAACACCAACTCACACCACAGTAAGCCAAAAGACATCACACTAAACTAAGTAAAACATGTGAACAAATTTACAATGATTATTATTGAAGTAGTCTTTAGACCAGAATCAATTTCATGATAGAGCTTTCCTGACCTGCAAATAAAAACAGATATGGATAGATATAAGGATTTGATTGAACAAATACACACAGTATGAAGTCAATATAAAAGAATGAAAACAATCTCTCGCACCTGTCAACTTTGTCAATTTATCATCTTTTAAATCAATATTACGACAGTAATCAACTTTTTCATGGGTCTGATGAAGGAAATTGTTGCTGATGAAGTACACGTCATAATAAATCTATTAACCTTTAAGATGCTTCAACTCTTTGCTTTTGAACTAGCTAACTTACAACTGTTTTATTCTGGTATGAAGAGCATACTTTTGCAAAAGGTCTTGTCAGTAAATTTATGAAATGTATGAATTATTCAACCTTACTTTTAAATAATTCTCTTTATTACAAAAGAGAAATAGATTCTTGGGGATAAATAATTATCAATGTCTAACTATTGAGAAGAACCCTACTACCTGGACAATTTAATACAGAACAAAAGAGCTAGCCTGTTGATTTCAAAAACAATATATAATTTGTCATTAGCAACTAGCAAGAAACACTTCTGGGTTAGATGATCATTTAAAAGCACTAATGACAGATGGATAGTTTTCTTTTGGCAATGTTAGATGGTGATAAAGCATTGTTCTGTATGAATTTCAAGGTCAAGTATCCCAATCTTTTTGCAACTTCTTTTAATGTACCTGTTCCGTGCTTCCATTGTGAATAAAAAAGTAAGTGAGGTTTTTTTCCATCTTTATCTCAACAGAGAAGTGCAACAGTTTCGTCCATCTGTCCGAAACTCCCCTGAAGTTAGATTTGCAGTTCAGGCTTTTGCTGCATTAAATAGCAATAATTTTGTCAAGTTTTTCAAACTTGTTCAAACAGCATCTTACCTGAATGCATGCTTACTTCATTGCTATTTCAGTCAGGTAAGAAATAACAGACTTTTTTATCTTTATAATATTACGCAGTACAAAGGTTTTTATATTACATTACATTACATAACAGTCAACTTCTGTATTCTTATAACAGACTATTTAAATTTCCCTTGCATCTTGATGGATCAATGTGCCTTTTGCAAAACAGATAAAATCCTGAAAATCCTGATAATAGTAATGATTTCCCACAGCTTTTTAAGCAGATGGATTTTACTACAGACCTAAGCAGTATAGTATAGTATAAATCTTTATTACAGTCAAAGACCAGCAATAATTATTTTTTACAATAAATTAAAAAGTACTGACATTAAAATATATTTAAAAAATATTGACATTAAAAGTGGATAATGATATACATGTTCTCAAATTGTTTGGGTCACTCCCTGGTTTACGTGGGTGAAAAGCCTATAAGTATGGGAGTAAATACAGTGGTCCAGAAATTGTTAGAGATATGTCCAAATAATTGGTACAAGATGACAACTATACTTCTATAACCAATTTTTTTCTTGTGGACATTGCAGCAACACAGAATTTTGCCACTTCATACGTGGTAGCTGGATTTGTGTCCTGGAGGAGAAAGCCTGCATAAAAATTGTCTGCCCTCCCTGGCAATCTCTCTAATAAGGGAAGAATATATGCAGACCTACAAACTCTGTATAGCTCACAGTGTAATAGAACATGTGAGATATCTTCAACTTCTCCTTTACCACATATACAAACCCATTCTGCTATAGGTGTTCTCTTATAGGAGTGCTGAAGGAAGAATGTTAAATCTGGCTCTGAAGAAAGCCATTCTTTGTTTTGGGAAGATCAGGTCATTTAGATATCTTGCCGAGTCCCACACACCCTGTTTGATTCTGTCCCTACTGTGGAGAGGCAACCTATTTAGTTCTTGGAACTCCATCTCCTTCATTCTATTGATTACTACTTGCTATGCTTGATCAAAGCCCAGGGACATTAAGAATATCGTTGAGAGCCCATAAGAGCCCAACTTGTGATCAAATGCCTGTTTCTAGGGGGAGAGGAAGTTGTCAGTCAACACTAGTGGGGACAGTCCCTCTGGAAAGAAATGCATTTTAAGCCAATGAATGATCATCATCTTCCAGGCTCTTACTTGAATTTGAGGCATGCCTGTCTCAATTCTTAACTGGGCATTTGGAGTTCCTTTGGGTGCAGCTAAGGTGGCTTACAGGAATTTGGTTTGTATGGTTTCTAGCAAGTCTTTCTTTGCAAGGATTCCTGTTTGTGCCCCGTATAGAATTTGTGCCAATGTTTTGCCCTCGAAAAGTTTTAAGGTAGCAGATACTAACTGCCCTCTGCCTGTGTAAAAGAAGTGTTTAATTGCATTTGAGGACCTATTGGCTGCTTGCAATGTATGATCCAGGTGTGCCTTCCATGTCCCTTGCGAGTGGAAAACCACCCCAAGGTATCTAAATGTACTAACCTGTTCCAAACGATGTCCTTCTATTTTCCAGGATTGTTGGCTAGGTCTTTTAGCAAAAATTTAAAATTTTGATTTATCAAAGTTAAGGACCAGCTTGTTTTGCCTGCAATAGCTGAGTGTTGCCCTAATTGCTCTCTTCAGTTCTACATGAGTTTGTGAAATAATAGCGGCATCATCAGCATATAAGGGAATTGGAATTTTGTGTTGTGCTAGGTTAGGAGGATGGAGATCAGGGTTCTGTAAGATATCAATCAGGGGATTGATATAGAAGTTAAAGAGGGAGAGAGACAGGGTGCAACCCTGCTGTACCCCTTTGTGTACCCTTACTGGGCCAATTAAACTCCCTTGGAGATTGCACCTCACTTTCAAGGTGGAATTGGCATACAATTTTTGTTTGAGGAAGAGGAGGCATTTATCGATAGTGGTGCATTTTAATTTCTCCCAGAGAGTGATACTGGATATTGAATCAAAGGCCTGCTTAAAATCAAGGAGGCTTATTCGTCTTTGATTATCCTCCCTGAAATTAGCCAATCCTGAAGTTTATAGTTTAGGTGTTTGGCATACAGTTTACTAATAACGCTCAGAACACTAATGGGTCTATAATTGCCTGGGTCATTTCTATTACCTTCTTTATAAATTGGTATAATTGATACTCCCCAATCTCTTGGCATATAGCCTGTTTTATCTAGAAATGTATAGAGATGCTAAAAGAGGAGCCCATCAACTGGCATTCTTTTTGATTTTTTCTGGCAGGACATTATCAGCACCAGGTGCCTTATTAGCCTTTAGGGCTCCGATCAAGTAAGGAGTTTGGTCCAAACTAGTTTGGCTCTCCTTGGTTACATAGTCAGGGTCTGTATATAGCTCCCTAAAATATTTTTCCCAGGCATGAATTGGTACCTGATTAGTTGGGGGATAGGGGAGGTTTCCCCAATCCTCTGGTGATGTACCAAAAAAGGGATATATTTTTTGTCCTGACTGACATAATTACTGTATTTTTCAGAGTATAAGATGCACCCAGGTTTTGAAGAGGCAATTTTTTTTAAAAAGTAGGTAGGTAGGTAGAGGGATAGAGAGGGAGAGAAAGAGAGAGAAATATGGTAGGTAGAGGAGAGAGAGTGTAGGTAGGTAGGTAGGTAGATAAAGGGATATATATATATATATATATATATATATATATATATATATATATATATATATATATATATATATATATATATATCCCTTTATCTACCTACCTACCTACCTACCTACACTCTCTCTCCTTTACCTACCATATTTCTCTCTCTTTCTCTCCCTCTCTATCCCTCTACCTACCTACCTACCTACTTTTTTAAAAAAATTGCCTCTTCAAAACCTGGGTGCATCTTATACTCTGAAAAATACATACATACATACATACATACATACATACATACATACATACATATATATATATATATATATGTTACATTTTTTTAAGGGATGATTAATAATTAATTAAGAGACCAAGATGGATCCATTTCGGGCTCCTTAGCCCTCGTCAGCTGGCCATACTTCCCTACAGGGATTTGAACTGGTGCTTTCCAGCATTCGAAGCAGGCTTCTCTATGCCTTGAGCTAACCAGTTTCCCTGATTACATCATCCTTTCCACAGGACTTATTGATGAAGTGGATATTTTGTTACAGCTTCCTGTTAGGCCTATTTAAGGGAGGAGACAAACTTGTCAACCTTCTCTGCCCTTCGACTCAACCTAGAGACCATCCAGACAGAGACCTATTAAATTGCTGCTGTCTTTTTAGATATGTGTTAAATTTCTTTAAGGGATGATTAATAATAATTAATTAAGAGACCAGGAGAGCACCAGGGAAGTATGGCCAGCTGACGAGGGCTAAGGAGCCCGAAATGGATCCATCCTGGTCTCTTAATTAATTATTATTAATCATCCCTTAAAGAAATTTAACATATATATATATATATATATATATATATATATATATATATATATATATATATATATATGTTTCCACAACTTCCTGTAAGGGCCCCATTTAAGGGAGGAGACATGCTGTTTCCCTCTCTGCCTGTCGGCTCATCACCAGAGACCATCTAGACAGAGAACCATTTGTTAGTTACGTTGTGTAATATTTTTTTAGATATGTGTTAGTTTTTATGAGCTGATCAATAAATTTAAATTTGAGAGACCAAGATAGATCTATTTCGAGCTTATTAGCTCTCATCAGTTGGCCACACCCCACTGGGATTCGAACCGGGGCTTCAATGAAGTTGTGGAAACAATTATCTGTCTGGATGGTCTCTAGGTTGAGTCGAAGGACAGAGAAGGATGACAAGTTTGTCTCCTCCCTTAAATAGGCCTAACAGGAAGCTGTAACAATATATCCACTTCATCAATAAAGTCCTGTAGAAAGGATGATGTAATCAGGGAAACTGGTTAGCTCAAGGCATAGAGAAGCCTGCTTCGAATGCTGGAGAGCACCAGTTCAAATCCCTGTAGGGAAGTATGGCCAGCTGACGAGGGCTAAGGAGCCCGAAATGGATCCATCCTGGTCTCTTAATTAATTATTATTAATCATCCCTTAAAGAAATTTAACACATATCTAAAAAGACAGCAGCAATTTAATAGGTCTCTGTCTGGATGGTCTCTAGGTTGAGTCGAAGGACAGAGAAGGATGACAAGTTTGTCTCCTCCCTTAAATAGGCCTAACAGGAAGCTGTAACAATATATCCACTTCATCAATAAAGTCCTGTAGAAAGGATGATGTAATCAGGGAAACTGGTTAGCTCAAGGCATAGAGAAGCCTGCTTCGAATGCTGGAGAGCACCAGTTCAAATCCCTGTAGGGAAGTATGGCCAGCTGACGAGGGCTAAGGAGCCCGAAATGGATCCATCCTGGTCTCTTAATTAATTATTATTAATCATCCCTTAAAGAAATTTAACACATATCTAAAAAGACAGCAGCAATTTAATAGGTCTCTGTCTGGATGGTCTCTAGGTTGAGTCGAAGGACAGAGAAGGATGACAAGTTTGTCTCCTCCCTTAAATAGGCCTAACAGGAAGCTGTAACAATATATCCACTTCATATATATATATATATATATGGAGAGAGAGAGAGAGAGAGCCCTGTTTTCCCAAAAATAAGACCTCCCCGGATAATAAGCCCAATTGGGCTTTTGACCGCATGAGCTCAAATAAGCCCTCCCCCCAAAATAAGTTCTCCCTGAAAATATTGCAACATAGCAGCAGCCACGAGGTGACCATGCTCATTGCCTCCTGCACCTCAAAAATAATAAAACCTCCCTAAAAATAAGGCCAAGTCCTTATTTCAGGGGGTCAAAAGAAAATAAGACTCTGTCCTATTTTCGGGAAACACTGTAGGTAGGTAGGTTTTAGACTTATCGAGGTTTGACCTCCGGCAACAACAGGAGCAGGCAGGCTGTGCACTGGTGTTACAGGTTGGACTACAGACAGTTTTGAACAATTGTATTGGGGAAGTCGTGATAAAGCATCCGCCATAAAATTCTTCCCTCCTGGAATATACTTGAGGGTGAAGTTAAACCGATTAAAATGCTGGGACCACCGGAGTTGTTTTGGGGACAACTTACACGGGGATTTTAGGGCCTCCAAGTTTTTGTGGTCAGTCCAACTTCAAAAGGTTGGGTGGCGCCCTCCAGAAAATGACGCCAAGTGAGAAGAGCCCAACGCACAGCAAAAGCTTCTTTTTCCCAAATTGCCCATCTCCTCTCGGTGTCAGTGAGCTTGCGAGAGGTATAAGCACATGGTTGTAATTGTCCGTTTTTGTTTTGTTGCAATAGCACTGCTCCTACTGCAACATCACTGGTGTCGGCTTGAACAACAAATGGAGCTTCAATGTCAGGGTGCTTCAACACTGGCTCAGCTGCAAAGAGTCTTTTCAGTTTTTCAAAAGCGGCCTGACATTCCATAGTCCAGTTGAGAGGTTTGCTTGGCCGTGGTTTGACATCCCCTTTAGTCTTCAATAGTTTAGTAATTGGCAAGGCAATACTAGCAAAAGAGGGGATAAATTGGCGATAAAAATTAGCGAATCCCAAGAAACTTTGTAATTGTTTACGTGTGCGAGGAGGTGCCCACTCCGTAACAGCTCGGACTTTAGCCGGGTCCATCTCGATGCCTTCACTGGATATGCGGTAATCAAGGTAATCCATGTTGGTCTGGTGAAATTCACATTTAGAAAGTTTTGCGTACAGTTCCGCAGACCTTAACTTTTTAAGAACGGAGCGTACTAGCTTAACGTGCTCCTTACGTGTTTGCGTGTAAATAAGGATGTCGTCCATATATACCATAACGCCCTGGTACAGGTGCTGATGTAATACTTGATTAATCAATTGCATAAAAACTGCAGGCGCCCCCTACAGGCCAAACGGTAAAACTTTGAATTGAAAGCACCCTAAAGGACAATTGAAAGCGGTCTTCCATTCATCCCCTTCCTTGATTCTAATCCTGTAATAGGCTTCTCTAAGGTCCAATTTTGTAAAAATTTTACCTTTGCCAAGATGTGCCAACATATCCTTCATAAGGGGGAGGGGGTAAACATTTTCTGCACAAATGGAATTCAAATTGCTGTAATCAATTACTAATCTTAAATCACCATCTTTCTTCTCTCTAAACATCACTGGAGCTGCCACTCGTGGCCTAGCCGGTTCAATAAAACCCCTTGCCAGGTTTTTGTCGATGGACTTGCGAAGTTCTATCATCTCCCGGGGTGTCATTGAAAAGATGCGTGGTTTCAGGAGTTGCACCCCCGGGAGGAAGTCAATGGTGCAGTCCATCTTCAGGCAAAGAATCAGAGGATTTTATACTGAACACATCTTTGAGGTCCCAATACTCCTATGGAATTTTCTCCTCTCCCTCAATATGTTCACAGGTCACTCCCTCCATCGCAGGAATGTTTTCCGTTGGGGGTATTTTTGTTTCAGTAACTTCCGGGGGGGGGGGGTATTGCCATGCGTATGCGCAGCCAACCCTTGGTCCAATTTAGCCTTGGGTTCTATTTACGCATCCAAGGCAAACCCAGAATAAGGGAATGATTCATGTTGGGGGCAATTATAAAACTCAAATTTTCTTGGTGACTTCTCATCCACATCTCCACAGTTTCGGTCCTGAACTGGGCGGGGGCCCCTCCCGCTATGGACCCATCCAATTGAGAAAACGCGATGGGTACCTTTAAAGTTTTTACTCTTAACCCCATTTGTTCAACTATGTTTGGGCTAATAATGCAACGCATGCAACCTGAGTCTAAAACAGCTAGTAGTTCAGACTGTGCACCAGTAGAAGGCACTTTAAGTTGTACTGGCACAGTCATCAGACCCGATACGGAACTCACCAAACGGTCTGCATCATCAGAATCGGAATCCGAATCGCTGCCATCCGCCGGGTAATAGGATTCTTCCTCTTTCTTCCCCAGGGGACGGAATTCTGCTGGTTCTACTGCACACATAGCGGGCTCTCTCTGCTTGCCAGTAGTCTTATCTATTTTCTTCCTTTCCCCTGTTGCTTGAGGGCGGGGTCCTGGCTTCACTCGGCAATGAACAGCCCAGTGGTCCTCCCTTCCACATTTGAAACATGCAGATGACCGGGGCTTGCTTCCGGACCAGGTTTTCCCTCCCCTTGGAGTTGATTTGTGGGTAGGAGGAAGGGGGCTTTTTTCCGGTTCACGCACTTCAAGATATTTATTCCTGAGTAACTCAATTTCCACGTCAGCGGTCAATTCAAACCAACCCTGCAAGGTTTGCGGAATTTACACAGTTTTTATATATCTCCTCATTCAGCCCCTCCTTGTACCGATCATTAAGGCCTCCTCAGACCACCCTCTCATGTACCCCGAAAGCTCCTGAAACTCCTGTGTGTAATCTCCTACGGGGTTTTTTCCCTGACGGAAGGTCATCATTTTCATCCTGGCTTTCCGTTCAATGAGAGGGTCGTCAAAACGCCGTCTCAAGGCAGTCATAAATCTATCAAAGTCTCTTAGAATGGGGGAGTTGTTTTTATGCAAAGATACCATCCAATCTGCCGCCTTGCCATCCAGTGAGAGCGTAACTATTCTCACTTTGGCATCATCATTAATGAGGTCTTGTCCCCACTGCCTCATATAATTGCAGACTTGAACTAAGAAAAATCCCAGGTCTTTGGCATCTCCCCCGTATCTCACCCCAAGGGGGGGTGCCTTTGCCATCCGGTGTCTACGGGCTGCCTCATCCCCCCGTGGGACAGCTCCTACCGCTGCTGCAGCTGCTGCTTCCTCTGCTGGCTGTGATTGCTGGGCCCCTTCATCTTGGTCTGGTCTGGCTTCTGCCCCCAAAACCCCCCCTGGGCGATCCTCCTCCTCCCTTCTCACCTCTGGCTCATGGAATGTTATGTCTCTTTCATACTTGCTTTCTCTGGAGTGGCGTCTTTCCCAGACCTCCTGGAACATTTGCATTGCTTGGCCCATCAAATAATCCTCTTCCTCTGCTTACTGGGAGGAGGGTGGGGGTCCTCTGCGTCTACGTGTTGTAACTCCTGATGGTATTTCCTCCAGAATTTCCTTTTGTCCAAATCCTATCAACCAACGGGGAACGGATTTTTCTTCCAAATTCAGTCCTGCAAAAAGTTCCGTTTCAGGAAAACACGATGATTCCGCAGCTCCCATGTTTTCCTCCTGATCGCTGCCCGGGGAGGACATCTCTTTGAAGTTTAGGAATTTTTGTTTTGTTTTTGATACATTCCCTTCAGAAGGTGTTAGCTCTGAGATGAGTGCGTAAGGTGAGACCTTGCTTAATGTCAGGTCTGCTTCACTGATAACCAAGAAAGAAACCTCTCGACTCCATTATTAGTGGAATTAAAAGTACTTTTACTGGTTAAGGAATGAATAGCATAGATGCTAAGCAAGGTCTGAAGCATTTAGGCGCGAAAGCATAATATCAATATATGTCCAATCCCCTTCCCCCCGAATAACCCCCTTCCATGGTCCAATTGTAAAGCCGCTAGGTGTCATGTGGCTTCATCTTCAAAAGCATCTTCAGGTTGGTATGTTAAGACCGTTGACCTTGACCATAAGATGACCCAAGCACTGGTACGTGAAATAGATGGTAACAGTAGATGGCACCAGAGTATTTCCTTCTGCAACTCACCCTCCTGCACCAATCAGTCCCAAACCCAAATGCCAAGCCCCCCCCCCCCCCCATTTCATATGGCAGCCAGAGCGAACAAGAAAGCGAAGGCTGACATCGGCCTTTTGGAGTGACCTAGTGTTCTGTTAGTGAGAAACAATTTAAGAATTAAAATTAAAGTTTCAAACCCCTCTAAGTAAGATTCTTAACTTATTCCTTAGTAGAGATGTACGTAGCTCTATGGTTTCTGGAACTAATATCCATTTAGTAACTTCCTTAGTATTTTCCTCATTCCATTTAATTTTTACCTGGTGTTTTGACTCTCTAACCTGGGTAGGTAGATTATGCCTGCCATTAGAGATTTCTGGTGTAATGTGAGAGTAAGGATTATTGCATCATGATTGCTTCCCAGTCGCTAGTCTACCTCCCTCTTCTGTAAGAACTTCAGGAGGTCATATGATATTATCCAATAATCAACTGGATTTTCTTCCTGCTCCCCAATAAGTATATTCTGCTGGGTAGTCGTCCCATGTGGAGCCATTAAGGATACAAAGATCCAAACGTACAGTCATCTGTCTTACACACAAACCTGCCTGATTTGCTTTAGGGTCTTTAAATTGCCTGGAGTGCAGGGATTCTCCTGTTAAATTCTCATCATAGTGGCTCTTAAATTGATTAAATAATGCTTGATCATTTGGTCCCATTCTAGCGTTTAAGTCCCCCCCTATAATTATTGTTGCTTTGGGGTATTTATCTGAGCAGCCAAGAATAAAATCTTCTATGCTGTCCCAAATCTTGTTGATCACATAATTCTTATTAAGTGGAGGAATATAGATATTAAAAAGCAAAATCTCCACCTGTTTAAATAAGAGTAAGGTAGTCACAACCCATGGCTGGAAAGGTGGCAGTGATACATATTTAAATTGCAAAGATGATGGAACAGACTAACCCGCTATATTCCAGGTTATAAGGGAAAATGGGTCATCTTTTGCAGCTCATCAGGAAACTTGATTTATACAAAGGGAAGTTGTCTGGTTGTTGCCATGGATTGAGGTGTTGTCATGCACAGACCTAAGCAAAGCAGTAGACTAAGTATTTCCATTGGTGCACAATGATTGACTTTGTTTTTAAAAGTTGTCTTTTCCACTGATACCATTCCATGGTTGCTGTTTTCCAAGGACATGGTTAGTGCGACTATAGACATGGTTTTATGAGTTAAGACTGAGTTATTCTTTAAAATATCATATCAAGAAACCTACAAGCATATAACAAGCAGTGAAGACATGAATACTTTTCAATTATTGTTGAGTTTCCAGGATTCATAGCATTGTAGATATACTTTAGAACCAGTAATATAGACTTTTTTATCTTTTGCATAAACTAAAGGAAACCTTTATTGCTAAAGATGGTCTTAATATTTGTACAGCTTTAATTTCCCCCCAAAAGATCCATGCTGTGCGACCTATGGCCAATGCAACTCCCAAACCCATTGTAGCTGTGCATGAAGCATTCAACCAGCCTCCTCCCCCATAAAATTGATATATGACAGAGACCATAACATATGTTTACTGTGCTTTCCTGAAAATAAGACAGGGTCTTATTTTCTTTTGACCCCCAGAATAAGTGTTTGGCCTTATTTTCGGGGAGGTCTTATTATTTTTGAGGTGCAGGAGGCAGCGAGCATGGTTACCTCCTGGCTGCTGCTGTGTTGTTATTTTCGGGGAGGGCTTATTTTGGGGGGATGGCTTATTTTAGCATATGCGCTCAAAAGCCCGATTAGGCTTATTATCCAGGGAGGTCCTATTTTCAGGGAAACAGGGTAATATTAGGATTAAGTAATAGAATTTTATAAAGTAGTGAAGATATTAATATCTTTTAAAATATTTTTCAGATTCGTAAAGATGCTCTAAAGTGTCTCAATTTTGCTTATACTGTGAACTATCAGAGATCTACTATCTTTCCACTGGAGAATGTAGTTCGCATGTTGCTGTTTAGAAACCTTGAAGAAGCAGCTGATTTTATAAATTATTATGGCTTGGTGGTATCTGATGGGTAAGTGGTTGTTTTGAGTAACAGGATGGGGAGTTTAAATGAGATGATCACGTTGGTTAATATCTGTCACAATTCCAATAGTAATGGGCAGGCGCTATTATGGTTATGAATTTGGGATTTCCAAAGACTAATTCAAATTATCGATTTAATTTTATGCATTATGTGGTATCTGATACAGAAACTTGTTCTAGTTTAATTTTAATATTGGATTGGCCAAATGTTCCCCTTGCATAATAAAATATTAGTGTCCTCCTTTCTGTTATCATTTTAACATCTGCCCGAATAGACCATGATTGAAGATCCCAGATGTTGAAACTGTTTGAACTTGTCTTTGACAGATGATTGTACAATACAATAGTAAAAATGTTGTGATAAACCTAACATATGACATAATCTGCAGATTTATTTATTTATTTGATTTATATAACTACGATCAAGTGCCAAGTCACTGGGCCCTACGTTTTTATTGAAAAGCAGATGTTTTTTAAACTGATCTAAAATAACTCTACAAAGCCAAAAAGCGGTTTTTTAAATTGTTCATATACATAATTTCTACAAATACAATGTACTTAATATATTTTATTTCGACAGTGCAACCGTTTGTGTCAGTTGTTTTGTGTTTTTAAGTGGGTTTCTTATTAATTCATTGCCCAAAATGTCATATCAAAGGAGAGATAAATTAAGACACTATTATGATTTTTTTAGATGTGTTTTGAAAAAAAACCTTGTGAAATAGTTCACCTAATAATACATTCTGTATTTCCCTATCACAGTTTTGTGGAGTTGAATCGGTCTGCCTTTTTGGAACCAGAAAGCTTGCCCAAGCCAAAGAAATCACTGTTTGTTGGGCAGAAGCTCACTCTGCCTATTGGAGAAATTGTCAGTGGGGGGTCTCTACAGCACATGACTCCTCATGTACCTTTGTGCAGTTTTAATGCTCAGAACAAGTACACAGGAGAGAATTCAGTAGTGGATTCAGCCAGCAATCTTCAGAAAGTCAATGTTGATATAATAGGTAAGAGGCTACAGCCACAAAATAACAATAGGAAATATGATTGTTTCCTAGAATCTATTATAAAAAAATATACTGACTGTCATAGTTTGCATTTACTATAGATATTTCATCACTCTGAAACTTTAATATTAAATACAACAAAGTCCTGTTAGAGTGATTATTTTTTATGTTTTTGCGGGTTATCTGATTGAAATGATATATACTTTATTTGTAGAAAGCAAGCTGAGCTAATGTAGAAAGAGGTCCCAAGCTCTTGCATGGTGTTCTTTTTCATCAAGGTTATAATAATTTGTATGGAATGCAGGTTTAGAAGAATAATTAATTATATAATTATCACATTTTTAATATTTAAGTGTTTTACATACTAATAATCTCTCAGTGATAAATTATTATCATTATGTATTATAGAACCAGTAGACAGGTAGAATGCTTAAGGTCATCTAAAAGTGTTCTGAGCAAAAGAAAATTTTGGATAGAAATCTTTGATCAATTATTTAAGTTATGAATTATTAACAAGATGAGAAAAAGAGAATTATGGACAGTGGTACACTTCCTAATCTGTTGCTGCCTTAGATCTAATATTTGCCTTTTTGAAATAATATTTTTTTTGGATAAGAAGATGCTACTATTAAAATTACTCGCAGGTGATTTTAAAAGAGAATGCGCTCTTTTAAATAACAATAAACAGAAGAGTCTTATGTGTTCTGGAAGAAAGATTGTTTTCTACTGCATTAAATTTGGTTTTTTCCTCTCCCAATGCTCCATAATAATAATAATAATAATAATAATAATAATAATAATAATAATAATAATAATAATAATAATAATAATAATAATAATAATAATAATCTTTATTGTCATTGTAATAAGATTGTAATAAATGAGATTGGTCCGAGCGCTGTGCCAACATTTGCATCAGGTGGAATACAGACAGCAGTGACAGCCATAACAGGAATCTCCAGGCAAACAAAATGGCTGACAAATGACAGTTGAGAACCCCACGTCTGCAGGACAGTGTGTATAAGCAACCCCACTGTCAGTACACCATTTATTATGTGTGTAAAATTCAAATCTGTTTGGCGTTTTAGGAGTTTTTTATTTCTTGTTGCAATGAACTTTGAGGAATCGCACTTGGCTTTCCCCCCCCTTCTCTCTCAGCTTTCCCAACAGAAAAGGATGGAATTACTGGTAGGGGTGGTGCTTCTTCATTTCAATTCTTGCAGTTGCCCCTTGTATATTCCCAAGAGATAATGATGGTGCCACCGTTACAGAACATAAACTTCGTGAAGAATCTGCGATCATTGTTTCATCAAGGCTTTGTTTACGATACAACATGGGTTTTAAAAATTCTCCACTACCCAGATCTAGGTTTCTTCTTGAGGATTTCTCTGCCTGAAACTTGTTTTTCTTACTTGTCCTAATAAATCCGAGTAATCCTTTTTTTCTTTAACTGATGTGTCACAATCAGTTGATATGTTTGTTTCTCTATAATTCTCTATAATTCACAGTAGGTTCAGAGCGAGTTTTTGATGGAAAAGTCTGCTGTGACACCAGGAGCTCAAAGCCGCTGCGCCTAAGCGCGCCACCATCTTGAGATGATAATTGTAATAAATTAGCATAAATTGTATGTACTAAATCTAATGAAAGTAACTAAAACTAAATACTAAATACTAAATACTAAAATATATTATCTCTGAATAGCATGAGAAAAATAAGTATACTAAATATCAAGTTTTTTTAAAAACATGTAGACATAACAATAATTTATCTTCATTGAAACAATGCATAAAGGTAGTGTAATTGAACAAAACTATAAAAATGACTTTTCAGTCATTTATTCAAGAAAAAAATCAACAGATATGCCTGCATCGAAAAAGTAAGTATACCCCTGGCTTGAATATCTGGAATTATCTCAATCTTGAGTAGCCATATCTTGTAACTTTATATCAGTTCTTTACACTGATTGGGAATAATTTTTACATACTCCTCCATGCAGAATTTTTGCAGTTTCACAGACCATTGCAAATCACCCTTTACAACATTTCAGTGGGATTTAGATTTGGCCATTGAATTGGCCATTCCAGAATCCTCCATATTTTTCCCCAACTATTCCTTGGTGGATATGTTGGAATGTTGGGGGATCATTGTCATGTGAGGTCCATTTTCTTTGGAGCTTCATTCTGATAGATTGGTCTCACATTATCCTCAAGCACTCTGGTACAACAGAGAATTCATAGTGTGTTGCCCAAGCCCTGTTGCAGCACAGTAGACCCAAACAATAATATTTCTGCCACCATGGCATCAGGTAAAATTCTGTCTTTGGTTTTCACCATTCTGTAGGCAAATACTATGTCTTTGCCTCATCTGTCCAGAACATGTTGTTCTGGATGTCCTGACCTTTGCCTAGGTATTCATGAACTTGCTGGGGTAGCCTGGCCTAGACAAGTTAGTAGCTTTCTTCTCTTATAGATGATTGTGCGGACAGTGGGATGATTGATACCCGATTGTTTGGCGATCATTTCAGATAGTCATCTGTACACGTTTTTGTGACTATCACAGAGAGCTAAGGATGGTGATATCACTCGTCAAAAACAATTAGCCACTCAAACTAAACATCCTCCCTGATCCTGTTTAACGATATTCTAAGTATTTTCAGCTGTTCTGGTGCACTGGATTCTAATTATAGGTATTTGAGGTAGTAATAAATGTAGGAGGGGTACTTACTTTTTCTACATGCAAATTTGCATTTATTTTTATAGCAATTATATTATGGCTTACAATGGACTATTAGAGATTAACAATTGCTTCACTCAATGGCTGAGCTTCTAATCCTAATTGTGGTTGTAGGTCAAGGACTGTCTATAAAAGGACATATTTGTTATATCCCCTTTATCAATATTACTGAAAAGATCAAATATCTGTATTTTGAAATAATTTGAAGTTGTCAAAAATTCAATGGGGTATAGTCACTTTAACATATAAATGTTATTTGATTTAGATAATTAAACAAATGCTTAATTTGAAAATAATTCATTCCAAATCTGAGCATTAATTCATCTGGCTGGGTATTCTCTGTTATAATAGAAAGTGTCTCTTTGACAAGCAGAAATATTTTACAGTTCATGTTTCTGAGGTAATTCATCTGAAACCTCTGAAAATAAACAGATTCAATTTAAACCTTTGCATTTAACCATACCTTTACTCTTGTTTTCAGAAACCATCCTGGAAAAGTCTGCCCTGGCTTGAATATTTTTTTTTTAAATTATGAAAATATTGTTTCTTCTGCTTAATAGCTTGATATTTTACTGCCTGTTTTTGCCCACAGAACCAAGAATGGGAGAGGAAAATGTAAAAATGGAAGCACTTCAATCTCAATCTTCATTTTTACTTGGACCATTTCCATCCTCATTGGTGCCTTCCTCTGCAGAGCCAATCTTCCAGCCCATCTCACAACCGTTGTCTCCCACACCAAAGCATCAGCCTGAATATAGTGATATGGTGAGAAGCACCTGACATTTCTTAAATTATCAATTATCAAAAAAACATTTTTGTTTTAATGTAAAAATTCTTTATATAAGAGACATAGTTAGAAAAACTTGAATGTAGACTGTGGTGTAAAAATAATACTAGTGATTGAGAAAATGATATTTTTGTCCTCAAAATGGAGCATACAATACAATCCCTCAGAATATGCAGCATCTCCTGGCACTTGTACTTTCTTCCTCCTACAGAACTTTGCCATTAGCCCTTTGTGTTCCTATTCTTCCCAATGAATAAATGTGAGGAAAGCTGCTGCATTCAGCTGAAAGATTTTATATTGCTTGATTCTGATCCTTGCCTTAGGGGTCTGGGTTTGATAGGGATAACAAATGGAAGGGTAATTCCAGCTGTTCGTTTACTTGCATCCTATCTTCATTTTTTTTTTTTTTTTTGCAAATAAGGCAGAAAACATCCAATACACCTTCCTCCTGTTTTCACCAGAACAAGTGGGTTGTTCTGGGAAACAGTGACTGGCCCAAAGTCATTCAGCTGGTTTTCATGGCTAAGGTGGAACTTGAATTCATCACTTCTCATTTTCTAGCTTGGTGCCTTAACCGCTAGATCAAACTGGCTCTCAAACCAGGAGATGTTTTCTCTGCAAAATATTTGGAAGGCAACACAGTCTCCTTGCTCTTGAAAAATGTGTTTCCATAAGGAGAGCCCTGCATTCTATTTTAACCCTCTTTTCAATTTTCCCCACTTTCCCTGCTTTTACACCACCCTGATAAGAATGCTGATATTTAGAGACTGAGTAGTGGTATTGTGTTGTAATATTGCCTTACATTCTCTATTTCATCAAATGTTTGAGTTTTAATATTGTGCTACCATGTTCTGTACTATTTTATTTGTCTTGGCTTTACAAATATGTGCTAAAACAGTGTTGAAGGCTAATTGTTATTTTGGTTCTTAATGTCAGGACGTTTTAGAAATCGCTAAAGACCTTATGAATGAGGTACTAGAAGAAGAATGCAAAGAAATCAGCAGTGCAGGAGCAGACTATGTACAAACAGCAATATGGTATGTATAGATATTATTGTTTTTAATGATATTTTGGAAACAGGTATTGGTGTTTGCTCATTTGTCCTTGTAGATATATCCTGAACACTATAATAAGTTAGTGCAACTTTCTCTAAGGTGGACATGCTCCAAACGTGTGCATTATAACTTCCCAAATTATGCCACTAGGCTTTTACTAAGAGTTCTAGCAGATGAGGTTTGGAAAGATTCAGATAAGACATTGATCACGGGTTGATACTGGATAACTTTTCTAATTTAGCTCTTTCTTCCTTCTGTCACCCTTCTCTTCTCTACTTCCCCTTCCTCTCTCCTTCTCCTCTCTCCCCTTTCTACTCCTTTCTTTCCTCCTCTTCCCCTCCCTCCGCCCTCTCTCCTGTCCCTCTCTTCTTCCCTTACCACTCTCCTCTATTTCATACTCTTCATCTGATTTACTTAGTGTATTTCAGCTTTTGAGCAAGCTGCATTTTATGTTGATGGTATTTATAATTCCTTTTCAATATACATATTTAATTTTAACATGTATCTTCTTCCTTTTTAAAAAAATAGAACAAAAAAGTATACATATATAATCATTGTGCTTTAAACCCCCCACCCCCCCAAGTCTAATTTTGACCGAGATGTAGAATTCTCAGCTATTCTCATCGTTATATTTATATGATTATACATCTTTACACGCCCCCAATTTGTGATTCTGTCTTTAAATCTCAGTAGTTTCCCATTGTAAGTATATTTCATGTTCCCTCTCCATTTTTCTGTTTCTTGGATTAGATTACCCTTAATTGTCTATAAATGGCAATCCTTATTGTTCAATGTTCATTACAATTCCCTTAATCTACTATATAAAATAATAAGTAGTAAACATCTCACTTTGTTTATCATCTTAAAAGTTCTATATATGTCCATGTTTCATATATTTTAACCCATGCTTAATTGTCCTTCTATTGTCGTATTCAAACGATTAGCAACTCAATTTAATTATCATGTGTAAAAGTGAATCACAAACCTCTGCTTTACAATCTCCCCATATCAGTTTCATATTTGTCCATATTCCATATATTTTAACCTTTATTGAATTATATTTCCATTATCATATCAACCAGTTAGCAACTCCATTTTTTTGTCGTATTTAGGAATAAACCCCTTATGTTAGCTTTATATTTTCCCATATAAAAATTTCTAGTTGTCTGATTTTTTCCTAGTGAGTCTTTTCTCCCACTTCTCTGTTCCTGCCTTCTCCCATTTGTTTGTTTTGACGCGTCTACCCTCTTCAATTTTCCCCAATTTTATATTTCTCTTTATTGGGGCGTAATCTCATATTTCAATTTTCCTTATGCCACTGACAACTTCTAAAACATCTTTTGTCTGCTTTTTATTCCCTTTTGTTGGGACACATCCTCCTTTTACAATTTTCCCTATACCACTGCCAAGTCCAATGGAGTTTTTCGTCTGCTTTTTATTTCCCTTCATTTCTATCCCTTCATTATCTTGCCCCCCTTCTTCTTTGCCTTCTTCTTTAAATACCTGCTTCTCTGAGTTCAGAATTCTATTTAGGCTTGATTTATGCATATTTAGGCTTGATTTATGCATATTTTTTATAATTTCACGTAGTTCTTCAAATTCCCAGCTTTCCATGATGTCCACTTCCAAAGTTACAGTTAGTTATACAGTTCTTATATGGGGGTTCTGATCCACCTTAAATTTAGCTATTTCAGCTGATGTTGAGAGGAAGAGAGGCGGGAACAATCTTAGTCATTTGTTCTTCCTTAATGTCCAGCTCTGTCACTTTGTGTGTGTGTGTGTGTGTGTGTGTGGTGTGTCTGTCTGTCTGTCTCTCACTCATTCTCTCTGTGTGTCTCTATGCGTCTCTCTGTCTCTCTTCCCTCCCTTCCTCTCTGTCACTCTGTGTGTGTGTGTCTGTCTCTCTGTCTCTCACTCACTTAATCACTCACTCTCTGTGTCTCTCTGTCTGTCTGTCTCTCCCTCTCCCCTCTGTCTCTCTCTGTATCTGTCAGTCTCTCTCTGATTCCCTCCCTCTCTGCCTCCCTCCCTCTCTCTCCCTCCCTCCCTCTCTCTCTGTGGCTGTCTCTGTCTGTCTGCATTTCTCATCTTCTGGCCGTGGCCCCACTCTGTGGAAAACATAGGCATGTGCGCAATTACAGCCTGGAGCAGGACCAAACAAGTTCCCGCAGGCTGTAATTGTATGGGCTATGCCTGCGCCTGTGTTTTCCATGGCGTGGAGCAGCGGCGAGGCTCTGTGGCTCCACGCCCTGGAAAACATAGGCGCACATGCACAGTCCATACAATTACAGCCTCGGAGACTTTGTAATGGTGGGAACTTGTTCAGACTTGTCCGGGCTTCTGCAGAAGCTTCCCTCCAAAGCCCTCTGAACGAGGAAGGGCCAGTTGAGAGAGGGGCTTTGGTCCTGCTTCGGGCTGTAATTGTGTGGTGCACGCGCCTATGTTTTCTATGGAGTGGGGCCGCGGTTGGAAGACAAGGAACGTAAGGTGGCGCAGCAGTGGCAGAAGAGCCATACTCAAGGGGCCAAAGAGCTGCATGTGGCTCGCGAGCCACGGTTTGTCAACCATTGCCATAGAGAATCTATGAGGCATTGCCAAGAGAAAGATGAGAGACATGAGACCGAACAATTCAGAAGAGCTGAAGGCTGCTATTGAAGCATCCTGGTCTTCCATAACACCTCAGCAGCGCCACAGGCTGAAAGCTTCCATGCCACGGCGCATTGAGGCAGAAATTGCTGCAAAAGGGCCCCCAAACTAAATACCGAGTACATATGCATGCTTATACTTTTCAGAGGTCCGATACTGTTCTATGTACAATCCTTGTTTTATTGATTGCATGTAATATTCTAATTTTCTGAGATTGAGGATTTGGGGTTTTCATGAGCTGTACGCCATAATCATCACAACTATGACAAATCACGGCTTGAACGATCTTGCTTTTGCATGTAATGAGTCTTATCTCATATATTAGTTTCACCTATTAAGTTGCATTACTGAAATAAATGAAATTTTGCACGATAGTCTAATTTTTCAAGTTTCACCTGTATATGCAGCTTTGTGTCTTTAATAAGAGACCTCACTCCAAGGACACTAGTATTACATTTTCCCAATAAGGCATAAACACCAATATATGAATACAAAGTGGTGGGTTCCAAAATGTTTTACTACCGGTTCTGTGGGCGTGGCTTGTTGGGGGGGGGCTTGACAGTCATGTGACTGGGTGGGAGTGGCTTGGTGGTCATGTGACCGAGTGGGCATGGTCATGTGATGGTGGGCATGGCCAGCTCAATGTCACTCACATGGAGTTGCACCTCGCCTGGCTTGATGGTTATATGACTGGGTGGGAGTGGTTTGGTGGTCATGTGACCGGGTAGGAGCGGCTTGGCCCTGTGTTGCATGTTATGGTGGGAGAGGAAGCTTTTTCAAAGTCATCTTCCCCTTGATACTAGCCAATAAGATGAGATTTTGCTGTCAGAAGACTGCCTGATGTACATTTCCAAATATTGTTTATCACCATTCTCTTGGTAAGACTGAGTGGAGAGATTTATAAAGAATAACAGAGTTGGAAGGGATCTTGGAGGTTTTCTAGTCCAATCCCTGCTGAAGATGAGACCCTATACTATTATGGACAATTTCTTCTTAAAAACCTCCAGTGACAGTATACCCACAATTTCTGAAGGCATCTCATTTCGTTAATTGTTCTGTCAGGAAATGTCTAATTTCTAGGTTGTATCTGTTTGATAAGTTTCCATCTCACAGATCCGTCTCACAGTTACTTCCAGTTTAGCCAAGAACCTCCTATTCTATACATTTTTTCTTGCCTGTGTAAAATCTTACTTCACTCTCCATTAAATTGCATTTTTGGTGCCTTATTGCAATATTCCAAAATTCTCACAGATCCTTCACAAAGAACCAGTTCTAATTTAACTGGAATACAAAACAATCTTTCCAGTCTGGAATTTCCTGACTCCCACCCCCTCCCCAGCTCCTCAACAGTTCTCAATGCTTTGCTATCCTTTCCTTTCTGTTATGTACAGAAATGTGCTTCTCTTTTATTGCTCATTTTCAAATTAACTATCCCTGATGCTTACACCGGAATTTCATTCAGGTAAACCCAAAAAAACAACACTTATTTCCTAAGTTGTCAAAATGGAAAGTGCTCCAAAGGGAATTACTCAGGAGGATGACATTAGCAATTCATTAACATAATTATGAATTATGGAGACATAACAAACTAATTAAGCAATGAGTTGTCCACTCATTGGGCAACTCATTGTTGGAGAAGCAGCGAAGGTCGGGGGTGACAAAAACCAGCAGTCGAGCAAATCAACTTACCAATACTGATCCTGACGGCAAGCTCCAGTCAGCAGCGGCGGCGAGTGGAGAGGGCAGTGGGAGGAGAGGCGGCAGGAGGAGAGGGCAGTGGCGACGGGGAGGGGAAAGGTGCTGGCTCAAAGCCACCAGTACGGCAAGCTTGCTGGCCCGTCCACCCCTGTCCCTGCTGCAACAGCGGCGGCTTTGGGAGATGCTGAGCAGCAATGGGGGTGCTGCCTGCCCCAGCAAGCTTTGTATCTACATGGCTGCAAAGCTTGCCAGGATGCTCCCTCCGTCCCTGCCATGGCTGCAATGGCAGCTGCTTCGGGAGATGCTGGCTGGCAGGGAGGGGAGGGGGTAGGCTACCGCAAATGCTTACCTCTGTGTAGGAGGAGGAGGAGGCAGTTCTGTGAATGCTCGTGGCGAAGGCAAGGCAGGGCAAGCTTCCGAGCCTGTTCAAGGGCGTGGCCAGCCAGTGCCACTACGGTTCGGGGACCCAGGCCAAATTACCACTACAGGTTCACACGAACAATTACAAATTGTAGGAACCCACCTTGGATACATAGCTATAATAAAAGTATCATATGTTTAAAACTACCAATAGTTTTTGATTTATGATCGTTTGTTTGGCAATTGTTCAAAGTTGCAACTGAGCTAAATGAAAGGGGCTTCCAACATTTGAGCTATCGCAGCATCCTGGTGATCACATGATTGCAATGTGGGTGGTTGGTGCCCACTAATAATTACAATATGGCAGCATTCCATCACAATTTCTAATATTCCATGCTGTCTTTCCATGAGCAAAGTAAGTGGGGAAACTAGCAGAAAGTTGAAAGTTGCAGTCACACAAGATTTGCACTGATGTTTCAGTGCTGGATATTTCTACTTATGTGAGCAATAGTACTAGGGGATTCTTCTAGTAAACCAACACTACCTAAAATACTTGGGTTGTTTATGCTCATATTTTAATTAACTTTTATTTGGGAGATGAAACTTTTATTTTAATATTGATGTGTTAATACATGAAACCTGGTTGTGCAAGTGAATAAGAAATACCTGTCTTGAGGAGCTGGTGAATTTCTAGAAAATTTAGAAATGTGCAGCTGGTTCTTTCAATTAAGGCTTCACAATGAATTTTATTACTTTTACAGGGTCTCTGACGCTACTATAAATGAACTAGTTACAGAAGCAATGTCTGGAATTTTGAGGCAGATTGCATCTGTTGTAATAAATGAAGAAAGGGAAAGATTTGAAGAAGAAAAACGTCAGGCTGAAAAAGAGAAGTAACTTTTATTGAACATTTGTTCTGACAGTTTAAATTTTCAGTGTGTACAAATTGCAGTACTACAATGTATTGCTGTATTGTGTTCTCTGAGCCAATCAGATGTGATGCTAGAGAGAGAAATTCATTCAATTAGACATGCAAAGATGTATAACAGTGACTGTTGGGGGAGCACCTCTATAGTGAGGTTTGCCTGAATCTGTCACAGTAACCATTCACCATGCACCTTGTT
Source organism: Rhabdophis nuchalis (assembly GCA_039707465.1). Taxonomy (NCBI): domain Eukaryota; kingdom Metazoa; phylum Chordata; class Lepidosauria; order Squamata; family Natricidae; genus Rhabdophis; species Rhabdophis nuchalis. The sequence continues at coordinate 222,848,281 of CM077643.1, read as the reverse complement.
AGTTATTCATTTGGCCATTGTATACATATGTATGTCAGTTAATATGTAGAACCCCTCATACTCTGGGGAATCTGGCTGCTAATGGTAAGGGTAGATTGCATGGTCTCATGTTCCCTCTTATAGATTGCTCCAAATATGTGAGAATTATTTAAACACCACTAGTGTAGAGCAATAGATTATACACAGATGGCTCTTGATCCAACTCAAGACAGACAGGCAGAAAATACAACATAACCAAACGATGTAACTTAAATAGAACATACTTAGTATTGTATCTTAGTAATGTTTCTATAAGTTATACATAATACTTTATAAGGCAGTTATTTTTTTTATTGAGAAACTTTGTTGTTAAGGTAAGTACCTGAAGTTTTCTTAACACATAATGATTGGATTTCATTCCATCATCATCTTAGGCAAAAAAGGGAAAAAGAAGAGAGAATACAAATGTTAAGCAAATCACTGGGTGCAGAACTGATAGAAGAAGTAATAAAGCAAGAAATACAAGAAATTTCAGTTAAGGAGCTAAAGTACGTGAGTTGCAGACCCATGTTATTTGCTGACTGTTATGCCTTTACCATTATTAGTTTTATTATACTTGTTCCACAAATAATTATTATGCATGTTTTCTTGCAATGGATTCTTTGTTATGAAAGATAAAGTAAAAACTCTTCTTAGGATAAATAACACTTATTTTAGCTGTTTTTCTGCCACATTATAATCTGTCATTCTATTTACTGTGGATGTTTCTAATACTCTGGCTCCAATAATGAAATGTATATCTGTTTCCAAGCAGCTAGTTGCATTTTTATTTCTTTTCTCAGAACTGTGTATTGTTTTCTATATATCTTAGGCTATTTGTCACCAAGTGAACATCTAAGTAAATAAATTTATTTCTTCAGTTTAGGGCTTTCCCTGTTTTTAATAACATAATGATTCAGGATTTTAATAAAAGATAGTTATTATATAACCACTTATAAGAAACTGAATTTTCCCAGCCTTGATTTCAATAGTTTCCCCTTGCAAAGTTGTTCAGAAATAGGGAAGCATTGGGGACTGTGGAGGAGAAAGAGCTCTTTTCTGAGTTGTTTTCTTCTCACACAGTCACTGTTTATAAACCAGAATATTTTTCATAATGCAGGAATAATAAATACTTTCTTTTTATTTTACAAATCATAATTTAGTTCAACTTAGATGCCCATGTTACTTTGTATGCAGTGATCAATAATTTCCATTTTACCTATACTGCAGTTCTTATCAACAGTGTTATTTAATTTATATGACATAACATTTGCTTTTAAACAGTTCTTGAATTGTTCTTCGAAATAAAATATTCTAATCATCTGTTGTATGACAGAAAGCCATTAGTGCTATAATCTATCTTGAGATATCTATTAAATTAATTTACTATATCTTAGGTGTGCTGTGGAGATAGATCAAAAGGCACGCATCGTCCGGTGTTCACAGGAAATCTGTGCTGAAATGATGGATGCATTTTTGGAGGATGAAATTTTCCAAAACGCTAAGGAGACCCTGCAAGAACTTCAGTGCTTTTGCAAATACTTACAAAGGTATGTAAAATATATTAAAGTTGGCTCTTAAGAAGTTTAATTATTCTCTTAACTTGTATCACATTTCTTCCACTAGTAAGCTTAGGATAAGATGTGTAAAATCTTTTCATTATACTTGCAATTTTATTTTACAGGACATAACTGCACGACAAAACTTGTCTCTTAAGTTTTAAATCGTGGAAGTACTTCTCTTGCAAATTATCCTGTGATCTCTAATTGTCATTTATATGTAACTATATGATATAGTTACATATCGTAATGTGTTTGCCTGCTCTGCTCTGAATTTCCAGTGGTAATGCTGGTAAAGTTAGCTACTCTTACTTTTGCCTAACAAGTCCATCCAGTATAAACTTTTCAATGGGATTTGGGACTAAATCCAAAGTTGAACTTTATATGCAGTCTGGTTGGAGAGAAAAAAGCTTGGCCATTCATTCATTCATTCTCTCTCTATAGCTGTCCATCTCATGCAAGTGACTCTTTAAGGTGACTAAAATAGGAAGGCAACAAGAAAGACACATATCACTTCTCTTTTTTAAAAACTATAAGGCAAGTGAGTAATTGAATGAAGAGTACATATAACTGCTATGTTTTATACAGAAGGCTGTATATAGCCTTTTCTTCCTCCTAATAGTGCAGAAAACATTTGCTTCTCCACTAAAACTGGTTGTAATCTGGTATCAAGCAGATAAAATACAATTGAAAGGATGGTTCTAACAAGTTGTGTATTTTGGCAATCAATGAACTTTGTTTGTACATTCTCTTGAAGATGGAAAGAAGCTGTTTTGGCCCGAAAGAAATTGAAACGACAGATGAGAGCATTCCCAGCAGCACCATGTTATGTAGACCCAAAAGATAAATTGAAAGCCCTTTCACCCTCTGCAGAGTGTCCAATTGTCAGGGAGCATCTAATGAAAAGAATTGTGAACTTGGGACATGCCGGGACTCTTGGTACCGCCTGCCTGCAGTAAGTACTGTCTCCATATACATGACAGAAGAGCATGTAGCAGTTACCTCTTTCCTCACCATGCTTTGTTGGTATCAGGTGTTATGAGCCATGGTGGCGCAGTGGTTAGAGTGCAGTACTGCAGGCTACTTCTGCTGCCTGCCGGTTGCCTGCAATTTGCAGTTCAAATCTCACCAGGCTCAATATTGACTCAGCCTTCCATCCTTTTCCAAGTTGAGTAAAATGAGGACCCAGATTGTTGGGGGCAATAGGCTGACTCAGTAAACTGTTTAGAGCAGGGGTCCCCAACCTTTTTTGCACCAGGGACCGGTTTCATTTTAAAGAAAACTCTGCGGACCGGCTGAGTGGCTCAGCAGTCATGTGACTGGGTGGGCGTGGCCAATTTGGAAAATGTGAAACTCACTTAACAATGGTCTTGGTTAGCAACCAAACTTTTGGGCTCAATTGTGGTCATAAGTTCTCTCTCTCTCTCTCTCTCTCTCTCTCTCTCTCTCTCTCTCTCTCTCTCTCTCTCTCTCTCTCTCTCTCTCTCTTTTCTTTCTTTCCTTCTGTCTCTCTTTCTCTCTTTCTCTCTCTCTCTGTCTCTTTCTTTCCTTCCCTCTTTCTTTCTCTTTCTCTCTCTTTCTTTCTTTCTCTTTCTCTTTCTCTCTTTCTTTCTCTCTTTCCCTCTTTCTCTCTTTCTCATTTTTTCTTTCTTTCCCTCTTTCTCTCTCTCTTTATTTCTTTCTCTTTCTCTCCTTCTTTCCCTCTTTCTCTCTCCCTCTCTTTCTTTCTCTCTCTTTCTCTTTCTGTCTCTTTTTCTTTCTTTCCCTCTCTTTCTCTCTTTCTTTTTTTCTCTCTTTCTTTCCTTTGTCTCTTTCTTTCTCTTTTTCTCTGTCTGTCTTTCTTTCTCTCTCTTACTTTCTCTCTCTCTCCCACTTTCTTTTTCTTTCTTTCTCTTTCTCTCTTTTTCTTTCTGTCTCTCTCTCCTTCGTCCGCCCATCTCTGTCACTCTGTGTGTTTGTGTGTCTGTCTGCCTCGCATTCAGGCACTTAATCACTCATTCTGTGCCTCTGTCTATCTTTCTCTCCCTCCCTCTGTGTGTGTGTGTGTATGTCACTCTCTCTGATTCCCTCCCACCCTGTCTCTCTCTGTGTCTATGCCTCTCTCTGTCGGTCTGTTGTCGTCCCGTCCCGTCCCGTCCTGTCCCCCCACCGCGGAGACTCCTTAGCCCGGCTCGACTCGCTCACTCGCCTTAGCCTGCCCCACCTGGGCGGCCGCTGCCGCGCTTGGTTGCTCGTGCACTGGTCAGGCTCCTTCCAGGAGCTGAGAAGGCTCCGTGGGGTGGGGGTGGGGGGGAGGAACCTCCGCAGCCCCTGGAAGAAGACGAGTGGGCTGCATGCCGGTTGGGGAAGCTCTGGGGGGGCAGGGAGGAAGGGAATCCGCGGGCGGTAGGGAGGGCTGTTGCTGCGGCGCGCAGGAGTCCCACCGTCGACAAAGGTGGAGGAAGAGGCGCACTCCAACCGCGCGAACAGCCCCGCCTGCGCTCTCCCGCGCGCTCTGCCCAGGGGGCTGCTCCCTCCTCCTCCTCTCCGGCCCTGCGGCCCGGCTCCTACCCAGCCACCCAGCGGCACCGGTCCGCGGCCCGGGGGTTGGGGATCCCTGGTTTAGAGGGCTGCAAAGTACTGTAAAGCAGTATATAATAAGTGCTATTGCTATCATGCAAATGATACAATATCATTCCCACTTCTCACAATGCTTCGTATGTTATCCTGAGGAATTGGCACATTTTTTCTCTCTGATCACTTCCCTTTTCTTCCTGTTATATTGGAGAATATATGCTGCAGAGAATTAGGGCCAGTCATTTCTGATGCATCTATGTCAAGTATTTTGCTTGCTGCTTGTGTAAAGGCTTTGAGATCCAAACCAACAATGTGTCATTTATAGGGCAGCCTGTCTGGGAGATCTGCAGTTTGAGATAGCAGGAGCAAGATATTTCCTCTGAACTCCTGCCATTCTTTCAATATCCTTTCCCTGACATTTCTCCTCATTCTTCAGTTGCACTTTCTGTAACTTTTAAGGAGTTCTCAGAGTGATGCCGTATTTTTCAGAATATAAGACGCACCAGAGTATAAAACACACTAAGATTTTGAAGAGGCAAATTAAAAAAAAAAAGTTATTGCACTCTGTAGACCTCCCAAAAACGGCCTGTTTTTTGTCAAAAAAAGGGGTATGAATAGCCTTTAGGGGGCTTGTAGAGTGCTCCTGGGGGTGGGGGGGGGGGCAAAAACAAGCAAAAATTGGTCTGTTTTTCACTCATTTTCGCCTTTCCCAGTCCCCAGGAGCACTCTGGAAGCCTCCTAAGATTATGCATGGCCATTTTTGAAAAGGGGGCCGGGTTTCGGAGGCCAAAAATGCTGTATTCAATGTATAAGACGTACCCAGATTTTCACCCTCTTTTTGGAGGGAAAAGGTGTGTCTATACTCCGAAAAATACGGTAAGATACGGTGGCTGCTTAAATAGGGAAGTACTGTAACTATTTCCCAGGACATTTCTTTGAGGATACTATCATAGCAGTGATGCTAGCTAACAATGGGAGATGCTGGGAGCTATAATTCATCACTTCCAGAGAGCTACAGATCCTTCATCCCTGTGCTTGGCTGATTAGTTTAAATTTTACATACTTCAAAATATGTTTTTTTAAATAATGTCTAACTTTCTTTTCTATTTATTTAAGTTTAAATCTAAAACAAATTAATCTAAATTGATACTGCTACTACTTAACTTAACTTAACCTAGAGACAAAAGGGAGCCAAAAATCAAGCACAGAGTGGAGAATCAGCACAATAAGGCAAGGAGCCCAGAGTGCTTCAGCCCAAAGTCCTGGGAGGCCTGACACAAGCCCACACATACCTCTCGACTCAGGAGCTGAAAATCCAGGAAGGATTTTCAGCTCCTGAGTGGAGTATTCAATGTCTCCACAACACCTGAGATACCCATTGCTCTTACCTGGGACCCTTCTTAACAACCTGTATGGTCACTTACAACCACAACCAAGAGTGATGAGATTGCAGTTATTGATTGAAGTAGTCACTTGGCCAATCACATGATGTCTCACTTAATAACTGGTTTGCTCTACGATTGAGGTTGGGGTCCCAGTTGTGATAGTAAGTTGAGGATTACCTGTGTGTAATTGTGGTAAATCAATCATGAGAGAGACGTCCTTGAAATGAATTGATTTACTTTTACCATTACTAGTCCCCAAATACAGAGATTTTAATGTGCTTTACATTTGTATTCAGTCCTACCATATTTGCTTTTTTAAAATGTCTTAAAAAGGCCTGGGTATGGTCAGAGTTGGTACTCTGTGTCAGCATAAAATTAAAATAAAATACAGTACAGCTGTGTTATTCTATCAAAGAAAATATTACAGGAGGACTTTTTAAACTGATAGATGTTCTTTGCATAGCAAATAATGATTAGTTCTAATTTATATCTACATCAATTAGCAGATATTTTTCTAAGATATATTGGATTTGTTCATAGCATAAATAACAGCATTGTAACAATTTGTAGTTGCATCATATCAGGAAATAGGAAACTATTCTTCAGTTTAGTTGAATGTTAGATGGAGGTCCTTATAAATTTGACAAATCAAAGGGTACCAGGTGTTGGCTAAGTAAGAATGAGAAATGTTTGCTGATTGATATAGACAAGTGATTCATACATTGGTATTTATTTTCAGGTTTCAATGGATACGGAACAAGACTATCCACCAAATGAAAGTTCAGCATTTTTATCAGCAATTATTACAGTATGTTGGATTTTAATTAAATTATGTTAGAACAAAGACTGAAAGCTTTGAGGTTACTGTCAATCATTCTAATATAACTAAAGTCATGAGAGATTTAAGAATTAAATATATTTTGAATCAAAAAGGAATCCATACTGATTTTATGAGAAATAAGTTTTGTGACACTTGAACAAAGAAGAGATCCTTCTGTTACATATGTTACCAGAAGTGGAGTACTGGACAAGATGCAGGAGAAAAGTGCCCTGCCCAGTGAACTTTCAGCTTTTTCTCTGTATAATGAGTTTTAAAATGCATTTAGACAATTGCTAATTATATACATGATGTTTCATCTAGTACATGACCTGCAAAAGTCATGTTTTAACAAGATTTTATAAGAATAGATTTTTACATGTCCTAATGCTTTGGAGTATATTTTAGGGGGGGAAAATCAAGTCATAAACTAGTGTGTTTTAACCATTGTTTAATAAACCATTAAGATGGTTCTCGTAGCAACTATTAAATTAATCAGAGAGGCTTGTTCTGGAAATACATTTTCAAAAAATTTATTTTGGATTCATTGTTCTTATTTATTGAAGTAAATAATTTTCAATGGCCTTGTTTTAAAGTAATCTATTTTTCTTGTATTTAAGGAAATACAATCTACATTGAATATGGTTACATATTTTAATATTATGTTGTGTGTCTCAGAGATACAGCGTGGAGTCCACTAGATCTACCATCATTAATTGCTGAAAATATTCCTATGAAACAAGAAAAGATATTTTGGAAAGCACTGCTGGTGTTGCCAAGTTATGATGACTATCCTGATGAAGATACCAGCAGGTACAGCTTGAATTGAGACAGTGCAAGAGAGTCAGAGTTAGTGCGTTGATTGTACAGTTCTCAGGTTGAATAGGATATTGTTGATAGGATATTATTCCCACTCATATCTTGTTAGTAATAATATGTTGTTGTCTAAAGAAGTGTTTCAGCTCCTAAGTACATTGTTCATAATTTCAGTCTTCTAGAGCAATTTTTGTTCTGCTTTTAAAACCTCTTGCTATTTCTGCTTACTAATTTCTCACTTATTTGCCACTTATTTTCAATTCCTCAGAGTTCTCTATCACCAGAGGAGAGCTTTTTTATTTGCTGCAGGAAGCAAGCACGTAGGCTTTTTTTCCCTTGCCTTGCCCATTGTTTTCCTGTCAGGAGAAAAATCTCTAATATTTGGAGGCTAATTCTCATTATTGCCTCCTGCCTTCCAAACTCATGGTTGAAGAACAGGCAGAAGTATTATACTGGCTGGTCTCCATAGCAATGGGTTGCCCAGCAGTAAAGCTCAAATCTTTCATGTCTTCATTTCACCTTTGAATCTAGGGAATGGATTTAAAAAGTAAATAATATTTAAAAAGTAAATAATATTTAAAAAGTAAATAATATTTAAAAAGTAAATAATATTTAATTTATGTTTGCATTCAATGAAAATTAAGTTCAACTAAGGATAATATTATTTTCCTCCCATATATTATTATCCTAATGCTGTCACATTGAACATTACCTTTGGGAGGGATTCTGGGGGCTGTACTCCAGATAATCTTGATTGAACTTTTCAGGTCATATGCTCCTAAATTAGAGTGGCAGGAGCAGATAATTTTTGGAGCAAGAGTCTGGAAAGTATTTTCTGCATATTCTTAGATTAAATTTAGAGAAATTTTCTAAGACAAAATCATTATGCCCTGGAAAAGTGAATAGCCTTTTGCATGTTTATAGTTTGCAAGGTAGCATTTGAACACAGTTCATGATTTATAAATACAGAAAATGGAAGAGAGGATTATAACTTAGAGGCAGTATCAATGTCACTAGCCAATGTATACATCTATCTTTGGATAGTCTGTAGGCTAAGAGTGCTATCAATTTTATATAAATAAACTTCAACAGCTGCGTTAAAGGTAGCTTAGGATTGTTGTGCGTGAAGATATCCCAGTGAGCTTATCTTTGATTCTGGGCTTCTCCAAAGTTGGTGGAGATAGCATCCACGCATGGGTTAACTCTGTCAGTATTCAATAGGGCTGAGTCTACAAAGTGTAACGTCATAGCTCCTGAGGAAGCTCCTCCCAGCTTTTTAGATTCAGTTCTCTTGGACTGGCAGTGCTTTCAACTCCTTCAATTTTGGACTAAAAAGATCAAATTAAATTCTACAATTTGGTTTAAATTTCTCAAAAAATTTCACAGCCTTCAATTGGATTCAGGAAGGCAGGAGAGGAGAGCTTTGCAGCTTTGCGCCCTTGCCCTTGGGCAGGGAGGGCGCTAGCGGTTCGGAGCGGCCTTACAAGGCTTAACAGGCGGCAATTTCTACCAAGAGACAAGTCCACGAGGAGAATTCCAAGGCCTCTGTCTTTTGCAGCTCGCCGTTTTTCCTCCGACCACTACAGCTCCACAGTAGCCTCAGAGGCTCCACCGAGCTAGCACAGCGGCAAACAGATCTCTGCTGCTGGCCATCGCCACTGCCGCTTCTTCTAACGCCGCCACCGCAGTCGCTGCTGCTGATGCCACCGCGACCGGCAGCATGTGGACCTAAAACCAATGAGTAGTCAGGAAGAGAGATGGGCATCATAAATCAGTCACATACAGTACAGCAGTCTGCCATTCAACTTCTTCAAAAGCTGGGAGGAGGAGCTTCCTAAGGAGCTATGACGTTACACTTTTAGACTCAGTCCTATTGGATACTGACAAAGTTAACCCATGCATGGATGCTATCTCCACCGTCCTGAGAAAGGGCGTATCAGGTAAGCACCAACACCCATTCTCACTGTATACGGTACTTTTTTCCTTCTCTATAATACAGCACAATGCTTCCTTTCTTGTCTTTTCTCAGCACAGTAAAGGCTATGGTATCTTTATACCATATATACAATCAATAAGGTCAAGTAATACTAATTCTTTGAATCCTATTAAACCTAGTAAGGATATTTTTTTTCTCAGAGAAAGCATGAATGGGACTAGACGGTGTTTTTTAACCAAATAACCAAATTGAGAAAATACTAAAAATACACAAGAATACAAAAATACAGCAGAGAAAATACACATTGCAACTGTAAATCATGTGGAATAGAACTATAAATAGTCCAGATAAGGTTGAGCCTCTTCAGTGATTGTTGCGATGCTTGAAATTAATGAATTAGTGTTGTTCACACTGCACACTACTGTTGCAGGTTCTATAGATTTATTTTCTTAAGCTGATTTTAATCAGCTTCAAAATCTAATATTAATTGAATACATCTTCAGCATCTTATACCATTTGATAAATTAATGGTTTTTGTATGATAACAAATATTTAACAATTTAATTGGGCATAGTGCTAGGAATCATATCTGTGATACAGTTCTGAAAGTACTTATTTCTTTTCTGATTATATAGAATTCTAATGGAATGGTTGAAAGCTAAATTTCAAATCAACAGAAATGAAGAGGAATCTGCATCTCGGGCAAATAGCAGAATTCAGACACTTGCACTGCATACATCTCTCCAGTCACAAGAAGATCAAGAAACCTGTCTTAATGTGTGCATAAAGGTCTGCTCAAGAAATAATTTTCTGATGCCACTATGTTGACAGATAGTCTAAAACATGTTCTGTTTTGGGCATTTCAAGACTGGTGGGTTTAAATCAATGTCTCCCAACCATGGCCATTTCCAAGGGTATAGACTTCACCTGCCAGACATCTTATTAATGGCTATGCTGGCAGTGGAATTCTGGAAGTTGAGCATATGCCCAGAAATGGCTAAGGCTGGGAAACATTGGTTTAAATCTTACTAAGAAATATGAGATTAGAAGACAGTAAGGTTGCACCAGGCTTTATTTCAGCAACTAGTGCCCCTCTTTGAGGGAGACAGGTGGTTTGGAAATATAAAATAAAAATAAACTGTCACCTGAATGTTTAAAAAAAATTGAAAGTATTAAAAAATCAATCCTTGGACTTGTAATGTTTTTGAGAACTCTTTTATTCACAAAACTTTACTGTAGACTTTGAAGAATGCTTCTGAATTTTAAAGTGGGCACTTCTTTCTCTTTCTATAAATGGAAATAAATTGTTTTCCATGTCCTGTGTAGATGGCTTGTGGAACACTTGGAACTTCTGAACTTGACGATCCAGAAACTTTGAAAGAACTACTTGGAACTAGTGGGCTCCTTTTTCTTCTATCACCTCAAGTAAGAAGTGATGATCCTGCAGAGGAAGATGTATATTGGCTTTCAGCCTTACTTCAGCTGAAACGGCTCTTTCAAGTAATACCTTTCCAACCAAAACTACCTCTTGTGGTTCTTGTCCCCAGTCTTGGAAATGAGACTGTGAAAAAGGAAGTAGAGGAAGGTATGTCAAGAACTTTGAACTAATATAAGTCATTTATGCCAATATTCAAGATAGAAACAAATTTAATTAGCTTATAAATAATGTAGAGTTTAGAACTCTAAATAGAAAATCTAGGCTTTTGTCAAGGAAAGCTAGAGCTGAATCTTCTCAAATATGTTTTTAGATGGATGATAATGTTGGTTGGTATTTTCCCAAAAAAGGAGTTGGCTAGTACTAAGCCTCCATAAGTACCTGCTGAGGCTCTCATTTTTCACCCTTTACCTAGTAGAGCGCTTGTGTTAAGTGCTGAAGATTGCAAGGGACTAGGAAAGGGAAAGGAAGTTCTGTGGTTCTCATTCAAGTGAAGCTAGTTCTCTATCTTGAGTGGAGAAAAGGTTTGTACATGAGTGCAGATCATGTACTGAGAAGCTGTGTATGAGACTTTATATAAAAAGTTTTCTATGTGCATCTATATGCAAGAGAGAGCAAATTACATGAACATTACACAAACATGCTAATTAATCTGTCCCCTAGCATTTGATATACTTAAACCTTTAAAGATTACTGACCTCTAGCTTAGACAGTTCATATAATTGTCCCTGTTTCTTCCTGTGCATATCTGGGGAGGATAAGAAGATCAGCCCTAGATGCTACATACACCTACAATATTTTATTAAGATTGCTATGGCAACAGATCCTTGCAAATCTAAATGTGCTTCCCTTCCTCCTGCTTTTACAGGTACTCCTTGACTTACAACAATTTGTTTGAAGTTACAACAGCAGTGAAAAAGTGATTTATGAATGGTTTTCACACTTAAAACCAATGCAGCGTTCCCATGGTTATATGATCAAAATTTGGGTTCTTGGCAACTGGCATGTATTTATGATAGTTGGAGAATCCCAGGATCATGTGATCACAATTTGTGATTTTCCTAGCTGACTTCTGACAAGCAAAGGCAACAGGGAAAACCAAATTCACTTAATGACCACATGATTCACTTAACAACTGCAGTGATTCACTCAATAACCATGGCAAGAAAGGTCGTAAAATGGAGTGCTACTCACTTAACAACTGCATTGCTGTGGTCATAAGTCAACGAGTACCTGTATATATCACACAAATTAGGGAAGTGCCTGTTTGACATGTTTTCATAACCGTCCCTCCTCATCTGGGTTTAAACAGTGTTTACTGGCTGCCTTGGCAATAAAACAACTCTCCCTTCATCAAGATCACCCTCTTTATTCTCTGCATTATATGACTAAAGTGCAACTTCTTGTTTTCAAAGGTTTGATGCTGCCTGACTTGATTTCAGCTAAACTTATATCAAACTACAGTGTTGTTGAAATCCCAGATTCTGTCAATGATTTGCAGGGTTCCCACAAGGTAAGAACTTTCTATGGATGGAGTTTGTAATCCATGGCCAGAACAAGCATATCTTTGCAGCAACAAAGGGCAGCTGTATGATTCCTGGAAAGATCACAGTAGTTTTAAGAAATTATTGACAGATGCTCCATAGGCACCCATACATGGAACTGAACTTTGTCATGCATAATTCTATCAGCTGTTATAATAGGAGAACATTATTCTTCACTACATTTTAAATATTGCATTTAATATCAATCTTTTTAGAACAAAGCAAAATTTTCTCATAATGAATCCTGGAAATAAATGTGCCATCTGTTTCTGATTCTTGGAAAACAGCATTTTAAACCCTATTGATATTGATATTTTTATTTTTGTTTCTTTACATATATATGATTTTTGCTGGTGGATGATTTACTTTCTGTTTTTCTGTGGTTGATTCTTAATCTTTTAATGGGAATTGCATGCTCTAGACCAGTGGTGGGCAAACTTATTAGTCAAGAGAGCCAAATATCAACAGTACCACGATTGAAATTTCTTTTGAGAGCCAAAAGGAGTGGCCGGGTGGGTGTGGCCAACTTGGAAAATGTGGTGAAACTCACTTAACGACGGTCCTGCTTAGCAACCAAAATTATTTCTTTTTCTTTCTTTCTCTCTCTCTACCACTTTCTTTTTCTTTCTATTTTTCTTTCTCTCTTTCTCTTTTTGTCTCTGTCTATCTCTCTCTTTATCTGTTTCTCTCCTCCCTCCACCCATCTGTCATTCTGTGTGTGTGTGTGTGTGTCTCTCTCTCTCTCTCTCCCATCTCTGATTCCCTCTCTCCCTCCCTCTCTCTCTGTGTCTCTCTGTTTGTCTCTTCCTCCCTCCCTCTCTCTCTGTATGTCAGTCTCCCCCTCCCTCTCTCCCTCCCTTCCCCCCCCCCCCAAGCAGTGGAAAGCCCGGCACGGGTTTTCACGCAGTGAGCGGGCGGGGGGAGAACCCGAGGCCGCGGCCATCCAAGCACCCACGGAGGCTGTCCGGGCGCCGCATGCCCACCTCCGTCCCAGCCGCATGCGGCAGCCAGCCCCGGAAAGCATGGCTCGGCGCTCTCTGCAGGCGGCTGTTGCTGCTGCTGGCCCCGAGCCCTGCAACAGGCAGCTCCCACCGTCCGAGCGCATCGGGCAGGACAGCCGGCCACGTTTCCACCAGGTCCCTCTTTGGCCTCTCGGGTGCGGCTCTTCCTCTCTCCTCCCCCCCCCCCCCCCCCCGGAGGCAGCGGAGGGCCCGGCATGTCGGTTCGGGGGGCTCTGGCTGCCTCCCCCTGGAGCGAGTGGACAAGCGAACGGGCGGGGGTAGCGCCCGGTCTGCGGCTGCGCCGGAGCAGTCCGGGCGCCATGCGCCCGCCTCTCTGTGCGCACGGCGCCTGGACGGCTCCGGCGCAGCCACAGCCCCAGGCATTCCCCCCGCCCGTTGGCTCGCTCGCTTGCTCCAGGGGAAGGCAGCCAGAGCCCCCCCAACCGACATGCCGGGCCCTCCGCTGCCTCCGGGGGGGGGGGGGAAGGAGAGAGGAAGAGCTGCACCCGAGGGGCCAAAGAGGCTTTGGCCCCTCGTGGCTCGCGAGCCGCGGTTTGCCGACCACTGCTCTAGACAATATTAGAAATGATCAGTTCAACATACTGACTTTTGTTCCATTCTTCATGGGAATAAAGGTCTAAGAGGTTGGCTAAAAGATTGACATTTAGAAAAAGAAAATAGTTTATTAGATCTAAAAACGATGGTCTAATACTAATGCCCTTGGACTGGTATTTGGGAGACCCAAGTTGAAATCCACCCTCGGTCATGGAAGGTGACACTGACTTGAGCCAGTCTTTCTGTCAGTCCAACAACTTCAAAATGTTGCTGTTGCTGGGAATGGGAGAAGGAATTGCTATGTATGATGCCTTGACTTTATAAACAAATATAAATCTAATAACAAAATAGTATAAAAGAAGAGCTGGACTAAAATGTTTCAATCTAAGCAATCTGGGAAGGATTTGACACAGGAATTGCACTTTATCTTTTCTCTTGGCAGATTGTGAATTTATTGTCTCTGCTTTTATCCACAGCTCTCTGAGGCAATACAGTGGTTGGTCACTCAGTGTCCACAGTCTATCAAACTTGGCTGCCAGACCATCATGCAGTACCTTGAAGATGGCCTTCACTGTAATTTCACTCAGGCTTTCTACCAAGATAAATGGGAGAGACATATGGCTGGGTTACCCTCTCAAGACCCTAGCATCATAATAGAGCTGTACAACAGTGTGATACAGTTTCTAGCTGAAGTTGCCACTTCAGAAGATCTCAGGGATTTGTCCTGGCCTGTAACCGAATTTGCAGAGGCTGGAGGCAACAAGTGGCTTCCCCACCTCCAGTGGAACAAACCCAGCCATCTTGCATGGCTAAAGAAGGCGCTGCTGTCCTTTCAGATTCCACAAATGGATGTTCCTCCTTTTGGTGGTAAGAACCTTCTATCTAAGGGCAGATCACAATTTTAATGCGCATAGAAATTTAAAATTGAATAAGCAGGCATGGGTTAATATGTGTCTCGAAGGAATTACAATGATTGGGATATAAAATAAAAACTGATTTCCCCATAATTTGGCATAGTAAAATAAATGTTTTTCTATTCCCTCTTCTCCCAGCTCCCTGGCTTCCTGTTTGTGCCATGATTTTCCAGTATGTGTCCCAAACAGCTAGCTCTCATCAGACCCAGGAAATACTCCAATCTCAGGTAGAGAATTTGTTGAGCAATGTTTACTTGAAATGGAAGGATCAGAAGCATGCCAGCGCAGAAAAAGATGGCCCTTCTGTTTGGGAAATTCCTTGGGATCAAATCTTGGCTTTGTGCATTAATCATAAATTGAGAGACTGGAATCCTCCTCGCATTTCGGTAGCACCAGGTAAAAATTCTTTGATAATTTTTCAGTTTTGTTACAGATTTCTTTTTAAATTGTATTTGATATATTAGTTTTGGAACCCTATACTTTAGAAAAAGTTTTGTTTTTTCATTAAACATTATTTGGGGAGACATGATCAAGATGTATAAAATTATTCATGGCATGGAGAAAGTCGATTTTTCCTCTCAAATGTTTCTCCCACTGAAACCAGGATTTCAAAGGCTACTACTATTGAACTTTCAATGTTACCACCAGTTTTGAGGTAACATTTTTCGTAGTAATTTTTAGTAGCTCTGATTTAGGAAATGCATAATTGGATGCCCAACCCTTTTCAGCTTAATATTCATAAAAATGCATGGGCTTGAAACACAATCTTATTTAAATTTAATATCCCTTCGACCGATCCGCTCCCATAGGGAGGGTCTTCTCCAGGTGCCGTCGGCCGGGCAATGCCGGTTGGTGACGCCCAGGGGAAGGGCCTTCTCTGTGGCGGGCCCTACCCTCTGGAATGACATGCCTCCCGAACTCCGCACCACCTCAGACCTCCACCTTTTCCGCCGTGCCTGAAGATGCACCTGTTCCATCAAGCCGGCCTAGCGTGACCACCCGTTAACGACTGAGTTTTAGTCTACAAATTTTTAATTAGAGGGATTTTAATACGTGGTTTTAGCACAGGGTTCTTAAGTTTAATTGTGGTTTTAGAATATGTATTTGTATATTTATATGGTGTTTTTAATTTCCTGTGCGCCGCCCTGGGTCCTTTTGTAGGAGATAGGTGCGGGATATAAATCAAATAAAACTAAACTAAAACTAATATTACACTTTATTATTTACTAGTCCCACCCCAACTTAAAAATCATCTCAGTAGCAACTCTAGAAGCCTCACAGAGGGATATTGTTTTTATGTTCTAAAAATCTCATTATGCTTCTTGATTAACTAAATGTTTTATGTTTTCAGTCTTTTGGTTTAACCTGTTTTAGATGTTGATATTTTAAAAAAATATTAGTTAGAATAACCGAGAAAAACAAGTATTTACGCCATTAAGAGAAAAAGTCAAATCAACTTCTTTGTAGCACAATTTAATAAAAATTTCTAAAAGAATAACCTCATTAAAAATACCAAGCGTATTCATTTCCATTTTAAATTAATTTTTCTTCTTTATTTTGTGCAAGAATTTTTTTTTGAAAAAATGAAAAATATGAAAAAATCTGCTGTATTCTTTCTATAAAAAATTGTTAAGGGTATTCAGTTTTCTTTATAAATTTCATTGTAAATGAAGAGGTAAAAGTTTATATTGATGTTATATTATCATATTAAATACTTTTATTAATTCCTGTATTTTAAACTTTCCTTGAAATTTGATGGATAGGATAGAAAAGTTAAACAAATAAGCTCTCCAGTTCATATTTTATATCTGCATAGACTAAAATAAAAGGATAGAAAGATAGATTTCTTGCTTGTCTCCCTGCTTAGTTAAGCTAGCATTCTATATAAATTGATACAATTTTTATTTTAATAATAAAGTCACTGGGAGTTGGGCACTGTAAATAAATAAGCATAAATAAATTGTGATGAACTTGGAAAAATCTGCTTGATGTTAATTTCCTGATGGTTGTATTTATTTTATATTTTTTTTGCATTTTTAGAAGCCGTTAGTAAAGATGGGCAGATACACATATACTTTTTAAAGGAGCAATTGCAAAAATTCATCTGCCCTTTCTCTTGGGAGGAAGCCAGATTAAAAACTCAGAAGGAGATCCAACAAAATCAAGAAAGGTAGGATTGTCTTTTTGTGTAAGTGTTCTACTTATGAACAACAGATTTCGGTTTGTTGAGAAAGTTCCTTTCTCATCTCATAGCCTCTAAGAAAATGCACTGCCATGTTTTTATGTTGCCTTTTTATTTCTGGCTTCACGTTGGGTATTTATGATTTTTTTTTAATTTTTGTTTTGAATAAGTTTATGTACAATTTTAAAAAGACAGATTTTTCCATTATGCGTACTCCAACATTATATTGCAATAAGCGTGTATGAATATACATCCGTTAAACCAATAACTTCCAAACAATAGTTAGGACTATTTTTGGTTTCCCTTTCTTTGTTTCATCCAATTATACCATAAGTTCCAGCAGTTACAGTAATCCGTATCCTTCTGGTCCATGAGTAGTTTCATTAGACGATCTGCTTCCGCACATTCTGTAATTTTCCAGATCAATTTATTTTCTGAAGGTAACAACTCGTTTTTCCATTCCTGTGCAAATAATATCCTAGCTGCTGTGATGATGTGAAGGGTCAGATACCATTTGTCCTTATTTATTTTATCGGGTTTCATTCCCAGTAGAAAGACCTCTGGTCTCATATCAATTGTATATCCTGTAACCTCTATAATCCATTTCCTAATCTTTGACCAATATTTGCCTACTTGGGGACAAGTCCACCATTGGTGGTAGTAAGTCCCTTTATTACTTCCAACACTCTGGGGACCTTCCTGGATACATTTTAGCAATCCTTGCCAGCGGAAGGTGCCAGCAATAGACCATTTTATAAATATTTTCCTTATAGGAGGTTGCCAATGTGAGTTTCATATTTTTTGTCCAGATCGCATCCCATTTATCCAGGTCGGGAGAAGACCCTAAATTCTTTCCTCAGGCAAGCATAGAATCCTTAACTACTTCCTCACCAATCCATCGTTGTATCAGAAACTGATAACATCTGGACAATAATTTCTTTTCTGGTCCCAATAAGATTTTATCCAATTCCTGTGCTGTTCTATAAGTTCCTTCCTTCTCTTTATCCCTTCTAGTTCTTGATTGTATTTGAGCATAAGCCCACCAATCTATCTCTATATCTGCCTTAGACATATCCTCCCGCGTTTTTAGTTTCCCTTGGGCGTCTAGTAAGTCCTGGTAAGTCAGTGGTGCTTCTTTATTGTATAGTGTTAAATATGTCACGGCCTCTAGTGGGGTATTAATGTTTTGAAGTTGGAAGTTTGAAGTTTATTTGACTTCTATATCACCCTTCTCCCTTTCAGGACTCAGGGCGGTGTACAGCCATAATAAAATAAAGTGATACAAAATCTAAAACAATATGTTAAAAGATATTAAATAAATGGCCAACATTTTTTTAAAATCCCATACTAAAATCGCTATTTAAAATCCCTTTAAAACTACGACAGACCGGCAGCGCAGAATAAATGCGTCTTCAGGGCCAGACGGAAGAGATGTAGGTCCGAGATCGTCCTTAGCCCAGGGGATAGGTCATTCCAGAGGGCGGGAGCTGCCACAGAGAAGGGTCTCCCCCTGGGGGTCGCCAGCCGGCATTGTTTGGCCGACGGCACCCTGAGGAGGCCCTCTCTGATAGCGAACTGGTCGGTGGGAGGTATTTGGCAGCAGGAGGCGGTCTTTCAGGTAACCAGGTCCCTTGCCATGGAGTGCTTTAAAGATGGTCACGAGTACCTTGAAGTCCACCCGGAAAGCCACAGGCAGCCAGTGCAGCTCACGCAGGAGAGGTGTCACATGGGAGCATCTAGAGGCTCCCAGAATCCCCCACGCGGCCGCATTCTGAACCAACTGGAGCCTCCGGGTGCACCTCAAGGGAAGCCCCATGTAGAGAGTGTTGCAATAGTCCAGACGGGAGGTGACGAGGGCTTGAGTGACCATGCGTAAGGCGTCACGATCCAGAAAGGGACGCAACTGGCGTATCAGGCGAACCTGATAGAAAGCCCCCCTGGCCACGGCTGTCACGTGGTCTTCTAGGGACAGCCGAGCGTCCAGGAGGACACCCAAATTACGAGCCCTCTCTGTGGGAGCCAATGTCTCGCCCCCAATAGTCAGAGATGGCATCAACTGACTATATCGTGACGCCGGAAGCCACAGCTACTCGGTCTTGGATGGGTTGAGTCGGAGCCTGTTCCTCCCCATCCAGACTCGCACGGCCTCCAGACACCGGGACATCACTTCTACGGCATCGTTGAGGTGATCTGGGTTTTATTATTGGTTGGTTGCTTTAATGCTATAACTCAGAAGTGTTATAATGTTTAACTTAATAGTAATAATTTAATAGAATTTCTCTCTTGAAGGCCAGGATGCTTGCAAATATACTGGTGATAATTAAAGAAAATTCTTACTTTCCTACTCTCTCACTTAGGGATTTGGTATGTTTATCATTCTAAATAGGCTTCTGCTTTTCATGTTGCAAGACAATAAAAACTTACCGTATTTTTCGGAGTATAAGACGCACTGGAGTATAAGATGCACCCAGGTTTTGAAGAGGCAATTTTTTAAAAAAGTAGGTAGGTAGATAGAGGGATAGAGAGGGAGAGAGAGAAAGAGAGAGAGAGAAGTACAGTAGGTAGATGGGAGGGAGAGAGAAGGTAGGTATATAGGTAGTTAGGGGGGAGAGAGAGAAATACAGTAGGTAGGTAGGTAGATGTTTCCAGGTGTATTTACTCATGTGCTGGAGAAGGAAATCGCTATGGCACCTAAAACTTTGTTTCTGCTGGCATAGCACTTGATCAATGTAATTCTGATCAATCCCTCTAACTCAGGGGTTCCCAAACTTGGCAACTTTAAGACTTGTGGACTTCAATTCCCAGAATTCTCTAGCCAGCTATATCCACAAGCTATGTTGGCTGGAGAATTCTGGGAGTTGAAGTCCACAAGTCTTAAAGTTGCCAAATAACTAAAAAGCCTTCTGAAAGGGGGGGAAGTTTTTTGCACTTTGCAAACCTTCCCAAAATGGCCCGTTTTTTTCAAATAAAACGTATAAATAGCCTTGGGGGGCTTGCAGAGTGCTCCTGGGGGGGGGCAAAAATTAGCAAAAAAACGGCCCATTTTTATGTCAAAGAAAATTGCATGCGTAGCCTTATGGAGGCTTATAGAGTGCTGCTGGGGGCTGGAGGGGGCAAAAAACGGCCCGTTTAAGGCTCATTTCTACCCTCCCTAGCCCCCAGGAGCTCTCTGGAAGCCTCTATAAGGCTATGCACAACCATTTTGGTGAAGGAGGTGGGTTTTCAGGAGACAAAAAAAATGCTGTATTCAATGTATAAGACGCACCCAGATTTTCAGCCTCTTTTTAGGGGAAAAAAGGTGCGTCTTATACTCCAAAAAATACGGTATATGTAGTGGGTATATTGGTATGTTTGTGATGTACAAACATACTAAAACGTTTCAATATGCTCATGTAATACTTTTAAAAATTACCTATTTGCTTTTAGATGCAATTCAAAATGCCAATTGTTACCTATAAAGCCATACATGTTGGCCTGGTTACTTGTGAGACTGCCTGTCTCCCATGATATCTGCCCATCCAATTCAATTAAACAACCCCAGAAGTATGCCTTTGTTGCAGAAGCACACCCTCTGGAATGAGGTTTCCCTTGAAATCTGGATGCCCACCATCCCCCTCCTACCGGTGTTTCCAAGGGCCTTAAAAACCTGGCTCTTCATCCAGTTGTTTGGTGAGAGTGCGGAAAACCCTCTTGGATTGCATGGGTGTGTTGGTTTCTTTTTCCTTCCTTCTGGTGTTAATAATCCTTGCTATTATTTATTATTTTATTTTCATCTCTCTCTCTTTTTAAATATTTGTACTTGTGAGCTGCCCAGAATCTTTGGGAGTTGAATGGCATACACAGTTTAATAATAATAATAGCAACAACAGCCATGTTTTCCTGTCTTCTAGGTCTAAATTAAAGACTATGGCAAAACTGTATTCCCCTTTATTACCTCCAACTGAACATTGTGCCAGCAAAGACATGAAAAAGGACAAGGTACTTGATATTTCTGGTAGAGATCTCACACTGGCAGTTTCAGAAGTAGATCTTCTGCCAGAATGCCTGTCTATTAAGCTACAGTTGGAGAAAATAGAGAGCAAGAGGTAAGATTTCTCTCTTTCTTTACAAATGTTGAGAAGTGCTAAGAATGGGAATATAAATGGGTAGAAAGAACAGAAAAAACATAAAATGATGGGATGCAATATTCATTCATTTAGTTCTAGTTCTGATATTCTAGTCCAGGGGTAGTCAACCTTTTTGTACCTACCGCCCACTTTTGTATCTCTGTTAGTAAAATTTTCTAACCGCCCACCGGTTCCACAGTAATGGTGATTTATAAAGTAGGGAAGTAACTGTAGGCACGTACTCACTCTCACAAATCTAACTGCATACTGACCTGTGCAACCACAAACAAAAGAACCTGCACTGTGTATTGTCGTCTGCGCATGTCTTTCACGCATCGTGGATTGGCTTGCCGGGGGGGGGGGGGGGGCGCCGGCTACCAGCTCTGCTTGTCTGTTACAGCTGGGTGGTGTGGGGGGGAATGCGTGAGCTCTTCTGAGATGAGGCTCTTTTGTTTACGTAACGTGAACTAAACTTATGTGCGGGTAATACAACTAGTATATCTTCAGAAATTTAAATTGTCATGGAGAATTTTATGAAAACCTAATGAAAATGTTTTTAAATAATGCTATGCATTTTTTTAAAAAAAAAAGTCAATTAAATTTAAAAAAAAGTATCGGACAAAACCCCTAATGCCCACCATGAAAGCTGGAATGCCCACTAGTGGGCAGTAGGGACCAGGTTGACTCCCACTGTTCTAGTTGCTTAGAGTTGGGAGGCAGCAAATTAAATCAATAAATAAATAACATTAGGAATGTTATATATTGATTGGAATAAGAGAAGAAAAATATGGAAGGAAGATGGAAAGTTGAGAAAGATGATAAAGGAGAAAATGTATACTAGAAAAGTGTGAAAAGGGTTCATACAAATAGTCTATGCTGACTGTGTGGGATATGTTGGATTAAATGGAAAGGTTATAATATGCAAAATAAAAAGTGAAATAAGATAGGGGATTTTATTTTAAATTCTGTACCAGAGCATTATCTTAATCCATTAGATATTGAGACCAGTACCCCAACCGAGGAGATATGGCCAAAGCCGAAACAAATCACAGTCTCAGTTACCTAGACTTGAGGGCTGCAATACATATATTGAACTTCTCTTTGATCAGCAGTCGTATATTTGTCATGATAGGGTATTGCCAGCCAGAAGACTGCATATTTTCAGGTTTTTAAAATAGTAGGTTCAGCCAATGGTGAAATGCTGAAAAGTATTTTACTGAATAAATTTTGAAAGTTACCGAGAAAGAGAAAGAAAGGTATACCGATCTGCATCTTTTCAGATTATCAGATACCCAACAAATGCTAATATATCTACACCTGAAAACTGACCTCTAGTTGCACAGCACCTCCTAGAACAGGGGCCTGCAACCTTAAACACTCAGCCATTTGGACTTGTTTCCCACAGAAAAGAAAACACAGGAGCCACAAAACCTGGGTGGGCATGGCCAACAATGTCACACCCACCCAGTCACATGCCCCCCCCCCGCCCCATCCACACCTACCCAGGTTTTGTGGCTCCTGGTGTTTTCCGTGGGAAAAGGGTCTCTTTCTCTCCCTCTAATTTCTATTTTTCTCTTTTTCCTCTTCATCTTTCTTTCTTTCCTTATTTTCTTTCCTTTCTCTCCTTTCTCTCTCTCTCATTTGTTTCTCTTTTGCCTCTTTCTCATTCTCTTCCTCTACCATTTTCTCATTTCTCTTTTTCTCCCCTTTTCTCTTATTTTTTTTTCTCATTTGTTTTCCTTTTTCTTTCTTTCTTTCTTTCTTTCTTTCTTTCTTTCTTTCTTTCTTTCTTTCTTTCTTTCTTTTCTTTCTTTCTCTCCCCTTTCTATTTGTTTCCCTCTCTTTTCCCTCTCATTCTCTCTCCAGCTCTCATTTTTCTCCCCCTCCCCCTTCTCTCTCTCTCTCTCTCTCGTTTCTTTTTCCTCTCACTCATTCTCTCCCTTTATCATTTTCTCATTTCTCTCTTTCTACCCTTTTCTCTCATTTCTCTCTCTCATTCGTCTTTCTTTCTTTCTTTCTTTCTTTCTTTCTTTCTTTCTTTCTTTCTTTCTTTCTCTTTCTCTCCCCCTTGTTTTCCTCTCTCATTCTCTCCCTCCAGCTCTCTCATTTCCCTCATTTCTCTCTTTTTCCTCATTCTCTCCCTCCATCATGTTCTCATTTGTCTCTTTCTCTTTTTTGCCTCTTTTCTCTCTCATTTTTCTCTCTCTCTCATTTCTTTATCCCCCCCCTCTCTCTCTCTCTTTCTAGGCCAAGGCTGGGCAGACCCGGCAAGCTCTCCTTGGGGCTCTTCGCTACTCCTTTTCTTTCCTCTTGGCAACTTTTCAGAAATCTAGGCTGGCTGAGCGAGCATGAGTGGCAGTGGCGGCTTCCCCAAAGATGACCCTCCTCCTCCTCTTCATGCAACCCCCTGGCTGGCTGTTATGGGGCTGTGAGGGTGCACATGAGCAGGGATTCAAGGAGCTCCCTCCACAACTTGTGCTTGCTCCTCAGCTTTGGGCCTGTCCCCCTTTCCATTCTGCCCTCCTCCCAGATGCCATTCCACCTTGCCAGCCCTCGTATTAGTAAGGTTGGTGTTGGCACAGCCAGGTTGGGCCAGTGGTATGATGATGATGGTTTATATTCATTATTAATGCTTTTGAACCTCTGTTGAACTGTCATGGGAAATAATAAATGTTTGTTTATGTGTTTCATTTTCTTTTGTCTAGATTTGATGAACAACTGCAGCAGTTATTAGTTAAAGATTCTGAGACGCTCCAGGACACCTTGCCTCTGCCTCTTTATCTTCCTGAATCTCTAGTATCTACGCCCCAGATTATTCAGCCATTCAGAATTCCAAAATCAAGAAGTCCAGAGGTAACATATAAATTAAAATATAATGGTGGTGGGCTGCAATATTAGACACTCTATTCACTCTATTCACAGCTCCTGTTCAGAGGTCCCTTTAAGGGGAGGAGACTTAACGTCTGAACAGGAGCTGTGAAGAAGGCTAATAAGCCTGAAATGGATCCATCCTGGTCTCTTTATTTTCAGCCCTTAAAAATCTAACACATATCTAAAAAATGTCACACAGCAGTAATCTATTTGGTTCTCTGTCTG
Organism: Rhabdophis nuchalis; assembly: GCA_039707465.1. Lineage (NCBI taxonomy): Eukaryota > Metazoa > Chordata > Lepidosauria > Squamata > Natricidae > Rhabdophis > Rhabdophis nuchalis. Next base: position 222,824,361 of record CM077643.1, on the reverse strand, counting down.
GATGATCTCTAGGTTGACTCGAAGGGCAGAGAGGGATGACGTTAAGTCTCCTCCCCTTAAAGGGTCCTCTGAACAGGAGCTGTGATAATATTCTCTCATTTAAGAGTCCTGTAAATTGGCTGATGTATCAGGGATACCGGATAGCTCAAGGCATAGAGAGGCTTGCCTCAAATGCTGGAAAGCACCGGTTCAAATCCCAGTAGAAGGAGTATGGCCAGCTGAAGAAGGCTAATAAGCATGAAATGGATCCATCCTGGTCTCTTTATTTTCAGCCCTTAAAAATCTAACATATATATATATATATTTATTTGATTTATAGACCGCCCCCTCTCCCCGAAGGGACTCGGGGTGGTGCACAGGACTTTAAAAAACATATCTATAAATACAACAATACAATATTTAAAATCGAATTAAATAATTTACCCTGCGCTAAAATTTTAAAATCTTAAAACCATTAAAACCCTTAATACTATTCCCTACAATCCCTATTAAAACAAACTCAATTTATACTACAGGCTAGGGTAGGATAGCTTAGGTCAGGCCGGCCTGATGAAAGAAGTAAGTTTTTAACTTTTGGCGGAAGGAGTGGAGGTCCGTGGTTGTTCTAAGTTCGGTGGGTAGGTCGTTCCAGAGGGTCGGGCCCACCACAGAGAAGGCCCTTCCCCTGGGCGTCGCCCGCTGGCACTGCCTAGTGGACGGCACCCGGAGAAGTCCCTCTCTGTGGGAGCGGATCGGCCGCAGGGATGTATGAGGCAGAATGCGATCCCGCAAGTAACTAGGTCCCGTGCCATGAAGCGCTTTAAAGATGGTAATCAACACCTTGAAGCGCACCTGAAAGGCCACAGGCAGCCAGTGCAGCTCGCGCAGGAGTGGTGTTACGTGGGAGAACCTAGAGGCTCCCAGGACTGCCCGCGCGGCCACGTTCTGGACTAGCTGTAGTCTTCTAATATTAGAATTAACTGGGTTGATCCAACATATATCTCAGGTTTCTTACAACCATTATATCCTATTCAAGTCTCTAGGTATTTGTCACTTTTCATTACTGCTTATCTACTTTGATTTTGAAAATGTTTTATGCTTCTTTCCTATTCAGGTTGGGACAGAAAGGAGAGACATGGATACCTCTTTATTTGGAAGACTGACATTGCTGAAACAACTGATTAAAGTTAATAAAGAAGAAGAAACAGCTTGTGAATTCCACATGTCTGCATTGCTAGACATGATAGATGCTTGATTAGAATTTCCTTAAACTGTAGAACAAGAGAGCTGACGATGTATGACATCAGACATGAATAATAAGAGTTTGCTTGAAAAAAGCCACGATAGATGAATGAGTGTCTGATAATTCTTGTACAGGCAATATTTCCTTGATGAAATTGAATGCATCTCTTGCTCTTGCTCTTTGATCTGGTTACTTTACTATGTATGTATACCTGGGAATGTTCCATTAATTTGAATGGTATTTATTCCTATGAAAGCCATTTGTTACTTTTTTATGAATTGTGCACCTCTTTTTCTGCTTTACAATTCAGAATGAATTTCTTATTTCCCATCTACATTACAAATCATATTTTCAGGTTCTGGATTTTATCTGGAACTCAACTGTGAAAAGTGGAACATTCTTTGCATGATGCATATTATGGGAATTTTATTTTATAGAGCTTATATTAAACAACTTCTAATGATTATGTTAACTTGTAAAGTGTTTCCATGACTATTATCAAGTTGACATGGGTGGGAGAATTCTATGCATACCTTCAACCAGAGTTGGATCTAAGGTTTCTACAGCAGGCATGTGAGGCGCAAAGTTCACAGCCTGCTGCAGCACCTCATTGGTGTATATGATTTATGACATAGACTGAGGGGAGAGGAGACATAGGCATAAAGTTCAGAGACCATTAACTGGAAATTAGTTTTGGCTCCATAGAAGAACATGCCAAAATATTCCTCCTAATTTTCATTTTCATTTTATTCGGTTTATATACCGCGCCTTCTCCATCGAAACGGACCCAGGGCGGTGCACAGGAAATTAAAACCAATAAATAGTATACAATACAATAAATATGAATAAAAAGAATTAAATTAGGGCCCTGTGCTAAAATTCCCACTAAAAACCCAATGTCCATTTACGAATGGAGCTATATAACAATCTGATCTAAGCGTTAAGCAAAACCAGCTTGCTGAAAAAAGTAAGTCTTGAGTGAATGGCGAAAGAGGGGAAGGTCCGTGATAGTGCAAAGTTTTGGGGGTAGGTCGTTCCATAGGGCTGGCCCTGCCACAGAGAAGGCCCTACCTCTGGGCACCGCTAGCCAGCATTGACCGGCAGTTGGTACCCTCAGTAGGCCCTCTCTGTGGGAGCGTATCGGTCGCAGGGAGGTATGTGGCAGGAGACAGTCCCACAAATAACTGGCCCCGAACCATGGAGCGATTTGAAGATGGTGACTAGCACCTTGAAGCGCACCCAGAAGGCTACCGGTAGCCAGTGCAGCTCGCACAGGAGAGGTGTTACATGGGAGCAGCGAGAAGCTCCCAGAATCCCCCGCGCGGCCGCATTCTGCACCAACTGGAGCCTCAAGGGGAGCCCCATGTAGAGAGTGTTGCAATAGTCCAAGCGAGACGTCACGAGTGCTTGAGTGACAGTGCGGAGGGCGTCTCGGTCAAGAAAGGGACGCAACTGGTGGACCTTGTAAAATGCCCCCCTGGTCATGGCCGCCACATGGTCGTCCAGGGACAGCCACGAGTCCAGGAGGACGCCTAAGTTGCGAGCCCTTTCCACGGGGGCCAGTGATTCGCCCCCAATAACCAGCGATGGAATGAGCTGGCTATGCCGAGGCGCCGGAAACCACAGCCACTCGGTCTTGGACGGGTTGAGCTGAAGTTTGTTACTCCCCATCCAGAGCCACACGGCCTCCAAACACCGGGACATCACTTCGACGGCATCGTTGGGGTGGTTGGGGGTAGATATGTACAGCTGAGTATCATCAGCGTACAGATGGTACTCTACCCCACAACCATGGATGATCTCACCCAGTGGCTTCATGTAGGTGTTGAATAGGAGGGGAGAGAGGATCGACCCTTGAGGCACCCCACATGTCAGGGGCCTCGCTGTCGACCTCTGCCCTCCCGTCAACACAAATTGCAAGCGACCGGAGAGGTAGGAAGAGAACCACTGTAACACAGTGCCTCCCAATCCCAACCCCTCCAGCCAGCGCAATAGGATACCATGGTCGATGGTATCAAAAGCCGCTGAGAGATCTAACAGGACCAGAATAGAGGAATCATCTCTGGCCCTCCAGAGATCATCCACCAATGCGACCAATGCCGTCTCAGTGATGTGCCCGGTGCGGAAGCCGGACTGGCGCGGGTCTATATAAGCAGTTTCCTCCAGATGTCGAGGAAACTGTTGTGCCACCACACTCAACAACCTTCGCCAAAAAGTGAAGGTTGGAGACCGGACGATAATTAGATAACAATGCTGGGTCCAGGGAAGGCTTCTTGAGAAGGGGTCTCACCACCGCCTCTTTCAAGGCAGCCGGCAAGAACCCCTCGCTCAAAGAAGCGTTCACTACTTCCTGGAGCCAGCCTCGTGGTCCCAGGAGGCCAGTACCAGCCAGGAGGGACACGGGTCCAATAAACGTGGCATTCAGCCGCCTCGGCAATCTGTCCATGTCTTCGGAAGTAACAAAGTTGAACTCTTCCCATAAAACGGTCTCAAGACCCGCCTCGGACGGTCCGCCCAGATCTATCGGGTTGGAGGCCAAGTCGTCCTGGATCCGAGCGATTTTATCCTGCAGATAACTTCCAAACTCCTCTGCTCTGCCCTGCAAAGGAGCTTTCCGCGGCCCCTGCTGAAGAAGGGAGTGGGTCACTCTAAACAGGGTGGCAGGGCGGTTATCTGCAGATGTGATAAGGGTGGCGAGATGGCTACATTTCGCCACTCTTATCGCCACTAGGTAGGTCCTTAATTAGGACCTCACCTGTGTTCGGTCGGATTCGGAACGAGTGGACCTCCACCTGCTCTGTAGGCATCTCTTGCGGCGCTTCATCACCCTTAACCCCTTGGAAAACCAAGGGGCCAGGGTGGATCGGCGCCGCGTGAGAGGCCGCAAGGGCACGACCCGGTCCAAGGCCCCCGCAGCCGCACTATTCCATGCGGCCACTAGGCCCTCGGTCGAGTCGTGGGTAAGGGTTACGGTTATAGGCCCAAGCTCCATCTGGAACCTCTCCGGGTCCATCAGGCGCCTGGGGCAGAACCACCTTGGAATCTCAGGCTCCGCCTTCTCGCGGTGGGGTGTAGCAGTCGGAAAGTCCAGCCGAAGGAGAGAGTGATCTGACCATGACAGGTTCAATGACTAATTCCCCTACTCCTAGATCACTCAACCACTGGCCAGAGGCAAAAATTAGGTCTAGTGTGTTTCCCCCTGTATGTGTGGGGCCTTGAATTACTTGGGTCAGGTCCATGGCCGTCATGGAGGCCATGAACTCCCGAGCCACCTCAGATGAATCGCCTACCGATGGCAGATTGAAATCCCCCATGACTAAAAGTCTGGGGGTGCCAACCGCCACCTCAGCAATCACCTCGAGGAGCTCGGGCAGGGCCGCTGACACGTAGCGGGGAGCCAGGTACAGAACCAGCAGGCCCAGCTGCCTCCCAAGTCCCCATTTCACGTACAAGGATTCACACCCGACTACCTGAGGCACAGTGGCCTCCCTTGGCTGAAGACATTCTTTGATAATAACCGCCACTCCCCCACCCCTACCCTTGGCCGATGAAGTGCCAGGTAACCTGCTGGGCACATCTCAACGAGGGGAACACCTCCCTCGTGCTCCAACCAGGTTGTCGTAATACCCACCAGGTCCGGGTCCCCCTCTGAAATTAGATCGTATATGAGGGGGGCTTTGTTCACCACGGACCTGGCGTTGCACAACATCAGCTTTGGGCCTGGGCTCCATAACTCCTCACCTCCTAGGTTGCGGGAGGAGCCCAGGGGGTCGGGGCAGGCGACCACTCTTAAATAGCGGGTACGCCCACCCCCTGAAACTTGATACGACCACTGGCTCCCGTCATACCTGCCCCTCCCCTGGACCGTTTGGATGGAAACGCCCTCTGTGGGATCGACCTTCGCCCCCCTCTTTACGTCAGACCCTCTACCCTTACTTCCGCCGTTGTCAGCTGGTCTGGTACTCTGCCCGGTTAAGCTAACGTAAATGGACCCACCCGCCACCCTTGAACCCCTTAAAACCCGACCTAAAAAACTAACTAAACATCTCCGCAGCTTGCGTTTCTTCCACCTCTCTTGGCTGATAAGCCCATCCTCGAGGTGGGCCCTTGTTAGCTCTGAGGGCCAGGCCTGTGCGAGAGGGGACTCTCACAGGGAGACGAGGGTGGCCCTTGAGTACGTTGAAATAAATAGATAAAATGCAGGAAGGAGATGGGATTAAAAATAGCCTGGAGGGAAAAAATTCGGTACAGTTCTAATAGGGAGAGGGGTCTCAGCAGGAGGGTTAAAAGGTGTTTTAGGTTAAAAAATTTAGATAATTCATAGTTCGTGTCAGCCTTCGCTTTCCTGCATGCTTGGCTGCCATAGAAACGGGGAGGGAGGGGGGATGTTGCTATTAAGTGAGCTGGTGGAAGGTGGGGTTAGGTGGGGATATCTCTACAAGTAACGGTATCACATTCCATTCTGATGACACCTCTGGACGTGCTACCCATCTGACAATGAAGAAGAAACTGTATTGGACACTGGGGTGGGGTCATGGGTGATTGGGGTTTGGCTAATTCTTTGATATGTATGCTTCGCGCCTAAAGTAGCCACTTCTGGCTTAACCTTTGATGCTGACTTTTCCTTATTCAGTAAAAGTAACCTTAATCATCTTGAATATGCTTAAGTGTGGTCTTTCTTGAATTATGGTAAGAGCAGTCATGACAAAAAGCCAGAAGTCACTTCACACTTATCTCTGAAGTAACACTTTCAGCAGTAAGTGTAATAAAACCATAAAACCGAGGACAAATGTCGGAACCAACGAATGAAGAGTTGCTGGGGGCAACATCCCTTGACCAGACGTGCTTGACGGAAGACACAAGGTCAGTAATGGAATTATTGGCTGATGTTACTCTGGACTCGAAACCCGAAGATGCATCAGTTCGCCACCGTTGGTCCGAGGGAGTGGGGCTGAAGGAAGTCGCCCTTAAAGAAATCCCCCCTGGGGTAACTACCACCCGACGCAGACGGGCTCATTCCCCCTCCATGCAGGATCAGTGGGAGGAGGAGACTCATTTAAGAGAGGCCGCTAAAGCTTTACTCCGCCAAGCTGATGATTTACAGAATTTAAGAGAACAAAGGTTGGGGAGGGATCGTAGCTCAGAATGGCAACAGAAAGACACTGGGCGGAAGCCACCCTCCCCCCGAGAGAAAGACAAAGAGCAGGCACCCCCCCGTGGTGAAACACAGAGGGAAAGCGGCCCGGGGGTAGGTCTACAGAGGGAACCAAGCCCCGCGCCTCGTAGACAAAGATTTCCCCCCCTGGGAATTAAGTTCGGAGGAGAACCCAAAGAGCTGGGGTTTTTTCTGCTTCAAGTTAGCAGTTTTGTAAATGAATTTGCAGCCGATCTACCCAATGATGAATCTAAAATAAGAATTGTCACTCTGGCTCTGGAGGGAAGGGCAGGAGAATGGGTGGTAGCCCTTCATAATGAGCGTTCACCTTTAATGAGAGACTTCGACAGTTTTATGACCGCTCTAAGAAGACGGTTCGAAGACCCTCTCCTCCATAGAAAGGCAAGGCTTGAAATGAAAACGTTACGCCAAGGGAACAGACCAGTTCAAGAATATAGTCAACGTTTTCGCCAGCTAGCATGTTATATGAGGGGTTGGAGTGTTGAGGCTCTTATTGATGAATACACTGAAGGCCTGAACCCCACTTTGTATCAGAGCTGTGTGAACAGAAAGTCGCCCGAATCCTTAGAAGCTTGGTTTACTCTAGCCGCTGATGTGGAGATAGATCTGTTGCGTAATAATCCGCTACCTGACATCAACAAAGACAGGAAAAAAGATTTTACCCGCCCACAAGGGTTTGAGCTTCAGTACCAAAGGGGATTTGGAAAGGGAAAGCCTATTTCTCCTCGTTCAAATGCTTGTTTCCGCTGTGGAAAGGAAGGCCATTGGGCAAATGATTGCAAAAGAAAGAAACACCCCGCCAGCAGCCATACGCGGAAGTGAAAAAACGCGCGAAACCCCCGGGCATGCGTATGAAGCAAGCGATGCGCGGAGCTGTACCACTCGATCTCACCACCGATCATCACCAGCAGAGGGTGCCAGATGACTGGGAGAAGGACACAGACTCCAATGACGAGAATTGGGTGAGTTCCACTTCCGGGCCCTTTGTTATTCCTTTGCATCTTTTGGCTCCATCTAGTGGCCGCAATTGTAAAATACTTGCACTTTTGGATTCTGGCTGTTCACGATGCCTTATCAGCCAAGAATTAGTCCAGCATATGAGATTTCATCTAAAAAATTTAAAAGTTCCCATAGCCTTTTGCCAAATGGAATGGACCGTTGCGGGCGGTAACCCTGCACAATTTGTTACAGAGCCCATTCAGATGTCCATTGGGGATCACCATCAGGAATTCATTAACTTTATTGTCGCGCCAATTGCTGATAACCCTGTTATTTTAGGCTTAAATTGGCTACGAAAGTGGAACCCACTAGTGGACTGGAGAGAAGGTTGGATTCGCATCCCTTTACCTATGCCACCTAGTGCGGAGACACATCCCCCTGGTCCACAACTCCCCAACATTCAGTCTCTGGTTGAACCTCTACCTATTTCGGAAGCTGCTAACGTGGGTCAGGATGTTTGTTTACTTGAAGTTATACCTGAGGAGGACAAAATCCCTAAGGAATACTGGGACCTAAAAGATGTGTTTAGTGAGAAATCTTCAGACACATTACCCCCACACAGGGACACTGACTGTTCTATTGACTTTCTCCCTGGTGTACAACTCCCCAAGCCACGGATTTATTCTATGACACCTCGGGAAATGATTGAACTTGGCAAATTTATTGATAAGAACTTGGAAAGAGGTTTTATTGAACCTGCTAGACCACGGGTGGCGGCTCCTGTGATGTTTAGAGAAAAAAAGGATGGGTCACTTCGTCTTGTGACGGATTACAGATTTTTGAACACGATATGCGAACACAACGTATATCCCTTACCTCTTATGAAAGACATGTTAGCTCATTTGGCCACAGGCAAAATCTTCACTAAACTTGACCTCAGGGAGGCGTATTACAGGATAAGAATTAAGGAAGGCGATGAATGGAAAACAGCGTTTAACTGCCCGTTAGGATGTTTTCAGTTTAAAGTATTGCCTTTTGGCCTACAGGGGGCGCCTTCGGTTTTTATGCAACTAATCAATGAAGTATTGCATGAACACCTGTACAAGGGCGTTATCGTTTATCTTGATGATATCGTCGTCTACACACAAACACGGGATGAACACGTGAAACTAGTTCGTTCTGTTTTGAACAAACTAAGAGCTGCTGAATTGTATGCTAAACTCTCTAAGTGTGAATTTCATCAGCATAAGATAGACTATCTGGGGTATCGTATCTCAGCAGACGGTATTGAAATGGACCCTAACAAAGTCAAAGCTGTTACAGAGTGGGCCCCTCCTCGCACTCGTAAACAATTACAGAGTTTTTTGGGTTTTGCTAATTTTTATCGCCAATTTATACCTTCTTTCGCTAGTATAGCTCTACCTATTACAAACCTGCTCAAAACCAACGGTGAGACAAAACCTCGACCTAGCTCTCCTCTCAACTGGACCATGGAATGTCAGGCCGCTTTTGAAAAACTGAAGCGTTTATTTGCAGCGGAACCTGTGCTTAAACATCCAGATGTTAATCTTCCCTTCGTCATTCAAGCAGATGCTAGCGACGTGGCTGTTGGAGCTGTCTTATTGCAACGCAACCAACAAGGTTCCCTTCAGCCCTGTGCTTATACTTCTCGTAAGTTATCCAATACTGAAAGGCGATGGGCGATCTGGGAGAAGGAGGCTTTTGCTGTTCGTTGGGCACTCATGTCTTGGCGACACTTTCTTGAAGGTGCGCCTCACCCATTTGAGGTATGGACTGATCATAAAAATTTGGAATACCTCACAACTTCTCGTAAACTTTCTCCGAAACAAGTACGCTGGTCTCAGTATTTTAACCGCTTCAACTTTACTTTGAAATATATTCCAGGGGGAAAAAACTTTATGGCTGACGCCTTATCCAGACTGCCTCAATATGACACTTCTAAGTTTTCAGTGATTCAGCCAGTTCTGCCCCTGTACAGCATGGCTAACCCGGTGGTAACGAGGAGCCATTCTGATTTGCAAAACGACCCGTTACCGGACTTGGTTTCTAAAATTAAGACTGAACTTCTCACCGATGAATGGTACTCCGCCCACTCAGCAGATTGTACTGTAAGAGATGATCTCCCTTGGATTGGGTCCAAAATTTATGTACCTGCAACACTTCGGCTGTTTGTGTTACAGAGAGCACATGACTCCAGATTGGCGGGTCATTTTGGTTTAGTTAAACGCCAATTCTGGTGGCCCTCATTGAAAAAGGATGTTGAATCTTACATCGCTAGCTGCCCTACATGTGCTGCTTCAAAACATACTCCTGGCAAACCTCACGGTCTTCTCCAGTCCGTAGCGCGGCCGGAGGCTCCTTGGAAGGAGATATCTATGGACTTCATTGTCGACCTTCCAAGTAGCCAAGGATTTACAGTTATATGGGTTGTTACAGATTTATTCTCCAAGCAAGTTCACTTTGTACCGTGTTCCAAGATCCCATCAGCTAAGGCTCTGGCAAAGTTATTCCTGACTCATATATATCGTCAGCATGGGGTTCCGAAACGCATCATCTCCGATCGAGGCGTCCAGTTTACTTCGAAATTTTGGAAGGAATTTCTGATGCTGATTGGCTCCGCCCAGGGTTTAAGCTCCTCCCACCACCCGCAAACGAATGGGGCTTGTGAGAGGGCTAACTCCGTTCTAGAGCAGTATTTGCGCTGCTTTATAAACTTCCAACAAGATGATTGGGCTGATCTTCTTATATATGCTGAGGTGGCCTATAATAATTCAGTTCATAGTAGCACTGGCATGACCCCATTCAAAGTAATTTATGGTCAGGACTTTGTACCCATCCCTGAGCTTCCTCATGAACTTCCTACAATTCTTTCCCTCTCAGAGTGGTCTGGGAAGCTGTCGACTGTTTGGCCTATTATTCGTAAAACGTTGGATGAGGCTCATGAATCGCATAAGCTGTATGCAGATAAAAAGCGAGCCGTACCTCCGTCATACAAAGTTGGTGATCAAGTTTATGTGTCTACTAAACATTTGGATAGTCCTCAAAAATGCAAGAAGTTAGGCCCTAAGTTTGTTGGTCCTTTTACGATTACCAAGATCATAAGTTCTGTTTCAGTTAAGTTGGATCTCCCTAAATCCTATCGACGCCTTTATCCAATTTTCCATGTCCACTTATTGAAACCCGCACACTTTTCACATCTTCGCACGCCATATCCTGGTTCTCCTAAGTCTGTGCTGGTTGATGGGGACCAACACTATGAGGTTCGGGACATTTTGGATTCCAGAAGGCATAGAAACAAAGTACAGTACTTAGTTGTTTGGAAGGATTTCCCCACTTCCCATAACGAATGGGTTGATAAATGCCATATTAAGGCCCCCAAGCTTCTGAGGCAATTTTATGCCAAGTATCCCAATAAGCCTTAACGTCTATTCTGTTTTTATGTGTGTCTTAATGTGTGGTATTGTGTTTTTCGTCTTTTTTACAGGGTTGAACATTTTCTTTCTGAAGGAGGGCCGGATGTCAGCCTTCGCTTTCCTGCATGCTTGGCTGCCATAGAAACGGGGAGGGAGGGGGGATGTTGCTATTAAGTGAGCTGGTGGAAGGTGGGGTTAGGTGGGGATATCTCTACAAGTAACGGTATCACATTCCATTCTGATGACACCTCTGGACGTGCTACCCATCTGACAATGAAGAAGAAACTGTATTGGACACTGGGGTGGGGTCATGGGTGATTGGGGTTTGGCTAATTCTTTGATATGTATGCTTCGCGCCTAAAGTAGCCACTTCTGGCTTAACCTTTGATGCTGACTTTTCCTTATTCAGTAAAAGTAACCTTAATCATCTTGAATATGCTTAAGTGTGGTCTTTCTTGAATTATGGTAAGAGCAGGAGTTAAACAATCAGTAATAGAATAAAAAGACTGAGTAAAAATACATAAACATAACAAGAGTGAGTGGTATCAAAATTCATAGGCAAGTGCTACTAAAATTCATAGCAGGAAGGTGCGGCAGGGAATAAATAGTCAGTTGATTGATGGGGGTAGTGCAGAAAAGTCCGTCTCCTGGAAGCCATTGAGTCCATAGTTGGATAAAATGCGTCTGCCACCACTATAGAGGGTGGAAGACTACCGCCAGTCAGCCGAGATCAAACTTCAGGCCTGGCGCCATTAGGCCGATGTTCGGGCCACCATTTGACCGAGCTCAAAATTCAGGCCAGGTGCAATTAGGCCACAGTTCAGGCCAAACAAAGTACTATAGGTGGTGAATTCCTGGCTTACCATTTGATTCCTGCTCCCGACTGTCCGCTACGCTACCATATCGGTCCGAAACGCTGCCCGTCCACTGACCACATGTTGCGCTCCCAATGCGCAGCACAGGGCGATTGGGTCGATTTCTTTGATCTTCCAACGTGGCGATCTTCCACGATACCCGTTCGGCCGACCTGCACCATCCTCGCCATCGCCCAACCGGCGACTCGACCACTCCGATGTCCCAAAGGCTCCGGATTCTGCTCCTGCTGCATCCGCTCGCCCACACCGCTCCCAAGAGTCAAAACCGCTCGGCGTGTAGCCCGAAGTGGGGGGCGGGCATGGCGGCTCTGCCGCTCTGCCACTCTGCCGCTCCAACTTCCACGTCAACTCCACCCTCGGCTCGCCGTTCGCCCATACCGTTCCAAAGGGCCGCGAACACTCCAATGCATTGACGAGATGGGCGGCTTGTCCGGGCTGGCCACCAGATAACAAAGTTGGCCAGCTAACGTCCTCCTGGGCTCGAAGACCTTCCTCGCCATTCTCCGTGCTCAGAGGTTAGTCTCCATTTTCCTCACGCATGCGTAGAAGAAAAAAAAGACTGGATTTCTTTTGAACGTTGTCTTGAGGCCCGTAAATTAATTAGGGCATCCTTTGGAAACTTCACAGAGAACTGAAACTGACTTTTAAAATCTATCAAGATTTCCGAGTTTCCTGAATCCCGGGCTCTCCAATCACTTCCTGATATTTGTGGTGCTTGGAGGGAAAATCAGACAACCATGGGAGAAGAGAGCCTGATGATAGCTGGAGGAATGCAGCCAGCTCCAGACATCAAAGTTCCAGACATGCAGCTGAAGTTGAGTTCCCTTACCCCAATTCCCAGATAAGGGAAGTGTCTCGAGCGAGCTGGCAAGGGTGGTCTGGATGTGGGACTGGGCACAAGCCAGGCTCCCAAAATCCTAGATGGAATCCTTGGGGAGTGCAATAGAGCAACTGAGGGAGGATTTTGACCGGACCACCCTTCATGATGAGGGGTCATCATGCCACCCAAAAGAAAGAGGAGGGACATCCGACCCTGTTGAAGGGATGAGATGCAGACTGGAGTACAGCCCCCCTTGTCCACCCAATAGAAGGAGGAGCCCAAAACGGCAACCAGTGCTTCTCCCACGCAGCAGGCAGGCAGCCCAGGGCAGGCAACGCCCTCCCTCTCTCTGAACTAGATGTGAGGAAGACGGCCAGCCCTATCAGGCACAAGCATACAGAGGCCGACAGGAGGTTGGAGGAGTAGGACTGAATGATCTGCCCCAATTCAGGGGAAAGTTTCATTCCTTGATTCAGCTGATATCCACCTAGAATGCTATGGTTACCTCTACCCATCCCCCCGAGCCATAGTGAATACCATCGCAGAGGGGCTAGAGGGAGCAAGGGAATGGTTAGCAGCCCTCCACAATAGGAGAGCCTCCCAACTGCAAGATATAGATGACTTCCAGATTTGAGGAGGTGGAAGAGGACCCATATGGGGAAGAGGAACTCAGCAACTTAAAGCCACTCCATCAAAGAGCACATACATGAATTCAGAAGGGTCATTGGAAGACTAACCCCTTTACCAGAGTGGCTGTTGGTACATTTTTTCAGAACAAGCCTGGACAAGCAAATTACCCAGGTAACTGCATACTGTGACATCCCAAATTAACTGAGTGGTTCTGAGTAGCAACAAAAGTCGACAGCGGGCTGCGTGCCAACAACATGCAGTATGAGAAAGCAACCAGACACAAAAGAGAGAGGTCAACCTGATCTAAAACCGGCCAACTGATGAGGAACCGCAGCACCAGAGCGGGCTCTGAGATCAGCCCTCCCTCGAAGTCCACTGAGATGCTACAGATGCGGGGGGGTGGACCACATGGCATCTGCATGCTCAACCCCAGCCCCAAAACCAAGGCCAGCCCCACCATCCAGGGCACAACCAGAATGAGACCCCAAACAGGCCATCAACACGTCCCAGAAAGCCCTCCAGGCTGCAGAGGCCCCTTCCCCCTCAGGCAAAAGGTTTTTATAGATCTGAGGCTCCAGGGCATTGTCAACGCATCTTTGAGTGAGGGGTCCTTGCCTGCCGTCTTGAAAGAGGCGGTAGTAAGGCCCCTCCTCAAGAAGCCATCCCTGGATCCAGCATTATTAGAGAACTATCGTCCCATCTCCAACCTCCACTTTCTAGTGAAGGTTGTTGAGAGTGTGGTGGCTCAACAGTTTCCGCGACACTTGGAGGAAATTGATTATCTAGACCCGCGCCAGTCCGGCTTCCGACCTGGGCACAGCACTGAGACGGCATTGGTCGCGTTGGTTGATGATCTCTGGAGGGCGCGGATAGAGGATATTCCTCTATCCTAGTCCTATTAGACCTCTCAGCGGCTTTTGATACCATCGACCATGGTATCCAATTGCGCCGACTGGGGGGGGTTGGGGATGGGAGGCACCGTTTTGCGGTGGTTCTCGTCCTACCTCTCTGGTCGGTCACAATATGTGTTGGCAGGGGGGCAGAGGTCGGCCTCGAGACCCCTCATATGTGGGGTTCCTCAGGGGTCGGTCCTCTCGCCCCTCCTATTCAACACATATATGAAGCCGCTGGGTGAGATCATCCGTGGTTTTGGGGTGGGATATCATCTGTACGCTGATGATACTCAGTTGTATATATCCACCCCAGACCACCCCAACGATGCCGTCGAGGTTATGTCCCGGTGCTTGGAAGCCGTACGGATCTGGATGAGTGGTAACAAACTCAAGCTCAACCCGTCCAAGACTGAGTGGCTGTGGCTTCTGGCGCCCCGGTTCAGCCAGATTATTCCAACTCTGGCCATTGGGGGCGAAACACCGGCCCCCGTGGAGAGGGCGCGCAATTTGGGTGTCCTCCTGGATTCCCGGCTGTCTATGGAAGATCATGTGGCAGCCGTGGCCAGGGGGGCGTTTCATCAGGTACGCCTGATGCGCCAATTGCGCCCCTTACTGGACCGGGGTGACTTACGCACAGTCACTCAAGCACTCGTCACCTCTCGACTCGACTACTGTAATGCTCTCTACATGGGGCTCCCCTTGAGGTGCACCCGAAAGCTGCAGCTAGTCCAGAACGCAGCCGCGCGGGTGATTACGGGAGCGCCTAGACACTCCCACATAACACCTATCCTGCGCGAGCTGCACTGGCTTCCTGTGGTCTTTCGGGTGCGCTTCAAGGTTTTAACGACCATCTTTAAAGCGCTCCATGGCTCGGGGCCTAGTTATATGCGAGACCGCCTCCTGCCCCATACATCCCTCAGACCGATACGCTCCCACAGAGAGGGCCTCCTCAGGGTGCTGGACAATGCCGACTGGCGACACCCAGGGGGAGAGCCGTCTCTGTGGCGGGCCCAGCCCTCTGGAACGACTTACACCCTGAACTCCGCACCATCTCCGACCTCCGCCTCTTCCGCAAGTGTCTGAAGACACACCTATTTCACCTAGCCGGCCTAGCGTAACCTCCATACTGACTATTAGATAGTTTTTAAACTTGGGATTTTTAATTCGGTTTTTAGCGCAGGGTTTATTTATTAGAATAAGTATTTTAAATTTTATATATTTTATATATATTGTATGTATTTTAACATCCCTGTGCACCACCCTGGGTGCTAACAAGGAGAAGGGCGGGGTATAAATTTAATAAAATAAAATAAATAAATAAATAAATAAATAAATCTGAGTTGACTAGCTCAGCTCATTCTTTTGGAATAGTTTTATGAAGTGACTTCAGACTTTATAGTCCTTGACTTACTACCACAATTGAGCTCAAAGTTTTTGTTGCTAAGTGAGACAGTTGCTGCGAGAATTGTGACCCATCTTATGACCTTTCTTGCCACAATTGTTAAGTGAATCACTGCAGTTATTTAATAATACAGTTGTAAAACTAAATCTAGCTTCCCCCTTGAATTTTGCTTGTCAGATCGCAAAAGGTGATCAAATGTTTCTGGGACACTACAACAGTTTGCTAAGTATCCAAATTTTGATCACATGACCAAGGGAATGCAGCAACAGTTGCATGAAAAATGGTTATGTCACTTTTGTCAGTGATATTGTAACTTTGAACACTCACTAAATGTAAGTTGAGGACTACCTGCATTAAAACATTAGAGCATACTTTTAATGTGTCTTTATCCAGAAAATATTATCAATTTGATGGAAACATTCTTACCGTATTTTTCGGAATATAAGACACACCGGAGTATAAAACGCACCCAGGTTTTGAAAAGGCAAATTAAAAAAAAAGTAGGTAGGTAGATAGACGGATAGAGAGGGAGAGAAAGAGAAATACAGTAGGTAAGTAGGGAAAGGGAGAAAGAGAGAGAGAAATACGGTAGGTAGATAGGAAGGGAGAGAAAGTGTGTAGTTAGTTAGGTAGGTAGGTAGATAAAGGGATAGAGAGAGAGAAATAGAAAGAGAGAGAAATAAGGTAGATAGGGGGAGAGAGAAGAGTAGGTAGATAGGTAGATAGAGGGGAGAAAAAGAAATACAGTAGGTAGGTAGGGAGAGAGAGAGTGTAGATAGGTAGGTAGGGAGAGGGCTAGAGAGAGGGCTAGAGAGAAATAGAGATAGAGAAATACAGTAGATAGGTAGG
Source organism: Rhabdophis nuchalis (assembly GCA_039707465.1). NCBI lineage: Eukaryota > Metazoa > Chordata > Lepidosauria > Squamata > Natricidae > Rhabdophis > Rhabdophis nuchalis. The sequence continues at coordinate 222,808,121 of CM077643.1, read as the reverse complement.
GAAAGAGAGAGAGAGTAGGTAGGTAGGTAGGTATATAGAGGGGGGAGAGAAATACAGTAGATAGGTAGGAAGAGAGAGAGTGTAGATAGGTAGGTAGAGAGATAGAGAGAAATAGAGAGAGACAGAGAGAGAGAAGTACAGTAGATAGGTAGGTAGAGAGAGAGAGTAGGTAGATAGATGTTTCCAGGTGTATTTACCCATGCGCTGGAGAAGGAAATCACTGACCACCTTTGGAACAAATCTTTGTTTCTGCAGGCACAGTACTTGACCAACGTAATTCTCATCAATCATTCTAACTAAACAGCTTTTCAATAGGGAAAAAAATCTCTTTTTGCACTGTGAAAACCTCTACCGTTCCGGTTCCGGCTCCAGCGGCGACGGGCGAGCCTAGCGCTCGCTCGCCGTTTTGTTTCTTTTTCTGCCCCCCCCATGGGGGCGAGACGCCCCTTGTTTGGGGGTCTCCCGTAAAGCCGGCTCGACTGGGACGTTCCCCCTCACGGCGGTGGGGGAAGCGACCCTTGTCGCGGCTTAGGTGAAGGAGAACATGCTGCGGGGGGTTCTCCCTTCGCCAAAGGAAGACGGCGCCATTCGCAATCATGAAGAGGGCTAAACGGCTGAGTCGGAAGGCTTCCCGAGGCTTCAGCTGCGAGGGGAGAGTGAGTGTTTAAAAACTTTTTTTTCTGCTGTCAGCCGGGCTGAAAGGACTGGGAGGGGGGTGTTTGTTCTTAAAAACCCCCCCTCGGACTTAAGCGGCACTCGGAAATGGCTTCTCGCGGCGAGAAAGCGGAAATCTTTAATCCTGACTGTTTGCAGCAAGGGAAAGTGGTCTGCGGTTGTTTGCAACAATGTCTCTAGGTCTGGCTGAAACAATCTATTTTACCACTCTCTCCTCTGGGCTCTGAGCTTGGGCGGTGGAAGATGGCTTCTCTTTGTCCCTGCCTGACTATTTCACTTATGGAAAATTCCCAGCGTCTCTTTGCAATTTGGACTTCCTCTGGATATTAATGAAGATTTTTTTTTCTTTTTGGATTTGTGATTTCTTTTCTGGAGTACCTTCGCTATTATACTTATTGAGTTGGAAAATTGTTTCTCTCTTGGTTCCTGAACTTTACAACTTTACAACCCTGAACTGAACTTTTGGCTCCTGAACTGCCTCACCAGCCCCACCCAAAAAACGCCATTTTAGTGGCATTGATTTTAACAACTAATCATGGCACAAGAAACAGCACTGGCAAGTTTAGAACAAAGGATGGCTTCTCTTGAATCTGTTATACAAACTTTGGTACAAAAAATTAAGGCCCAGAGGGCAGAAAATATTAACTTTAAGAAGGAGTTATTGGATACACGGAAACAAGTGCTGGAAAACACACAGAAGAACGAAGAATTGGAAGGGGGGCTGGTGGGGGCTAAGGGAGAGATTAAAAATGTTACTAATGAAGTTGTGGAAATAAATGGGCATGTGTCTAGGATTGATATGGAAAGAATGACATATTTTTTGAGATTTCAGAATGTTTTTGAGGAATCTGGTGAATGCCTCCCTGATCTTATGAGCACAATTTTAGCAGACTATTTACATAAACCTAAGGATGAGATCAGGGGGGACATTGACCTAGCTTACAGAATTAACTCAGCATATGCCAGGATAAATGAAGTACCTAGAGAGATACATGTGAAATTTGTTAGAAGGCCAACCAGAGAAGAAATCCTGAAAGTGCAGAGAGGTGGTCCATTAATCTACCAACAAAAAGAGGTTGCTATCTTGAAGCAGATCCCAAGAAAGATTAGAGATGCAAGAAGGAAATTTTCCTTCTTGTCTAAAACATTGTTTGATCACGGGATTTGGTTCAAGTGGGTGACACCCGAAGGGATGCTGGTGTTCTGGGAAGGAGGAAGAGTGAGGATTAAAACAGTTGCTGAGGCGGAAGCCTTTCTTAAAAAACATTCCTCTATCCTGGGGGAAGATCCAGGGGGGACGGAGGGGGTCACGGCCCCGCCCACTGGGGGCCAGGGAGGAGAAAAAGAAGATACAATTGCCAAGAGACTTAGATCGAAAAAATAACTTTGCCTTGATTTTTCTGATTAATTTTGCATAATATTTGTATTTGGATTTTTTGTAAATGTCTGACAGCATAGAACTGAGAATTTAGGTATATGTACTTGCTTTCACTTTGTAGTGTTATGAAAAATGTTTTTTTTAAAATTGTTATCAATGTATTTTGAGGTCCCGGAAGGGCCGACGACTTTGACGTGAATGTTCTCAAAATTTCTTTGTATCCCTTACCCCACCCTACAGAAAAAATGTAAAACCAATAAAACTTTTTCAATATAAAAAAAAAAACCTCTACCAAATGGCCCGTTTTTTGCCAAAATGGGCCAGTTTTTTTTCCAAATAAAAGGCATGAATAGCCTTGGGAGGGCTTGCAGTGCTCCGTGGGGGGGGGGGGGGCAAAATGAGGAAAAACGGCCCTTTTTTTGTGAAAACGGGCCCTTTTTTGGTCAAAAAATAGCATGCATAGCCTTATGGAGGCTTATAGAGTGCTGCTGAGGGCACGGGTGGGGGCAAAAGCGCCCTGTTTTTTGCTCATTTCTGCCTTCCCCAGCCCCCAGGAGCTCTCTGGAAGCCTCCATAAGGGTATTGGCACAGCCATTTTGGTGAATGGGCGGGGTTCCAGGAGGCAAAAAAATGCTGTATTCGATGTATAAGACGCACCCAGATTTTCAGCCTCTTTTTAGAGGAAAAAGGTGCGTATTATACTCCAAAAAATACGGTAAATATACAGATTTTAAGGTGGGCAGTAGCTTATTAAGACTAAGAAACTTGGTAACTATATTTATCTTTTAAAACAATTAGCTAAGTATAATTGTTTTAAAAGATAAATATAGTGTTTTGAAAGAGGTATTTATATTGTGACCAGCTATTATTCCCCAGGTTTTGCATTTTTTCTGATATACTGGATAGAGTATGTATATGTATATGTATATATATATAATTTGCAGCTGATTATTATTCCATTGTTTTTACTGAAATATGATTAATACACAATATCAGCTAATTGCACTAAAAAAAATCCAAGATGCATATAAAGAAAAAATATAGAAAATTCAAGAGAACTACCATGTAAATAAAACAGATATTGCACATATACACACTTACCATATATGTAAGATACACTATTATAAACAATTGCTAGTAAGATAAATAATATAATCCATCCAAATTGTGAAATTGTAGTTCTTACTGTTGATGTTTCATTATTTTAACTTTGTAATGAAATTTAAATGTTTCAATCACATTTAATGTATATCAGCTACAAACTTTTAATATCAAACAAAATTACACATAAGGTTTGCAGCTGATGATGCACATTAAACATGATTGAAGCACTTTTAAATTTAATCACAAGTTTCATTGGTCCATTCTCTAAGGGAGCTTACAATTATAAAGTGGACATGTTTTTAGGCAAAGTGGAAGACTTCAATTACATATACGTTTGGTTGGTTGCAGGGGTGGGTTTCTGCCGGTTCTAACCTCTTTGGTAGAAGAGGTTCCAGAAATCTACCGTACCGGTTAGAAGAGGCTCGTCATGGAGCGCCTGCCCCTCCCCTTGCTCACTTTCCTTGCCCGTTCCGTTGCCACTTGCGGGCGGTAGCTTGTGCGGCTCAGCCGGCCTCCTAGGACCTCCCCAAATTTGCCTAGGAGGTATGGCTGTCAGCAAAGCATGGGGCGTTCCAGGGCATTCCCTTCCTCCCTGCACAGATCCATTTGCGGTGCTGGGAGAAATCCCTCTTCCCCAGAACCAGGTTTTCCAAAGAGGTCTGTGCAGGGCTCCGGTGGCTGCAAAGTGCAGCATGAGGGGCAGAAGTCCCCGAACCCAGTGGGTCAACACAGCTCCAGCAGTAGCAGTAGTTTCCCCCTTCCTCCGCCCAGCTCTCCGCCTCCTTTTGCTTAGGCTCCCCACTGGGTTCGGGGATTCCTGCCCCTTGTGACATGCTTTGCAGCCACCAGAACTCCACATTGACCTCTTCAGGGTGCTGGCTGGCCAACCTGGTTCTGGGGATTTTCCCCCTCCCCAAAAGACCGCCCACCCATCTCTCCAGATCTTGTGGCTTTTTCAGGGTTTTCTTTTTAAAAAACTCCTCTCCGAACGATCTTGAAAACCTGCAAGGTTACTTTGGGAGGGGGCAGACGTGCAGCATTTCCCCTGCCCCCCTCCCTGGACACCTGCAGCCTCAGAGGCTGCAGCTTTAAAGCAAGCCTTTACACAGTAGAGAAAAGTTTCTCTCGAGCGTGAGTTCTTAATTGCCTTTATTGTGCAAGTTCCTGCAGGCTCGGAGGCTGCAGGTGCCCAGGGACTGTGAGGGGGGGAATGCTGCCTGTCTATCTCCTCCCAAAGCATCCTTGCAGGTTTTCAAGATCGTCTGCAGAGGCATTTAAAAAAATGGTCTTTTTTTGGGGGGGGAGAAACGGGCTACGCATGGAGGAGCTGGTGGCCGGGGCATCCTGAAGCAATACCAGCCAGCATGTCCCTTAAGAAGAGCTCCAAGGACAAGGGTGGCAGCGCCACACCCACCTCCACCGTGCCTCTGCCCAGCAATGCACCTCCTCCTCCTCCTTGGCAGGTGGACTGGGCAGGGGTGCAGGCAGAGCCCAGGAGGGGGCAGCCAATGGGGGGGATGCTGGCCAGCCGGCCCTTCCTCAGCAGCAGCGATGAATCCACGATATTGCCTTCAAGGTGAGCGGCGGGCGCTACTTGACCGGGCAGTGGTGCTCACCCAACCACCACTCAGTGGGCAGGCCAGTGGGCAGAGGGTTGCCCTGGCATGATCGAGGTGGCATGTCTTGGGGAGGCTTGGCAGGTGTCATGGGCACCTGTCTTCCCTGGCGAGGTTGGAACACAGGATGGCCTTGCAACAACCACGGACCTCCGTTCCTTCCGTCTGAAATTGAAAACGCACTTTTTCTGCTTGGCCGGCCTAGGGTAGCCTCTCTACTATAGTATTATAGGGTTATAGAGTTTTAGTGAATTGGCATTGGGAATTTTAGCGCAGGGTTTTACTGTTTAATTTGCTTTTAATTGTTTTGTATATTTATGTATATTTATTGTTTTAACTTCCCTGTGCACCGCTCCGAGTCCCCTTGGGGAGAGGGAGCGATCTAGAAATTAAAATTATTATTATTATTATTATTATTATTATTATAACAGGCGCATCTGCCGCTTGACTCTGCACATGTCCAAGATGGTGTCCTGTCGGTGTACAGCCAAAATAAAAACAAATATAAAAATATATAAAATCAAATATATAAAAGTTATATATTTTTAAAAGCTTTTAAAAAACATAATTAAAATATTGGCCGAAATGTGTAAAAAACCCAAACTAACCCTAATTAAAGTAATAGAAATTTAAATTTAAAAATTTAAATTTAAAAATTTAAAAATCATACTTTATGCCAGCCCGGCTGAAAGGTTTTGAGACCGCGGCGGAAGGTGCGTAAGTCAGGGATAGTTCTTAATTTCAGGGGCAATTCATTCCAGAGGGCAGGTGCTCCCACAGAGAAGGCTCTCCCCCTGGGTGTCGCCAGTCGACATTGTCTAGCCGACGGCACCATGAGGAGTCCCTCTCTATGGGAGCGTACGGGCCGGTGGGAGGCTCTCGGTGGCAGAAGGCGATCTCATAGGTACCCAGGTCCTAAGCCATGGAGCACTTTAAAGATGCTAACCAACACCTTGAATCGCACCCGGAAAAACACCAGTGCAGCTCGCGCACGAGGGGTGTTACATGGGAGCGTCGCGTCGCCGTGACGTAATTACCCGTCCGGCCACATTCTGGACCAGTTGAAGCCTCCGGGTGCTCTTCAAGGGGAGCCCCATGTAGAGAGCATTGCAGTAGTTTAGTAACACCTGATGGCCATGACCAGGGGAACCTTTTACCAGGTTTGCCTGGTACATCAGTTTTACCTCTTCCTGGATTGGGATGCCTGTGCACAGTCACTCATGCCCTCATCCTTTCTTGCCTGGACTACTGTAACGCTCTCTACATGGGGTTGCCCTTGAAGAGCACCCGAAGACTTCAGCTGGTCCAGAATGCGGACGTGCGGGTTATCATGGGGGTACCTAGGTGCTCCCATGTTACACCCCTTTTAGATGGCCTGTACTGGTTGCCGGTTGTTTTCCAGGTGTGATTCAAAGTATTAATTATGACCTTTAAAGTGCTCCATGGCTTAGGTCCAGGGTACTTGCAAGACCACCTACTGCCACCAGTAGCCTCCCACCGTCCAGTATGATCCCACAGAATTGGCCTCCTCAGGGTGCCGTTGGCCAGACAGTGTCGGCTGGTGGACCCCCAGGGGGAGAGCCTTCTCTGTGGGAGCGCCTTCCCTCTGGAATGAACTGCATCCAACCTCCGGACCTTCCGGCACGCCCTAAAAAGCCTGGCCTGAATAAAATAAATGATTAATTTTAATTGTTAATTTTAAATTAATTTTCAAATTTCATTTTAAATGTCAATTGGGTTTTTTGGATATTCTATTTAATCTCCCTTTTTAACTTTTGTAATATGTGTTTTTATGTTTTATGCTGCCCTGAGTCCTTTGGGAGAGGAGCGGCATATAAATCCAATAAACCTAACCTAACCTAAAGATGCAGCACTCGGAAGCGGCAGCGGGCTTGTTTTCCAGCCGTTCCTGGCCCTGCAAAGGTTCCAAAAGTGCCTGGGCTTCGGGGCATCCTGTGCTGTGCCCGTGATTGTGATCACATGTGATCACATGATCATAGGAATGTTGGAAAGCTCATAATTGTGAAAAATGGTCATGAGTCACTTTTTCCAGTGCCATTGTAACTTTGAATGGTCACTAAATGAACTGTTGTAAGTCAAGGACTACCTGTACTTGTTTTATTCTAAGCAGCTTACAACACATGAGAAAAACTATAAATCTATACCTGCTATCAAACAAGTCAGTATGCTGTCTTAAGTGACTATTTGTTATTCTAAAACATTGGGATAAGAATACACCTATGCTTAGTAAGAAAGCTTTTCCAGAGGCAGTGGGATACTACTGAGAATGTACGGGTGGTCGGCGGCGAAACCCCCACCTCGACGGCGGTCGGGGGGCCGTTCCCACTTCGCCCCAGGAGCCGGAGGACAGAATGCGGGGGAAAGAGTCCTCTCGCCGAAGGAGTGCTGGAACAGCAGCAATTTGAATAACGGGCTGAAAAGCCGGAGCTGGAGGAACGTACTGAGGCTCCGCAACGACTGAGTGGCTTGTGAGTTTATTTTACTTAGATGCTTTTAACTTTTTAAAAGGAAGAATGTAGGGGGGAATTTGCAAAAATCCCCCCTCGGAAATAAGCGGCGCTCTAAAATGTTCCCTGGGCTCGGGGAGGGAGAGAATGTAACATCCGACTTTTAACTATTTGAAAACGAAAGTATTACCATATATGGAATTGCGTTGGAAACATTGTATCTGAATCTTGTAACAGCAGAAATGGATTTTTACTAATTCTTCATGACTGCCAAAGAGGCGGAAAAATGGCGGTTCTTTGTTCTCAGCAAAAAACTTTCTCTTTTGAAATGTGAACATTCCTTCAATTTAACAGGACTCTAAAATTTATACGCAAGCCAACTCAAGTGACTCTCGGGATTTCTCCCATTGTGTGCCTTCTTTTTTATTGGATTGTATTGTAGAATTTCTCTCTCTGGACTTTATACAAGTTATACCTTGAATTTTGACACAGACTTTCCCTCTTCTCCGACCTCACGGACTGCTCACCCACCAGACGCCATCTTATATACAAGAACTTAAAACTTTTATTATGGCAGCAAGAAAGCCTCCATCTGGCAAATCATGGTCTGCGCCAGCTTCTGCAAAAGCTAGTCTGACTCCACAACAATCAAAAATCACTACAATGCTACAAAAAGAAGCGGCAGGAGAGGACACTCAACAATCATCAATAGAGGAAACTCCTCAAAATATAATGAAAGAAATGTAAGAAATACGCAGAGACATGATAAGTTCAAGATTGGAGCTTCTGGAAACAGAGAGCATTAGCGGAAAATAAACAAAAAATTGATGGGTTGGAGGATGGGGCAGCTGAGGTGTGGGAGGAGGTGAGGGAAGCACAAAAAGAAATTGTGGATCTTACTAGTTATGTGTCTAGAATGGATTTTGAAAGAATGTCTTACTTTTTAAGGTTTCAAAATGTTCCTGAGTCAGATTCAGAAAATTTAAAAGATTTTTTTTTTATATTGAAAAAGTTTTATTGGTTTTTACAATTTTCCAAAAGGGTAGGGTAAGAGATACAGAAACATTTTGAGAACTTTCGCGTCGGGATCATTGGCCCTTCCAGGGCTTCATAATAAAACATTAAAAAAACATTTTTCAAAAATACTACGAGGTGAAAATAAGTGCATGCTTCCTAAATTCTCAATTCTATGCTGGCAGTCGTGTGCAAACATCCAGATATAAAGGTTATACAATGTTAATAAAAAAGCAAAGTTATTTTTTCGATCTAAGTCTCTTGGCAATTGTATCTTCTTTTTCTCCTTCCTGGCCCCCAGCGGGCGGAGCCGTGGCCCCCCCTGAATCTTCCCCCAGGACAGAGGAATGTTTTTTAAGAAAGGCTTCCGCCTCAACAACTGTTTTAATCCTAACTCTCCCTCCTTCCCAGAACACCAACATCCCTTCCGGCATCGCCCACTTAAACCAAGTCCCGTGGTCAAACAATTTTTTGGATAAGAAGGAATACCTCCTTCTCATCTCTCTAATCTTTTTTGGGATCTGCTTCAAGATGGCGACTTCCTTTTGTTGGTAAATTAGCGGCCCCCCTCTCTGCGCCTTCAAAATTCCCTCTCTGGTTGACCTTCTAACAAATTTAATATGTATCTCTCTGGGTACTTCATTTATCCTGGCATATGTCGAGTTTATTCTGTAAACTAGGTCAATGTCCCCCCTGATCTCATCTTTAGGTTTATGTAAATAGTCTGCTAAAATTGTGCTCATGAGTTCAGGAAGACATTCACCAGGTTCTTCAGAAATGTTCTGAAATCTTAAAAAATATGACATCCTTTCAAAATCCATCCTAGACATATGCCCTGTCAATTCTCCAACCTCACTGTTAACATTTTTAAGCTCTCCCTTTGCCCCAGCCAGCCCCCCTTCCAGCTCCTCAGTCTTCTGTGTGTTCTCCAGCACTTGTTTCCGTGTTTCCAAAAGATCCTTCTTGAAGCTGCTATTATCTTCTCTCAAAGCTTTAATTTCCTGCACCAAAGCTTGTAACACTGATTCCATTGATGTCATTCTTTGTTCCAAACCTGCCAATTCTGATTTTGATGCCATGGTAAGCTGTTAAAGTCAGTGCCACTAAGATGGCGTTTTTTGGGTGGGGCCATTGAAGCAGGTCAGGAGAAAACAGTTCAAATCAGGGTTGTAAAAAGTTCAAGACCCAGAAGAGAAACACTTTTCACAGTCAATAATTATAGCAGAGAAGGCACTCCAGGGAAGGAATCAATTAATCCAGAAATTTCTTCATTAATAGAGAGAGGGAGTCCAAATCACAAAGAGATGTTGGTAATTTTCCATAAGTAAAAATAGTCATTCAGGAACAAAGGGCAGCCATCTTCCACCGCCCAGTCTGAGAGCCAGCAGGAGAAAGTAGCAAAGGAAAAATTGTTTCAAGCCAGCTGGACTTAGATACATTGTAAAGAAACAAGCCGCAAAACACTTTCACTTGCATCAAAGCAATTCGGATGCGAAATGTCCGCTTCCTCGCAACGAGGAGCCATTTCTAAGTGCCGCTTTAAATCCGAGGGGGGTTTTAACAAACAAACACCCCCCTCCACGTTCTTTCAGTCCAGGCTGCCAGCACAAATAAGGTTAAAATCACTCACTCTTCACCTCGCCGCCAAAGCCCCGGAAAGCCTTCCGACCCGAACACTCAGCTCTCTCCAAATTCATTGTGCGTTGCCGTCCTCCATTGGCGAAGGGAAAACCCCCCCGCAGCATGTCTTCTCTCGCCTAGACCGAAGACAAGGGCCGTTTTCCCGCCGCCGCTGGGATAAACCGACCCAGGCAAGCCAGCCTTACGGAGGGACCCCAAAAAGGGGTGCCCCGCCCCCGTTGGGGGGCAGAAAGAAGAACAAAACGGCGGACGAGTCCCAAGACTCGTCCGTCGCCGCTGGAAGGCGGAACCGGAACCAGAAAATTTAAAAGATTTAATGTGCACAAAAGAACAAAGACTACATCTGGGGGGGACATTGACCTGATTTATAGAATTAATTCAGCATATGCCAGAATAAATGATGTACCCAGAGAGATACATATTAAATTTGTTAGAAGGTCAACAAGGGATGAGATTCTGAGGGCACAGAGAGATGGCCCTTTGTTATACCAGCAGAAAGAAATCGCTATTTTGAAGCAGATTCCGAAAAAGATTTGAGAGATAAGAAGGAAATATTCCTTCCTATCCAAAAAACTGTATTAAAAAGTGGTTTGGTTCAAATGGTCAATGCCTGAAGGAATGTTGGTGTTCTGGGAGGGGGGAAGAGTAAGAATCAAAACAGTTGAAGAGGCGGAAGCCTTTCTTAAAAAACACTCAATCCTGGAGGACGAAAATGGGGGAACGGGAGGGGCCATGGCTCCGCCCACTGGTGGGAAGGAAGAAGAAGACACAATAGCAAAAAGACTCAGATCACAAAAATGATTTTTTCTTTTATACATTTTACTTCCTAACGGATGCTAATAGAAACAAATGATTGATTGCATGAAATTTATGATATTATATTGAAAGAATTTTGTATGAAGTCTCGGAGGCGGCCATCACCTCCGACATGGAAGCCCTAAAATATTTCTATCATATCCTATATACCCCTTTTCCCTTTAAAAATTTGTAAAACCAATAAAATTATTGTTACAGAAAAAAAACCCAATCTGTTTCTGAGATATTGAGACCAGCCAAATTGATCAGTCACAAGGTTTTTTAAAAAAAAAAAATTAGACCCAAAAGTTTGGATGGAATCACCAATGATCAACTAGCAGATAGGAGTTTGTTAGCTATCTTTCAAAAGGCAGTTCAGCAAAGGAAGAAAAGATTCAAAATGTTCAGACTCTGCCTTAAACTCACATATAAATGAGAGGTAGAAATTCCTATTGCAGTTAGTGTAATTCTTATTTTTTGGACTTCATCCTGTTGTGAAATTAGTCCTCATCTTACATCCATTTGCTTAGTGACCATTTGATATTACACTACTGAAAAGTGACTTACAATCAGTACTCGGCTGTTGCAGCATCCAGAGTGACATGATCAACATTTAGGAGCTTGGCAATTCCTATATTTACGAGGGTTGGAGTATTGGGGTGTGTGTGTCACATGATTAGTATTTGCTACTTTCCTAGAGAGCTTCCAAGAAGCAAAATCAATGGAGTAAATTGCATTTGCTTAATGACCATGTGATTCACTTAACTGCTTAACCATGGCAGAAAAAGTCCTAAACTTTACACAACTATAGTTTATAGTTTATTTGATTTATATACCGCACCCTTTCCCAAAAGGGACTCGGGGCAGTGCACGCAATTAAAAAAAAACATATATAAACAACAATATACAAAATATAAAACCAAATTAAATTAATATCCCTGTGCTAAAAATTTAAATACATTAAAACAATATCCCTAAAACCAATTTAAAACAATTTAACTGCAGACTATGGGCTAGGACTAGGTGGTGTAAGTTAGGTCAGGCCGGCCTGTTGGAAAAAATAAGTTTTAAGGTTCTGGCAGAAGGAGCGGAGATCCGTGATCGTTCTCAGTTCGGGGGGGGGGGGGAGTTGTTCCAGAGAGTTGGGCCCTCCACAGAGAAGGCCCTTCCCCTGGGCGTCACTTAACAATCACTTTGCTTAAGAATGGAGATTCTGGTCCCAATTGTGGTCATAAATCAAGAAACACATGTTCTTGGTATATAATTTGACAGAAATCTATGTGATATTGTGAACAATCTGCCTCATTACCATCAACATACAGAATTCTCATTGGATGTCTTCAATGGCGTCCTTTAAATAGAAAAAGCTGTCAATTTCATCAATAGGAAACAGCATTCAGAATGCAGAATTTAAGATCAATCTGACATTCAGTTCAGGATTCACTTAAAGGTTTCATGTTTGCACAAACACTGCAGCAGCTAGTCCATAATCCTCGGCCTACTGGTGCTAATTGAACATCAGCAATAATCACGAACTTTGTTAGAGGTGAACCAGCCAAGCCTCTTTATTTAGCAATAGCAAATAGTAATTTTGTTAGATGACACTACAGGCTAATTTCAGTAACTCAAACAAACTGTTTCAATCGTTAACTGCCTCCCTCTATTCCCAATCTGCCACAGTTAGGCATAATCCAAGAACACGTTTGGTTTGCTGTGAAGCTGTAAATCACTTTAAATTCTACAGAGATCCCCAGCATAATGCGATTTTTCACCGAAAGATTTCCATCTGGTGTCAATGTCCTATAACTACAATATTTATATCTGGAGAGTTACATTGGTTTGGCTGGCTTGCAATTTTTCTTGCAAGCCAAAAATTGCTGGCTTGCAATTTTTCTAGCCAGTTTTGCCTCATATCTTGCAAAGGGCTGTAGCCCCAAAACATGACTTTTGTACTTCTTAATTTAGAAGCGTTTCTTCTATGCTCTTCACTGCTTTCTTCCCATCCCCATTTTCTTGTCACTGATCTGAGCCAGACTCGCTTCCTTCCCATGGAAGTTCTGCAGCAGGCCACATTTAAGCTCCAAGGAGGAAAACCAGAGCAAAACGCAAATTTGCAATGGTGAAAGCGCCGAAATTTGACTTGCTGAGTCAAACTGATCCTCTCGCTTGCTCCGTTAAAGCTACCAGCGCCTATGTTACTGTTACACAGCCAATAATTCATTTTCCGTGACTCCACTCCCTGCAAAGGCTTCTCCTTTCCAGCAGAGCGTCGACACCAACAGCATGCTTTACTTGGAAACTGACTCCGCCTTCAATTGTACCTAACCTCTCGTGATTGGCTCGTACTTTCATGGCCTTATATCGGTTCAGATCGGATGTTTCGAATAGCTTCTTGGGAATTGTAGTCCTCAAGAAGGAACTGCTTCGGGCCACGATTCACACAAAAGACTTCATATCCCAGCGTGCCGCTGAAACAGTCGAACTGTGTGATAAATCAAGCCTTGGCTGTACTTTATTTTATACCTGTCCTTATGCTACTGCCTGCAGAGTGACGGGATGGATGGGACGTGAGTATTTAGCATCTTTCCTATTTTAGGATTCTTCCAGAACTTCCTGGTCGTTTTAGCTTTAGCTTTGTTTGGAAAAATCACTAGGATGCTTTACTTGTGGCGACGCAAAAAAAAAAAAAAAAGAGTGAAAAGTCCAGTACGTAATTGGTGATTAAAAATGACACATTTTCCTATGGTCTGAGAAGGGACTTGAATCTTCTGTGATCATCTACCCGTTAATTTTTTGACAAAATTGGAATAATTAAAAACAGATATTTGTACTATGCATATATGATGTGATACATAAATTATTGCCCTATGCTCTTTCTCTGTTAAACAATTTAAATCACACAGAGGCTGTTTGTGGTTTGGTTGTCCTTTCGTTTCCCCAAAAAAGAGTTAATTTTGATAATATTTCATATTATCTAGTCATCAAATTCATTCTTGTATTTTTATATATCTTTTTCTTCTTCTATATTATATTTCTCTACTATCTCGTAGAAAATCTTGAATTGGTTTGCAATAGCCATAAACCTTTACTAGATTAAACAATTTACTGTTTAATCTAGTTTATTTATTTATTTTATTTTTATTAAATTTATACCCCGCCCTTCTCCTTGTTAGGACCCAGGGCGGCGCACAGGCATCTTAAAAACACAAAAATACAATAAATATCGATTAAAATGTAATTAAATTCATTAACCCGTGCTAAAAACCCAATATTAAAAACCCTACCAAATTACAAATTTCCTTAAAACGTCAGAAACGGGGGGCTATCCTAGGCCGGCTTGTTGGAATAAGTACGTCTTAAGACGTTGGCGGAAGAGGCGGAGGTCCAAGATTGTGCGAAGGTCGGGGGGTAGGTCGTTCCAGAGGGCCGGGCCCGCCACAGAAAAGGCCCTTCCTCTGGGTGTCGCCAACCGGCATTGCCCGGCCGACGGCACCCGAAGAAGACCCTCTCTGTGGGAGCGGATCGGACGAAGGGATGTATGGGGCAGGAGGCGGTCTCGTATATAGCTAGGCCCCTAGCCATGGAGCGATTTAAAGATGGTCATCAGTACCTTGAAGCGCACTCGAAAGGCCACAGGCAGCCAGTGCAGCTCGCGCAGGAGAGGTGTTACGTGGGTTTGCCTTGGGGCACCCATAATCACCCGCGCGGCCGCATTCTGTACTAACTGTAGCTTTCGAGTGCACCTCAAGGGGAGCTCCATGTAGAGAGCGTTACAGTAATCCAGCCGTAAAGGTTTATGGCTATTGCAAACCAATTCAAGATTTTCTACGAGATAGTAGAGAAATATAATATAGCGTGGTTTGATAAGAATGCTGCAATATATTGGTTTGGAGCCTGGTACCGTGCAGAATGGGGCTGTTGTTGATTCTTGGTACTCTGAGCTCAGAAAACATCAAGAACTCAACACTTTAACCGTATTCTCATATATTCTCAGCTATTGGAAAGCAAATCATTCCCAAACATGTAAAAAGATTACCAATGTAGCTCTTTAAATGGCAGTCTGAGAGAAAAGCCGTTTGAGGGAAGTTTGATGTCAACAGAGATGTTTCTTTGGTTCATCTACTTGAGGTATCTAGAACAGTGATGACGAACCTTTTTTGGCTCACGTGCCAAAAGCGGGGGGAGCGCAGGGGGGTCATGTGTGGGCGTGTTTATTTCCTTACATTTTTATTACATGACGCTATAGCTAGTTTTATTTTATCCACAGTGAATCCATATTAATCTCGAGAGGTGGCGGAAGCGGAAGTTAAGGGGTTTTTTAAATGGTTTTTTAATTCGGTTTGTAAGGGGCCCCAGGGAGGGGGGAGGGATTAGTCAGGCTGAGGGCGGGACCAAAACCAAGCCGGCGGGCGGAATTAACAAGGAAGCGGGTGGGTCCGTTAAGGGGAGGGGGACAAGGGACGTTCCGGAAGAGGGTTGTTCCATCCAAACAGTCGTAGGAAGGGGCAGCTGCAATGGTAGACAAAGATCTCATCACCGGTTGGGAGAACGTGGCCGATGGGTACAAACGGTCACATGCCCCAACCCCCGCAATCTAGGTGGTCAGGGTTCACAGAGCCAGGGCCTTAGACTGATGCTATGCAACGCCAGGTCCGTTGTCAACAAAGCCCCCCTCATTAACGACCTTGTGTCGGAGGGGGAGCCGGACCTGGCGGCAATTACGGAGACCTGGTTGGGCCACGAGGGAGGACTTCCTCTCGTGGAAATGTGCCCGCCAGGTTACCACGCATTCCAGTGGTGGGTTTCTGCAGGCTCGCACCTATTCGCGAGAGCCGGTTGGTGAAATTTAGAGAACCGGTGAGAGGGGGTTCCACCGGCGTACCTGGAAGTAAATCTGGCCCGCTGCTGCCAGTGACCCAACGGGAAGGAAAGGAAAGGAAGGAAGGAAGAAAGGAAGGAAGGAAAGAAAGAAAGAAAGAAAGAAAGAAAGAAAGAAAGAAAGAATTTATCATCACAATTGAGTCCAAAATTTTGGTTGCTAAGCAAGAGCATTGTTAAATGATTGACTGCGCTTGCGCAAGATGGCGGGCTAGCTCCGGAGCTCCGTATGGGCTGCGGAGGTCGTGGGCCTTTTTGTGCCCCCAGCCCCTTTTTCTATCATTTGTGGGCTGGGGTATCTGTGAGGGATCCATCCTGGTCTTCAGGATGAGGTCCGGGGAGTTCTCGGAGGCGCTGGGAGCGGAGACGGCCCCGGGGACGCGGAGGACGGTGAGAGCGTCAGGGCGTGCCCGGAATGGAGGCCGGCGTCGGAGCGGAGGCCGGCGGCCCCAGTGGAAACGGAACGGGCGAGCTGGCCGCGCGTAGAGGGCTCCCAACGCTGCGGTGGTTGAGCTCACCATGGGGCTAAGACAGCGATGTGTGCGCTGCGAGGTTCAGCAGCGTCGACCTGGTTGTGTGACGGAAGAAGATGGTCGGAGAAGGAAGGAAGGAAGGAAGAGTTATGAATGGTGGTAGCCGCCGAGTGGCGAGGCGGCTGCCGGAGATGGCGGCGGTGGGAGCGCCGGAGAACGGGGAGCACTGTAGGATGGAAGGTAAAAGGAAGAGAGAGAGCGGTGGTGAGAGTGCCGCGAGGTGGAAGGAGAGAAACGGATGGAGTAGCCGCTGGAGGCCGAGCCGACGGCGGTGGGAGCGCTGGGAGGCCAACAGCCAAGGCGGCAGGAGAGGGCGGCGGTGTGAGCGCCGAGTTGAATGTGTGTTGGATAACCAGGCCGACCGTGGGGACTCTGCTGACCAAATTTGGACTTTGACCATCTCCAATAATTGTAATATCTGCCCTGTGGTTTCCTAAAACCAGGATGCAAGATCTAGAGAATTGAACCACGCTTCCCTGAAAGATGTTAATTTGTCTTAAAAGATCTTAGACCGGACATTAATTGACATTACGAACTTTCACGAACTCAGAACCTCACAGATGCACTTTTGCACTTTATTTCACTTGGTGCACTTTATTATTGCACTTTATTTTTAACATCTTAACATCTATGAAATAACATCTGAAATGAATTGCTTTAAAATCTTGGCTAACGACTTTTTAAAATTTCTGTATTTTAAACCCACATCCCATCGTGAATTCCATCTTGTATGTATTCCAGAGCTAGCCTCTTATTGCTGCGAGAGTCCCCGCTCTCGCAGGTTTGGCCCTCTGAATTATCGAGGGCCCGTCTTGAGGAAGGATTTATTAATCCGGAGAGACGGGCGAAGCGCGGCCTCAGGGGATTTTTAGTTAGGAAATTTTTATCTATTTTAGGGGGCACCAGGGAGGGGGGTGGGTATAGACAGATTGAGACAAAACAACTATATGAAAGAAAGGGACGGACCAGTAGCCGACGGGAGGGGACGGAAGGTACCGATTTGAGGGGGGAACTACTAGTCGTTCCATTGGAGGGCATGCCAATCCAGACGGTTGTGGGGAGGGGCAGGGCCGAGGGGAGACCATCCTCCCGGTTGTTGGCACGTAGCCGTTGTTTACGAACGGTCAGGTGCCACAACCCCCGCAGGCTAGGTGGTCAGGGAATACAGAGCCTTGGCCTGCGGCTGATGTTCTGCAATGCCAGGTCCGTTGTCAACAAAGCCCCCCTCGTCCATGACCTTGTGTCAGAGGGGGAGCCGGACCTGGTAGGAATTGCGGAAACCTGGTTGGGCCACGAGGGAGGACTTCCCCTCGTTGAAATGTGCCCACCAGGCTACCACGCTTTTCATCAGCCCCGGGCCCAAGGTAGGGGTGGAGGGGTGGCGGTCATTATCAAGGAAGGTCTTGAGCCAAGAGAGACCATTGTGCCACAGACTACCGGTTGTGAGTCCCTCTGCGTGAAGTGGGGCCTGGGGAGGCAGTTGGGCTTGCTGGTTATATACCTGGCTCCTCGCTATGTAGCAGCAGCCCTGCCCGAGCTCCTGGAGGTGATCGCTACGGTGGCAGTGGAGACCCCCAGACTTATAGTCATGGGGGACTTTAATCTGCCATCGTTGGGCGAATCATCCGAGGTAGCTCGGGAGTTCATGGCTTCCATGACGGCCATGGACCTGACCCAACTAATTCAAGGCCCCACCCACGAGGGTGGTCACACACCGGACCTCATCTTTGTCTCAGGCCAATGGAAGAGTGATCTGGGCTTAGGGGATATAGTCATCACACCCTTGTCATGGTCAGATCACTCACTTCTCCGGCTCGACTTTCCGACCGCTACCCCCTGCCGCGAGGAGGCGGCACCAGAACCACCTATCTGGTTCCGCCCCAGGCGCCTGATGGACCCAGATGGGTTCCAGATGGCGCTTGGGCCACTTCCTGTACCCCTGACCCGCGCCCCGATGGAGGATCTCGTGGCCGCATGGAATACTGCGACCACGGGAGCCTTGGATCGGGTCGCGCCCTTGCGGCCTCTCTTGCGGCGCCGAACCGCCCCGGCCCCTTGGTTTACCGAGGAGCTGAGGGCGATGAAACGCCACAAGAGATGCCTAGAGAGAAGATGGAGGGCTACTCGATCTGGATCTGACCGGACACAGGTAAGAGCCCATTTACGGACTTACATTGTGGCGTTGAGAGTGGCCAAACGCCATCATTGTGCCACTCTCATAGCATCCGCAGAAAACCGCCCTGCCGCCCTGTTTAGGGTGACCCGTTCCCTCCTTCAGCAGAGGGTGCGGGAAGCCCCGTTACAGGGTAGAGCAGAGGAATTTGTGACTTTTCTGCAGGACAAAATCGCTCAGATACAGAACGAGTTAGCCCCCATTCATGGCCCAGTGGGATGCCACGAGGCTGATCTTGTTTGGGAGGAGTTTGACTCCGTTGCTTCCGAGGATATGGACAGGTTACGTGGGCGACTGCGAGCCACCACATGTTTATTGGACCCGTGTCCCTCCTTGCTTGTACTGGCATCCTGGGAGGTGACACGAGGCTGGCTCCAAGAGGTTATCAACGCATCCTTGAGTGAGGGTTCCTTGCCTGCTTCCCTAAAAGAGGCTATGGTGAGGCCCCTCCTTAAGAAGCCCTCTTTGGACCCAGCTCTTTTAACAAACTATCGTCCCGTCTCCAACCTTCCCTTCTTGGCGAAGGTTGTCGAGAGTGTGGTGGCACAACAGTTTCCCCGTCACCTGGAGGAAGTTGATTATCTAGACCCGCGCCAGTCCGGCTTTCGGCCCGGGCATAGCACTGAGACGGCATTGGTCGCGTTGGTTGATGATCTCTGGAGGGCCAGAGATGGGGGTTGTTCCTCCATCCTGATCCTATTAGATCTCTCGGCGGCTTTCGATACCATCGACCATGGTATCCTATTGCATCGGCTGGGGAGGTTGGGGGTGGGAGGCACCGTCCTACGGTGGTTCTCCTCCTACCTCTCTGGCCGATCGCAATTTGTGTTGGCAGGGGAGCAGAGGTCGACCCCGAGACCCCTCACATGTGGGGTGCCTCAGGGGTCGGTCCTTTCGCCTCTCCTGTTTAATGCATACATGAAGCCGCTGGGTGAGATCATCCGTGGTTTTGGGGTAGAGTATCATCTCTACGCTGATGATACTCAGCTGTATATATCTACCCCAAACCACCCCAACGATGCCGTAGCGGTGATGTGCCAGTGCCTGGAAGCCGTGCGGATCTGGATGGGAAGTAACGGACTTAGGCTCAACCCGACCAAGACCGAGTGGCTGTGGTTTCCGGCTGCCCGATTCAACCACCTTTCTCTAACGCTGGCCATAGGGGGCGAACATCTTGCCCCTGTGGATGGGGCGCGCAATTTGGGTGTCCTGGATACCCGGCTGTCTATGGAAGAGCAAGTGACAGCCGTGGCCAGGAGGGCGTTTTACCAGGTTCGCCTGGTTCGCCAATTGCGCCCCCTAATGGATCGGGACGCCCTTCGCACAGTCACTCATGCCCTCGTGACATCTCGACTGGACTATTGTAACTCTCTCTACATGGGGCTCCCCTTGAGGTGCACCCGGAGGCTTCAGTTAGTTCAGAATGCAGCCGCGCGAGCAATTATGGGAACCACCAGGTTCACCCACGTTACACCGCTCTTGCGCGAGCTGCACTGGCTACCTGTCGTCTTCCGGGTGCGCTTCAAGGTATTAATCATCATCTTTAAAGCGCTCCATGGCTCGGGACCTAGCTACCTGCGGGATCGGATCCTGCCTCATACATCCTCACGGCCGATTCGCTCCCACAGAGAGGGACTGCTCTGGGTGCCGTCCACTAGACTCTGTCAGCGGGCGACGCCCAGGGGAAGGGCTCTCTCTGTGGCGGGCCCGGCCCTCTGGAACGACCTTTGTATGTATTTTGTATATTTTTCGTTTTTTAATTTCCCTGTGCACCGCCCCGAGTCCCTGTGGGGAGAGGGTGCGGTCAATAAATGCAACTTTATTATTATTATTATTATTATTATTATTATTATTATTATAAATGAGTTTCACCACATTTTAAAAGGTGGCCACTCCCACCCTGTCACATGACTGCCAAGCCACGCCCACAAAATAGGCCACACCTACAGAGTAGGTTCTAAAAAAATGTGAAACCCACCACTGGCGCATTCCATCAGTCACGGGCCCTAGGCAGGGGTGGGGGGGGTGGCGGTCATTGTTAGGGAAGGTCTTGAGCCAAGAGAGACCACTGTGCCACGGATAACCGGTTGTGAGTCCCTCTGCGTGAAGTGGGGCCCAGGGAGGCAGCTGGGCTTGCTGATTGTGTACCTGGCTCCCCGCTATGTATCAGCAGCCCTGCCCGAGCTCCTCGAGGTGATTGTCAAGATGGCGGTTGAGACCCCCAGACTGTTAGTCATGGGGGACTTTAACCTGCCATCGGTAGGCGAGACATCCAAGGCAGCTCGGGAGTTCATGGCCTCCATGACGGCCATGGACCTGACCCAAGTGATTCAGGGCCCCATGCACGAGGGAGGACACACACTGGATCTTATTTTTGTCTCTGGCCAGTGGATAAGTGATCTGGGAGTTGGAGATTTAATCATCGTACTCCTGTCATGGTCAGATCACTCACTTCTCCGGCTCAACTTTCCCACCGCTACACCCCACTGCGGGGAGGCGGAACCGGATTATCCAAGATGGTTCCGCCCCAGGCGCCTGATGGAACCCAAAAGGTTCCAGACGGAGCTTGGGCCATTACCTGTAGCCCTGACTCACGCCCGGATGGAGGACCTAGTGGCTGCATGGAATAGTGCGGCCACTGGGGCCTTGGACCGGGTTGCGCCTCTCTTGCGGCAGCGAACCACCCAGGTTCCTTGGTTCTCCGAGGAGTTGAGGATGATGAAGTGTCGCAAGAGACGCCTAGAGAGGAGATGGAGATCCACACGCTCTGAATCGGACCGAACACAGGTAAAATCCCATTTGAGGACTTACATTGTGGCGATAAGAGTGGCCAAGCGTCGGTATTGTGCCACTCTTATCGCGTCCGCAGATAACCTCCCTGCCGCCCTGTTTGGGGTGACCCGCTCCCTCCTTCAACAGAGGCCGCGGGAAGCCCCTTTACAGGGCAGAGCAGAGGAATTTGGGGAGTATCTGCAGGACAAAATCGCTCAGATTCAGAGCGAGTTGGTCTCCACCGAAAGTGGTCCGGAGGGAACGTCGGAGGCGGGCCTTGGGACACCATTCTGGGAGGAGTTTGACTCTGTTACTTCTGAAGGTATGGACAGGTTGCGTAGGAGACTGAGGGCCACCACATGTTTATTGGACCCGTGTCCCTCCTGGCTTGTACTGGCATCCTGGGAAGTTTCACGAGGCTGGCTCCAGGAAATAGTGAACGCTTCTTTGAGTGAGGAATTCTTGCCTACCATCTTGAAAGAGGCGGTGGTGAGGCCTCTCCTCAAGAAGCCTTCCCTGGACCCAGCATTGTTAGTAAATTATCGTCCGGTCTCCAACCTTCACTTTTTGGCAAAGGTTGTAGAGAGTGTGGTGGCACAACAGTTTCCACGTCATCTGGAAGAAATTGATTATCTGGACCTGCGCCAGTCCGGCTTCCGGCCCGGACACAGCACGGAGACGGCATTGGTCGCATTGGTGGATGATCTCTGGAGGGCCAGAGATGGGGGTTGTTCCTCCATCCTGGTCTTATTAGATCTCTTGGCGGCTTTTGATACCATCGACCATGGTATCCTATTGCATCGACTGGAGGGGTTGGGGGTGAGGGGCACCGTCTTACGGTGGTTCTCCTCCTACCTCTCCGGTCGATCGCAATTTGTATTGGCAGGAGGGCAGAGGTCGACCCCGAGGCCTCTCACTTGTGGCGTGCCTCAGGGGTCAGTCCTCTCGCCTCTCCTGTTCAATACATATATGAAGCCACTGGGTGAGATCATCCGTGGTTTTGGGGTAGATTACCATCTGTACGCTGATGATACTCAGCTGTACATTTCTACCCCATACCACCCCAACGATGCCGTCGAAGTGATGTCCCGGTGTCTGGAAGCAGTGCGGATCTGGATGGGAAGGAACAGACTCAAGCTCAACCCTCCAAGACTGAGTGGCTGTGGCTACCGGCGCCCAGGTTCAACCAGTTGATGCCATCACTGGCCATAGGGGGCGAACATCTAGCCCCCATGGATCGGGCACGCAACCTAGGCGTCCTCCTGGATACCCGGCTGTCAATGGAGGACCATGTGACAGCCGTGGCCAGGGGGGCATTTTACCAGGTTCGCCTGGTGAGCCAGTTGCGACCCCTATTGGACCGGGACGCCCTTCGCACGGTCACTCATGCGCTAGTGATGTCCCGTGTGGACTACTGCAATGCTCTCCACATGGGGCTTCCCTTGAGGTGCACCCGAAGACTACAGCTGGTCCAGAACGCGGCCGCGCGGGCAGTTGTGGGAGCTACTAGATACTCCCATGTAACACCACTCCTGCGCGAGCTGCACTGGCTGCCTGTGGCCTTTCGGGTGCTCTTCAAGGTGTTGATTACCATCTTTAAAGCGCTCCATGGCACAGGACCTAGTTATTTGCGAGATCGTATCCTGCCCCATACATCCCTTCGGCTGATTCACTCCCACAGAGAGGGACTTCTCCGGGTGCCGTCCACTAGGCAGTGCCAACGGGCGACGCCCAGGGGAAGGGCCTTCTCTGTGATGGGCCCGACCCTCTGGAACGACCTAACCCCCCCCCCCCCCGATATTAGAACTACCACGGACCTCCGCTCCTTCCGCCAAAAAGTCAAAACTTATCTGTTCCATCAGGCCGGCTTGGCCTAATTTATGCTCCTCGCCCCAGTCTGTAATTTAAATTGTTTATTTGGTTTTAATGGGATACAATTTTTAATGTTCACAAATTTTTGTACAGGGTTATTTAATCGATTTTAATTATGTAAGTTTTGTATGTTTTTAGATGTTTTTTAATTTTTCCTGTACACCGCCCCAAGTCCCTTCGGGGAGAGGGGGCAGTCTATAAATTAAATAAATAAATAAACAAACAAACAAACAAACAAATAAATAAATTAGTTTAGTTTTAAGTTGGAATCCTAACAATAAGCTTCAGACACTGCTTGGATCCTAATACTTGGACATTTTTCATTTGCAATTCCAAGATTGAAGGCTTTCTCTTTTGCTTTTCACTCATGTTAGATATTTACGGAAAAGAGGAGGCCCATATAAGACAGAACCAGCCACAGACTTAACCCGATGGCGTTTGAGTAATGAAGAAGGTCGGCAGCAGTGGCGATATTTAGCAGATGGCGAGGTTGTGGAGCGGGAGCAGACTGCACTGGAGGCTCATTCTCTAGGGCTGGACACAGTAAGTGACTGATGCTGTTGTAAATATGAGATAGGAGGGGGATGGACAGCTTGCACAACTCTCAGCAATTTCTTCCAAGTTCAGTCTTTAGGGAGCAGGCCAGCTTGTCTGTTGCAAAATATTTCTGTGCTCTAGCAGACGTGGAAGAGAGCCAATTCACAGTGCATCTTTGGGTCATGTGAGGCACTGTGAAGTTCTGTGGAGCTCTACTGTTAACATGAGTGTCCAGGAATTGTGCCATGATGCACATTGTCTTTGCAGAAGGGAAAATGGTAATGGTGGCCCCATATTTCTTGGGAGATTTATTAATTATTACTTAATTTCTTTTGGAGAAGGGCAAATATGGTGAAACTGATTTGCTTGGCAAAAACCTCTGAAACAACAAAACTGGAAGAAGATGTGATGGATTCAGAGTGGTTTATGTACACGTCAGTGCCAGCCCTTTGTAAATTGGAGAAAGGATGCAAAAGTGATTTGGAGCTCTCTTTTTAGAAATATACCCTCTGAAATACATAACTTATACTACAGACTTCAACTTTTATTTCTAGTCTTCTGTAATTAGAAATATTACTTACCAATAGATTCAAGAAAGTGTTTGAAGAAGGCTCATATTCTATATATTTCTCTTACCAGTATCTTTTAGTGTTTCAGGCATCAGTATGATGGATCTTGGGCTCAGAAGCAATACTCAGCAGATTCTCACAAGGTGAAAGAGGATAATGCCCTTTAGGAAGCATGCAGATACTGGCTGGTTCCATAAAATAGTAGATTAGATGAAAGCAGGGCTAGATAACCTGTGGTTTATCATACAGTAGGATTGGTCTAGTGCTTAAGGCATCAGGATAGAAAATGTGAAACTGAGTTCCAGTCCTGCCTTAGCCATTAAAGCCTACTGGATGACCTTGAGCCAAGCATTCTCTCTCCGCCCAGCTCACCTCACAGGGTTGTTGTGGGGAAAATAGGAGGAGGAAGGTGTTCTTAATATGTTCAATCATTTGTAAAAATAATAAACAAAGTACAAGTAAATAAATTCACTATGAATATTTTCTGGCTGGTATCTGAGAACTGTCTTTGGTTTGCCCAGGGAGCAAATCCAAGGTCAGTTGCTATCCTTTATGTTGTACCAGAATCAGGGAGAGAGAGCAGCTAAGTGCCCCTCCATAGGTTGTACTGCTTGAATAAAGCAAGAGACTTCAGTGTACATCTTTATACATATGCCAGTTCTCTTTAGACTTTTATGGACCTATAGTCTGGTCATTTATATTACTTTCTGGTTCCAATTCTTTCTACTTTGCAGACTAAAGTCTTCCCAATCTTGCCTAGAGCCTGTACTGCAGAAGAGGCAGCGCTAAATGGGATGCAATTTTTCGCAGGCCTACAAGCAGTGGATGGTCATTGGGCTGAGGATTATGGAGGACCTCTCTTTTTGTTGCCAGGTATTATTACAAGAAAGGTCCTAACAGCTTCTTCTCACAGATGGTCATGCATCAGTCAGATGATCCGTGTCTTGTATCAAAAGAAAAAATATTTGCTAAGCTATATTGGTTGAAGCTACTTCAGAATTAATTAAATGTTTCTCTACATGCTACCCATTACTGACTAATGGTTTAAAAGGAATAGAGAGATTTATTACATTAATGAAGGGTACAGCTAGAACAAATTGGTTCATGACGGTGGTGAGTTTAAAAGACAGGTCTGTCTCCAGGCCTCTTGGAATCTTTTAGGCTAAGCATCCCAGTTCATTGGATTTCAGCAGAAGCTCAGAGACCATTCATTATTTCAACAGCTTGTTGTTGCTGCCTGAAAAGGCTTTCCAGCCTTAACTGCATTTTTCTACCTTCTGGTCTTCTTCCAACAGGACTTCTGATTGCGTGTCATGTTGCTAAGATTCCACTCCCAGAAGAAAATAGGAAGGAGATGGTGCGTTACTTGCGTTCAGTGCAACTCCCAGATGGAGGATGGGGCCTGTGAGTAAAGCTCAAAAGCCATTGCTTCAGAAGGACTTTTGCAACTTTCTGCTATTTCATTATCAGGGTAGTGGTGGTGGCACCAGCACCAGCACCATTTCAGTTCTCCTCAGCCTAAATAGAGATGTCCCAGAATCTTTTTTTCCCCATTGTAAATATCTGACAGTCACTCCTTTTTCCAGCTGGCAAATGCCATCCTGGTTCAAAAATATGCCGCTCTTGGTGTGAGCAGTGTGAATTTATAAGCATATTACACAGTGGCATATCATACATGTTTGAACCAAAGGCAAAAAAAAGCAAAGGCTTTTATTGCTGATGGACATCAATGTCTGGCCAATTACTTCAGGAGAAAATGGTTGGGACTTCCTAAGGAGAAGATGGTACTTGTTTCAGGAATTGGCCAAGAGTGTTTAGTGTCTTAAGAAATCAGTAAGAAATCTACAATTACTTTGCATTTTGAAAGGTAGTAGAAATTTGTTGCAAAAATCTACTAATGCAGTAAAATATTTTATAAAGCCTAGGAGAATCTTTCTCAGTCTTATGTAAGACATTTGTTAAGTGAATTTTACCCTATTTTATTATCTCTTGCCAGGGTTGTTAAGTGAATCACTGTAATTGTTAAGTTAGTAACATGGTTGTTAAGTGAATCTGGCTTCCCTATTAACTTCGCTTGTCAGAAGGTCACAAAAGGTGAGCCTGGCATACTGCAACCATCATAGATCAGTTGCCAATCATCTGAATTTTGATCATGTGACCTCAGAGAAGCTGCAACAGTCGTAAGTGTGAAAAATGGTTATAAGTCACTTTTTTCAGTTCTGCTGTAACTTTGAATGATTAGTAAACAAATGGTTGTTAGTTGAGAATTACCTGTATAGTTATTTCTAACATTTTTCTATCTCTAGGAAATATACAAGGCATCAACTTGAACCAAAAAAGTGTGTGCATAATATGTGCTCTTTATTCCTTATTTCCTTCCCTGGTAGTACTTTGTTTTATCCAATTTATCTGCTATTGCAATTGCCTCTAGCATATTCTGTTTTGTATCTTATATCTTTGGTCATGTTGGCTAATTTTTATTAATTTGGGGGGTCCAACATAGTTCACACCTGTGTTTATTAATAACTTGTCCTGTCATAATCTACGCTAATTCAAACATAGGTTTCCCTTTACATAAAACACTACTTTCTTAATAACTGTCCAGTAATTCTAGCTTCAAGATTGATAGATTGTTTTATTAAGCCAAGAGGGGCTAGACTGGACAATCATTTGACTGGGATGGCATAAGGCTTCTGCCTTGAGCAGAGGGTTGGACTAGAAAGAAGACTTCTGAGGTTCCTTCCATCACTATGCTTTTATTAACCAAAATAGTATAAAATAAAGGCAGAGGGAATGACTTTGGTAGAAAAAATTGTGTAATAAGATTTAAGATTTATTGCATTTATATACCGCCCTATCTCCCTTTCGGGACTCAGGGCGGTGTACAGCCAACAGTAAAAATGAGTAATATAAAAGCTAAGATCAAATGTTAAGATATAATTAAATAAATTGGCCTGCCAAATTAAAACCCCCTACTAAAATCAATTTAAAAACTACGACAGGCCGGCAGCACGAAATAAATGGGTCTTCAGGGCCCAACGGAAAAGGCGTAGGTCGGTGATCATCCGTAGGTCAGGGGGTAGGTCATTCCAGAGGGCAGGGGCTGCCACAGAGAAGGCTCTCCCCCTGGGGGTCGCCAGCCAACATTGTTTAGCCGACAGCACCCTGAGGAGGCCCTCTCTGTGGGAGCGAACTGGTCAGTGGGAGGTATTTGGTAGCAGGAGGCGGTCTTGAAGATAACCAGGTCCCTTGCCATGGAGCGCTTTAAAGGTGGTTACTAGTACCTTGAAGCGCACCCGGAAAGCCACAGGCAGCCAGTGCAGCTCGCGCAGGAGAGGTGTCATGTGGGAGCATCTGGAGGCTCCCAGAATCCCCCGCGCAGCCACATTCTGAACTAACTGGACTGGAGCCTCCAGGTGCACTTCAAGGGAAGCTCCATGTAGAGAGCGTTGCAGTAGTCCAGGCGGGAGATGACAAGGGCTTGAGTGACCGTGCGTAAAGCGTCATGATCCAGAAAGGGGCGCAACTGGCGTATCAGGAGGACCTGATAAAAAGCCCCCCTGGCCACGGCTGTCATATGGTCTTCTAGAGACAGCCGAGAGTCCAGGAGGACGCCCAAGTTGCGAGCCCTCTCTGTGGGGGCCAATGACTCGCCCCCAATAGCCAGAACTGGTACCAACTGGCTATATCGTGACGCGGGAAGCCACAGCCACTCGGTCTTGGACAGTTTGAGTCGGAGCCTGTTTCTCCCCATCCAGACTTGCACGGCCTCCAGACACCTGGACATCACTTCCACGGCATCGTTGGGGTGGTCCGGGGTAGAGATGTACAGCTGAGTATCGTCAGCGTACTGGTGGAATTCTACCCCAAAACCACGGATGATATCACCCATAATAATGGGGAAGGGGGCTGGAACAGACTGTGGCTTTGTTTGGAATAGGTGGGAATTCTGTTGCTTAGACCTATTTGTTTCTTAAACCCCACAAAGTTTGAAAACTCAGCAAATGAGATGATATGAATTTCAGGAAGACTTCTTAATGCTAGTTTAATGTGTAGTCTTGAAAACTATAAAATTAAGTTCCAGACAAATTCATAGCATATCAATTAAGGTGGAGTTACCTAAGGGCTGGGAACTCCTGGCTGGTTCCTGCAGTTGTTTCCAATGCTTCTCTTAACAGATACATTAATCGTAGCTATAGATAGTGAAATGTCCAGAATTCTTTGTTTTCTTTTGAAAGCTATCCTTCCTATAGTTACATTTCTTGGAAATAAATTTTAGATTTATTGTGTCGTTAAAATGGGCTAATAGCTTCCTTTCACAAATGAGGTTGAGGAATTTCTTTCTGTCTAAATGACATTGTCTTCTGTCTTCCACATTGTCTAGAAGGTGGAATGTTTAATTAATAGAAGAGAGAAAGAAACTCAAAACAGCCCAGATAACACCATATTCCTAATGTTTATATGGCATCCTGGATGAATAGGAAACAAATCCATAGAGTTGTTATTGCTAATGCTCATTAAGCTTTGCTTCTCTGATTTATCATCTGAATGCTTAGGGATTACCGTATTATTTTTTCCTATTTCTGGTGAATTGATTCTGCAAGCAAACTGTAATTCTACCTAATCTCAATCTCTTCAGCATTATATTTCTCTTTTATGGATTTAAAATAAAACTCTGAAATATAATCATTGTTAGTCAAGCTGTAATAAAATTACTCCATGCTCTTTTATTTTGCTTTCTTTGGTTTAATCAGTTCTTAAAAATTAACAGAACTTGAAGAACAGTTGGGTTTTCTTGTGTGAACACATCTACCTAACACTTCTCTTGTTTGTTGTCTGTTAGACACATTGAGGACTTGTCTAAGGTATTTTCTACTGCTCTGAACTACACGGCCATGCGTATTCTTGGAGTCAGCGCTGATGATCCAGACTTAGTGAAGGCTCGAAATAACCTCCACAGCAAAGGTGAATAACCAGCTGGAGCCTGGAAATAAATATAGCTTTTATTTTTCATTTTATCATCATTTGATGCCTTTGGAAAAATGGACTTTCTGCTTACAGAATAATTGCAAATTATGGTTTATGTGTTTATGGATTAAGTTGATGTCAGCTCTTAGTGACCATATTGGTCCTCTGTCTTCAGAAATATTTGTCCCTATTCTGGCCCTTCAGGTCTTCCAGTCTTCAATGTCTTTATTAGTGTTAATACCACTTGTCATTTGTAACAGCTTTCTGAAACTCTTTGTTAGGTTGCTTCCTGAGATCTTTGCCTATATTTACTTTGGTTTCTGTTTTCTTTTTGACAATTTCTTATTCTGACATCTAGTGTTCTTTATTTTATTTTTGACAGTCTTTTTTCACATTCATTCTTAACAGTTTCTCCTAGATGCTGCTTGGAGTGTCCAAACGCGGGTTATCCTCAGCTTGCTGCCCATTGGACTGAGTTTCACTTTGATGTGTAGCCACGCCTCTTGCCTCTGCATAGGGCCAGTTCTAAAAACTCAGTCGCCCTTATCGGACGCGTCTGGGGAGTCTGCAGTCCTTTGCCAGCAATCTGACCTCCCCAGCAGTGAGTTAGTGTAGCCTTTGTTGTTATTTTTGTGTGTAGTTGTGTTAGATAGGTGATTTTTTGTTTTCGTTCCTGTCTTCGTTGTCTTCGTTGCGCGGAGCGGGCTGTTCAAACCGCGGCCGTTTCCCGCTTTTTCTGCGGAGCGGCTTGGCACTGGGAGGGTTTGCCAGCGGCTGCTGGTAAGCTTCTAAGGGGGCTAGGTAGCTAGATAGGACCCCCCAACTTGACTATCGGGGGTTTTCCTCCCTAGGGAAGCCTCTACTGAGGCTTTTCAGCCCGTTGTTTCCCCAGTGCCGGTTTGAGCTTAGGCGGCCGTTCGCAAAGGAAAAAAGGCGCGCGTTTTAAACTTGCCGCCATTTTTCTGCCGCAGCCCGACTCCTCTTCGCAGATCGCCGCTGCTTCGTTCCTGGGGTGGTTCTAGTTCTGGGAGTCCCGGACAGGATCCCCTGGGGCAGCAGAAGAGATCCTTCCCAGCGGCTGCAGGGAGATTGGCAGATTCAGTTGCCATTCCCTAGTCTACTCCAGCGCAGATCTGCAACGCCTGAGACTTTTGGGTCTGATTTTGGCGCCAAAACCAGGTTCCAGTTTCTTCTTGTTTTAAAGTGTATATTGTTTCTTCCCTGGTGGGATTGGGGTACCTTGACTGGATTTAATTGTTTGTTCTTGTTCTTTCAGCCACTCCATGGCTGATCCCAGTGAGCAAACAGGAGAACCTGCCTCCAAGCGTAGCAAGACCAACCCTGCTGCCAAGGGCGATTCTGCACCCTGTCCTGACAAGGGGAAGAGGCCTGCAGCCAAGGCCACCAAGGCTGATGAGAGACTGGCGGATAGACGGCTGAGGATTCTAGAGCAGCAATTCCAGAAGGCTCTCTCTGCCCGGGACAAGGCTGTGACAGATAAGACCCCCCCTGCCCCGCAGCTTCGTAGGGAGACCCAATCCATTCCCACTGGTGATGGGGATTTTGGGTTTTCCCCCAATCACTCAAGGGTTTCCCTTGCCTCTCCAGTCCCCTCAATGGAAGTGGAGCTAGAGGAGGAGGAACCAGAGGAGGAGGAGTCCTCCATGGTGGGGGAGGGGGAGGAGTCAGTGGAGGAGGAAGAGGAAGCTCCGGCCACTCCCATTTCTGCACCCGCTGAGACTGCCTTGCCCGCGGCCATGCAGGAGGTTGTGTCCAAGGCCATTTCGCAGGGCATCACGGATTGCATGAAGCAATTAGTGGCTTCCTTGCCCCTCCTTTCTACCCCCAAGCCCAGGGCACCTAGGAAGGTGGTTCCTGCCCAGGGGGGTGGCGTTTCCCCTTCTGCCTCTTCTGCAGTCAGCGAGGCATCCGAGGGGGAGGATGATGATGAGGTGGTTACCTAGGGGGCTCCCGACCTTTCAGGGGATGAGAGCTCCACCCCGGAGGCCCCCGCTTCCAAGGGGCTGTTTAACCCCATCATGTTCAAGGCTATCTTGACCAAGGCTAGGGAGTCGGCCGTGCAGATGGGTCTACCGGCTCAATCTGATAAGAAGGCCTCTGATCAGGACAATGCCATCGTCATCGGTCCTGGACACCCTGGGGCGGGTCTTTTTAGGGAACCTACACCTCCCCAAGAATTGGTGCCGGCCCCTCAGTTGTTCCTCGACATTATTCAGCGCCAGTGGGTTCAGCCCGCTACTATGGCACACCCCAGCGGCGTGGATAAAAAGCTGTACACTGTTGAGGACGCTATGGAGACCATTCTGGCTTTCCCGCAGGTTGATGACCCCATTGTGTCTTTGACCTCCACATCCTCACTCCCGGCCGAGCTGGTGGAGGGGCTTAAGGCGGAGGACAGGCGGATGGAGAAGTCTTGTCACAAGACACACCAGGCCACTGCCTGGGCCATGAAGGCCTCGTCCTCTGCGTCGTACTTTAGTAGGGCAGCCCTATTCTGGCTCAGGAAGCTATTGGCCTCCTTGCCTGAGAGACAGGTTAGATCGAGACAAAGGGTCAATAAGATCATCGCTGCGGTGGAATATTCTTGCGACGCCTCGCTCAATTCCACAAAGTTTTCATCCAGGGCTCTAGCATCCAATGTCACCTCACGCCGTCTGCTGTGGCTCCGCCATTGGCAGGCGGACATGAAGGCTAAGTGGAAGTTGGCGTCGGCCCCCTTCAAGGGTGGCAAGCTCTTCGGCGAGGCCTTGGACTCCTTCCTAATCGAGTCCAAGGATAAGCGGAAGATTCTGCCGGCTGTCACCAAGAAGCAGGACCGGAAGAATCAGTCTTCCTACCGTAGACAGCCATTTCAGTCTACGGAGGCTCCCTCTACCTCGGGTGGGGCCTCCAGAACCTACCCCCAGGCCCAAGATCGTTCCCAGGACAGGCCGGCCTACAGGGACAGGTCCAGGTTCTAAGGTCAGCGTAGGCCCTTCAAGGGTGGTCAGGCCAACCGTCCCTTCAAGAAGAGCAAGTGACCCCTGGGGGATCCCTCCCATAGGGGGACGCCTACAGCAATATGCGTCCACGTGGGAGGCGACCGGAATGTGGTCCGACACGGCCTCACCCTCGACTTCCTATCCTTTCCCCCGCGGAGATTCATCCGCTGCCCCCTTCCCAGGTCCCCGCACAAGCAACAGCTCATGAGGGCGGAGATCGGTCACCTACTGGAGATAGCGGCCATAGAAGCGGTGCCGGGGGGGCAGGAGGGCAAGGGGTTTTATTCCATCCTCTTCCTAGTCCCCAAGTCATCGGGGGGGGTCAGGGCCATTCTGGACTTGAAGAAGCTGAACCGGTATCTGCAATACAAGCGCTTCAAGATGCAATCCCTCCAGACGATCCTGGGATGCATACGACAGAACGACTTCCTGACCTCGATAGACCTGAAGGAGGCGTATCTGCACATTCCCATCCACCCGGCGCATCGCAGATACTTGAGGTTTCAGTTCGCCGGCCAGCACTTCCAGTACAAGGCCCTACCTTTCGGCTTGTCATCGGCTCCAAGGACCTTCACGAAGGTCCTCTCCGTAGTGGCGGCGCATCTTCGATCCAGACCTGTGCGTTTGGTTTGTTACTTGGACGATATCCTGTTGATGTCACCTTCCAGGGACCAGGCCCTGAAGGACTTGGACTGCACCATCCGCTCCCTGGAGGACCACGGGTTCTCGGTGAATCGGGAGAAGAGTCACATGCAGCCCACCCTCTCCATACTTCATCTGGGTGCCGTCATCGACTCGGAGACCTGCAAAGTCTTTCTTTCACAGGAGCGCATCTGCAGCATTGTGAAGTTGGTGGGGTTGGTCCAGAATTCCAGACTGGTCCCACTTGTGACGCTTTCCCAACTGTTGGGGAAGCTGATCTCGTGCATAGCCATTGTTCCCTGGGCCCGCCTGCACGCACGGGAGCTACAATGGTTTCTGCTTCCTTTTCAACGACGCAAGATCAGCAACTCCAGGAGACGGGTGACAGTCCCACCCCCAGTGCTTCGGTCCCTCAGGTGGTGGAGGTCTCCCGCCCTAAGAGAGGGGTCGCCCTTCAAGGAGCCAGACCGTGTCACCATCACGACGGACGCCAGCCTTTACGGCTGGGGAGCTCATCTGCATCACCATGTGGCCCAGGGCAGATGGTCTCAACGGGAGCTCGCCCACAACATCAACTGGCTGGAGCTTTGGGCGGCCAGGCTGGCTCTGCGGCATTTCGGCAATCTCGTAGAAGGGTCCCATGTCCTTCTCCTGACGGACAACATCGCCACCCGAGCATACGTGAACCACCAGGGAGGCACACAGTCGAGGGCGCTCATGACGGAGGCGGAGGCTCTGGGCAGGTGGGCAGAGAGGCATCTCCTGTCCCTGAGAGCGGACCACATCGCGGGCGAGGAGAACGTGACGGCGGACTGGTTGAGCAGGACCACCATCAACACCTCAGAGTGGCAGCTGCACCCGGATCTTTTCCAGCAGATTTCCCGGAGATTCGGCCTGCCCATCCTGGACCTGTTCGCCAGCCCGCAGAACACGCACCTGCCAAGGTTCTTCACCCGTTTCCGGTGTCCGCAAGCGGAAGGGACAAACGCCCTCCGTTGTCGTTGGCCCGCAGGCCTGCTATACGCCTTCCCTCCTCTCCCGCTGCTTCCTCAGGTAGTCCGGAAAATCATCTCGGAGGGGGCGGAAGTCATCCTGGTCGCTCCCCATTGGCCCAGACGGTCCTGGTTCGCCGATCTAGTGGGACTGTCAGTAGAGAAGGCCTGGCGCATTCCTCCGAACCAGGTGTCACTAATACAAGGGGCCATTCGTCACCCGGACCCTCAGTGCTTCCAACTAGCCGTCTGGCACTTGAGGGGATTGTTCTGAGACGAATGGGCTATTCGGACAAGGTGATAAGAACGATCCAGGCTTCCAGGCGTCCTGCCACCGTTCGCATTTACGAGACTACATGGTCCACCTTCTCTACCTGGTGCCGTGCCAGGCACATCGCTGCGGCTGAGGCCTCCACACCTCAGGTGATGGACTTCTTGCAGGACGGTTTGGACAAGGGGCTCGCCCCCAATACCCTGAGAAGGCAGGTGGCTGCTCTCGCTACCATCCTGTCGCCCGGTGGGTCCCTGCCGCTCAGCAGACATCCAGGGGTTCGTGGTTTCCTGAAAGGGGCCTCGAACATTCGGCCACAAACAGTCCATAGATATCCGACCTGGGACTTACCCTTCGTCCTCAAGGCCCTGACTGAGGCGCCATTCGAACCATTGCGCTCCGTGTCACTGCGCCACCTGACCTTGAAGACGGTGTTCCTCATAGCAATCACATCTGCAAGGCGAATTTCGGAACTCTCGGCCCTCTCCGTACGGGAGGACTTGTGCGTGGTTCACGCAAACAGGGTGGTTCTCAGACTAGACCCGACCTTTGTGCCCAAGGTCAACTCCTTGTTTCACAGATCCCAGGAGCTCGTCCTACCTGACTTTTGTCTGCACCCCTCTCACCCCAGGGAAAGGAGGTGGCACAAGTTGGATGTTCGCAGGGCGGTGCGGATGTACAAGAAGAGAACGGCTGAATTCCGCAAGTCAGAATCCTTCTTCGTTTCCTTTCAGCCGGTGTCCATGGGTCGCAAGGTCACGTCTACCACGATTGGGCGCTGGCTGCGTGCCTGCATTACACTGGCATATGAGCACCGGTCCAGAGCTGTACCTCCACGTATTACCGCTCACTCCACCAGGAGCGCTGCAACCACGGCTGCTTGGGCCACCCAGGCCCCCATAGACGAGATCTGCAGGGCCGCTACGTGGTCCTCGCCTGTGCCATTTATCAGACACTACATGCTGGACGTATTTGCATCCTCGGAGGCCTCCTTCGGCAGACGTGTTCTCCAGAGGGTCCTTGATGCTCCCAGTTCCCACTCAGACGAATCTCCCCTCCCAGGGACAGCATAGCGTTGG
Organism: Rhabdophis nuchalis; assembly: GCA_039707465.1. Classification (NCBI taxonomy): domain Eukaryota; kingdom Metazoa; phylum Chordata; class Lepidosauria; order Squamata; family Natricidae; genus Rhabdophis; species Rhabdophis nuchalis. The sequence goes on along the minus strand of CM077643.1, from coordinate 222,773,142 downwards.
CATGTCCCGCGTTTGGACACTCCAAGCAGCATCTAGGAGAATGACCATTGGTCTTACCTGTGAATGGTCTTTCTCTAGATGCTGCGGAGTGTCCAAATCCCACCCTGGGCGTGGTGGGAACTGGTCCCATGTTTTGTTGAAGGTTAAAACTAGTGTTGTTCCAGTTGTTCTGCGTTTTTTCTGGTCTACCTTCGTTTTTAGAACTGGCCCTATGCAGAGGCAAGAGGCGTGGCTACACATCAAAGTGAAACTCAGTCCAATGGGCAGCAAGCTGAAGATAACCCGCGTTTGGACACTCCGCAGCATCTAGAGAAAGACCATTCACAGGTAAGACCAATGGTCATTCTCTGATATTATTCCTCCCTATGGGGAGAGGGAGCGGTTTACAAATATTATTATTATTATTATTATTATTATTATTATTATTATTATTATTATTATTATTATTATTATTATTTCCTCTAATTCTCTGTCAAATTAGGGTCAGGGCTTCCAAGCAATTCCTGATACTCTCCTTGAAAATGATGGATATATGCTCAAGATTGTATCATAGAAACAAGTTGGCTTTCTTCTTATGCTTTAGCTTAGTTTGGAACTTGTACATGAACAGTTCATGATCTGTTCCCTAGTCAGTGTCTGGCCACATTTTTGCTCTTGTAGCTGAGTCTTCAACATTCTTCTGCCAATAGCATAGTCATTTTCATTTTTGTATTCATCTTCTATGATGTCCAACCTTTAGTTGTTTGAAGATTTTGATAGCAGTGAAGTAGTTAGATTGCCAGAAACTGATAAATTGTTCTGTTCTTGTAGGAGAAGGAGTGGCAGAACTTGGAGGCAAGTCAAAAGAGGAATCAGCCTAGAGTTTTTACATAATCACAAACAGACTAAATCCAACTTGTCTTGAATTCTGCTGACTTTATCTAGTGCCAAAATAGTGCTAACCTTTAGTTGAGCAAATTCCTGTGCATAAGATGAATTGCAATAAATCAGTTTAATTTGAACTTCATGTGTGGTCCTGTCTTTCATGCCAGACAGTTCCAGTTCAGTTTCCTAAGCCATACAGTCCAACTATATTTTCCTCATCATGATTTCTACAATTGACATTCCAATCGCCAAATAGCACATTTTGTTTGCATATTCTATTGATTTCACATTAAACTGGATCATAAAACTTGTCCATAAAATTGGACAAGTTGGTCCAAACACTGGACCATAAAATTTCCTCTTTTTCTGCATCAGTGGTTGGAGAATATACTTGGATAATCTTCATATTAAAGGTTGTATGGGAAGTGCAATGGCTAATATTTGATCATTGCTACATTATGCCCAAATACTACTTTTGCTATATCCTTTCTGATTATGAAAAAAAAACGCAGTTTCTTTGTTTTTGTGTTCTGAGTAGTAAACAGTATGGTGAACTGGCTGAAAGTATCCAGTTGGCATTCATTTTAATTTGCTGATGCCAAAGACTTAAACATGTACATTTCCTATTTCATTGTTTTGAGCTTTCCCATGTTCAGCAGGACTTGAGGGGGAAGATTACAGTTTTACTTTAGATTTTTCAATGCATTCTTGATTCTCCTTGATCATGTTTGTTATTATGAAAATCTAGGAGAAATAAAAAGATCAACTTGATGCCAATCTGCCTCCTTTTCTGAATAACTAGCTAAGAGGTTCCTCTGGTTGTCGGATGATATTCTCAGCTTGATTGAAGCTGCTCAATAATTACCATGGCTAATGCTGTTCATTGATTAATAGTTTGCTATTTAAGGGAAATGCTTTTGGGAATGATTATGTGACCACTTGTGAATTAAAAGTTACTTAACATTGTTCAATTTTCCTAGGAGGTCTTTAAGTAGGAAGCACTATCTCTTCTTTCCCAAGGTTCCCTGTTCTCCTTAGCCTTGTGAATAGACTTGTTCTTCTGGTATCTGCTCCAAGTCCAATGAATAGTACGTATTTGTATTAGTTCTTTGGGAGGTAAAAAGATACTCACTAGCTTTCTTGCTTTCTCTCTGACTGGATAAATTGAAGCCACCGTTTTACTTTTTGTTTTCTATGTTCTACATTTTCCTGGCCAGAAACTCCAGGAGATATGAAAATTCTATCTGTACAGAATGACTCATATAAAAACTGCTGTTATGAACAGGGCTAATGGTAGAAGATGAAGGATTAAGCCAGACTATTTGGTAGCAAAGTCTTTTCGGGATGGAGAAGGCAAGACACACCACATAGGCAGAGGGAAAAATGAGAACCGTAGCTCTTAGATAGATCATTTCTCCCCTTTCTTTTCCTCTAATAACTACGAACTGTTTATGTTTTATAAAGTTGGCAGCTGTTTTGATATTATTCTATTTTGGAATTCTTCAGGTGGTGCTGTAGGAGTCGCTTCCTGGGGTAAATTTTGGCTGGCTGTCTTGAATGTCTACAGTTGGGAAGGAATGAATACGTTGCTTCCTGAGATGTGGTGCGTAAATCATCATCAAGAAAATTATACCTAGCCTCTGTCTGTCTTCATTATATGGATGGATGCACTTGACCAAAAAAAACCCAATCCCGTTTACCATCCCCCCTCCCAAAATACAAAGGTTTCTTAGAATTTGCACATACTGTATACAAGTCAGTTAATTTCCTATTCATTCAGATCCGTTTATTATCTTTCAACCTATGTTCCAGATTATGCCCCCTATCTCCTTCCAAAACAGACCACTTGTAAGTTTAAACTGCTGAAAATTTATTTATGAGGTAAGAGTTATAGGGAAAGCTTCACAATGAATTCTTAGTTGTATTTTGATGGTGAGACTGAAAAAGCCACATTATGAATGGAATCTGTTTCAGTATTTATTATGAGAGTATTTTTGGATTTTTTTTCCTGATATGGGCTTTTGAATGTCCTCTAAATGCTTGTTTTACTTTCTCTTCTATTTTCTTTTCTACAAGCTGAGGAGGAATTTCCTATATTTACTTTTAAAAATTCACCTCAATGTTTAAGATTAGAATCTAATACCCCCTCCCTACAAGAAGGAGTGTATGGTGCTTTAAGCACTACCAAATGGCTCTCTAAACTTGTCTACCTATTAGAGTAGTAAGAGTAAATAGGTTCACTATATCACAGTTTTCATCTAAGACCAAAAGAGTGATTCCAGTATTTTTGATACTGTCCCCAAATGTGAAATTATGTATACATTGGACAACTTCATGGAGATTCTTTGAGATCTGATAATTGCTAGAGATGGGCATGCCAGTGGCAAATTTTTTAAAGCCTGCTGGATGAAATGTGTATAGGCAGCCACTCCATGTTTTGTTGTCATGATCTTTTTGCAGATTTCTTTCAGCTAAGTCGTTATATTGTCTTTGCAGGCATCAGTCCACTGTTATGAGCTTTCCCCTTCTTTCCAATTCACAATAGGTTGTTTCCTTCATGGATGCCAGCTCACCCTTCCACACTTTGGTGTCATTGCCGCCAGGTTTACCTGCCAATGGCCTATTGCTATGCTGTCCGCCTCACTGCAAAAGAAGATGAACTTATCTTGAGCCTTCGACAGGTAGTTGCTAAATCATAGCTTTCCTATTAGTCCAATGACTTTCAATTAATGGAATCTCTGCTCTTGTTTAAGATGCAGGGTTGGGCCAATTTTCAATTTCCCAGTCCCAAAAGAATTCCAAAATTAAAATTTAGGAAGATGCCCTTTTGATCCCCCCCCCTTCTTTTTGCTCTAAAATATATATTACAGACCAATTTAGAAGAGTACATGCTTCAAAAATTATTTCAAAGAGGCATTATGAAATGCATGGGATTAAGGCATCATTTTAAAGCAGCCATATTTTTCAGGCTTCCACACATTCAGATCATTAAAGAACCCCTGTATTTAGTGCTGCTTTAAATAGATGCTGTGCTTGTACTCTTTCACTAGTCCAGTCCCCTACTCAAGCAGGAAACTATAACATTTCAGACAAATGGTTGTCCAATCTCTTTTAGGAAACTATGTTAAATAAATAATGGGCAGGCACCTTTGTTTTTTTCTGGTCTCATGATGGAATCTCTCTAAAGGCCTTTTGAAGGTCAGTGCTTGTTCCTTAAGAAACAATTTTGTCTGTTCAAAACCCACTGAGATTTCTTGTGGATCTTCAAATGCTAATTCTTTATTCTGGGTTTCTTTTGTAGGAACTCTACGTTCAAGATTACGACAGTATTGACTGGCCAGCACAAAAAAATAATGTTGCTTCTGGGGATTTATACACACCACATAGTTGGCTACTGAACGTGATCTATGGTATATAAACCTGCCTCTTGCTCATTTGTTCTTGCCAGATTCCATTTTACTGTAGAATAAAAAATGCTGTCAAGGAAACATCTTTGTAGTTCCAAAAGGGTCCTCAGAATATAAGGAAGATAAGCCTAACACGTGTTTTTCCTAACATTTCATTGTACTTAATGATTCCCCAAAGTAACAGTGATAGTAACAGATATATTATTCTCCTATCTGACAGCACCCTCCCTAGTCACTTGCATACCCTTGCACATCCTCTCCCATGATGCAGCAGCCACCCCAAGCCACACTGCATTTGTGCCACTCCTTTCTGACCACCTGTGCACTCCCTTACTCACCCACACACTCCCCCCCTCTCTCTCCCACCTGGCAGCAGTCACTTATCTACCTACTGCCTGCCTTGTGAGCACCTGGGACTTGCAACTTTCTGCTGGTTTCCCCACTAATCTTGATTAATGGAAGTTGGCAGGAAGTTGCAAGGAAATACTCAAAAATCCGTGATCCTTGTTTAATAACCTCAGACTGCAGGGACTGCTGTTGCCAAATGATGTAGTCATATGACTTAGGCTTTATAATCACATTGCTTAGCGATATAAATTTCAGTCTCAATTGCCATCATTACCTGAAGATTACCTATTCATTTAACAGGGAATGGCAAAGCTCTAAACCAAAGCCTTTGTTGGGGGTGGGGTGGAGAATGAAGATTAAGAAAGGTGTAAAAACTAGACATTGTTTGCCTGGAAATGTCTAAAACTAGGCATTTGTTTCCCAGTTACAGCTTGAATTATGAGAGAAACATATGTTTGGTTTGCAAATTGATTGAATAACAGTTTCTGTTGCATTTGCTTCTGATTTTTCAGAAGCTAAACTGAGTCTTCCATAGGTCTCTTTCTGCTTCTATTCCAGCAATAGCCAATACCTATGAGCAATTTCACATCAAAAAATTGAGGCAGCGAGCCGTGGAGGAATTATGTGATCATATCAAGGCTGATGACCAGTTTACCAAGTTCATCAGCATTGGCCCTGTAAGTAATTTTTAAGCATCAATTAACTCAATAACTCTGTATTCTATCATAAATTGCTCTGCTGAAAATCAATGGCACCATAGTTTGTGGTATCCTTGGTGCTCTCTGAGCTTGGGTTGTGTTATTTTTTTTTGTTTGCAGCCAAGTTTCATTACTCAACAGGTACCATAATTAGTGCTGGTGAGTGTGGGGTTTGCTCCCTGTTTATATTCAGCAGCTTGCCCTGCCAGTATTGGGGTGTGTGTGGAATTTTTTCCTTGGTTACAGAACCGAACCAGACAGGTGCAGATGACAGACTCAATAATTCCTTTATAGAACTGTAGCAGCAGCTCCTTGGGCAGTTTGAGCTTTCTGAGTTGGTGCAAGAAGATTCTTTGCTGTGCTTTTTTGATGATGTTTTTGATGTTAGGTTTCCATTTTACGTCTTGAGATATGATAGAACCTAGAAATTTGAGGTCTCTACTGTTGATACTGTATTGTCTAGTATTGTAAGAGGTGGTAGTATGGGAGGGTTTCTCCTAAAGTCTATTTCTATGGTTTTGAGTGTGTTCAATTCCAGGTTGTTCCAGTCGCACCACAAGGCTAGTTGTTCAACCTCCCATCTGTATGCGGTTTCATCATTGTCTTGAATGAGACAAATCGCTGTTGTATCATCTGCAAACTTCAGTAGTCTGCTCAGTAGTTAATATCCCTTTGATTTTCTGAAAAAGGTTGTACTTTTAAATATTTCTCATCTGTGTCTACAGTTAAACAGAAGATACTGGTTTTCTCAGGAGTTTTTGAAATGATGGAGAGCTACATTTGTGAAGAGCACAGCTATTACTCTCAGATGACTTTAGATTTTAGGAGGAAAATAATAGTTTTTTCTTTGCCTTTCTAGATATCTAAAACAATTAACATGCTAGTACGCTGGCATATCGAAGGAGAGAAGTCTCCCGCATTCCAGGGACACATTTCTAGAATCTCTGACTATCTCTGGTAAGGCTTTGTTGAAATCCAAACTTGTCCAGCAAACTTTGTTAACCTGGAATCTTCCTGATGTGTTGGACTATAGAATTAGCAATTCTGGTTAGGTATCTCGGTGAGGCAGCGGGAATAGTGACCCCCCCAAGCTGGTACCCTTAAACATAGACATAACCCTTCTAGCTTTATTTGTATGGTAGCTATAAACTTTGCCCTTGTTAAGGATTACAAATATTACTGGAACATTGCTACATGATATGGTAAGGAAGGGAATAGGTAGACATGTGAGGGTGTAAGCTAAAGTTGTCCATGTAACCAACCTGTGAAGGTTGCCTTTGCCTCATGTTAAGCTCATGATATCTCCTTATATGGAACATATGAAAATGTATTAGCTTCTGTATTAATTAGAGCTGTACTTCTGCATTTCTTATTTCTGTATTCTTGATTGACAGCAGGAAAGTATAAAACCAGCTGCCCGGGCTTAGCCCGGCAGTTCAGCCTTTAGTACAAGAGCACTCTGAACACTTGACGCGTCAATAAATCCTGTTCCCCTTTTACCTTCGTGGTCTCTCGTCCTGTCATTGTAATCAATTTGTGGTTTTGCCGCTACATTGGGAGTTGACTTTGCAAAGTGTAAATTCTAGTCTGGTGCAACACAGCTAAAAGATACCATGTTATGAAAGCTGTTACGCAGTTTGAAAGTGCAACATGACTCTTAAATACTGCCTACTATCCTTTGGAAGATATCATATGTACTCCAAAATACATTTAGAAAGTAATTCCAGAATATAATGGATTATCTAAGGTTATACAGGTAGTCCTCAACTTACAACCACTTGTTTAGTGACTGTATGAAGTTACAATGGCACTGAAAAGTGACCTACAACCAGTCCTCATGCTTACCCATCATAACATCCCCACATGGTTAACATTTGGGCAACTAGCATTTATTTATCACAGCTACATCATCCCAGGGTCACGTGGTCGCTATTTGTGACCTTCCCAGTCAGCTTCAAACAAGCAAAGTCAATGGAGGAAGCTGATTCATGTAAGAATCTCTTGATTCACTTCACAATTGCAGTGATTTGCTTAACACCCATGGCAAAAAAGATCATAAAATCTGGCATGACTCACCTAACAACTACCTTGCTTAGCAATGGAAATTGTGGTTCCAGTTGGATTTGTGTGTGGCTGAACAGCCAGATTTTCCATATCCAGTGGACAGGCCAGATGTACCTGGTATTCCCACACCACATGTACCCACTGACAATAATAAATACACAGTGATGATGCCTCAGACCAATGTTGATGAGAGTTCTGAGTGACCAGTATACCAGTGGTGGGTTTCTGCAGGCTCGCGCCTACTCGCGAGAGCCTGTTGGTGAAATTTAGAGAACTGGTGAGAGGGGGTTCCACCGGCGTACCTGGAAGTAAATCTGGCCCGCCGCTGCCAGTGACCCAACGGGAAGGAAAGGAAGGAAAGAAAGAAAGAAAGAAAGAAAGAAAGAAAGAAAGAAAGAAAGAAAGAAAGAAAGAAAGAAAGAAAGAATTTATCATCACAATTGAGTCCAAAATTTTGGTTGCTAAGCAAGAGCGTTGTTAAATGAGTTTCACCACATTTTAAAAGGTGGCCACTCCCACCCTGTCACATGACTATCAAGCCGCGCCCACAAAATAGGCCACACCTACAGAGTAGGTTCTAAAAAATTTGAAACCCACCACTGCAGTATACCCAACAGCAGTCAGATGCTGGGTGCCCCAGTAAGTGGCGAGAAGAACCCAGCGGCCTCAAAGGTCAGAGAAGCTCTTGGGACAGAGCCAGTCTGCACCCATAGTAGCAGATGTTCGCAACCACCTGATAGACTAAATCTGTAGAAAGTGTTGGTACTAGTTCTCATCTGAACTTTTACAATGTTGTGTGTTGTTAATATGAAAAGAGGAAGATGTTATAGGTGTTGTCTACCTTGTATGCAGCTTTATTCCTCTCTAGCATTCATCTCTATTGTTTTGTGATGCATTTCCTGCCACTCTAGGATTTATCTCTATCTGCTCTTGTGAGGCACTTCCTGTTCCTGTGTGTGTGTGTATAAATATAATTTCTTAATAATGGCTTGTATAGCATTTTTAACTGCATTACTTGAAACAGTTGTAAGTCAAGGACTATCTATTGTAGGAGAGAGATATCCTGAGATGAGAAGTACACATTAAAGTTCCAGGTAGAAAATCTTACAAAGTCATATTTTCCCCCTTTCATTTGCCCAATGTGTTGTGGCTCACCCCTCTAGGAAATCAATGCAGAGTTTTAGTGATAGGTCAATAAGTATAAGGGTAGGTCATCTAGCCTGCCTGTTCCCTTCCTCACATCCAGTCCTAATTTAGCCATTGTCTCTTATTCAAAAGGCCTTTTTAGGAATGACTAGAAGCCCAATGTTCATGCTACTCATGGCTCACTATTTATAATAAGTAAATATGTTTATGATAGTGAAACGTACAGGCCCCTTACTTGTTTCTGCTTTGCCATGCCTCTCATGCTTGCTTTTGCTTTTCTTGCAGGCTGGGTCTAGATGGCATGAAGATGCAGGTAATAATTCCTGGCATGTTTTTATTTTGCTGAGGTCTGAACTCGTCTCACCGGGGATTGACTACTGCAGACTGCCAAGAGCTCTGCTTAAAGTTAACAGTAACAATAGTAATTTATTATTATTTTTGTCATCTTGCTACTATCAACTTTGAGTGGCTCAAACAATAAAAATGTACAATAAAATCAATTAAAAAAACCTAAAAGATGGCAAGCATGAGGAAGTGAAGGGGTCCTTCAAGTCAAAGACCTGAGTGAAAAGCCAAGTCTTCCTAGCTCTTCCAAACAATTGCAGAGGGGGGGCCATTTGGATCTTGGTGGAATCTGTTCCCAGAGGGCAGGTGCTGCCACTGGGAAGATCTATCTCTAGAGTCCCAATAGATGTCATTGTTTAACCCAGGGAACCTACAGCATGCCAACCCTGCAGGAACAAATCTGCCAGGCAAAAGCGAGGAGAGACAGGCAGTCCCTGGAGAAGCAAGCCCTATGCCACATAGTGCTTTACATGTAACAGCAGCTTAAATCACACTTGGAAACAAACAACAAGTGCAGCTTATAAAGCAGAAGCTTTAGAGATGGGCATGCCCATTGCTGTCTGTACTGTTCCTACATTCTTCTGTGCGCTGCTTGGGGAATCCAAGTGTGGGTTAACTTTGTCCATTAGACTAGAGACTGAGTTATGTAATTGTTGACCACACCTCCTCTGACTGGGATAGCTCAGTTTTTTAACTCAGGCCAGCCTTAAAGAGACGTAAAAATTTCCTTTCTAGGATAATTGACAAATTTATTCTCTTTTTAGCTTGGATTCCCTTTTTGGTTTGTCTGAGTTTAAACAGTTCAGTCTCCTTACGTTATCTGCTGATTGCTATGCATTTTCCTTGCAAGGGTTGGCTGAAACAGTATGCATGCTGTATATTTCAAAATGCAATCAAAAAGCATCATTTCAAACTATATTCTCTTTTAGGGCACCAATGGATCACAGGTTTGGGATACAGCATTTGCTGTCCAAGCTTTTCTGGAGGTAACAGTTTTTCACAAGTTTTTCTTGTTAATTTTAATGAACTTTGTAGAAAGTTAACTAGCTGCACTTTCCTAGATCATAATTTAAATAAGAACTCTGCCCAAAGCAGCTCTTTCAGCTTCAAATTGCAATTGTGAGAGAAAAATGAAACATATGAAATTACATCACTTTCCACTCTACCCATTCAGTGAGCTAATAGCCTTATTCTGGCTTCTTTTCCTTCCTTATTTTATTTACATTTTTAAACTGGATATAATTAATACATAACTATATTGGCTATGGTTTGCAATGAGTGTAAATAGTATTCTAGCCATAAACCCTAAATGTAAATTAATGGTAATAAAATATTAAATAAGAGACTGATTGGAATCTAAAATGATGTCTTTGCTTTACTTGAAGTTAAACTCTTTTATTTAAAGGCTGGTGCCCAGGAGAAGCCTGAATTTGACAACTGTCTGATACTTGCACATCAGCACTTCAGAATAGCACAGGTAAAAATGTCACATTCTAGTCCCTGATTATGCTTGAAGGAATCTTTCCCAGCGACCACTGAACTATGTACTATATACATTGTGTCTATTGCATATTTGATTAAGAAGAACTAATCACATCAGAAAACAAACTAACAGTTTCTGATAGTCCCAACAACAACATCTGCCTATCCCAGATCCTTACAAAGTACTTGATAGGTGGATAAAACTTTCTAAGTCCATAGCTCTTCTTAAAAATGAAAACCCTGAATCTGGAAAATAGAACTAGGGAGAAAGTAAATGATACCTCCTATTCATTCTCATTCTATTATTTATTTTTTATATCTTGCCTTTGTGTTGTTGTTTTTTGTAAATAGCTCGAGTTTTTCCCCCACAACAGCAATCCTGTAAAGTGAGTTGGGCTGAGAGTGAGTGACGGGCCCAAAATCACCCAGCCGGCTTTCACACTTATGGTGGGACTAGAACTCTCAGTCTCCAGGTTCCTAGTCTACCACCTTAACCACTGGTTCTCTCTCCTCAAACCCATAGCTAGAACTAAGTAACTTTGTTGTCGTTTACTCCTGCAAGATGCATATCATTATAATATTTTATCTCCTCCAGGTTCCAGATAATCCACCTAATTATGAAAAGTACTACCGTCAGATGAACAAGGTATGATTGTACGAGGTGACAGAAAGTGGAAACAAGATCTTAAATTAGCTGTGAAAGCTTCTCTGTGCCCTAGAACAGAACAGCTAGGGTGAATAAAAAGGGTGAAAGAAGCAAAGCAGGTTTGTAATTGTTGAGTAGATTTGGGGGTTTGTTTGAAGGAGCCTTCTGCTTGTACACTGAATGATCTAACAGTGTAAGACCTCAGGGACAGTCATACTGTAGGATTATGGATGAGATTGTTCAGTGAAAGGTTGTAGCCATTGGGCCATCTTTTAGCATTTCCCTTTCTTCTAGATGTGGCAGACTTGTTCTCGTTTCCCCAGTGGGCAAAATAGGGTGAGAGTGGCATTGGAATTGATGGTAATGATACATTATGGACTATCATTCACTCAAGGCGTTTAAAATAAAGCTGCCAGAGCCAGGCTGAAAAAATCTGCATCATCATTAGAGAAGCAGAGTTTCATTACATCCGTCTTCTAGATACAGATCAACAAATATCTAGACTTGCAGCTCAGATATGCTAAACAGAGGCAGATAGAGTATCTTGCCTGGTAATTCTTAACCCAAGGAGGAGTTGAAGTTCCTATTTTCCTGAGTGCTAGAGCAATGCGTTTAAATCAACATTTGTGACCATGCAGGTGTTTTATATACATACATCTCACTTTGGGGGTAAAGATGCTATGCAAAGTGCTGAAAGAGAGAAAGAAATAGTAAGCCAGAGAAATTAGAGCATAAGAATAAGAAAAAAATTAAAAATAGTTGAGCCTAATACCACCACTCACTTTTCCAACCTTTTCCATCCTTGATTCCATGTTCTGACACTACTTCATAGATGCAGTGTAATTTACTATTTTTTCTTTTTACAATCTTTTTTTTTAATATATATTTTTTTATTTTTAATATTAAGAATAAATAAAAAACATCATTCATTTCGTGCTTTATACAACATGTCGTTCGGCCAAACGTTTCATGCGTCAGTGCTTGAAATCACAAAAATATCTATCATTATTTCTTTGGTCATATATACTGTATATCACTTTTGTTTCATATAACAACATTTACATTTATCAAATCAATCTTTTCCCCTTAATTCTTCAATATATAAACAAGGTATTAAATAAAGGAAAGGAGGGAGAAAAGAAAGTCTTCCCATGTTATACCAATATTTTCCGTTGTCTCTCGATGTAACTCTATTATTGTAAAATAAAATATATCCTCCCTCTAAAGACAAAAATTTATACAAGTTTTATAATAATATAATATATATTATATCCCTTATATTTCCCTTTTTTCCAACCATTTATAAAATTTATTCCATATTTCGTAAAATTGTTCGCTCTCTTGCTCTCTAACTTCAAAAGTTTAATCTACTCATCTCTGCGCATTCCATAATTTTACAAATAACTTCTTCCTGTGAAGGTAATTTATCATTTCTCCAATTTTTTCTAAACACGATTCTAGCTGCTGTCAAGATATTTACAATTAGGTATTTCAAATTCTTATCAAATCTTTCTAACATAATTCCAAGCAGGAAAAGTTTGGGTTTAAAATCTATATTTTTTTCTGTCATTTTCTCCAGCCATGTGTGGGTCATAGTCCAATAATTTTTGGCCTCCGAACAGGCCCACCACATATGATAGTAAGTGCCAGGTGTCTGATGGCATTTCCAGCATTTTTGGGATTTGTTGTTATTCATTTTTGCAATTCTCGATGGTGATAAGTGCCACCTGTAGAACATCTTATACAAGTTCTCTTTGTAGGCAGTTGACATCATCATTTTATAGTTTTGTGTCCACAGGTTTTGCCACTTATCTAAATCAATCCCATACCCAAAGTTCCCCCCCCATGTTATCATTGTTTCTTTCACTTGCTCTTCCTAGAGTTTAAACTCTAATAAATAAGCATAGAGTTTTTAAATTATTTTTTCGTCGACACCTGTTAGGATTTTATCTAATTCCGTCATTTTGTCGTAAACCCCTCCTTTTTTTTGATCTTCTTTGTATCTAGAATGTATTTGCATGTATGTATACCAATTAATATCCATCCCTTCTTGTTTTAGTTCCTGAATAGTTTTAAGATCACCCCTTGAATTCAATAAATCCAAATATCTGATTGTTCGTTCCTTTTTGTATACTATTGCGTATGTAAATGCTTCAGTAGTTGACACCCAGACTGGTATTCTAAGGTAATGCAATCTCTTGATCTTTTCCCAGTTTGAAATCAAAGATTCTCTTATATAATGCCTTCTGAAAAGACCATGTTTCATAGTGTCTTTATACCATAGAGCTGAGTGCCATCCCGATAACAAATCATGTCCCTCTAATTCTAAAAGTCTAGTGTTTCTTAATGTTATCCAATCTTTAATCCACATCAAATTTGCAGCTTGGTAGTATAATTCCCAATCAGGTAATCCCATTCCTCCCCTTATTTTGGCATCTTGTAAGATTTTTAATTTTATTCTTGCTTTTTTACCTTGCCATATAAACTTTAAAACCATTTTCCTCAATTTTTCAAAAAAGTCCTTACCCAATCTAATTGGTATTGTCTGGAATAAATATAATAATTTAGGTAAAGTATTCATTTTTATCGTGGCTGTTCTCCCTATTAGTGATAATTGTAAATTCTGCCATCTTGTAAGATCTGCTACAATTTGTTGTATAAGTTTAGAATAGTTCTCCTTTTTAAGAGTGCTACATCTCGACGTCAAGTGATTCCTAAATATCTAATCCTATTTGTAATTTGAATTTTCGAGATTTCTGTTACCGTATTTATTCGACTATAACGCGCACCCGTGTATAACGCGCACCCCCTAATTTTCCATTAAAAATCGGTATAAAATTTTTATACCGATTTTTATAAAGCATGACTGATGAGCTCCACAGCTGAGGGGCGATGGAGCGATGCCGTTCCACCCTAACCGCGTCCCTTTCTGTCTCCGCTTCTCCCCAGCGTCCCTTTCTGCCTTCCGCTTCTCCCCAGCATCCCTTTCTGTCTCCGCTTCTTCCCCGCGTCCCTTTCTGCCTTCCGCTTCTCCTCAGCGTCCCTTTCTGTCTCCGCTTCTTCCCCGCGTCCCTTTCTGTCTCCGCTTCTTCCCCGCGTCCCTTTCTGTCTCCACTTCTTCCCCGCGTCCCTTTCTGTTTCCGCTTCTTCCCCGCGTCCCTTTCTGTTTCCGCTTCTTCCCCGCGTCCCTTTCTGTCTCCGCTTCTTCCCCGCGTCCCTTTCTGCCTTCCGCTTCTCCTCAGCCTCCCTTTCTGTCTCCGCTTCTTCCCCGCGTCCCTTTCTGTCTCCGCTTCTTCCCCGCGTCCCTTTCTGCCTTCCGCTTCTCCTCAGCGTCCCTTTCTGTCTCCGCTTCTTCCCCGCGTCCCTTTCTGCCTTCCGCTTCTCCTCAGCCTCCCTTTCTGTCTCCGCTTCTTCCCCGCGTCCCTTTCTGCCTTCCGCTTCTCCTCAGCCTCCCTTTCTGCCTTCCGCTTCTCCTCAGCCTCCCTTTCTGCCTTCCGCTTCTCCCCAGCGTCTCTTTCTGCCTTCCGCTTCTCCTCAGCCTCCCTTTCTGCCTTCCGCTTCTCCCCAGCGTCCCTTTCTGCCTTCCGCTTCTCCTCAGCCTCCCTTTCTGCCTTCCGCTTCTCCTCAGCCTCCCTTTCTGTCTCCGCTTCTTCCCCGCGTCCCTTTCTGCCTTCCGCTTCTCCTCAGCCTCCCTTTCTGCCTTCCGCTTCTCCTCAGCCTCCCTTTCTGTCTCCGCTTCTTCCCCGCGTCCCTTTCTGCCTTCCGCTTCTCCTCAGCCTCCCTTTCTGCCTTCCGCTTCTCCCCAGCGTCTCTTTCTGCCTTCCGCTTCTCCTCAGCCTCCCTTTCTGCCTTCCGCTTCTCCCCAGCGTCCCTTTCTGCCTTCCGCTTCTCCTCAGCCTCCCTTTCTGCCTTCCGCTTCTCCTCAGCCTCCCTTTCTGTCTCCGCTTCTTCCCCGCGTCCCTTTCTGCCTTCCGCTTCTCCTCAGCCTCCCTTTCTGCCTTCCGCTTCTCCTCAGCGTCTCTTTCTGCCTTCCGCTTCTCCTCAGCGTCCCTTTCTGTCTCCGCTTCTTCCCCGCGTCCCTTTCTGCCTTCCGCTTCTCCTCAGCCTCCCTTTCTGCCTTCCGCTTCTCCTCAGCCTCCCTTTCTGCCTTCCGCTTCTCCCCAGCGTCTCTTTCTGCCTTCCGCTTCTCCTCAGCCTCCCTTTCTGCCTCCGCTTCTCCCCCCCCCCCGCCGCCGCCGCCCAGAAACCTGAATTTATTTATTCGAGTATAACGCGCACCCAAACTTTGAGTTCTTTTTTGGGTACAAAATTTTGCGCGTTATACTCGAATAAATACGGTAGTTCTTCTTTCTGTCTTTTGGACATATTCTTTGTCAAGATTTGCGTTTTGTCTTTATTTATTTTCAGGCCTGATATTTTTCCATATTCCTCAATTTTTCCTATCAGTTTAGAAGTGGTTTTGAGTGGTTCCTCGAGAATAAAGACTAGGTCGTCTGCGAATGCTTGTAATTTATATTGTTCTTTCCTAATTGTCATTCCCTTTATTTCTTTGTCTTCTCTTATCTTTCTATTTAGTACTTCTAGCGTTAATACAAAAAGTAAAGGTGATAGTGGGCAGCCTTGTCTTGTACCTCTTTTTATCTTAATGTTATCTGAAAACTCTCCATTTATTATTATCTTGGCTGTTTGATTGTGGTATATAGTACTTATAACATGTATAAACTTTTGGCCAAATTTCATTTGTTCTAACTGTTGCAACATAAATTTCCAGTTCACATTATCAAAGGCTTTTTGTGCATCAAGAAACATCAAAGCCATTTGCTTTTCAGGATGTGTTTCATAATATTCCAATGTATTCAAAATTATTCTTATATTATCTTTAATTTGTCTCTTTGGTAAGAATCCATTTTGGTCTGGATGTATAAAATTGTTTAAATATTTTTTTAGTCTTTCTGCTAGTATTGATGCAAATAACTTGTAGTCTGAGTTTAACAATGAAATTGGACGATAATTCTTTACCTGAAGGAGATCTGTTCCTTCTTTTGGTATCAGTGAAATATAGGCTTCTGACCAAGAATTTGGCATTTTACTACCAGACATAATTTCATTCATCCGTTCTAATAAAGGAAGCGATAGTGTTTCCTCCAAAGTTTTATAAAACTCTGCTGGAAGGCCATCCGGTCCGCTTTCCCATTCTTTTGTCTTTTAATAGCTTCAGTTAATTCCATCATTGTTATCTTTGCATCTAATATATTTCTAATATCGTCTGATATAACCGGGAGATTAGCCTCTTGTAAATAGTTTTTAACATCCTGTTCTAGTATGTTTTCTTTTTCATATAATTTTGTATAGTATTCCTGAATGATTTTCTTTTTTGCCTTATTTAAATGATGTATTTGCCCCTGTTCATCTTTTAATTGTTGAATCTTTCTTGTCTCTTTTTCTTTTTTTAATTTATACGCCAACCATCTTCCAGGTTTATTTGCATTTTCAAAATAATTCTGTTTTGCGGATCTTATCTTTTGAGCCAATTCCTCTTTTTCCAAAATATCCATTTTATGTTTAATGAAGTCCATTTCCATTCTAATATCTTTTCTTTGTGGTAGTTTCTGTAGTTTTTTTTCCAGTGTTTTATATTCCTTCTCTAATCTTTTCCCTGCACATCTCTTCTCTTTATTTCTTTTTCTTGTGTAATCTATTATTAAACCTCTGGTAACTGCCTTCGTCACATCCCATATGTTCTGAATGGATGTATCTTCTTTTTTGTTTTCTTTAAAGTAACATATCAATTCTTTTTCCATTTTAGATATAAAATTCTTCTCTTTCAATATTGTATTATTTAATGTCCATCTGGATCTAATTTTTTGCCCTTTCCATTTAATTATCATTGGATTGTGCTAGCTTCTATTTCGACTTCTTGAACTAGGTCACCTAAGTCTGAAGAGAGCCAAATCATATCTATTCTTGAAAATGATAAATGTCTATAGGAATAATACGTGTATTGTTTTTTATTGGGATTTCTTTCTCTCCATATATCTCTAAGATTCATTTCATCTACCATCTTAAAAAAGGACTTCGGTAATATTTTCCTTTTAATTTTAGATGTTCTAGTTGCTTTATAATCTCTACTTTGACTTGCAATTCCATTAAAATCTCCTATCATACAAATATCAGCATATTCTAGGTCCAGAATTTTTCCATGTAATTTCTTAAAAAATTCATCCTGTTTCTCGTTAGGTGCATAGATTACTATTAAAAGTATTTTTTTGTTATTGTCCATAATTTCCACCATCAAGATCCTTCTAACCTCATCTGCATAGATTTGTTTAGTTGGTATGTTATCTTTAACATAGATGACCACTCCTCTTTTTTTTGAGTCTGCTAATGAGGTAAAATTTTTCCCAAGTTTAGGTTGAGTTAATAAATACACATCTTTCTTTCGGATGTGTACCTCTTGTAAACAAATAATTTGTGTTTTAATTTTTTCTAATTTATGAAATACTTTTTTTCTTTTAGTTGGGGAGTTAAGCCCATTTATGTTAACTGTAAATATTGTGTTTTGTTGCATATTTTATATTTTATATTGCGGATTTATGGCTCTAGTTGTTCTTATTTCTCTCTGTTCTCTGATTTCTGGCCCTTTATTCTTTTTACAATCTTGTCAACTCCATCCAAGCATCCAAGCATACGTTTTTAGTTATCTCCTTTCTCTCAACTCATTGACTTTTCCTGTATAAGCTCTATGTACATCTTTTGTATTGGTTATTTTGCATTCAGTTAATACTCATGTAAGCATACATTCTTGTTTTTTTTGGTCTTTTTGTTTTATGACACATATTTCTCAAGGTTACATTTCCCACCTCATTCAACGTATTAATTTCTCCTAATAGTTTACATACTAATCACTAGCTTTTTACAAGTATTTACCTGTCTTTGATTTTTACCATATTTCATAAACTTCAGTTAGTCAGAATATTTAATTCATTATTTCTTCTCGGTGAATGTTGCCATTTTAGTTTGCAAATGTGTTTTCTTTTGTGTTCTTTTTTGGTGTTCTGTGTTCCAAACCAAATTAAACCACTATTGTCTAATAACCACTAGGGTGGATTTCCCTTCAGCACTCGTGACTGTGGCTGGATCGTTGCTGACTGTACTGCAGAAAGTCTGAAATCTGTGATACTGTTACAGGAAAAGTGCCCATTCATCAAGGAACACATCCCCCCCAGTCGTCTCTTTGATGCTGTAAATGTGGTGAGCACAGAAAAGTAAATTTCTTCCTGAGAATCCATCTCCCCCACTTATCTTCATCTTGGCCATGGTATGCAGAGTGACCAAAAGGGCAGAGATACTGAGGAGATAGCTGTGAGGAGGGGGTTAAAGCAGAGGCAATTCATGCAGGGCAGAGAAGTGGGAAGTCCTTGTCCAATGATCATTGCTAAATGGCATGGTCCTGCAATGTTTTGTTTAATGACAATTTTGCTTAATGGTAGAAATTCCATTTCCAATTAGGATCATAACCCGAGGACTACATGTAGCGATTTCCAGACAAGAAGTAGGGCTATATATATGTTCTCTCTTAACTGTATTTTTAGACTGTCCTGATCAATTATGACTTTAGGTCGTAAATAACAAAGCAAAACAGAAACAATAATAGCCAACTAAAAGCAGTAGTACAAGGTGTGCCCACAAAATAAGCTTAGACTGGATTCACACCTTGTGATTTACAGGAAAATATGGGGCTGAATATACATCTAGATGGAGTGATGGCTCAATTAGAGAAGATTTTCAAGGCAGATAAAGTCTGAAACGTTTTGCAGCTTCCTGAAGGCTCCTCTTTGGCCAAGTCAGATTGTTCTTTGTCCTCTCTCTCTTTAGCTGCTAAACATGCAGAATGCAGATGGTGGCTTTTCAACCTATGAAACTATGCGTGGGGGCTGGTTGCTGGAGCTGTTGAATCCTTCAGAGGTATTTGGTAAGAGTTAAGACTTATATGGCTTCTTTACTTTCTCTAGAGGGCCTTCAGCTTCCCTTCTGGACAATTCATGTCAATCTCTGCTACTGATGGTTGCCTCTGTAGAATAAAGGTGGGTTGAATCTACCACCCCTCTCCCACTTTCCCACTGCCCAGCAGTTTTCTTGGCCTTTTGATGGCTTCACCATGTAAAACATGTGCCGGAATTTCACTGGAAGAAAGAAAAGTACCGTATTTTTCAGAGTATAAGATGCTCTGAAGTATAAGACGCACCTAGCTTTTGGGGAGAAAAACAAGGGGAAAAAATCTGCCTCTGCCTCTCAGCAATTTGCCTCCTTGCAACAAACAGGGAACAGTACAGACGATATACACTGTAGTGTTACATTTCAGACTATACTTGCACAGATGCTGTTAAAAGTGATGTGGCTTTCTCGAAGTATACATTATTCTCTGCTATTTTAAAAAAGATACAATAGCATTGGGCCTCTTCAGATCAAGCATTTATTTTAAAAATCTTCTTCATTTTTTTAAGTTGTCTAGAACAATAATAAAACAGTCTTTAAAAAATAAGTCTAATAATTTGAACATTCTATATAGGCATATATAGTTGTTGACTTACTTCCTTGCAGCAAACAGCAAGTTTCACTTTCAATTTCAGCTTAAGCATGGGCCTCCTGCTCATCAGTTGTTTCAGACTGCAGGGATTGCCACAGCCTATTGCAGCCTCTGCAAACCCCATTTCCCCCGTTTGCTGCAAAGAGGTAAATTGCTAGGAGGCAGAGGGTGGGGGCCGGTGGGTGGGTGGGGTTACATTCAGTGTATAAGACGCATCAAATTTTTACCCTCTTTTAGAGGGGGAAAAGTACGTCTTATATTCCGAAAAACACGGTATATTCCACATCCAACATCCAGATCATGCTGACCTACTTGTTGCTGTGTGGTGTTTAGGTGATATCATGGTTGACTATACATATGTGGAATGTACCTCGGCTGTGATGCAGGCGCTGAAGCATTTCCACAAGTGCTTCCCAGAACACAGAACCCTGGAAATCAGGTAAACAAAGGGGAGTGAGGGTAGAAGGAAAGACTCTTTCAGAGTTTACTTTTATTTTACTTTATTTTGTTTTATTTTACTGGACCCTCTTTCTGAGAAAGTCTGCTAGAGGACAAACTGCAGAATCAGGGCAGGGGAGGACACAGATCATGATTCCTTAAGGGATCATGATTCCTTAAGGGGAGAGAAAATCTTGATAGCTTAGGAGGGAGAGAACAGAAAGTGGATATGCTGAAATGGTTTCCCATTGTGTTCTCCTTTTTACTTAGAGAGATACTGCAAAAGGGCTTGAGGTATTGTCAGAAAAAGCAGAGAGCTGATGGGTCATGGGAAGGGTGAGTATCCCCTAAATAAATACAGCTTGACGGTTTTAGGGCTGTCTATTCCAGACATTTCTTTGGATAGGAAAATGTGTCATTGCAAATAGTGAGATCCCTGGTTTGTTTCACAGATCCTGTTTTCGCACTTGTTGGTTTGCAGTCAGTGGCCCTTTGTCATTGTAGCAGAAGGATACCCACTGTGGATCTGGAAGATCCCTCCTGCTTATGGCAGGCACATCTCCATCTCTTTCTCTGTCTCTGTCTCTCTCCGTCTCTCTCTCTCTCATTGCTGCAGAGAATGAACAACAGACAGCCCAGTATTTTACTGTCCCTTCTGCCCTGAGTTCTGCCCTCTGCATTGGCTGACTGATTTCTTCTCCTTTTTAGAAGCTGGGGTGTGTGCTTCACTTACGGCACATGGTTTGGATTGGAAGCACATGCTTGTATGCAGCAGACCTATTGTGGCAGGTGAGTCACCTCCTTTCTCCTTTTATTTCTGCTGGTTAGAAGGAAAGATTGGCAGTGGAAGAAACTTCTCATGAGCAGTTTAGGATAAAATCTTTTTCCTTGCTCTTCCAATCACTCTTTTGGCAAGGTTAGCTCTGAATATCCATCCTTCTGCCTTTCTCCTCCTAGAGTGGCCTGTCAGGCAGTGTCCCGGGCTTGTGAGTTCTTAGTCTCCAAGCAGATGGAGGATGGTGGCTGGGGAGAGGACTTTGAGTCTTGTGAACAACGCAGATATGTCCAGAGCATCTCATCGCAGATCCACAACACCTGTTGGGCTCTCTTGGGACTCATGGCTGCTAGGTAAGAGCTTGCAGGATCCATTACTAATCATGAGTCAGGTAGCACTGATTATTTTGATATTTTGATTATCTGGCAGCTGGGGAGGGACAGTATTTCCATCTAGATCCACACCAGTGGTGGGTTCCTCCTGATCCTGCCCAGTACCCCAGAAGAGGTAGTGAAAATCTGGCATACTGGACAGGACTGGTAATAATAGTGGCTTGGCTATGCCCCCGAACCTCTGTCAGAAGCTTTTTTTTTTAAAGCCCTTTTTCCCTGCCAGTTCAGGCAAGGAAAAGGGGGGTTTAAAAACTAAGAGAGAGGGAGGGGGGGAGAGAGGGAGGAAGAAAAGGAAGGGAGAAATAAAAAGAAAGAAGGAATCTCACTTTTTAACCGGGATTCAGCAAAATGGGGGAAAAATGCTGTTGCTTTAAATTGGAACTGAGCATGCCTGGCTGTGGAATTCTGGGAGTTGAAGTCTACAAGTCTTAAAGTTGCCAAGGTTGCTTTGCTGGCTGTGGAATTCTGGGAGTTGAAGTCCACAAGTCTTAATGCTGCAAACTTTAAATTGAAACCTGCTTTAAATTGAAAAAGGAAGTTGCAAAGTGACATTCAGCAGTTTGTTTCTGGGTCAACTGAACAACAAACTGGATAAAAGGTAGGATTCTTATATGCCTCTATGTTTTTGAAGTTTTGGGGTTTGTGCAATATGGGCTTTGTGTTTCTAAAAGGGTTTGGATCAATCCCTGCTTGTGAATGGACCCACACTTTCTATAGGCTCATTATCTCATTATCTATCTGGCAGGCATGTAGAATGAGCCTTTCTGGGAGAAATATTGGGGGGGGTTGGTTGCTTCCCACAGAGGGAAGGGAGAAAGAAAGAAAGAAAGAAGGAAGGAAGGAAGGAAGGAAGGAAGGAAGGAAGGAAGGAAGGAAGGAAGGAAGGAAGGAAAAACAGCACAGCAATTTAGGGCTAGAAGGCTACTCAGAGGTCATCTAGTCCAGGGGTCCCCAACCTTTTTGGCACCAGGGACCGGTTTCATGTTAAAAAAATTCCGCGGACCAGTGGCCATGGCTTGGCCGACGTAGAGAGGGGAGGGGGAAGAGGTGGCGCATGTGCGTGCGCAGAGGGGGGGTGTATCGGCTCACTCACCCCTCTCGGGCCCCCAACGGCACGAGCGGCTGTGCCTGCGCTCTCCCGCCCCCGGTGCGCGCTCTGCCCAGGGGGCTGCCCACTCCTCCTCCTCTCCAGCCCTTTCTAAGAGTTGCGCCGCTCACTGTGGCCCGGTTCCTATCAAGCCACGGAGCGGCACCGGTCCGCGGCCCGGGGGTTGGGGACCTCTGATCTAGTCCAACCCCCTGCTGCAACAGGAAACCTTACATTGTCTGGATTATTTTGATGCCTCTAACAGAGAGGAAAATTGCCAGAAAGGAGAAGGAGTTTACTAGGACAAGGCTGCCATGTAGAGGAAGACAGAGATTGCCCTTGACTTATGACTACAATTGAGCCCAAAATTTTGGTTGCTGTTGTTAAGTATGCTTCACCACATTTTACCCAAGCCATGACATCATCTGGTGAGTCACATCAAATTGGCCACACCCACAGAGTCACATGACCGCTAAGCCACACCCACAAAATAGGCCACACCCACAAAATAGGTACCAATTTTTTTGAAACCCACCACTGACCCACACAAGCACTTCCAATATAGATGTTGTACCTGATTGTGCAAAACAGTATCCTTAGGATGTCTCCTGAAACAGCATTTTCTCCTTAGTCTCACATCCACATTCAATTCTCTATAATTTCAAATAAAGTGTGCTGAGTTGTGAATAGAGTCTATCTGAATTATACACCACAAGACACTTCAGCAATGCCCTCAGCCACCTTTCTAGTTGTTTGTCATGAACTGGGTAACTAATCACAGGCCTCTGAGGGAAATTCTAACGAGATTGGACTGGATTTTTGTGCTTGTGGTACTGCAGCACATGGAAAAAAACATCTATGTTTTCTAAACATAGATGTTATCTCTGCTACCTTTTCTTTCTCTAAATTTAACTGCAAGTTAAATTCCCTGAATCTGCCTGTAACAGTTTTATAGGGAGCAAGTGGAGGGGAAGGGGAAGATGGTGATGGTGATTTCTATCCTGCCTTTATGATGTGCACTCAAGGCAATACACATTATACTCTGACCTCCTCCTCTTGCCCTCTATGGGATGAATTAGATTGACAAAGAGTGACTGGCCCAGAGTCATCTAGCCAGCTTTCATGATTAATGGAGCACTAGAACTTACTGGCTTCCAGTTTCTGTCCAGCCTCGTAACCACTATATCAAATTGGTTCATTTTACTTTGTAGGTACCCAGATGTCGAAGTTCTGGAAAAGGGAATTAAACTATTGATTGAGAAACAGCTGCCTAATGGGGACTGGCCCCAGGTAAAATGTCTCTTTTTTCAGTGTACCTGTCTTTTGCTTAAAAGCATTGTGCCTCAATTACTTGGCCCTTATAATCCTTCTCCCTGGATTTTTCAGCATCAAAAAGTTTCTTTTCTGTTGCTCTGTAGGATTTACTGATATGTTTTTACTTATCCTCTGCACGCCATACCAGCTAGGTGGTATATTCTTTCCCACTCTGAGACTACTCTTGAGGAACTGCCATGCCAACAGTTTTTAATGCTTAAAAGGCTTAGTTCTCAAAGTCCTCTTCTCCTAGAAAACTTAGGTCCTTTTACCCAGCATGCAGATCCAATAAGCCACACCAGATAGGTAGAAAGCAATAAGACTTTTATTTGCAAATAAAAGATTGCCCAGAAACAAGTTCCAAACGGGCACATCCCTGCTTACAGTGGATTCCCATTTATGCAGGTTTGAAAACCATACATTGCCAATTAACAGTCACAGAAACACACATCACTGTAAACCAATCATTAAAAGTAACATCATGCATATATTTCAGAATTAACATAGTTCAACAAAAGCTTACAATAATATTCCTACACTAAAAGCATTCCTGAGAACTTGGTACCTGGATCTTTTCCATCCCCTTAATGGACAGCCATTCTTGAGCAGGAAGGCAGATGGTCTGGCTTCCATCTATTGCTATTTTCCCTGCCTAACAAAGCAGATCAGTCAGTGGATAACCACCCCACCCCCAAAACTATTACTTTATGCTAAATAACGATTAATATATGAATTAAAATACATTAAAGTGGGTTGTCCCCAAACTCTCATGAGGTTGCTGACATCATGCTTAAATATGGATGGAGAACAAAAAGCATCTGCCACTACTGCCTTTTACTTTGCAATACTATCATGGGCTCAGTTTTGATTTATTCTGATACTTGGTTAAGTCCATTTCAACGGCAGCAAGTCCCTCCTTTTTGAATTCCTAAATTATCCTCAAAATATGCAGACTTTTTATTCTTTGGATATACAAGGCAAGTCAACTTGTTAGAAGCTTTCTGTATGTGGTCATGTATGTTAGGTGGCAGGTGACTCACAGGTTTTATTTTCCTTTCCTGCAGGATCTTTTGGGCTATGAAATGCAAAGGGAATATGAGAGGGAAGCTTTACATTTTATTTCTTGTTTTGCTTACAGGAGAATAATTCAGGTGTATTTAACAAGACTTGTGCTATCAGCTACAGCTCCTACCGAAATGTCTTCCCCATCTGGACCCTGGGGCGCTTTTCTTCCCTATATCCTGCCCAGCCCCCTTTCAGGCAATTGCTCAATAAAGGCAATAAGAAACGGGAGGAAAGAACTGGCTGCAGAAATGACCAACGGACATAGTTTAGGATTTGCTGCTTTGTAAATGTGGAGCTTGTAACCAATCTTGAAGTCTGTCTGAGGTTCTTTTTGAGGCAGTAACTTGAGGCCAGTCAAGGGACTCTTTTCTAAGGAACCAGTGAAGAGAAAAGTCAGTGAAAACTTGCTGCTGCCCTGTTGACTGTTGCTCCTTATAAGGTGTCTCTAAATTCTACTACATTTGGAAGTAAAAAGCCCTAATCTGGCAAAGACGAACACATCTGAGGAAGAATGTAAATATCGAGTCTTGAAGGCTTGTGGAACTTTGCTCTTCTGACTGGTTGAAGCTCCCCTCTCTTAAGTAGAAATAAGAGGAAAAACATTAGCCACCTTTATTCTGTCCAGTCATTTTTATGCTCTACTTGTGCATAACCCTACCCCTAAAAATTTTTTCTCCTTCTTTCTTTTTTAATATTTCTTAAGATATCCCTACTTCCTTGGGCTGCTTTTTTATCTGTTTATATTTCATCCCTGTGCACTATTTGTCTCCCCCTTGAAGAATTGGTTTTATTAAGATCCTTATTAAATAGCTTTGAATTATTTTTAAATGATTGTCTTTTGTATATATGATCCAAGTTTTCTGACTTTTCATTCATCATAGGTTTGCTTTAATAAACAATAATTTTAAAAAAGTTTGTTATCTTTGATGTCCTTAGTTTTGGTTTTCAAGCTTTCCTCAGTTCTCTGAGTTCATTATCAAAAAGATCATATTTGCATACAACATGCAAAATATAGTATATTAACAGTTTGTTTGCATAAACAGGAATTATCCAAATAACATTAGCTTTCAAACTAAACCCCAGCCTGACCTAGTGCAAATAGTTGTGTAATTTACCTAGGCTAAAAATCAAAAATTCCTACACATGTATAGGCTATTTTATATTAGGGAATATAAATAGTATTGGGGAAATATGATCTTGTTCATCCATATGTAGTAATAAACAGTATACGTAGGTTTTAGAAAAACTAAAAGATGACAGGTGATATGATTTTTTTCTTCTTTTCTTAATTATGGATTTCTTTTCTTTCATTTTTTAAAGGGAATGCTTATTTTTCCTGAGTCAGATGTGGTTCTCCAATAGATCTGCATACATGCATGCATGCATACCAGGGGTGGGTACACTTGTACCAGTTGGTAAAATTTAGCATGTCTTAAGTGTACCTGTTCATCTGAAGGCCCTGACAAGCCCAAGTGTCAGCTTCCGCTTTTACTTCGCTTCGACTGTCATTTTGAAACGGGGAGGGAGGGGCTGTCTGGATATTAAGCGAGCAGGAGTGAGAGATGGCCACAGTCTGTTATCACCTCAGCTAACGGTTTTGCATTCCACTGTGATGATGCTGCGGGGCAGGGATTGCACCTGACATCGTGGTCGACTGCATTGGACAGTATACTGGGGTCAAGAGGCTAAGAGTTTTAGGGGATTTTACTGTATTTAGATAGGGTGATTTTAGCGCAGGGATAATTTGGTTTAATTTGTATTTTATTTATCTATTTGTGTATTTTATATTGGGTTTTTTTTTTTATATTGCAAAAGTTTTATTGGTTTTTACAAATTTTTTCAAATAGGGTAAGGTAAGGTGATACAGAAACATTTTGAGAACTTTCACGTCGAGATCAGTGGCCCCTCCAGGGCTTCATAATAAGACATTGGTAATACATTTTTCAATAATACTACAAGGTGAAAATAAATGCATACATCATAAATTCTAAATTCTCTACTGGCAATCATGTACAAACGTCCAGATAAAAGGTTTTACAGTTTTAATAAAAAAGGCAAAGTCATTTTTTAGATCTAAGTCTCTTGGCAATTGTGTCTTCTTGTTCTCCTTCCTGGCCCCCAGCGGGTGGGGCCGTGGCCCCCTCTGCCCCCCCTGAATCTTCCCCCAGGATAGAGGCATGTTTTTTAAGAAAGGCTTCCGCCTCAGCAACTGTTCTAATCCTTACTCTTCATCCTTCCCAGAACACCAACATCCCTTCTGGCATCGCCCACTTAAACCAAATCCCGTGGTTAAACAATTTTTTAGATAAGAAGGAATACTTCCTTCTCATCTCTCTAATCTTTTTTGGGATCTGCTTCAAGATAGCGACTTCCTTTTGTTGGTAAATTAACGGGCCCTCTCTCTGTGCCTTCAGAATTCCCTCCCTAGTCGACCTTCTAACAAATTTAATATGTATCTCTCTGGGTACTTCGTTTATCCTGGCATATGTTGAATTTATTCTATAGACTAGGTCAATGTCCCCCCTGATCTCCTCTTTAGGTTTGTGTAAATATTCTGCTAAAATAGTACTCATGAGATCAGGAAGGCATTCACCAGCTTCCTCCGAAATATTCTGAAATCTTAAAAAATATGACATCCTTTCAAAATCCATCCTAGACATATGACCAGTCAAATCTCCAATTTCACTATTAACAGTTTTAAGTTCTCCCTTTGCCCCAGCCAACCCCACTTCCAACTCCTCGGTCTTCTGTGTATTCTCCATCAATTTTTTCTGTGTTTCCAAAAGTTCAAGCTTAGAGCTGCAATGATCTTTCCTCAAGGCTTTAATTTCGAGCACCAAGGAGTGTAACACTTCTTCCATAGCTGTCATCCTTTGTTCCAATCCTGGATTTTCTGGTTGTTTTTTTGAAGCCATGGTGAGCTATTAAAGTCAGTGCCACTAAGATGGCGTTTTTTGGGTGCGGCCGCTGGAGCAAGTCAGGAGAAGAAAGTTCAAATCAAAGTTGCAACAAGTTGTAGAGCCCAGAAGAGAAGCAATTTTCACAGTCAGTTGTTAAAACATAGAAGGCACTCCAGGGAAGGAATGAATTAATCCCAAAAAAATTTTCCATTAATAGAGAGAGATAGTCCCAATCACAAAGAGATGTTGGTAATTTTATATCGGTATTTTTAATTTCTCCCTGTGCACCGCTCCGAGTCCCTTCGGGGAGAGGAGGCGGTATATAAATAAAAATATTATTATTATTATCATTAAGGGCTGAGTTATGCTTTGATACGTATGTTACGCGCCTAAACGTTTCATTCCTTGCTTGACTTTTGCTGCAGTCTTATTATATTCAGTAAAAGTAACCTTAAACTTTCCAAATGAGTTTGAGCGTGGTCTTTCCTGATTTATGATGGAAGCAGATCTGACACCAAGTGGCATGCACTGCCCTTTTCTCTTTGATAGCCGCCTCCTTTCCAATGAAGGTGGTGGAGGAGAATCCATGCAGAGGGAGGAAATTGCATGGATTCCCCACCACCTTCATTGGAAACGAGGTGGCTGTCAGAGGAAGCAGCGCCAGAGATCCAAATTGGCTCTTCTGGCAGGGCCCTCCCAACCCCACACTTCCAATCACTTCCCGCATACCTTCCTTGCACTTTCCCTCTCCCTCCAATTGGAAGTCACCCTCTTGCTGCCATCTGAAGGAGGCCTGACCCCTCGACTTGAGAATCAGCTGCTCCTCTAGCTCCCCCCCCTCCCGCACCGCCAAGTGCGCACTCGCCTGCCTCTCAAGCTGTTCCTGTTGTTTCTCCACCCTGCCCCTTTCCAGATGCGGGCGTGCTTGTTTTGCTTGGAGGCAGGAGGAAGAAATTTACTGAGAAGGGAGGTGGGTGGGAACGGCAATGGGGGTGGGGGAAGGAGCTCAGGTGCTTTGGGCACAGCTGGATCATCCGCAGGAGTCCTGAACGGGATGGGAAAGAGTAGCCATCGAGGTGGCCGGAGGTAAGGGAGGATTGAGGTTTATCTCAGGGTGGACAGGTGGACGGCCGAGCAAGTTATTCCCCACCCTGAGAAACTTCCACCAGTGGAGGTGGGTGGGAGTCAAGGGTGCCTGGGGGTAGGTGCGACTCCTGTGAGGGGGGTCTCCTGCCCAGCATCAACACGTGTCAGGGCATCCATACATGCGATGGGTGCCCTCAGCTCACCCTTATAGAGTTGCACCATGGCAGTGGCCAAGTTCTGGAAGAGGTGCCAGAGCTTCTGCTGCTTGGGCTCCGGCTGCCAGGGTGGGGGTGGCTGCGCCTCTTCATCCTGCTCAGCCTTGGCCAGGCATTGCCGCTCCCACTGGCTGAACCAGTGCTTGGGCAACTCCTGGATCTCAGCCTCACCTTCCTCCTGTGCCGCCTGATCCTCCATCACTTTCTCGCTCGCTCACCTGCCCGGGCTGCCTCAGCGTGGCTCCAGCTACCTCTGTCCAGCTGTGCCTGGCAGCTGCGATGACATCAAGTTGAAGAGCAAGAGGAGACTTCCGGTGACATCACGACGAGCAGAGCTGGCTAAAGACATCAGTCTGAAGCCAGTCGCTCCGTTCACCGCGCCTGGCAGCAACTTAAAAAACCAGTCCAAGGCAAATAAGGAGCCATCGCTGTGTGGGAAGCCCAGCGAGCTGAGGGGGAGATTCCCAGCCCCATTCGGAGCCTGCAAGCTGAAAGGTGAGTCTGATGACATTCCCCGGTGCCGGCGCTCTGAGAGGGCCTTAAAATGGTGCCCCAAAGTCTGTGACAGCTGTTGAAGGAGAAAATCTAAATCCATCCCAGTTCTGACTAATTTCTATTCGATGCGGATGTGAAAGAACAGTGTGATTCAATATTCCCAAATTATTAATGAATTGGAGCCAATTTTGAGAAGAGTGGCAGGAAATTCGGTGGGGCTGATTGGAGGAACTGTATAACTACAATTAATCTCAGGAGGAAGACCCTTGGAATCCTGCTATACCAGAACTCTTTTGGCTATTTGAAATCCTGAAAGATAGCGAGTTGAAAACCAGTCGTGGATATAGCTTCCTCTTCGGTTAACTAGGTGTTCGGACTCCTAGTGTAATTTGATATTTTTGACACTTCTGATGCTTTGATTAACTATACTAGCTTCCTTTTTCTTTTTCTTTTTCTTTTCCTTTTCTTTTCCTTTTCCTCTCTTTTTGATATTGGACTGCCGTCTAGTGGCTGAAAGTGGAAATACAATTTTATTAAGGAAAATTAGATTTATTTGTTCTACTGTAGTAATTAATTGTTTCTATTAACAGTGCTATCTATTGAAATATAATTGAGTAAGGTTGCAATTCATAAATTAATTATTTAGGCATTAATAGGATATAAATTGACTCACTTGAATATAAATAACTAAAAAAAGTAATTGTAATTAATTGCAATAAGTTCAGAAACCAATTGAAGTAATCGTGATTGTACTAAGGTTATCAAACATCATAGAATTGGAACGTTAATTTTACATACTATAGTCTAATCTGAAACTTAATTCAATTTTAATTAATAGGACTTAACTGATTAATTGATTAATCAGAGGAGGAAGTAAATTGATACACTTCATTATTTAGATATCAGCTACTATTTTGACTTGTAATCACATACTATCTGGTTTAACCAATTAGATAAGTTAGATTAGCTGTTTGAGGGGTTAAATAAATATCATTATTGGCTACAATGACTACCACTCTAAAAAAGAAGATACCAACTACATCTACTGTACCTGGACATTCTCCCCAGT
The DNA here is from genome assembly GCA_039707465.1 of Rhabdophis nuchalis. NCBI lineage: Eukaryota > Metazoa > Chordata > Lepidosauria > Squamata > Natricidae > Rhabdophis > Rhabdophis nuchalis. Next base: position 222,742,719 of record CM077643.1, on the reverse strand, counting down.
GGCAACCAGGAAATCTACAGAAGACCTCTCAGTAGCAGGCAAAGCACCACCCATGTCTCAAGCCTTACAAGACACTCTACAGGGGATTCAAGATATTCTTGCTAAGAACCAAGAGACAAAAGCTAAAGCACTAGAAAACCTGATGGAAAAGGTAGATACATTAACGAGTAATGTTTCATAGTAAATTCGAAGAAATCCATACGCATTTAGCAAACCATGAAGAGCGCTTGCTAATGGTGGAAGATAAAATGATAAAGACGGAACACAAAATAGAGCGTAATGAGAATCGCCATCTTATGGCGGAAAAAAAGATGCAAGACAAGATTTTATTTTTGGAAATGGACCGTTCCAACTATACGTTTTCAAAATGTGATAGATGATAAATAAGAAAAAATTGAAGAGGTAATGGAAGAAATCATCCAGGCATTCTTAAAATCGATTGATCTGAAGCAGCTAGATATATTGATGAAGTCTTCAGCATCTACACATCTTACGCTCGACGCAGCAATCTCCCTCGCGAGGTGCATTTAAAACTAACTATGAAATCCATATGGGAGGAAAACCTCAGGAAAACTAGAGAGCAAACCTACACATATAGAGGAAGCGAACTCACAATCCTGCCTCAAGTGCCGAGAAATGTGAGGGAATGCAGGAGGAAGTACGATTTCCTCACCACACGTCTCAAGAAGCAGGGAATCTGATACAGGTGGCGTCTCCTGGAGGGCTTAACATTTACATGGCAGGATCAACATACCAAACTGGTCTCCTTCCAAGAGGCGCATGATTTCCTAAAATCACAACAATCATTAAATGACCCGGAAAGCGAGGGAGATGATGATGGAACCAAAAGTGAAGAGGAACTATCACAGGAGAAGATGACGCGAAATCCCAACGGCCAAGATACGAAGACAGCAGAAGAAGAAAAAACATCAAATGGAAAGGCATCACACCATCAGATTGAAACAAGATCAAAGACACAGATAGCTACAAGCAGATAAGGTCGGGAAAGAAGGAATTTGTCTGTTTTCCGCAAATATCAATGGCCTAAATCTCCCGTCTAAGAAAAAGAAAATATGGCTAAACCTACAAAAAGAAGAGTATGATATGTCTCCAAGAAGTCCACATAAGAAAAAGGCAACATAGGGTTCTGACTTGTCCAAAATTGGGGAAACTCTGCGCATCCCTGGCTGAACAAAAAAAGAGAGGCGTGTTTGTTTATGACAAAAGAAATTTAGTATCAAAACAAATTTATGCAGACAAGGGAAGAATTTTATTACTGGAGATAAAAATAGGACAAAAGATGCCCCTCCTAGCTAATATTTATGCCCCTAATGTAAATCAAAAACAATTTTATAAAGAACTATTGGATAGATTAAATCAATTAAACTATGATTACATTTATGTAGTTGGAGATTCTAATGCAATTGTGGATGTAGATAAAGATTATGAGCCGGGATCTAACACCCAAAGATATAAGTCGAAACAGAAAAAAGTACTGCCTAAAACCTGGGGAGATCTGAGGGATCAGTTAGGATTAAGGGATGTATGGTGTGACCTGCATCCCATGGAAAAGCAACTTACATACTATTCCCCCAGGCATAAGTCATGGACAAGAATAGAAATGTTCTGGGCATCAATAGTGGCCACTGAAGAAATTGAATCCCTTGAAATTGGTTCGAATACCTGGGCAGACCACCACCTGTTACTAGTAAAATGGGCAATTACCCAGACTAAGATGAGATGGTCAATGAGAGCTAGTCTTATGAAAGACAAAAACTTTGTAAAAATGGTTGAAAAGGAGCTTCAGTATTTCTTCTTCAGTATACTTCCCTGCAGAATATATGGGATACGGCCAAGGCAGTGATTAGGGGGGCTGCAATAAAATATATGGCTAGACAATGGAAGATAGATAAAGCAAAAAGAATTGAATTAGTAATGGCACTACAAAAAGAAGAAAAGGAAGCCCAGATAGATCCATATAATATAAGGGCAAGGGGAAAAAATAAACCTTTTGAAACACGAAATCTCCCTACTTGATCAGAATCAACTAGCAGAAAAAATAAAGAAATTTATTTATTTATTTATTTTATTTTATTAAATTTATACCCCGCCCTTCTCCTTGTTAGGACCCAGGGCGGCGCACAGGCATTATATAAAACCATAAATACAATATACATCAATTAAAAATATATTAAATTAATTCACCCGTGCTAAAACCCGTTTATTAAGACCATAATCAAATTATAATTTATATTTAAAAGTCAGACGCGGGGGGCTATCCTAGGCCGGCTTGTTGGAATAAGTACGTCTTAAGACGTTGGCGGAAGAGGCGGAGGTCCGAGGTAGTGCGAAGGTCGGGGGGTAGGTCGTTCCAGAGGGCCGGGCCCGCCACAGAGAAGGCTCTTCCCCTGGGTGTCGCCAGCCGGCATTGCCCGGCCGACGGCACCCGGAGTAGGCCCGCTCTGTGGGAGCGGACCGGACGAAGGGATGTATGGGGCAGGAGGCGGTCTCGTATATAGCTAGACCCCGAGCCATGGAGCGATTTAAAGATGGTGGTCAACACCTTGAAGCGCACTCGAAAGGCCACAGGCAGCCAGTGCAGCTCGCGCAGGAGAGGTGTTACGTGGGCTTGCCTAGAGGCACCCATAACCACCCGCGCGGCCGCATTCTGCACTAACTGCAGCCCTCGAGTGCACCTCAAGGGGAGCCCCATGTAGAGAGCATTACAGTAATCCAGCCGAGATGTCACGAGCGCTTGAGTGACTGTGCGAAGGGCCCCCCGGTCTAGTAAGGGGCGCAACTGGCGTATCAGGCGAACCTGATAGAAGGCCCCCCTGGCCACGGCTGCCACATGGTCCTCCATGGACAGCCGGGAATCCAGAAGGACGCCCAAGTTGCGCGCCCTCTCCACGGGGGCAAGATGTTCGCCCCCAATGGCCAGTGTTGGATTTATCTGGCTAAACCGGGGTGCCGGAAACCACAGCCACTCGGTCTTGGACGGGTTGAATTTGAGTTTGTTACTACCCATCCAGATCCGTACGGCCTCCAGACACCGGGACAGCACCTCAACGGCATCGTTGGGGTGGTTTGGGGTGGATATGTACAGCTGGGTGTCATCAGCGTACAGATGGTACTCCACCCCAAAACCACGGATGATCTCGCCCAGTGGCTTCATGTAGGTGTTGAACAGAAGTGGCGAGAGGACCGACCCCTGAGGAACCCCACATGTGAGGGGCCTCGGGGCCGACCTCTGCCCTCCTGCCAACACCCATTGCGACCGACCAGAGAGGTAGGATGAGAACCACTGTAAAACGGTGCCTCTCAGCCCCAACCCCCCCCAATCGGTGCAATAAGATACCATGGTCGATGGTATCGAAAGCCGCTGAGAGGTCTAACAGGACCAGGATAGAGGAGCAACCTCTATCCCGAGCCCTCCAGAGATCATCCACCAACGCGACCAATGCCGTCTCGGTACTGTGACCGGGCCGGAAGCCGGACTGGCGCGGGTCTAGATAATCAACTTCCTCCAGATGTCGAGGGAACTGTTGAGCCACCACACTCTCAACAACCTTCACTAAAAAGTGAAGGTTGGAGACGGGACGATAGTTCTCTAATAAAGCCAGGTCCAGGGATGGCTTCTTGAGGAGGGGCCTCACCACCGCCTCTTTCAAGACGGTAGGCAAGGACCCCTCACTCAGAGATGAATTCACAATACCCTGGAGCCAGCCTCGTGTCACCTCCCAGGATGCCAGTACAAGCCAGGAGGGGCACGGGTCCAATAAACATGTGGTGGCTCTAAGGTTCCTCCGCAACCTGTCCATATCCTCGGTAGCAACAAAGTCGAACTCCTCCCAAGGCGTTATCTCAAGACCAGCACCGGGCATCTCGACCGGGCCACTAGTGGAGGGCAGCTCGTGTCCTGCAGGAAAACTCCAAATTCCTCTGCTCGACCCTGCAGAGGGGCTTCCCGCGGCCTCAGATGAAGGAGGGAGCGGGTCACCCCAAACAGGGCGGCAGGGCGGTTTTCCGCGGACGCGATAAGGGTGGCACAATACTCACGTTTGGCCACCCTTAGCGCCACTAAGTAAGTCCTAATATGGTCTCTCACTAGTGTTCGGTCAGATTCGGATCGAGAAGATCTCCACCTACTCTCTAGGCGTCTCTTGCGGCGTTTCATCTCCCGAAGCTCCTCGGTAAACCAAGGAGCCTGGGTGACTCGACGCCGCATGAGAGGCCGCAAGGGCGCGACTCGGTCCAAGGCCCCCGTGGCCGCACTATACCATGCGGCAACTAGGTCCTCAGTCGAGCCGCGGGGCAGGGATACAGGTACTGGCCCAAGCTCCCTCTGGAACCTTTCCGGGTCCATCAGGCGCCTGGGGCGGAACCAACTTGGTGTTTCCGGTTCCGCCTCCCCGCGGTGGGGTGTGACGGTTGGAAAGTCTATCCGAAGGAGAGAGTGATCTGTCCATGACAAGGGTAAGATGACTAAATCCCCTGTTCCTAGATCACTAATCCAGTGTCCAGAGACAAAAATCAGATCCAGCGTGTGTCCTCCCTCGTGAGTGGGGCCCTGAACTACTTGGGTCAGGTCCATGGCCGTCATGGAAGCCATGAACTCCCGAGCCGCCTCGGATGTTTCGCCCGCCGATGGCAGGTTAAAGTCCCCCATGACTATAAGTCTGGGGGTCTCCACCGCCATCGCGGCGATCACCTCGAGTAGCTCGGGCAGGGCTGCTGTTACATAGCAGGGAGCCAGGTATACAATCAGCAAGCCCAACTGCCTCCCTAGGCCCCACTTCACGAAGAGGGACTCACAGCCGGTCGTCTGAGGCACAGTGGTCTCCTTCGGCTCCAGACTTTCCTTAACAATAACCGCCACCCCCCCACCCCTGCCAAGGGCCCTAGGCCGATGAAATGCACGGTAGCCTGGTGGGCACATTTCCACGAGGGGTAAACCCCCCTCGAGGCCCAACCAGGTTTCCGTGACTCCCACCAGGTCCGGGTCCCCCTCTGACACAAGGTCATTAATGAGGGGGGCTTTGTTCACCACGGACCTGGCGTTACAGAACATCAGCCTAGGGCCCCGGCTCTGTAGTCCCTGACCGCCTAGCCTACGAGTGGAGCACAGGGGGTTGGGGCAGGCGACCGCTTTTAACCAGCGACCGCGCGTCCCCAACCCACGATGGACATCCTGTCTCCCACCGCCCCTGCCCCTCCCCAAGACCAGTCGAATGGGACGGCCCTCAACAGAGACGACCCCCAGTCCCCCTTCCCTAGTGGACTCCTCCTTTAACCTTCTTCCGCCGGCCGGCCCTATATCTTGACCCCCCTCTGACTGAGTAAACCCCTCCCCCACCCCAGAACCCCTTAAAAGCCTAATTAAAATTTTATTTAAAAAACCCCTGAGCTTGCGTTTTTTCCACCTCTCTGGATTAATTAACCCATCCTTGAGGTGGGCCCGAGATAAACTAAGGGGCCAAACCTGCGAGAGGGGGGACTCTCGTAGGTCGAGGAGGTCGGACCTTGAATAAAAAACCATCCCGTGGCTCCATTGCTGGCTTTAAAGGGAGGAAACGCCTAGATAAAGTGCAAGTGCAAGTCAAGTCAACAGGGAAAATAGATCATAAGAGTCATAAAATGTAGGCAATCTCATTTTGAACATGCAAATAAAATAGGGAGATGGTTGACATACAGGCTAAGAAAGGAAGCAGAGGCAAGAAGAATAGAATCCCTTCAGGATAAAGGTGGGAAAGAAAATGCAATCAGAAAATAGGCTAGTGGGAAAACTCCAGGTCCAGATGGGCTCCCAGGGGAATTATATCAGGGTATTTGCGAAACTTTAATTCCACAAATGAAAGACCTCTTCAATGAACTCTTGGAAAAGGGGGAAAGTCCCCAAACGTGGACCGAAGCCTATATTTCTTTAATCCCCAAACCTGATTCAGATTTAACTCAAATTAAAAATTATAACCTATCTCACTTTTAAATGTTGATTATAAAATCTTTGCGACAATTCTGGCTGAGAGATTGAAAGTGTTTTTATCTAACTTCATCCATCAGGATCAAAGTGGATTTCTGCCACATAGGTATTTGAGGGATAATGTACGTATGATAACCAACTGCTTAGAATATTATGAATCACATGTAGACAAACAGATGAGCATGATTTTTTGGGATGTGCAGAAGGCATTTGATAGGGTCAATTGGAATTTTATTATACAACAGCTACAAATTATGGAATTTGGCCCTAAATTTGTTAGAGCGGTCCAGGCCATCTATACGACGCAATCAGCAAGGTTGCTGTTTAACAGGGTTTTATCAGACCGGATCCCAATATGCAGGGGCACCAGACAGGGATGTCCATTGTCACCCCTTTTATTTATTCTGACACTGGAGCCACTCCTAAACACAATCAGACAAGAGAAGAATATTAGAGGGCTGCAGGTCAGAGGAGAAGAATATAAAATTCAAGCATTTGCTGATGATCTAGTTTTTGTAATAGAAGACTCTCTGACCTCAGGACCTAAACTAACTACAATAATAGAAGAATATGGAGAGGTGGCTGGCCTAAAAATGAATAAGCAAAAAACTAAAATGTTAATCATGTTTCTGTTTCAGACGGCCCCTGTAAAATTAAACAAAGATTTTTTCCAGAATTTGGACCATATCACTATGAAGTTTATTTGGCAGGGGAAAAAATCACGCATAAAAAAGAAAATGTTACAAGAACATAAACTGAGAGGAGGCTTGGGGCTCCCAAACTGGGAGCTCTATTACTATGCCTCAACCCTAGTCTGGATCAGGGATTGGGTCACTTTAGTAAGAAGACGGATTTTGACAATTGAAGGTCATGATCTATCTCAAGGTTGGCACTTGTTCCTATGGTCCAAAAAAAATAGGCAACCTAAAAGCTTTGTCACTCACCACATTAGGGGAACTCTCTACAAGACCTGGGGGAAAATCAAACAACAGCTGTATGCCCAAATTCCAAGGTGGTTAGCCCCAATTGAAGCAGTAACAAAAGATGACTGTCCATAACCCAAGGAGAAATTTAACATATGGGGACCTGATGGATGAAACTGGTAACATTAGGACACAAGCTGATTTACAATCAAGGGGGTGGAAGGTGGACTGGTGGTCATATGCCCAGGCACAATCTAAATTTAATAAAGACAAACAGGAATTTGGAATATACACAACAAATCAGGATATTGATAAAATTCTTTGGGGAACACCAACAAAATTTATCGCTAAGGCCTACAATTTGCTGCTTCAGTAACATGTCAGAGAAGAGATAATCAAAGATGCCATGATTGCCTGGGGGAGGAATATAGGGAGGAATATTCAATTAGAGGAAAGGTAAACAATTTGGGGTAAAACCATGAAAATGACCCTGGGCTCTTTATTTAAGGAAAATTTATATAAAATGTTATACAGGTGGTATTTAGCACCTGCTTGAATTGCAAATATGTTCCTGAACTCATCAGATAGATGTTGGAAATGTAAGACAGCCAGGGGTACGTTCTTTCACCAATGGTGGACTTGTCCAATAATCACTCAACTCTGGGGGAAAAAAATACAAATTTGGCTTTTGGAAATAACAGGCGTGAATTTTCCTCTCAAACCCGACCTGTATCTGTTAGGCATCAAACCAAATGAAATCCAAAATCAAGATTGGTACCTTTTTTTGCACATAGTAACAGCGACCAGGATGGCTATTGCACAACATTGGAAAGACACTAACTTACTGCCAGAGCAGCTAATTATAGCCAAAATTTTCAACTGTGAGAAATAAATAAGACAAGAGGATAGTAAATCTGAGAAAAAAACCCCTCTGTATAATTATAAATAATAACTGATAAGTTAGACTGGGACAAACTTAATTTTCAATCTAGGGGACTAGACATTTCCCTGATATGTCTATGTATGTTTTTCTAGTTATCCTTACCCTATATTTGTTGACTGTGTGGCTTTATATTGCAAATATTAATAAAGATTTATTTTTTAAAAAAAGATGACGAACAAGAGGGCATAGCCCAGCCGGGAGAGAGGGCCCCGCAGCTGCTTCATCTGAGTCGCAAAGTGGGAGCAAAGGGAGGTGAAGGGGCCTCAGTGTTGTGCCGCCTGTGAGCCCATATCAGCTGGAGCTGATAGGTTTTCCTTGGGGCAGTAGGTGCAAAAACCTCGGGGGAGAGGGGGTGGGAGTTGAGGGTGCCTGGGGGAAGATGAGGCCTTTTCTTCTGGCTCGCTGGATGCAGCCTCTGGAAGTGACTGCGGGGTGCGTGGTTGTGTGGCTGTGTGAACAATGAGGGTCAAGCCCAAAGAGTCGGGTTCCTATCTTTAGGGCACCCACTTGGCGTTGTTTGATGGAAGCCCCTTGAGGGCTGAGAAGAAAAGATGAACGGAAACTAAGAAGCCTTTTCTTTTATTTATATCCCTCCCCACCTTCCCCATTTCTCTGTTCTGGTAGCTGCGCCTTCCTACCACCTTCATTAACTCCGTTCCTTCTTGTTTACCTGCATGCGCAGCTTCTTTCGTCAGGCTCCACAATTAGTGTGTTCACTCTTAAGCAATGTGGAAATGACTCCTGCTCTGGCTCTGGCTCTTTCAAAGTAGATGTATACTTTCTCTTGAGAGCAAGCAACACCATTTCATTTTTAATAGGTGTCAGCCAGTGTGCTCACTGTAAAGACATGACAATAAAGGTTATCTTAACCTGGAGGCTTTTGTAAGAGTAGATTGAGGGGATAGCAGAGGAGTTATCCCTCCTAATCCCTCCCACCTCCAAACATTCATAGTTAAAGTGGCTACTTCTAGAGGGAAATGAGGAAGGAAAATATTGAAAGGTATAGTTTTTATTTACAGTAAGGAATTGAGGTTCGTCAGAATGTAGGGATTTTTAAAATGATTGGAGGTTCTATGATTTGTGATTCACTTCCATTTGCAGAGCTTAAGCCGAAGCAGAGATCCTATAGAATACTCAGAGAAATGAGTGTATGAAAGGTTTCAAGTTAGATACTTAGCACTATTGAAGTTTTATGTGCACTGAAAAATAATAAACTTTCTTTCCAAGAAAGAAAGAAAGAAAGAAAGAAAGAAAGAAAGAAAGAAAGAAAGAAAGAAAGAAAGGAAAAAAGAAAAAAGAAAAAAGAAAGAAAAAGAAAGTGGGAGAGAGAGATGAAAGAAAGAAAGAAAGAAAGAAAAAGAAAGAAAGAGGGAGAGAGAGACAAAAGGAGGGAAGGAAGGAAGGAAAGAAAGAAAGAAAGAAAGAAAGAAAGAAAGAAAGAAAAAGGGAGAGACAAAAGGAAGGAAGGAAAGAAAGAAAGAAAAAGGGAGAGAGAGACAAAAGGAAGGAAGGAAGGAAAAGAAAGAAAGAAAGAAAGGAAGAAGGAAAAAGAAAGAAAGAAAGAAAGACAACTTATGACCACAATTGAGCCCAAAATTTTGGTTGCTAAGCAAGAGCAGTTTTAAGTGAGTTTCACTTTTTCAAGTTGGCCATGCCCACCTGGTCACATGACTGCTGAGCCACGCCGACAAAACAGGCCATGCCTACAGAATACGTTCTAAAATTTTTTGAAACCCACCACTGATGCATACATAGATACATAGATACATAGCACAGAATGGAATCTGAAGTCACAGACAGAAAAGTATTCTTTTAACTTACATTAGGCAATCCAGGTTCTGAATATTATAGAATTGGGGAGGGGAACCTGGTTGAAAATAGAAAATAAACAGCATTATGATTAAGCACAGCTGTAGCATTTCTTTGGCATAGTTGCTCACAAACAGATAATTTACATAATTTGAATAAATAATAACAATAAAATCCCTTCTTTGTATTATGAAAGAACATTCTATTCTATAGTCTTATACAAACACATGTTTTTGGAGTTTGAATATCTCACAAAGACCATCTAGACCAGGGGTGTCAAACTCGATTTCGAGTTTGCATCAGGGTTGTGTTTGACCTTGGGGAGTGGGAGGGCTGGGGGGGGGGCATGGCCAGGGTGGGCATGGCCATCTTGACCACTCATGTTGGGGCCGCCTGTGGCAGCTCAAACATTATGCCAGTGAAAACGGACTCCTGAGCTCCATTTTTGGCTGCAACTGTGTCCTACAATCCTTTGCCAGTGAAAACAGAGCTCAAGAAGGCCACATGCAGCCCTTGTGAGCCCTGTTTTCACTGGCAGAGGCACTACAGGCCAGGCCTTTGCTGTTTCCAGGGTGGCCCTATGGGCCAGATCTAAGCACCCCATGGGCCAGATTTGGGCCCCAGGCCTTGACTTTGAAACCCCTGATTTAGTCTAACCCTCCACAATGTGCAGGAAAACCAAGTAAAATGTAGTCTTGTGTTTGCCCCCAGACTATGTTATTCAGATTATTATTTTTTCATTGCTAATGTGTGTATAAGCAGACTTTGAGTTGCTTATACATACTGTAGAATCTGGCCTAGCTGTAGCTGTATACATTTTATATTTATGATTTGTATTGGAAGAACAATTGGTCTTACCTGAATTATCTTTCTCAGAGTCTTGTGGGAGGGTCCAGGACTGTGTATTATCACATCCAATTTGCCTAGAGACTGAGTTAGAATTGAAGCCACGCCTCTCTGCTCTCTCTTCTTGGCTCCAGTTTTCACGAGGTCGTAGCTCCATTGAGATACCTGGAGAAGACACACCTCCCCCTCCCAGGTCACTTTCTGTCTCAAGTCAACAGGACCTATCCTATCTGACTTGGGTCACTAAGAACCTACAAATCAGGGTGGAGATTGGACCCTCCCACAAGACTCTGAGAAAGACAGTTCAGGTAAGACCAACTGTTCTTCTCCGGAGTAGCTTGAGGGAGAGTCCAGGAATGGGACATACCAAAGCTGGTGTCCTAGGGTGGGAATCTTCTGGTCCTAAGATCCCAACATGTCTAACACCGTTTCTAGCACCCTTCGGCCAAAGAATGCTTCAGCTGATGCGTGAGCGCCCAGCTTTATGAAGGGCGATGGAGATGCCCATGTAGCTGCCCTACAGATGTCCTTAATAGGAGCCTGAGTCAATCAAACTGCTGAGGTGGCAGCACTCCTGGTGCAATGTGCAGTAATGCCTGCTGGCACAGGAAGGTTCTGAGCCTCATAAGCCCTGACTACAGCAGTCCTTATCCACCTAACTATAGTAGAAGAGGTAACCCTTTCCCCCATTGTGAAAGGCTGGAAGGAAACAAAAAGTGCTTCCATTTTCCTAATGGTCAAGGTGCACTTCAAATAGATGCACAGAGCCCTCCTAACGTCCAGGCGATGCCATAAACACTCACTCTCCCTGAGCCCTATGAAAGGGGGAATTAATCTTTGGTATGAAGTCTGAGGACTACGCTATTGGCACGAAAAATGCACAGGTCAGCCCTGGAGGATAAAGCACTGATCTTCGAAATTCATGTAGTGGAGGTAACCACCACCAAGAATACCACTTTAAGGATCAGGAGTTGGAGATGAACTGACTGTAACAGCTCAAATGGTTCCCCAGTTAGAGACTGAAGGGCCGTGGGTAGGTCCCAAGTGAGCCAGCGAACATTCCCCTAGTCCATCAAGCACTGTGACTAGGGCAGCCACCTGCCTGCAAATTGTGCTTTGTGAAAGACCCCTATCTAAACCCATCCTGAAGGAACTCCAGCACCTGAGGGACGAAAGCTGAGGTAGGATCTAACTGCATTGCCTGGCACCAGAGTACAAAGGTAGACTAAGTGGCATTATATATCCACGTGGTGGACTGCCTCCTAGAGGCCTTAATGGTCCTGATCACCAGAGCTGAGAAGTCAGCAGCCCTCAAGCATTCCTGCTGAAGTGCCAGGCATTCAACTGGAACCACTGAGGCTCTAGATGGACCAGGACCCCTGGCACAGGGAAATTTCTTCCAGGGAACTTCTCCAATGAGAAGAGATGGATAGGCTCACTAGGTTCATGAAACAAGGCATGTGAGGCCAATATGGTGCTATCAAAATCACCACTGCACTCACTGCAACTACTTTCCGAAGGACCCCTGGGATGAGAGGGAGAGGAGGAAAGCATAGAGAAGACCCTCTGGCCAGTTGCACCGAGAGCATCAACCACTTCTGCCCCTTGGGTTGGAAACCTGGAGATGAATCTGGGTAGTTGTGTGTTCATTGGCATTGCGTACAGGTCTATAATGGGTTGCCTGAACCTCTGGCAAATCAGAAGGAACAGTTCTGGATGTGGCTGCCACTCGCCGTGGTCCACTGTGGCTCTGCTGAGCCAGTCAGCCTGATGGTTCTCCACAACCGATATATGCTCTGCTCTCAGTGACAAGAGATGCCATTCCTCCCAGATCCCCAGTTTCAATACTTCGTGCCACAGCACGTCAGTTTGTGCCCCCTTGTTTGTTGATGTGGGCCTTGGTCGCCATGTTGTCTGTTAGTGCGAATACATGCCGGCCATAGACCTACACTTTGAAATGATGAAGAGCCAGGTGGACTGCCCTTTGCTCCAGCCAATTGATGTTGTGACACATCCAGCAGTGCTCCCCAGCTGAAGAGGCTTGCATCCGTGGTCAAGGTCAGATGGACTGGTTCCTTGAACGCTGATCCATTGTGTAAAGCCGGAGATGTCCATCAGAATAGTGACAGAAGGACCTGGGGTGGCACACGGATCTTGAAAGCAGCATCGCTGATTTCATTCCTTTGGTGTGGCAGAAGGAGCTACTGTAGTGCTCTAGGGTGGAGATAAGCCCAGGGAATAATTGTGATGCAGGAAATAGTTTTCCAGCAGCCTGGACAGCAGCACTACAGGAACAGAGCATGTCCTGCAGATCTGTTAGACCAACTTCAGTATGCTATCTCTGCGATCAGGGGACAGGAACACCTTGCTCTCCTTTGAATCAATTATAGCCCCTAAGTGCTGGAGTCTGATGGAAGGTTCTAAGTGAGTCTTCTGGAAATTAATGGAGAATCCATGATCTTGAAGAGTGCTAACTGTCAGCCAGCAATTCCTCCTGGTCTGGCCTGGTGTGGCTGCCTGGACAAGAATATCATTCAAGTAGTACTGCAACCTAACTGGGACAGAATGTAGATGAGCAGCTATAACTGCCAGAACCTCAGTAAAGGTCCTGGGTTCTGAAGAAAGGCCGGAAGGCAAACGCCTATACTGGTAGTGGATTCCCCCATAGGAAAATCTGAGGAATTTCCGATACACTTGGAGGATCATAATGTAGAGGTAAACCTCTGTGAGATCAATAGAAGCTAGGTGATTGCCTTCCATGATCCCTTTGAGGATAGACATCTAGGAGGACATCTTGAATTGCCTGTATACTAGGTGAAATTTTAAGAGTTTTAAATCAAGAATCACTCTCCAACCCCCCAAACTTTTAGGAACAATGAAAAGATTAGAATAAAACCCAGATCCTTTCTGATCCAGAGGAACAAGCTCAATTGCCTGGATATCCAGATGCTGGATAGCCTTCTTCATAATCTGTCACTTGACCTTTTAAAGATCACACTGGTAATGAAACTTTGTCTCTGATTGGATAAACTTTGTTTCTATCTGCCTAAAATGTATATAATTATGTTTTAACATGGGCCTTTAACACTATTGAATTCGGTTTTAACTTTTTTGACTGTTTGTATTTTATTGTTCCCTGTGCACCGCCCTGAGTCCCATTTTGGGAGAGAGGGTGGTATAGAAATGCAATCAATCAATCAATCAATCAATAAATAAATAAATAAATAAATAATACTCTGAGCCACTCTTGCAGGGTGTGGCTATTCCTTACATGCATTTGTTTGTATGTTTTGGATATAGTTTTGTCACCCAGCTTTTGCTATGGCCATAAATAAATGCTGATACTTTTTGCAAGCCTTGTCTCGAGTCTCACTCTTTGGCATTTCAGCGGCTCGGTGTAACTGCTGGAACCTTACATTACTATCAAGTAAGTATTGTCAATACTAGTTCATCCTCTCCTTTGGATATTGTCTAAAGCTGTGATGGTGAACCTATGGCATATGTGCCACAGGTGGCATGTGGAGCCATTTGTCAGGGCACGCGAGGTTTTTTTGCACTCCGGAGGCTTCAGAGGCCTCCAGGCAGCTTCTCTGAAGGCTCCAGAGGGCAAAAAATGACCCTAAGAGCAAACTGGAAGTTCAAGAATGGACTTCTGGTTTGCTCGTATGGTCATGTTTTGCCATCGGGAGCCTTCAGGGCAGCCTCCTGGAGGCACCTGAAGGCTCTGGAGGGCTAAAACTGGCCCTACAAGCAAACTGGAAGTCAATTCCTGAACTTCTGGTTTGCTCGTGGGGCTGGTTTTTCACACTCTGGAGGCTTCAGGAGCCTCTAGAGTGCCTCCAGGGGCAGGGGGGGGCAGGAAGGCTGTTTTCGCTCTCCCCAGGCTCCTATAAAGTCCGGGAGCCTGGGGAGGGCAAAAAAAGCATGCCAAAAATGGAGGGGAACGCTGGTCATGTGCGCATTCATGCTGTGGTACTCATAGCATTATGGGTGTGGCATGCCCATGCATGACTCCCCTGCGCTTCCCCCGCTTTTCGCACATGAGCCAAAAAAGGTTCGCCAATGCTGGTATAAACCAACCTCCATGATAGCTATCTAGTGTTCAAGACATCCTGATAGGAAACTTCTTTCTGATGGCTGACGTGACCTTGTACCTCTTATAATCTTATTTCATAGGAATACTTGGGATAGTCTGCCTGAGATTAGGTATCCAGAGATGGACAATTCATTCTTTTCAGGCCTCCTGTAGCTCCTGGAGTCACTGAAAGATGTGCCATTGAAATTCAACAGCAGATTATATGGTGATTTGGGATCAGAAATGAATGGAAATAGATTCAGGCTTATTATTCCTATTAATGAGAAGCATCCCTAAATAAATTTAATAATAATAATAATAATAATAATAATAATAATAATAATAATAATAATAATAATAATAATAATAATAATAATAATAATAATGTGATTGGAGCCCTTGGAGCAATACCTAGGGGACTGCCTTGCTATGTGGATGTTCTAGGTTTGCTGGACTTGAACATTCTAACTCTACAAAGGGCCACCCTGCTTGGAACTGCTTATATCCTCCGTTATCTTGACAGTTCCTTGGTTATGACTTGAGCTGTTGAGCTACCAACCAGCCCCAAACGCTGTGAATCTCACCAAATAATAATAATAATAATGGTTTTTATTAAAGGTTTTCCACAAAGTGGAAAAGGCTATCGAGAATGAGAGGGTGAAGACCTTGTGGGACTTTCGAATACAAACAGACCGTCATTTGGAGCACAACACACCAGATATCACGGTTGTAGAGGGCCGAAGTATACAGTTCATTGATATCGCTGTTCCTGGAGATGCCAGAGTCAAAGAAAAAGAATTAGAAAAAATAATGAAATATCGCGACCTGGCCATCGAAACCACACGGCTATGGATGAAGCATGTCACAGTGACACCCATAGTCATCAGGCACTTGGCCTCATGTCCAAGAACTTTACTAAATATCTCAGCAAATTGCAGCTTCCTGCAATAACACCAGCGAAACTGCAAAAAACTGCGCTACTTGGAACATCTTACATTCTACAAAGATACTTGGTTGATACCTAGGATGCTGGCAGCAAACTGTATCAACCATTAGCACCAGTCAACAGTATTTGCAATGCATTTTTAAATGTTCAGTTGGCTGAGTTTCATGTTTTATGACTAAAGTAAATAATAATAATAATGATAATGATAATGATAATGATAATGATAATGATAATAACTTCAACCAAATACATTCGATGAATCCGCAAGATATTAAAGTAGCTACCAAGAGCAGAAGGTGGTCGAGGACTCTTACAAGTAAAGCAGACTATGGAAGAAGAAAGACACAGCTTGAATGATTACATCCAGAAAAGTGAAGAACCAATGATTAAGGAAGTAAATAAAGGAGGCCTTTTAAAGACAACTAAGTCAAAAGCTGAATATAAGAAAGAAGTAATTGAGAAACGAGCTGAAAATTGGAAAAGCAAAGCTATGCATAGCCAATACTTGAAAAGTATTGAAGGCAAAGCTGACCAAAAACTAACTTGGAACTGGCTAAGATCGGGAGTACTGAAAAAAGAAACAGAAGGCTATATTTTGGCAGCTCAAGAACAAGCCTTAGCCACCAACTGATGAACTGAGCGACTGTGGAAGAGAAAGTCGTGTGCTATCCCAATTGTGATTGGAGTCCTTGGAGCAATACCTAGGGGACTGCCTCGCTATGTGGAGGTTCTAGGTGTCAGCCTTCGCTTTCCTGCATGCTTAGCTGCCATGGAAACGGGGAGGGTGGGGGGATGTTGTTAGTAAGTGTGCTGGAGGAAGATGGGGCTAGGTGGTGATATCGCTAGGCTTAACAGTATCACATTCCATTCTGATGACCGCTCTGGACGTGTTACCCACCTGACAATGTGGAAGATATTGTATTGGACATTGGTGTGGGGGTCATGGGTGATTGGGGTTTGGCTTATGCTTTGATATATATGCTTCGCGCCTAAAGTAGCCACTTCTGGCTTAACCTTTGCTGCTGTCCTTTCCTTATTCAGTAAAAGTAACCTTAATCATTTGAAACATGCTTAAGTGTGTTCTTTCTTGAATGGAGGTAGAAGCAAGCATGACAGAAAGCCAGAAGTCACTTCACACTTATCTCTGACCTAACAACTTCAGTAGTAAGTGTAATAAAACAATAAAACCGAAGACAAATGTCGGAGCCAAGGAAAGAAGAGCTGCTGGGCGCAACAGCACTCGACCAGACGGGCCTGACAGAGGAAACAAGGTCAGTAATGGAATTATTGGCTGATGTTACTCTGGAGTCGAACCCGAAGACACATCAGTTTGCCATCGCTGGTCCAAGGGAGTGGGGATGAAGGGAGCCGCCTCTGAAGGAATTGCCCCTGGGGGTTACCACCACCCGACGCAGACGAGCCCACTCCTCCTCCTTGTGGGATCAGTTGGGGGAAGAGAACCACTTAAGAGAGGCGGCTAGATCATTACTCCGTCAAGCTGATGATATAAAGAGTGTAAGAGAACGAAAGTGGGGGAGGGATCCTAGCCCTTCAGACTGGGAACAGAAGGACCTCGGGCGGAAGACACCCCCCCAGGCAAGGGAGAGAGAACAACCACCCCCACGCGTTGAAACACCAAGGGAAAGCAGCCTAGGAGCTGTTCAACAGAGAGAACCAAGTCCCGCACCACGTAGAATGAGACTCTCCCCCCTGGGAATTAAGTTTGGAGGAAACTCTAAAGAGCTGGGATTTTTTCTACTGCAAGTCAGCAATTTCATGAAAGAATTTGCTTGCGAACTACCAAATGATGAATCTAAGATAAGAATTGTTTCTCTGGCTCTGGAGGGGAGGGCGGCAGATTGGATAGTCTCATTACATAATGATAACTCACCATTAATGAGAGACTTCGACAGATTTATGACCGCTCTAAGAAGACGGTTCGAGGACTCTCTCCTTCATAGAAAAGCACGGCTTGAAATAAAAAATTTACGCCAGGGAAACAGGCCAGTTCAGGAATATAGCCAACGTTTTCGTGAGCTTGCCACCTATATGAGAGGTTGGAGCATTGAAGCTCTTATTGATGAATATACTGAGGGCTTGAACCCCACTTTGTATCAAAGCTGTATCAACAGACATATGCCAGAAACACTAGAGGATTGGTTTGATTTCGTCGCTGATGTTGAGATAGATCTGCTACGAAACAATACACTGAGATTGAAAGGGAAAGAAAGAAAGAACTTCCCCCCCCCGCCCGTTTTTGGTCGTGATTACCAAAAGGGAATTAGAAAGGGAAAGCCAATTTCTCCACGATCAAATGCTTGCTTCCGCTGTGGAAGGGAGGGCCATTGGGCGAATGATTGCAAAGTGAAAGAAACACCCCGCCCGCAGCCGTCCACGGAAGTGAAAAAACGCGTGAAAACCCCGGGCATGCGTATGAAGCAAGCAATGCGCGGAGCTGAACCCCTGGATCTCACTACTGATCATCACCAGCAGAGAGAGCCGGATGACTGGGAGAAGGATATGGACTCAAATGACGAGAATTGGGTGAGTCCCCTCTCAGGGCCCCTTAATATTCCTTTGCATCTTTTGGCTCCCTCTAGTTTGGCTCCCTCTAATTGTAAAGTGCTAGCCCTTTTAGATTCTGGTTGTTCACGATGCCTTATCAGCCAAGACTTAGTACAGCATATGGGTTTTCATCTAAAAAATCTAAAAGTTCCCATAGCTTTCTGCCAGATGGATGGTACCGTAGCGGGTGGTAACCCAGCACAGTTTGTAACGGAGCCAATTCAGGTGTCTATTGGCGACCACCATCACGAATTCATTAACTTTATTGTTGCCCCAATTGCTGATAACCCAGTCATATTGGGCCTGAATTGGCTAAGGAAATGGAACCCACTAATTGACTGGAAAGAAGGTTGGGTTCGCATTCCTTTACCTATGCCTCCTAAACCGGAAGCGGAACCAGCTCCACAATGCCCCACCATGCAATCTCTGGGTGAACCTGTACCCATCCAGGAACCTGTAAACACAGGCCAGATTATTCCCATATTGGAAGTAGTACCAGGGGAAGAGAAGATTCCTAAAGAATACTGGGACCTAAAAGACATTTTTAGTGAAAAATCTTCTGACAAACTTCCCCCCCACCGTGATACAGACTGTTCTATTGATTTCCTCCCTGGGGTGCAACTTCCTAAACCACGTATTTACTCTATGACACCTCGTGAAATGGTTGAACTTCGCAAATTTATTGATAAAAACTTGGAAAGAGGTTTCATTGAACCTGCTAGACCACAGGTAGCAGCCCCTGTAATGTTTAGAGAAAAGAAAGATGGCTCTCTTCGTCTTGTAACTGACTACAGGTTCCTGAACACTATATGCGAACACAACGTCTACCCCTTGCCTCTCATGAAGGACATGTTAGCGCATTTGGCCACAGGCAAAATCTTCACTAAACTTGACCTCAGAGAAGCTTATTACAGGATAAGAATTAAAGAAGGTGATGAGTGGAAGACTGCATTTAACTGCCCTTTAGGGTGCTTTCAATTTAAAGTGTTATCCTTTGGCCTCCAGGGGGCGCCATCAGTTTTTATGCAACTGATCAACGAAGTATTGCATGAGCACCTGTACAAGGGCGTTATCGTTTATCTTGATGATATCATCATATACACAGAAACACGTGAGGAACACGTAAAACTAGTCCGTTCTGTTTTGCATAAACTGAGAGCAGCCGAACTTTACGCTAAGCTTTCTAAGTGTGAATTTAATCAAGAGAAAATAGACTACCTGGGATATCGTATCTCAGATGAGGGTATTGAGATGGACTCCGGAAAAGTCAAAGCTGTAACAGAGTGGGCCCCTCCTCGTACCCGTAAACAGTTACAAAGTTTCTTGGGTTTTGCTAACTTTTACCGCCAATTTATACCTTCTTTTGCTAGTATCGCTCTGCCTATCACAAACCTGCTCAAAACCAATGGAGAGAGCAAGCCTCGGCCAAGTTCTCCCCTCAACTGGACTATGGAGTGCCAAGCCGCTTTTGAGAAATTAAAGCGCTTATTTGCAGCAGAACCAGTGCTCAAGCACCCAGATGTTAATGCCCCTTTCGTCATTCAAGCGGATGCTAGCGACGTAGCTGTTGGGGCTGTCTTGTTACAATATAACCAACAAGGTCTACTACAACCCTGCGCTTACATCTCTCGTAAGTTATCCGATTCCGAGAGAAGATGGGCGATCTGGGAGAAGGAGGCATTTGCGGTTCGTTGGGCACTCATGTCTTGGCGCCATTTTCTGGAAGGTGCCCCTCACCCATTTGAGGTATGGACTGATCACAAAAATTTGGAGTACCTAACGATGTCTCGTAAGCTATCTCCGAAGCAAGTGCACTGGTCTCAATACTTCAATCGTTTCAACTTTACTCTAAAATACATCCCCAGGGGAAAAAACTTTATGGCTGACGCCTTATCCAGACTTCCTCAATATGACACTTCTAAGCTTTCAGTTATTCAACCTGTTCTTCCGCTGTATAGCAGGGCCACCCCAGTTGTGACCAGGAGTCATTCCGTTCTACAGACCGACCCACCACCTGAATTGATCTCTAGAATTAAGATGGAACTTCTCACCGATGAATGGTACTCCGCCCACTCTGGTGATTGTACCTTGAGAGATGGTCTACCTTGGATTGGCTCCAAAATTTATGTCCCTGCCACGCTTCGACCATTTGTCTTACAGAGGGCACATGATTCGAGATTGGCTGGTCATTTTGGATTTGTAAAGACTATGCATTTGGTTAAATGCCAGTTCTGGTGGCCCTCGCTGAAAAAGGACATTGAATCCTATATCGCCAGTTGCCCAACATGTGCCGCTTCGAAACATTCTCCTGGCAAACCTCACGGTCTCCTCCAATCCGTAGCGCGGCCGGAGGCTCCTTGGAAGGAGATATCTATGGACTTTATTGTTGACCTTCCAAATAGCCAAGGTTTTACAGTTATATGGGTTGTTACAGATTTATTCTCCAAGCAAGTTCACTTTGTACCATGCTCGAAGATACCATCGGCTAAGACTTTGGCAAAACTATTTCTGACTCATATTTATCGCTTGCATGGCGTCCCGAAGCGCATCATCTCTGATAGGGGTGTTCAATTTACTTCAAAATTCTGGAAGGCTCCGCCCAGGGCTTAAGCTCCTCCCACCATCCACAGATTAATGGGGCTTGTGAAAGGGCTAACTCGGTTCTGGAGCAGTATTTACGTTGTTTTATAAACTTCCAGCAGGATGACTGGGCTGATCTCCTTATTCATGCTGAGGTAGCCTACAACAATTCAGTTCATAATAGTACTGGCATGACCCCATTCAAAATAATTTATGGTCAGGACTTTGTACCGATCCCCGAGCTTCCTCATGAACTTCCTACAATTCTGTCGCTCTCAGAGTGGAGTGGTACACTGTCGGCTGTTTGGCCTATCATTCGGAAAACATTGGATGATGCTCATGAATCGCATAAGCTGTACGCCGATAGGAAACGAGCGGTGCCTCCGCCGTACAAAGTTGGTGATCGAGTTTACGTTTCTACTAAATATTTGGATAACCCTCAGAAGTGCAAGAAGCTAGGTCCTAAATTTGTGAGTCCTTTTACGATCACCAAGATAATAAGTTCTGTTTCTGTTAAGCTGGACCTTCCTAAATCCTATTGACGCCTTTACCCAATTTTCCATGTCCACCTGTTGAAACCTGAACGCCTTTCACACCTTCGCAAACCATACCCTGGTTCTCCCAAGTCAGTTTTGGTTGATGGGGAACAACGTTATGAAGTTCGAGACATTTTAGATTCCAGAGTGCATAGGAACAAAGTATAGTACCTGGTAGTTTGGAAGGACTTTCCCACCTCCCATAATGAATGGGCTGACAAACGCCACGTTAAGGCCCCGAAGTTACTGAGACAATTTTATGCCAAGTATCCTAATAAGCCTTGAACTTTTCTTGTCTGTGTGTGTTGTTATGTGTTCTTGTCTTTTTCGTCTATTTTACAGGGTTGAACACTTTTCTTCTGGAGGAGGGCCGGATGTCAGCCTTCGCTTTCCTGCATGCTTGGCTGCCATGGAAACGGGGAGGGTGGGGGGATGTTGTTAGTAAGTGTGTTGGAGGAAGATGGGGCTAGGTGGTGATATCGCTAGGCTTAACGGTATCACATTCCATTCTGATGACCGCTCTGGACGTGTTACCCACCTGACAACGTGGAAGATATTGTATTGGACATTAGTGTGGGGGTCATGGGTGATTGGGGTTTGGCTTATGCTTTGATATGTATGCTTCGCGCCTAAAGTAGCCACTTCTGGCTTAACCTTTGCTGCTGTCCTTTCCTTATTCAGTAAAAGTAACCTTAATCATTTGAAACATGCTTAAGTGTGTTCTTTCTTGAATGGAGGTAGAAGCAAGCATGACACTAGGTTTGTAGAGTTAGAATGACCTGAACATTCTAACTCTACAAAGGGCCACCCTGCTTGGAACTGCTTATATCCTCTGATGTTACCTTGACAGTTCCTAGGTCCTTGGTTAGGACTCAAGCTGTTGAGCTACCAACCAGCCCCAAAGGCTGTGAATCTCACCAAAGATTAACCACAGAATAATAATAATAATAATAATAATAATAATAATAATAATAATAATAATAATAATAATAATAATGATAAACAAAGTGAACAAAGGCTAATGGACCAACGACGTGTAATTCTAAGCCACAAATTTTTCACTACAGCAGAAATAATAGGAATCGAAGAGAAAGCAACTAATGGTCTGAGTATACCAACAAAGAAGAGTAACATCAAGAATGATTTGCAGACTCAAAAGCAAACTGAGGAAGAAAGGGAGGAAGAGGCTGCTGAAGTGGATGAAGATGAAGAACAAGGAAGCACTGAAGAACAAACACCAACAGATAGTGCTCAATTAGCTGAGAAAATAAAGCATCAAATGGAAGATGCTGAAAGAACACGTTTGCCAAAGCTGAGCCAAGTGAACTGGAAAGAATTGAGAAAGGTACTAAAAAAGGTCAATGAGGCTTTGCAAACAATTCAAACTACTACATTAGCTGAAACAAACCAGCTGATGTATGCAGCAGCCTTCATAACCACCAAAGAATTGGGTTTGAAAACACAAAAGAACCAAAGAGGCAAGAAGAGGAAGCCTAAGTGGAAAATTCGGTTGGAATTGAGGATCAAAAAAATTCGTGGAGACCTGAGCAACTTGAAGAACCTAAGGCAAGGTCAGCTAAAGAACAAGCAGGTCAAAAGCAGCCTGGAAGCAAGATACGATTTAGAGAATAAGGAGTTTGCGGTAGTAATTGAAGAGCTGAAGCAGAGGGTTGTTGCTGTTGCTGAAAAGATTAAAAGGTATGAAAACCGAGTAACTCAGTTCAAAGAAAACTCACAGTTCAGAGCAAATCAGCACCACTTTTATAAGAGCTTAGAAAATGGAGGAGTAACAACAAATGAGAAGCCTGATAAAGAGAAAGCTCTGAAATTCTGGAAGAATTTGTGGGAAAACAACAAGAAGCACAACAGAAATGCAAAGTGGATCAAACAGATTGAGGATTCTATTAAAGTGCATAAAATGGAAAATGTGAAAATAACAAAAGAAATGGTGCAAAGGCAGTCAAGAAAAGTGAAGAACTGGTGTGCACCTGGAGCAGATGAGTTACATGGCTTCTGGTTAAAGGCACTTACAAGTGTGCACAAAAGATTGGCAGCCCAAATGAACCAGATCTTAAAAACACCTGAAAATAATGAATGGATGACAACTGGAAGGACATTTTTGATCCAAAAAGATTAAAAAAAGGAAAGGACCCTGGAAACTATAGGCCAATCACCTGTTTGCCAACAACATACAAGCTCCTTACTGGTATCATTGCAAACCAAGTTTATGGATACTTGGAAAAAAATAACTTGCTTCCTTTGGAACAGAAAGGATGCTGCAAAAATTCAAGAGGAACAAAGGACCAACTGCTGATTTTCAAACTAATCCTAAAGAATTCAAAGAAAAGACGAACCAATCTGTTCATGGCTTGGATAGACTATAAGAAAGCGTTTGATTCAGTTCCCCATAGCTGGATCAAGAAATGCCTGGAAATCTTTGGCATCAGCAGCAATATACAAAAATTCATGGAAACTTCAATGAATCGCTGGAAAACAAAACTTATGGCTAATGAAGAAGAACTGGGTGAAGTTGAAATTAAACAAGGCATTTTCCAGGGTGATTCCCTTTCACCCCTTCTCTTTATACTCTTAATGCTACCACTAACAATCATTTTGAAGAAGATGAACTGTGGATACGAACTTGCAAAGAAAGGACTGACAATTTCGCACTTGGAACATCTTACATTCTACGAAGATACTTGGTTGATACCTAGGATGCTGGCAGCAAACTGTATCATCAATTAGCACCAGTCAATAGTGTTTGCCTGTGGGCTTCCTAAAGTACAAACTAGAACACTGACTTTGTCTCTTCCTGACGCTGCAAATTTTCACAGACTGCTTCTCCTTGACGCCATTTATATGGTAAACACATAAAGCCACAGAAAGTCACAGATGCCTCACAAAAAGAAGTCTCAGGCCGGGAAATCCCTCCCAGCTCAAACAACAGCGAGAGCTACCCCACCCCCACAACAAGGCAGAATTACAACAATGTTACAAGGGGCAACAGGAGGAAAAAAGGAAACAATGCTTGATGACATAATGAAAGAAATACAAGATATGAGGAAAGCTTTGATAAAAGATATAGGAGATCTAAGAACAGACCTACAGGAGACGCAAAAAGCTACAGTGACCAATCAACAGGACATCGTTGACTTAAAGGAGAAAGTAGTTGAGATGACAGCAGAAATAAAGGAACTGAAAAAAGACTCGGTGGAATTTTCCACACATATATCTAAGTTTGAGTTTGAAAGAATGTCTTTCTTCCTTAGGTTTCAGAACATTCCTGAGAAAGAAGGGGAAGATTTGAGAGATTTGATGAGTGAAATTTTAGCAGACTATGTAAAAAAAAGCAAAGAATATATTTGGGGAGAAATAGATTTGATTTATAGAATTAACTCAGCATATGCTAGAATAAATGAGGTACCCAGAGAAATCCATATTAAATTTTTAAGGAAGTCCACACGGGATGCAATACTGAGGGCGCAGTGAGAGGGACCGTTGAAGTTTGAACAAAAAGACATTAATATATTAAAGCAGATACCAAAAAGAGTAAGAGAATTGAGAAGGAAATATGTTTTCCTCTCCAGGAAGCTATATGAAAATGGCATCTGGTTTAAGTGGTTAATGCCTGAGGGATTGTTGGTATTCTGGGAAGGAGGTAGAATTAAAATTAAAACAACAGGGGAGGCTGAGACCTTTCTTTAAAAAAATTCCTCAATCCTGGGTGATAAAGAAGAAGGAACGGGAGGAGCCACGGCCCCGTCCGCCGAGGCGAGGGAAAAGAGGGTGCAATAGCAAAGAGACTTAGGTCTCAAAAATAAGTAAATTTTGAAATGCTGTAATTCTTGAAACGGATGCTAATCTAAAACTAGAGATTGAATGTATGAATTTAAAACAAAAAATGTGATATATATGTATTTTTGACCATTTTCTACTTAACAAAATAATTGTATGAAAGCCCGCATGACCCCACCACCTCTGACATGGAAGCTCTACTATGTAAAACAAAACCCTTATACCCTTTTCCTAAAATATAATTTGTTAAAAACCAATAAAAAATTTTCTGGAAAAAAAATAGTGTTTGTAATATGCATTTTTGAATGTTCAGTTGGCTGAGTTTCATGTTTTATGAATAAAGTAAATAATAATAATAATACTTTCGAATACAAACAGATCGTCATTTGGAGCACAACACATCAGATATCACGGTTGTAGAGTGCCGAAGTGTACAGTTCATTGATATCGCTGTTCCTGGAGATGCCAGAGTTGAAGAAAAAGAACTAGAAAAAATAATGAAATGTCACGACCTGGCCATCGAAACTACACGGCTATGGATGAAGCAGGTCACAGTGACACCCATAGTCATCGGGGCACTTGGCACTATGTCCAAAAATTTTACTAAATTTATTTATTTATTTATTTATTTTTCGAATTTATACCCCGCCCTTCTCCATTGTTAGGACCCAGGGCGGCGTATATATAAATATATCAGCAAATTGCAGCTTCCTGCAATAACACCAGCAGAACTGCAAAAAATGCCGCTACTTGGAACATCTTACATTCTACGAAGATACTTGGTTGATACCTAGGATGCTGGCAGCAAACTGAATCAACCATTGGCACCAGTCAATAGTATTTGTAATGCATTTTTAAATGTTCAGTTGGCTGAGTTTCATGTTTTATGAATAAAATAAATAATAATAATAATAATAAAATGAAATACAATAAAGTAAAATATGGGTCTTCCTGTGATAGTACCATGCTTTCATTATCATATGCCCTGTACCTCTCAACCACCAAAGCATAAAAACAAAACAAGAAAAACAAAATCACTGATAAAAAGTTGTGTGTTAAGAAAGTCTGTAGTAAAAAGTGTTTCAGATTTTTCGAAAAGCCTTTTTCAAATTTAGTCAGTGCTATTTTTAGACATTATTCTCAACAGTGTGATCAAGCCTCTTAGACATCCTGTTCCATTTTATATACAAATCATACCTTATTTCACAGCAGAAAGGTCAGTCTGAAAGAAAATGCTACAGTAGAGTATCTGAGTGTTCTCTTAAGAACACATGACATCATAATTGTGTAGAAACATTCTAAGCTTCATAATTTCCTCTGAACCTCTTGAAACACTGAGGTGACCTGTCTAGTCAAGGCTGTCCCTAATAAATTAACCCTTCCTCACCAGTGAGGAAGAGGAGAATGACAGAGGAAAGAGAGTGGATAAAAAGAATTCAGGAAGAAAATGCACATCTCAAAAATCAAATTAAGCTGCTCAGAGAAAATTATGAATTACGCACATTGTTGAGTCAGCAGTGTGAGAACAACAGTCAGGCCCAGTTCATAGCACCTCAGATTTCTCCTTCATATCCTGATACTGGTTCATCAGTAAAAACAGGTAAGAAACATGCCAGTTAGCTTGTTAAAAGCAGTTGTTATATAAATATTGTGAATATGTTTCATGGTGTATCCAAGTTAATACATACAATTTAGTAGTACCTTTGTGAAGTCATCTATCAGAACAAGACACTTTGGTCAAATCTGTATAATAGGAACTATATTGGGCGAACTAGGAAAGGCTAAACATGATTTAAATAGGAGGATGACAAATTATCCTGATGTGCTCATTTATGAATGTGCATACATGCACATGCACACACACACATCTTCAGGAGTTTCACAATTTTAATTTCTATGAGCTTTTACTTGCATCCCTGCATCCTTATCATATTCATTTTCAGGGTAAACACCATTATAGAAAGCACAAAATTTGAAGAAAACATTGTAATCCAAAGAAATTATTGACACAAAATAAGAAAAAGGAAGATTTACAGAAATTGCATTTATACTTCCCATGTCTTTCTATATTTTTCTAACGCATAACTTCCTTCCCCCATACCTATAGATTGGTTCACATATTGCCTTTTTGGGGGCTTTTCATCTCTTTCTTTTTGAGAACTATCAACTACTGTACATGCAACCGCAACTTTTTTGGTTTTCTCTTCCTTTCAAACCATTTACTCTTCCTTCAGAATTTGTGAGTCAGATCCCATCAAAATGGCCAAAATAATTCAGTAACCTTGTTTAATATTGGTCTCTCACTTGCTATTCAATCAACATTCATTTAGCATCCTTTCATTCCTATGGTCCATGATACTTTAGGTCAACTGATACTTTCACATAAAACGTTTTGATAAAATTAAAAAGGTGTAGTAGAACAGCTTTAGTGCTATCTGTACTACATGAAGCATTTTCTGAGAACAATAACATTTTCTTCATACTCATAAAGTTAAAATGTACCTTACAACAATCTTGTCCAATCCTCTTTCTATCATAAGATATACTGCAGTACAACGTATCTGGCAGTTGGCCATCCAGTCTTTCTCTTAAGGTCTCCAGTGAGGTAGAACTCACTTTGTGGGACAGTCTGCTCCTGCAGTAAGATCTTGTATGGTCCAGAAATTGAATTGGTCAATAAGAACACTTGAATCCCCTTTTACACATATTAGTTCACCTAATCCTATACTGGTACCTTTCCTTTATTTCCTCAGTTTTACATTTCTTTCCGTTAAACTCTATAAGGTAGTCCCCAATTTAGAAGAGTTTATTTAGTGACTGTGGCTTATAACAATTTTTCATACTTATGACCATTGCAGCATATCCATGGTTGCATGATTAAAATTTAGATGCTTGATGGTTAATATTTATGATAGTTGCAGTCTCCTGTGACCTTTTGACAAGCAAAGTCAATGGGAAAGCCTGCTTTACTTAACAATCATGTTATTAACTACACAACAGTGATATACTTACCAACTGTTGGAAGAAAGCTCATAAAATAGAACGAAATTCACCTAATAAATGTCTCACTTATCAACATAAATTTTGGGCCAATTTTGGTCGTAAGTCAAGGTCTAGCTGTATTACTCATTCCAACACACTGTTCAAGTCAATTCAGTTATATTTGAATGTTCTTTCTTTCCTCCAAAATACTAGCCATCTCTCGCAATTTTGTATCATCTACAAACTTAGTAACTTTTTATTTTGCCCTTAGTTCTGACAGAAGTCCATTAAGGTCTTGCAGAAATCTGATCCGACCCACTTATTGCTATTTTATTTTATTAAGGAATATCATAAGGCACTCTTGCTGCAAGCTTTGCTGTGGACCGAGTACACTGCATCAATGGCATTGTTTTGCTAGTAATAATTATCAGCATAATTTGCTTTATCAAACCCATCCTGGTTTTCATTAATTGTAGCTTCTTATTTATGTGCTCAACATGCATGTTGCTAGACCTAGCTGTGTTTAGACTTCATCCTGACAGGCCTACTGTTTCTCAGAACTGCCTCCTTATTTTCTTGAAGATGAGAATACATTTGTATACAAGGAGGAATTCTTAAAGGTTACTTAGATTAGCTTGTTTCTTCAGTACCTCTGTGAAAAGTAGCATTTCCTGCTCTAATATTTTTTTCACATTTCTGTCTGTTCTGGAGAACTTCAATACTTCTTTTTTTTTATATTGAAAAAGTTTTATTGGTTTTACATTTTTTCTATAGGATAGGGTAAGGGATACAAAGAAATTTTGAGAGCATTCACGTCAGAGTCGTCGGCCCTTCCGAGACCTCAAAATACACAGTAATAAAATAACAAAAAAAAAACATTTTTCATAACACTACAAGGTAAAAGCAAGTACATATACCTAAATTCTCAATTCCATGCTGTCAGACATTTACAAAAAATCCAGATACAAATATTATGCAAAATTGTTCAGAAAAATCAAGGCAAAGTTATTTTTTCGATCTAAGTCTCTTGGCTATTGTATCTTCTTTTTCTCCTCCCTGGCCCCCAGCGGGCGGGGCCGCGGCCCCCTCCGTCCCCCCTGGATCTTCCCCCAGGGCAGAGGAATGTTTTTTAAGAAAGGCTTCCGCCTCAACAACTGTTTTAATCCTCACTCTTCCTCCTTCCCAGAACACCAGCATCCCTTCGGGTGTCACCCACTTGAACCAAATCCCATGATCAAATAAAATTTTAGACAAGAAGGAAAATTTCCTCCTTGCTTCTCGAATCTTTCTAGGGATCTGCTTCAAGATAGCAACCTCTTTTTGTTGGTAGATTAATGGACTACCTCTCTGCACTTTCAGGATTTCCTCTCTGGTTGACCTTCTAACAAATTTCACATGTATCTCTCTAGGCACTTCATTTATCCTGGCATATGCTGAGTTAATTCTGTAGGCTAGGTCAATGTCCCCCCTGATCTCATCTTTAGGTTTTTGTAAATAGTCTGCTAAAATTGTGCTCATAAGATCAGGGAGGCATTCACCAGATTCCTCAAGAACGTTCTGAAATCTCAAAAAATATGTCATTCTTTCCATATCTATCCTAGACACATGCCCATTTGTTTCCCCAACCTCTTTAATAACATTTTTAATCTCTCCCTTAACCCCCACCAACCCCCCTTCCAATTCTTCAGTCTTCTGTGTGTTTTCCAGCACTTGCTTCCGCGTGTCCAATAGCTCCTTCTTGAAATTGATGTTTTCTGCCCTCTGGGCCTGAATTTCTTTTACCAAAGTTTGTATAACAGTTTCAAGAGAAGCCATCCGTTGTTCTAAACTTGCCAATGCTGTTTCTTGAGCCATGATTAACTGTTAAAGTCAATGCCACCAAAATGGTGTTTTCAGGGTGGGGTTGGTGAGACTAACCGGGAGCCAAAAGTTCTGATCAAGGTTGAAATGTTGTAAAATTCAGGAACCAAGAGAGAGACAATTTTCCAACCCAATAGTTATAATAACGAAGGTACTCCAGAAAGGAAATCACAAATCCAGCAAGAGAAAAATTCTTCATCAATATCCAGAGAGAGTCCCAATTGTAAAGAGACGCTGGGAATTTTCCATAGTTGAAATAATCAGGCAGGGACAAAGAAAAGCCACCTTCCACCGCCCATCTCAGAGCCCAGAGGAGAGAGTAGAAAAATAATTTTTTTTATCCAGCCAGACCTAGAAACAATGTTGCAAGTAGCCGCATACCACTTTCCCTTGTTAGAGACAGTCCGGATTTAAGATTTCCGCTTTCTCTTCCAGAGAAACCATTTTAAAGTGCCGCTTAAGTCCGAGGGGTTTTTTTTTAAAACAAACACCCCCCTCCCAGTCCGTTCAGCCTGGCTGGCAGCAAGGAAAAAAAGTCTTTTTTAAACTCACTCTCCCTCGCAGCTGAAGCCTCGGCAGACCTTCCGATCTCTCCGCTCAGCCCTCTGCATTGAAGTGAATGGCGCCGACAGCCGTTGGCGAAGGGAGAACCCCCCGCAGCATGTTCCTCCTCACCTAGGTCGCGGAGGGGAGTGCTCTCCCCACCGCCGTGAGGAAGAACATCCCCTCCGAGCCGACCCTACGGGAGACCTCCGGTAACCGGAGTGTCTCGCCCCCGTGGGGGGGGGCAGAAAAGGCAACAAAGCGGCGAGCGAGCGCTAGGCTCGCCCGTCGCCGCTGGAGCCGGAACCGGAAGCCCGAGAACTTCAATACTTCTGATTAGGACTTTCCTGATGCATCTCAGTAGACCAATTACGGTATCTCCTTAAATCTTTCCAGGCCTCCCACTTGACTGCTCTTGCCAAAGTCCTATTTGCTCTTGCTGTTGGTTTGCTCAAAGGGCTTAGGCCAACTTTTATTTATCCATCCATCTCTCTCTCTCTCTCTCTCTCTCTCTCTCTCTCTCTCTCTCTCTCTCTCTCTCTCTCTCTCTCTCTCTCTCTCTCTCTCTCTCTCTCTCTCTCTCTCTCTCTCTCTCTCTCTCTCTCATGCACCCCCCCATTCTATGCAAAAATGTTAAAAGCCCCAGATAAAATGATGATAATAATTGTTTGTAGTAATGTCCTTGCTTTAATACGCTGTTCAGTTGGGATACAAAAGTATCCCAACTGTATCAAAAAGAATTAAATACTACTTATTGATGTTCAAGAAAGCATGTTTGGACTGTGAAGATTAGATGATTTCTGCATGCTTTTTGGGTAGATATTTTGAAGCATTTCGATCAGTACAGATAAATCTATTATCTGAGTCAATTTTCCAAGGACAGGTCTATCAATAGACACCATACTAGATATGTTCACTGATAATGTTTTCTAGAAATAGCATATGCTCTGATGATGTCAAAAAGTATTTTGCTAAATCATGTCTAGATATGTACAT
This sequence comes from Rhabdophis nuchalis, assembly GCA_039707465.1. Classification (NCBI taxonomy): domain Eukaryota; kingdom Metazoa; phylum Chordata; class Lepidosauria; order Squamata; family Natricidae; genus Rhabdophis; species Rhabdophis nuchalis. Next base: position 222,711,340 of record CM077643.1, on the reverse strand, counting down.
GACATACATTGGCATCAATGTAACTATTTCTATTGTTTGTTTTTCTTTTCAGCTCAGTCTGTCAGAAACGATTATAATTATTCTCCCCACATCCTTTCCAAAGAGGCCAACATGTCAGGTCCTAACACCCAGTCACCAATTAAATTGTTCCACACTGATCCTGTTAGTGTTCAATCTAGAAATGAAGATAGGAAATCTGCACACATCTCAAATATACCATATTCTACTATGCCTGGAAAACAACGTGGAGAACCCACAGACATATCAATGTTAAGGAAATCTTGGGCTACAGATGGTTCTTTCCCTGGTGGTGATAAGGTTCAAACATTTCCATTTAGCATTGGTGAGAAATTATATTTGATGCCAACACTTTATGTGTATATTTTTAGGTACATGTTTGCAGAGGTAATGGGATAGTGTTTGTTCTAGAAGCATCTGAATGTTTTCCATTTTCAGTCCATGAGAACAAATGTATAGTGTCAAAGTAATTATCACGAGTGACTAAGTTCTATCTGTGGACAAATTTAAGTGTCAACTGCACAACTCCTTATTTTAGTTGCTATTTTTCAGATCTTCATGATTCAAGTTAGAGATGAAGTTACCTGAAATGTTAATATATTCCAATTATGGTGGCATAATAGAGCTGTATAACAGATTTAACATGCTAACTGTGATTTTGAGTTCCTTATCTAAAGCTCCTAGAAGTAGAACTGGCACTCACGGCAGATTAACACATCAAATCGCTGTTTTGATCAAGATATCTATAAAACATCAAGATTTTGTTACTCACATTTAGTATACATTTAGTTATGAGCTTTCCTCCATAAATAAACTTGCTTAAACAGCTTATATAAAGCTATAACTAGAATATTCTTTCCTTTGATTTGGAAATAGCTTTTTGAAGGTCTTCTTCATCATTTTTAAGTAATGTTGGGCATTTAATTGTTTATTAATGTTATCAATTTTAGTAAACAAATGTTAAAAGCAATGTCCTGATGTTTTAGGAACTTCACTATTTGCACCTTTTATTGTAAAATTATCCATTCATTCATATTTTGAACTTTAAAATTGTTAAGATTGCATAAGAAATTGGAATGCCTTACCACTCAAACCTTTTGTCATAATTTTACAAGATTTAAACAGTCAACACTTTTTTTAAAGTGTCCTAATGAAAATGAAAAAAAACCCTGTTCTTTGTTACTAAATGGAAAAACACAGAGACCTATTTCATTTAAAATATCTTGTAAAGAAATCTATCAGATGAAGAAGAAATCATAGCATGGTGATTTCTCAATTAGATGATTGATTATGTATCATCAAGTCATTTTCAACTCCTAGCAACCACATAGATAGATTTTCTTCATGAGGTTTTTCTCCATGATATCACTTCCATTAGACTGGGAGGTCTGTAATAGAGAAATGTGACCTTTGTGCTACATGAACTGCACACTACATTAACATCAATTTCAACAAGGTGAGCCCTCCTCTCTCTCTCATTGCATTGTAATTCAAAGGGGAGAGCAGAGGACACAGCCTTTATCAATGCCCTGGTTATTTATGGCCTAGCTATTCACAGAAGATATGGAAAACAGTGAGAGGAAAATATTTATTTGGGGCTGATGTGTCCAGTAAAATGAATTTCTATAATCCATTTGCTGTTTTATTACTCTTGGTATAACGTGGTGCTAAATCTACTTAACTGCAGCTCATTACAAAACAGGAGGACTCCTGAATCCGAAAGAGAAGCTCAATTCCTCAACATTGTGGCCAGAAGAATCACCTTCTTCAAGGACACACAAAGAGGATGCCCAAGCACAGATCACATTTTCTAATGATGTAAACATCCCAAAAGGAAGGAGTCCTGAGAGGCAGCCCTTTTGCTTAGGAGGTAATGCTCTGGACACCAGCATAGACAAAAACCAGCCTGAATCGCAAGAGATGCCTCGGAAGAAGAGAGTCTGGTTCTCTGATTCACCTGCTACAGACAAGTTAAGGAAGTTCCATACATTCTACCTGAATGGTAATGCTGAGACTTTGTGGGTGTTTCATGTTGCAGATGTTGTGAAGCAAAATCCTCACTCCCCCACCAAAACATTTTTAGAGTTTTCACATCTCTGTGTGGTATGTTTATGTGTTTGCATAACAGAACAAAAAAAGTGAGAATTTCAATATATTAATATTTGTATTACTCATTAGAAATATTTATTAATTAAATAAATCTATATAGTAAAACTACCAAGCTACCCAAATGAACTCTGGGTGGTGAAAACAATAAAAACACAATACAGAAAAATCAACCATTTAAAATGATAAACTACACTGAGGCACCAGTAAAAACTCACATCAATTCATCAACCGTCCATGTAAGATATATAATTATTTTTGTTGCTTTTTAAAATGTATTATATATAATTTAGGTATACATAAAATGTTGCTTCCAGAAACAAATAGGAAGTCATGCAGCTTTTCTTGGCACTTTAATTCATATTGCCCTTAGAACAGTATAAAAATGATCCCTCTTAGGTACTTTTAATATATTGCATTGTTTATTACAGAGCCCCCAAGGACATTTCATTTCCTAAAACTTGGACAAAATGTAAAAGAAAGGTTGACTAGTAACAATACTAGAATACTCTGTAGAGCTGTTGTGCAATGCTTTTCCCCCTGGTCTTTTTATGGGTTATCATGCAAAGCCACTCTAACGCAGAGTCTCTCAGTCTATCCTATATTTGGTGTTATTTATTTAGAGTACGGTATATCATACATGGGCTAGTCATTTTTTTGAAACTTACTTCTATTTTACTCCCCAGACCTCAAGGTTTCAGTTTGCTTTGCTTATGTAACTATCATTGCATATTTTTGTCATCTTCCTTACACGCTGTAGATGGTGACCTGAGTGTGCCTGAATTTGTTATAATTATTGTATTGGAGGGATATGCAGTGACCATCAGCTTAAAATTATGATACAGCAATTTGAAAAACTGTCCTGTTTTCATTCTGATGATTAGAGACTTCCTAATTCAAATTAGTAATTTAATTTGCTTTTTGTATTTAATTTTTTGTTTATTTAAAAAAAAACGGTATTGGATTATGTTTGCAGACATTCAAACTAAAATATTCTATTGTAGGCAGACCTGCTAGTTAATTTCTTTCTCTCCCCTCTTCCCATTCTAGCATTTACAATTAAAAGTCAAATAAATAGTTTAGTAAATGTAAATTGATGGCAAACATAGCACTTTTTTTCCTGCACCTTTAAGAAATGCTGAATTTCTTATAAACTAGTTATAGTCTGACTTTTATTTGGGTCATATCAGGAGTTTTCCCTTCTGGGGGAATGCTATGATGGAAAAGAAGTGGCTTTCTTTCTGCTATCAGTTATACTTTATACCCAAACCAGCAAGATCTGACCATTGTTATTTCTCTGGAAATCGTGAAAGCTTATGATAAGCTGATTGACAGAATTATTAAGTATTTTGATCAAATATGGCTTTTTTGCATTTGCAAAAAATTTAATAAATATATATTTATTCATAATTAGTTAGAATAACAGAATTGGAAGGGACCTTGGAGGACTTCTAGTCCAACCTCCTCCTCAGGTAGGAAACCCTATCATTTCAGACAAATGGTTGTCCAATCTTTTCTTAAAAACTTCCAGTGTTGGAGCAGTAACAACTTTTGGAGGCAAGTTGTTCCATTGATTAATTGTTCTGTCAGGAAATTTCTTCTTAGTTCTAGGTTGCTTCTCTCCTTGATTAGTTTCCATCCATTGTTTCTTGTCCTGCCCTCAGGTGCTTTGGAGAATAGCTTGTCTCCCTCTTCTTTGTGGCAACCCCTGAGATACTGCTATCATGTCTCCCCTAGTCCTTCTTTTCATTAAACTAGACATTCCAAATTCCAGCAACTGCTCTTTACATGTTAATATAATAAATGTATTTATATATTTATTCATATATCATAATTTATTATAAACAATATATTTTTTCTTATGTTGAAATGAATGCTAAAATGTATCTGATTTCCTTACTTCTTAAAGATGATTTAAGAGTTGCTTCCTTGTACATTAATAACATAAGAGAGCCAAATTTGTGTATGGTTAAGCTGCTAGTATAGAAATTGTAGATCGTAAGTTCTAGTCCTACTTTAGGCATGAAAGGTAGCTAGGTGACTTTGTGCTAGTCAATGTCTCTCAGCCTAAGTCACCTCACAAGGTTGTTGTTGTGAAGAAAATAGGTGGCAGGATCATTAGTCACATATGCTACCTTGAGTTTATAAAAAATAAAGACAGGATAAATCAAATAAATGAATAAATAAAAAGTATTACATTTCAGTGAAAATAAATATAAACTAGTTTTTCAAGCAGATAACAGATCATTAATTATCACTGCAGTTTTTATTTAATGGAAATTTGATTTTTATTCTGCTATATGAACAAATATAAATGAATTCTGATATCATTGGGCTCTAGAAAGACTATTGATGTGCTCAGTATTTGTGGTTTAAGTAATTTCCACTCTCACTCTCCTTCAGTATTAATGTGAAGATGAATATATTTTTAATCTCATAAGGGAAAAGTTCATTACAGAGAGGTTATTTCATAGAAGTGTTTTTGGCCTCTCCTAGCTAAGATCATGTCTATCTTTTTCCTCTAGATATAGAAATTGCTCAAAACAACAAGAAAAATGGGCGCATTGTGGGAGAGATTGCTTTCCAGTTAGACAGGCGTATCCTCGCACACGTGTTCCCTGGAATCACACGGCTCTATGGATTCACAGTATCCAATATCCCTGAAAAAATAAAGCAAGTAAGCAATTCTATCTCAACACTTAGAGATAAATGAAGATTTTTGTCAACATTGTGGATCTGAATAAAATTTAGAGCTCCAGTTTTTGTGCCACCTGACAGCATTATTGAGTAGAAGAAGGTGTCAAAGAAGAGAACCCTGGTCATAATAAAAGTGGACCGCCTTGTACTCCCTAGGAGACCTCAGTTTAAAGTGTAAAACAAAAGATTTTTTCAGGCTAGGTGATAATTTCTTGTCAATGGAATTAGTCAATAGAGAGAAGATAGTTATATCTTTTATTTTCTATAGTTAGATAGAATTACTTCTATTGCAGCGGTGGGTTGCTCCCAGTTATGCCCAGTTCGGTGCCCACCCATTGTGCGCACACAAGCAAACTGGTAGTAAAACTGATACAAACCTACTACTCTTCTATTGTTACATTCCACATGATATATCACAGTTCATAAACTGATAGATTTCAAGTTTTCATTTTATAGGTCACATGAACATAATCATTTCCATACTACACCATACTACAAAAAAAATGTTGAGACATTGGAAAAAGTGCAAAGAAGAGCAGCTAAAATGATCAAAGACCTGGAGACTAAACCATATGAAAACAGCTGCAGACTTTGGGTCTGGCTTGTCTAAAGAAGAGAAGAATGGGTGACGTGATAGTAGTATTCCAGTATTTGAGGGGCTGCCACAAAGAAGAGGGGGTCAAATTATTCTCCAAAGCATCAGAGGGCAGGGCAAGAAATAATGGTTGGAAACTGATCAGAGAGAGAAGCAACCTGGAATTAAGGAGAAACTTCCTTATAGCGAAAACAATTAACCAGTGGAACAGCTTGCCTTCAGAAATTGTGGGCACTCCATCACTGGAGGTTTTTAAGAAGACTGGACAGTCACTTGTCTGAGATTGTATAGTTCTCCTGCTTGAACAGGGGGCTGGACTAGAAGACCTCCAAGGTCCTTTCCAGTGGAGTGTTTTTGGCCTCTCCTAGCTATCTTTTTCCTCTAGATATAGAAATTGCTCAAAACAACAAGAAAAATGGGCGCATTGTGGGAGAGATTGTTTTCCAGTTAGACAGGCGTATCTATTCTAATTCTAATCAAACCTCATTTCTCTTTTAAACCAAATAACTTTCTAAACTATTGCATGTAGATTTAGGCAAAAGAGACTAATTACTAATAAGAACTAAAATAGTATGTTTGCATTGTGATAACTGGTGTTTTATCTACTTTCATTTGCAAAATATCCTTTGATTGCCTAATAAAACAGGCCAATGATCTCAAAGGAAAGTTAACTATGAGCAGAGATAAAAACTATTCGTAATCCGATCCAGAGGACATCTTAATAAATGAAGAAACAATTGCATTATTTCTGAGATATTTAGATACCATATTTTAAACCACCTGCTTAAAAAGGAAGGATTCTAATTTTTATTAAAATATGTTCTAAAAACATAACCTGTCTTATATAAAAACTTTTTTCTATTTCCATTGAAGCCAACACCAACTTAATTTCTACTGTATATGTATGTTTCTAAACTAATAGTTAAAAGTGTGATATTCAGTTCTTTATTTTTATTTTGGTCACTGATCAGCATAAAACATTTATATGAAAGGACTGCATAAACAGGTTTTGTTTCAAATTTCAGTAGAGAACTAGAAAGATTTTCTTTATGCATTTTTACAAATATACCAGATGAATATGTAATAAAAATCCAGAAGAGTCAGAATTCATTTCTGCTACATTAAATTTTTTAGGTCCAACTACAAATCTGAATCTTCTGAGTCTTGGTTTTTCCCCAAGGAGTATTGCATTATTATGAATAAAAATTCATTCATATTCATGCTATAGTAACTGTAATTATATTGTAGTGATGTTGCGGTAGACGACTCTGAGTTTATGTGTGTGCGTGTGTGCATGCAGGGTGTGTGTGTGTGTGTGTGTGACAAAACAATCTTTTTGCATTTATAAGAACTTTTCTAGGACCATCAAAACTGAAGGTTTGGATCATGCATGAAACTTACATCAATAGTACAAACATCCACAGAATTGCAAAGCTTCAGAGTTGTATCAATAGAATAGCCAATTTAAAAAGAAAATATTACAGTAATAGTACTATAAGAGCCAATTCACAAATTAAAAAAAAACTGTACAATTGTCAATTTTTTCTTTTCTGCTCCTATTAGTGTTATACAAAATTCAGGCTGACTTACACTTCCATAAAATATTAACCATAGATTTATATCTGACAATTCTTAGGTCTCCACGAGATCTTTAGATGGTTCTCTAGACGAGAAAAAATATCGAACTATAACCCAGCGTTATCATAACCTGATTACCCGCTTGGAGAAAATGGGCTACCGCACTGATGTCCACCCAGTGTTTAGTGAATTTCTTATCAACACCTATGGCATTCTGAAGCAAAGGCCTGACCTCAGCTCTAACCCCATGAATGACAATCCTAATGATCTCAGAAAGATGGTGATAGACATTGTCCCAGCTAAATTCCTTGGCGATTCCTTACTGCTCTTGAACTGTTTGTGTGAACTTTCCAAAGAAGACAACAAGGCCCTTTTTGCCTGGTAGTGCCTCCTGCAATGTCCCCATTTTTAATAGAAAGAGCACCTAAGCACAACATATACGTAATAAAGAATGCTGCCAAAAGAGGGTGTGGGATAACATGTGTATGATTTTTTAATTAAGTTGTGGCTGTCCAAATCACTGCTTCATGTTGCATGTAATTTGGTTTTGGCAAAGTTTATATTTCATTATATTTTTGAAAAACTGGTGCTGTATTGATAATGTTTCATTGGTAACTGCTATGTCAGGTATATTTTGATGGGAATATCAATAAAATAAAATAGAAGTGGTTGTTTGTTGCAACAGTTCACAAATTCCCAATTAAATCCTGCATTATTTCTGTGTGAGAAAGGAAATGCCTGTCAGACTATAATTTTATTTTGTTTGTTCCACAAAGGTATAGTTAAAGGTATGACATGACTTACTTAAAAATTTGAATGCTCTTCAAGATACACATCTCTTTCTCATGCCTATAAAAAACCTTGGACATTTTGGTTCAGTGGGAATAAAACGTATATAGCTTCCTTTGGATTGATACAGCACTGTATATCACCATTTACCTGCATTGGTGGTACAAAACTTTTCCAGTACTTCCAAAATCTTGGATTCTGGAATCCTGTTACTTAGTATGACGAATATGCATTCAAATGTTTGTCAATGTATTCAAATATTTGAAAGCATAATAGACTTTCCTAATTAGTTTTAAGATGACAAAGAGAGGGATTAACTTTTACCATGGGCTTAGTTCTAATGAGAAAGCTGCATTTTTTCACAATGAACACAACTACAATGTCAAATGCTATTGCAAAGCTTCATTTGGTGGAGTCGTTGATGGTTATCAATATTCTGCTTTATGCCTGGAATTGATGATTAGGCCCCTTTTGAGGCTGTACACCACTAATAGAGCGGGAAATATATGGCTCCCCACATGCTGTTAAACTAGATTGCCCCATCAGCTAGCATGGCCAATGATAAACAATGGTGGAAGCTGTATACAACAACTCCTGAAAAAGCTAGGAATTCCTTAGACCTTTCATCAAATTTTATCTTCAGTAATACTAGGAAGTTCTTAGATTTACCTGTCTTGTTTTTCTTCAAAGAGTTATTCTCCCCCTTTACATATTATTGATGTGCCATTTATCTATTTAGTGAACATGAATTCTGTCCGATTTTGCAAAGGATGGATTATTATTGAGTTTAATAAACTATTTCAGTCAAATGACATTGGAATGCTATTACATCTTTTCTCCTTCACAGGTTGATTTGGTAATGGAGGTCTAGGTTTAAGACTATCCTTAGCAACGGAAACCGATTGGATTACTTTTGCCTACTCATTCTCTCTCAGTCCAGTTTACTTCATAGGGTTGTTGTGGAGGGAGTGCTATGATCACCACATTGAGAATCAATAAGAAAGTGAATTGAGTGTGTTCTAGAAAGCAAAATCATAACTTGGCAAAAATGATTGGGGTCAAGGGACTAGCCTTAGCTCTGAGAAGTTACATATCCTTCTAGCAGAGAACAAATGACTATCAGAAGAGACAGGCATTTGCAGGGAGCAAGTGAGAAAGTGAATGTTGCGATATGTAAATTCTTCTGTTGGAAGAAATGTCCTTCTGGGTTCGGCTCCAAGTTGGGATGGTTTAATGGTGGAGAGGACCACATGGCTTGAAGTCCTTGGGAAAAGGTGATCAAATGCTTCCAGGTGTTGGGTGAAGAAGAAGAAGGGTGAGGGAGGGGTTTACTAGGCTTTTTATAATCTGTTCAGCCCCACCTATCTGTTTCCGGTTCCTATGTAAGAAATGTATTCTGATTGACTCACATGGGGCCATGCTGGGGCAACTCTCTAGGCTGAGTCCAGGTTTGGTTGAGTTCTCAGATGCATGTGGTCAGTTGGGTGAAGGGCTTATACTAGCATGCCTTGATTCCATCACCCTGGAGCTGATGGGGAGGGGTCTTTGTTTTGTGAATAGACTGGCTTGGCCTCTTAATGGTCCATTGACAAAAGGTGGTAGGCAGGAATCTGCAGGAATTAAAACATGTTTCTCCATTTTCACACTCAGGGAAGTATAATATTCTGTCTTTTCAATATTTTCTAGGATATTTCATTTTTCTAGGAGTGGGGTGGGTTTTAACTTCCTACACTTCTTTTCATGTAATATCATGATACAAAAGGTAGAGCTTTTTTACTCTACTGATATCACAATTCATAGTTTGACATTTTGGCATCATTGTGTTAATGAACGAAGGCAGGTGAAAAGGAGGCAGGAAATGTCCTGTCATTAGCAATCTCACAAAGAACAGGCAGAGAGAAGGGTAAAGATCAAGATCTGTGACCCCATTTCATCAGATGCATATATTTCTAAAGCGGGTTGCTAACAATTCTACTGTTACTTGTTTGTCACTTTTTTGGCTTGTATTTTTTTCTCTTGTGTTATTACTGTATTTTATTATGTACACTGTCTAGAATTGCTAAGGCAGCAGAGCCAACTTAGAAGTTGATTAAATAAATAAATATCAATAAAGAGGGCTCAGCCTTACAGAGGAAATCCCTGCTTCTTTACTTACATTTAAAACCTTGTGGTCAGAAAATTGTGAGGTGCTAAAGAGTCAGTGCAACTATAGTTACATTTCCAATAAAACATAGGGACGTTCTAAATGGATGGAAGACAACATTTTTAAAAGTGTGTTGTCAAAGATATACTGAGATAGGCTGACTTAAACAAGGCCTAATTGAATAATACTGTAGTGCATTGCCTCTAAAATTAGCACAACTTTCCATGCACAACAGTTCTGTTCTATTTATAATTTTGATGGGGCTAAAGAGCCTTTTGTCAATCAGAAAAATTAAGAATTCTGTTTATCTCCATTCAATATTTTACAGAGCAGCATGAATATATATTTTCAACAATACTCTGCTTTTAAATGCAGCTGCAGCTGCTGAACCACAACATTGATGAACAGGACTAGGGCTAAAAAAAAATTAAAATAAAGGTCAGTCCAAAGTGCTAACAAAATTCTTTGTAGCTGGTGTGCCTTGGTTAATGAGAAACAATGAGGATTGAGAAATCCTGTTAGATACAAGCTATAAAGACTCAGCTTCTACTTTACTTTCACTTTAAAGCAAAAAAGCAGAAGGAAAAATACATCCAGGATTCTCTAAGTCTAAAACAAGGATAAACTTCCAACTAGAATAATGTCAAAATTAGTGGAATGTGTTCCCAATTTTTCTGAAGGAAACAATAAAAAGGTAAGTTCTACATAATTTTCTTTCTAAGGAAACTTGTTGTGTTGCTGTGCAAAGGACTAAACAATTATGAAATTCATTTTTTATAAGACTTTTATAGTCCTGGACTTTTTGAATTAAACTAGAAAGTGTAAGAAAAATGATCTTGACAGAGTTATACAGGAATGAAGGCATAAAACAGTGAAGCGTTTTAAAGATCCAAAATAACCAGATAACATTCGAAAGTGACTCAGGCAACACCTTCCTAATTTAATGAACTCTAAGAAGGAGGCTGCAACACACACTTCCAAGATTTTATTACTACAATCACAATAAAATGTAGTTTGGATCTTCCTGTGGAGTAGATTTCCTGGTCTGGTTCATTTAGTAGAGTTGACAGAAGCATACCTATTATCTCTATACAATCAAATACTCTTGGAAATGTTTTACAAGTCACCGAAAATAGGCCTTTTACATCTATGGACACAGATATCTGTGCAAGAAGGTTTTAAATTAGCATGTGTTAATAACTTGCATGTAACTAACTGCTGGTAAACTAGCAAGTGAGTGACTGCTAACTGCTGGTAGTAAATGAACGCTAACTGCTGGTAAACTGCCAAGAAAACAGACTTTGGGAGGTGTGAAGCATTGTCTTCCTACAAAGTAACTATGAAAAAGACCACGAGGTGAGATTATACTTTTGTTTTTTATGTGGCATAAATATTTATATATTTTTCGTTTAAACAGAACACAAAAACAGAAACCAGCCTTCACTTTATTCATGGGAGAGATACCAAACTAGGCAATCAGTGTTCTGCGCAAGAAGCAGTTTTATTCACTAGATTAGGAACTGTTGTCTTTTTGTAAGAATTCCTCAATTTGGTTAATTTACTCTTGAATGGAGTCCTAATCAGGGGATTCTACTATCATTGTTTGAAGTAATAGGGGAAAGATCATTCCTAAATTCTTGGAGTAAAACGAATTAGACTAATTGTAAGAGCATGGAAATCTAGTTCCCAATTAAGGCAAGTGATTGGAGTTTACTGAGGTATGTCAACATAGGCTTCCTTTCCAAGCTCCCTGTCTCTTCTCTGCTACAGGTGATAGATGAGATTGGCAAGGCCATCTCTCAAACAAAGGGTTGCCTTCTCCTGGATGTGGATGCAGGCCCTTCCACTAATCGGACTGTTTACACCTTTGTCGGAGGTCCAGAGGATGTTGTCTTGGGTGCTCTGAATGCAGCTAAAATCGCTTTTCAGCTTATTGACATGGCAAAACATAAAGGTAATCAGAGGAGACAAATTATGAAAGTCAATGTAGGAGCAAAAAGGTCTGTGATATAGGGCTGCAGCCTGTGTTTAGTGTTGCAACAACTCTGATCATATCTCTACTGGTTCAATATGAAAGTTCTTTGGGTCCTGACCTTTTAGACAATGCCATATGGGGGACCAGAGATCGAACTTTTGGAACCCAACCTCAAATCCACTGCGCATGCAGGAATCTTGAATAGCCTTGATGAATTTCATGAAAATATTGTAAAACCAAAATTATACAGATTGCTGCTTGGATGCTTTGTAATAAGATAAGTAGAAGATTACCCAAGCAAACACTTCCATCCTCCTTTATACAAATGAAGGGGAATAGTAATAAGGATACAAACTTGCTGATTAATAGAAATATTTGTTTTCTGTAACACACACATATAATGCCTTGTATTTGTAAAATATAAGCTTGCATGCTGTAAGTGCCTTTTGTTCCCTGCAACTGACTTCTTGGGGCACTGTTATTAGGGTCTATAGAATATCTGGCAAATGTCAAAACTTGTGATCCTTGCCATTTGAACTCTTATCAATCTGCAATCTATGGGCATAGAACGTGGTTCTCCCCTGCATATCCTTGTGGTATGTTGGGAACAACTGGCCATCATGTCTTTAAACTTTGATCAAAGTTTAAATGCTGATTTTTATTCAAGCCTATGTTTAAGTCTCATGTTTGGCTCAGTATGACTTGGATGTGTTCTCAAACTTCTATGGGTCTCAACGTATTCTCAAACCTTACACAATGTTTTTTTATATTTTTGGGAAGATCGAAAAGTGCCACACTTACAAATATTGACCAAAAGATGGATTGCCAGGTATAAAAGGCATTTGGATTTGTGTGATTAGACAATGAGACTGACCACCTCTGCTTGGCATATGAATATGATAGACACCAATGCATAAATATAGAAATGTATATCATCTCCAATTTGGCCAAATCTTGCCTCAAAAGAGGGCTCTGTCAAATTTCAGAAGAAAGATATCCATACTTTGCTTCTTTCAGTAAGACTGTACAGCCCTGAATTTGTGACATGCTACGTGTTGCCTGGAACCAATGTTTCTGAAAGCAAAACACAAACATTAATCAGTTATTTTCCCCAGACCTGGCAGTGATCCTCAATGTTAGCTTAGTCCTTTAGTAGAGTTATGGTTTATGGTTTATTAAATTTGTATACCGCCCTTCTCCCTTGCGGGACTCAGGGCAGTGAACAGGCATCAATAAATCATATAAGAACATCAATAAATAACATACTTTAAAATAATATTAAATTAATTAGGGCCCGTTCTAAAATCCAAGTTGAATAAAACCAATTTAAAAGAAACAATTAAAAGCTACTAAACCAGGCCGGCCACATGGAATAAGTGCGTTTTCAGAGCCCGACGGAAGGCGCAGGTCGGTGATCGTACGTAGGTCGGGGGGTAGGTCGTTCCAGAGGGCAGGGGCTGCCACAGAGAAGACTCTCCTCCTGGGGGTCGCCAAGTGGCATTGTTTGGCCGATGGCAGCCTGAGGAGGCCTAATCTGTGGGAGAGAACTGGTCGGTGGGAGGTATTTGGTAGTAGGAGGTTGTCTTGTAAGTAACCAGGCCCCATGCCATGGAGCGCTTTGAAGATGGTTACAAGCATCTTGAAGCACACCCGGAAAGCCACAGGTAGCCAGTGCAGCTCGCGCAGGAGAGGTGTCACATGGGAGCACCTTGAGGCTCCAAGAATCCCCGCGCGGCCGCATTCTGTACTAACTGGAGCCTCCGGGTGGATCTCAAGGGCAGCCCCATGTAGAGAGCATTGCAGTAGTCCAGGCGGGAAGTGACGAGGGTGTGAGTGACTGTGCATAGAGCGTCACGATCCAGAAAGGGACGCAACTGGCGAATCAAGCAAACTTGATAAAAAGCCCCCCTGGCCACGGCTGTCATGTGATCGTCTAATGACAGCCGAGAGTCCAGGAGGACACCCAAGTTGCGAGCTCTCTCTGTGGGGGCCAGTGATTTGCCCCCAATGGCCAGTGATGGAACCAGCTGGCTGTAATGTGATGCCATTCAGTCTTGGACGGGTTGAGTTGAAACCTGTTTCTCCCCATCCAGACTCGCACGGCCTCCAGACACCGGGCCATCACTTCGACTGCATCGTTGGGGTGGTTTGGGGTAGAAATGTACAGCTGGGTATCATCAGCGTACTGATGGAATTCTACCACAAAACCACAGATGATCTCACCTAACGGCTTCATATAAATGTTGAACAGGAGAGGCGAGAGGACCGACCCCTGCGGCACCCCACACGTGAGGTGCCTCGGCGTCGACCTCTGCCCTCCTGCCAACACAAATTGCGACTGGTCGGAGAGGTAGGAGGAGAACCACCGCAAAACGGTGCCTCCCAGCCCCAACCTCTCCAGCCGGTGCAATAGGATACCATGGTCCCCAATGCCTGGTCTGTGTCCTGTTAGGAACTGGGCATGCAAGTAGTGAGGCAAGCGAGTGAAGCTTCATCTGCGCATGTGCGGGATCTAAATTGCTCACAAAACTACCAATAAATTGTCTTCCATGAAACCGGTCCCGGGTTCCAGAAAGATTGGGGGCCACTAGTATAGTTTATTCAATATTTCCCAACAAATGAAAACAAAACATACTGTATATTTAATCTGTTTTATGACTACTTATTCCTGATATCCTTTCTGATTTTGTTACACATTTTAATTTTTTGCTTTTGTATTCAGGTGAGCATCCCCGAATGGGAGCGCTGGATGTTTGCCCATTCATTCCTGTGAGGAATGTTACCATGGAAGAGTGTATTTGTTCTGCTAATCTCTTTGGAAAATGCTTAGCAGATGAACTACATGTGCCTGGTGAGTCTGTCATGGAAAAATAAGCTGGGTCTGAAAGATTGCAGTGACTAACCAATTTCAGTTTAAAATTCTGTTTGACCATTCACAGGAAGGAGCCTTTGTTCTAGTCCCAAAGAAGATCTGTGATCTTCTTGCTCAGTAACAACATGCCTACCAAATTTGAGTAAAGGTCTTGATACACTGTATGCAGACTTGTTGAGGAAGTCTCTTACTCTGCTGTGAAAAAGTTCTGAACAGACTGTTAAATATTATTTCCTTTTCCTATATGAGCAATAATTAGTGCTCAGATTTATTCTGAAGCTGTCAGTATTCCAATGCTGGAGAACACTAAGTGTGAAGCCAAAAGATGGCGCTAGAGTTCTACTACTAAATCCATAATAGACAAGCACTGGGCAATCAGCCAAAGGACATTCCAAGTCATGCCCCTCCCCCCCCCCCCCATTTCAGTCCACCAATTCTCTTTCAGTGAAGCAATCCTGTTTTCCCATAGGTAAAATTATTTTAATTTTCAATCTCTAAATCTTCTCCAGGCAAGGCCTAGCAAATGGAACCCCTACATTTTATTTTTTATTTTTTTTAGCTTTGCTCCACATTATGATATGGGGGTTGTGGATAGAAGCCCAGGAAAAGCAAATGGCAGGTATAAAATTGATAAAAAACGAATAGGCTCCTGAGAGAAAAAAAGGCGCTCAATATCTCAACTAGACTATCAAAGCCTAAAGCTAACACTAATTATGCAGCACAGGTTTGTACAGCTACTAGGGCTCCTATCTATTCTTTTGATGTACCATTAATTTCTTGCAAACCAGGCTCTTCAGATTTCAAGATGATAACCCTCAGTGAATGTAGCTTTTATTTGCAGTGTACCTCTATGGTGAAGCAGCTCTGAATGAGAGCAGAAGATCTTTGCCTGCTATCCGAGCAGGGGAATATGAAACCCTGCCTGAGAAAGTAAGATACCAATAGTATTTTTAACATTAGCTATACCAGGGATGTCAAACTCTATTTCATTGAAGGTCGCATCAGGGTTGTGGTTGACCTTGGGGGGGCTGGAGGGGCATGGCTGGGGTGGGCTGGTCATTCATGTTGGGGGGTGCCTGTGGAGACCCTGCTGGGGCTGGGGGGAGATGTACTGTCTCTAGCAGAGGAAGGCAAGACCAGGGTGAATGCTAAACCCTTGTCCACCAGAGGAGCCTTGAGGTCCTGTTCAGGCCATATGGAGGACCCCTGGATGGCGGCGCAGCCTGCCCGGAGTCCTGGCCATTGGAGGGCAAGTGCCCAGCCTGGCCCTCAAACTCCCATGGCACAGGGACCCCACAGCCCAGCCCAACCCTACTTCCCCAAGGGGTGCCTGGCTACACTTACCTCGTCCTCAAGGCTGCTGCTGCTGTGCTTGCTCTCCTTGGCCATGGTTTGTGAGGGAGGGTAAAGTGTGTGGATCAGAGAGAGGCCCACTGCTTCTCCTTGCAAGGAGACCCAGCTTTGTAACCAAAGCATCTTCATCTATAGGATGGGAGACCACCAAGAAAGGAGGGGGCAGGGGAATGGCGAAAGAGCAGGAGGGCTGCTGATGGCAAAGTGCTAAGGAAGGACTTCCCTCAGACCATCCCTCCCTCTCATAATCTCCTCCCTCCCTCCCTCCTTTCCTTCCCCATCTTCCTTCCTTTCCTCCTTCCTCCTTCCCTTTTCCCCTTCCCTCCTTCCCCTCTTCCCCTTCCTCTTTCTTTCTCCTTCCCTTCCCCCCGCCCTTACTCCTCCTATCCCTACCCTTTCCCTTCCCTTCCTTCTTTCCTCCCTCCCTCTCTTGCTTTCCCCCTTTTCTTCTTTTTATTTCCCTCTTCATTCTCCTTGAAGATTTTTTAAAATAGAAATATATCAATATTTTCAGACACGTTTGTAATTGTTTGAATACTTCAGCGTATAAACTCATTCTATTTTTAAAAGTATTATTGGAAATATCAGTGATGATTTTCTCTTCATTGTCTATGCGAAGTTCAACAGATCGTAGAAAATATATTAAAATCGTCTTAGTATATTTCTTATGGAGAATCAAAGCATAGCAACCATAGAACACATTCAATCTAGAATACGAACATCTAAGACATGATACAATATATTGTTTTTTTTATAAATGTTTTTTATTTATTTTTGTTGCATAATAAACATTCTTTTATGAACAGAGTATTGTCTGGATTGCCCCTTTAACATTCCCACAAAAAACGTAGTTCATTTTACATTATATTTCCATTATTTCCAATTTTAGCCATATTACTTTTCTATTCATATTTTCCGATTTCTAGTTTTTAACATATACAAATAATATAATTTTCACTTCTCTTTAAAAATAAACAATTTATTATTTCTTTTCCATCTGTTTTCCATAAACATTGCAAGTCTTCAAATTTAAAATTTTATATAATCAACATAATTATTTAACAGCTTTAAAATTCTTAATATAATTCTCATATATTCTAGTTAAAAAATATTTTTACCTTGTTTACGATATTCCTTTCTACTGGGTCATATCATTCCACTATTCTCCTATTTCTAAATTTTCTTTTCTCTGTTTTTTCTTTTTATGTGTATTATATCTTTTCTTCTGTATCTTCCCTCTCACTTTTCGAAGATTATTGATGCAATATATTGTTGTCATCCATAGAACAATTGTCTTTTCTGATTTTGAAATCACTTCAGTGTCAAATCATTCCATAGAATGTTATTGCCCAGCAAATTATAAAATTTGGCAAAGAGCATGTTCATAGTATTAAAGTAAACACATTCTTTACTTTCTCTCTTCCTCTCAAGCTAAAAAAGGCAGAATGGAGTCCTGATTTTGGTCCTGCAACCTTTGTTCCAAGATGGGGAGCCACTGTAACAGGAGCACGAAAATTCCTCATTGCATACAACATCAACTTGCTGTGTACAAAGGAACTAGCACATCGGATAGCACTTAACATTCGAGAACAGGGCCGTAGTAAGAACCAGGTACTCCAGGGAAGGTTGGCTTGTAGATCTTTCTATTCTGCACTCCAATAGTCTCAAAACAAGGCAAGGCAGTCATCAGATTTGATCAACAAATTGGAATCTAGTACAAAAGGCTGAACTTGTTTGCTTTTCAGAGTCTTCTCTGTCTCTCACTTACAGCCTGGGCGGTTGAAACAAGTGCAAGGCATGGGATGGTATTTGGATGAGGAAAACATTGCTCAAGTCTCTACAAATCTGTTGGATTTTGAAACCACCCCTCTTCATGTGGTCTATGAAGAGGTTTGCAAGGATGCCAAGGTGAGTGGCACAAAAATGATCAATTAAATGAACCTGAGATTAGGGTGAAGTGGAGCAAAATGCTGGGGGCTTCCTCTCTGAAATTCCCTCTGAAGCTCTTTTATTCATTTCTACATAACTGCCAACCTTTCAAGGTAATCCAAAGCAGAAAACCGAAATCATGGATAGTAATACTATTTTTATTGTGAGGTTGCCACAACAACATTTGGCTAGTTTGAAAGCACTTATCCCTCCCCACAATTAAGTTTATTTAAGGAAATTCAAAATTACAATAGATATCCAAAATTGCATACAACCCTGCTTCAAAGTTAGGAACATTGCAACGCCATTGCAATCATTTGTCCTTACAACTGACCACTGAGATACTACAATGTTCCTGCTCCCCCCTCCCCACCCCACCATGACTTTGCAGTGCTTAGGCCTCCTCCCCACATGCCCATAGCACTTACCTTTTTTTAAAGATTTTTTTTTATTTTAATCAAACGAAAACACACAAAAAGAATCATCCTTAATTACATCTTGTAGAAAACGTGTCAATTGGTTACAGATAACTTTTGTGCATTTCTTCCACAGTCATTACTTAGTTTAGTTTAGTTTAGTTTATTTATATTTTTATACCGCCCTACTCCCGAAGGACTCAGGGCAGTGTACAGGCAAAATAAAACACAGATATACAAAAGTTAAAACAATTTAAAACATATTAAATAATTTGGCCCATAATAAAGTTAAAAACCAAACAAACCCAATTAAAATCAATACAATTTGTATTTACGCCAGCCTGGCTTGTTGAAAAAGAAAGGTTTTAAGAGCACAGCGGAAGGTGCGTAGGTGAGGGATAATTCATAACTCCGGGGGTAATTTGTTCCAGAGAACAGGTGCTCCCACAGAGAAGGCTCTCCCCCTGGGTGTCGCCAGTTGACATTGTTTAGCCGATGGCACCATGAGGAGACCCTCTCTATGGGAGTGCACTGGCTGGTGGGAGGCTCTTGGTGGCAGAAGGCGATCTCGTAGGTACCCAGGTCCTAAGCCATGGAACGCTTTAAAGATGGTAACCAACACCTTGAATCACACCCAGAAGAGCACCGGAAGCCAGTGTAGCTCGCGTAGGATGGGTGTTACATAGGAGTGTCGCGTCGCCCCCATAATTACCCACATGGCCGCATTCTGGACCAGTTGGAGCCTCTGGGTGCTCTTCCAAGGGAGTCCCATGTAGACAACATTATAGTAGTCTAGACAGGAAGAGACGAGGGCATGAGTGACTGGGCCCAGGGCATCCCAATCCAGAAAGGGATGCAACTGGTAGATCAGGTGAACCTGATAAAACGCCCCCCCTGGTGACAGCCGTCATATGATCTCCCAAGGACAGCTGTGCATCCAGTTGTGAGCCCTTCCTGTGGGGGCTAAGGTCTCACCCCCCCCCCATAGCCAACGATGGAACCAGCTGACTGTAATGGGACGCTGGGAGCCACAACCATTTGGTCTTGGAGGGGTTGAGCCTGAGCCTGTTCTTCCCCATCCAGATCCGCACCGCCTCCAGGCACTTATAATTCATATTAGATTATATATTTTAAATCAATAATCTTTATATATCTTACTATCAGTGTACCACAATTCTTCTTTGACTACAATTGTTTAAGTGTCCTTTTGCCTGAAATAGTTCATACTTAAAAACACAACCACACATTGGCAATCATTAGCTATTTCAAAAATCCTCCAATAACATTACACCTTCATGACATATTCTAAATAAAGGTTAATTAATAAAGTTTAGCCTTTCCCCCCCATCTCACTGTTTAAAATTTGTATCCAAATTTATTTTACCAAAACCAGTGCATATATATATTATTAAACAATATCTCTTATCATTTCATTATTATTGTTATAATTGACTATTTGTTAACAGGAGATATTTATATCTAACTTCATCTCATAAAACCCAGTAACATTACTCTTTTATGACAAGGTCTGAATAAAAATTAATTAATACATTTTCTAGCTCTTTTTTGCCAAATCGCTGTTTATAGTTTATATCCAAATTTCTTTTACTAAGCCATTATCTATATATATTTATTAAACTATATCCACTGTCATTTCATTATTGTTGTTGTAGTTAATTATTTGTTAACAAATAAAATATTTACTATTTATTAGCCAACTTGCTCTCATCAAACCAACACATTTTTATACCTTGTCACCATTATCAATGATCTATTTAACATAACGATCTAAAACAATTTAAAAATTACTAAATTACTACTTATTAATTACAAAAAATTAACTAGTTTTTTATTATCAACTTTCATTATCAACCGGTGTTTTTCCAATAACAATACAGACTTCTTTCTTTTGCCGTTTGTGGTATTTATCTATTTATCTCCTTAACAAGGGTTTTTTTTTTTTTGAAAAACAATTTTATTGGTTTTTGGAATGTACATAGGAAAAGGGATATAGGGTGAAAATGACATTTTAGTAGCTTTCATGTCGGTGGTGGTGGTCCTCCTAAAACTTCATACAAGTACAATTTAAAAAAAAAAGAAAACAAAGGATAAGGTTACACATACTTTACATTACATAATTCATAGATTCAATCATATTTTTCATTGTCGTCTAACTGAATCAACAGTCACAGTAAAATTTCAAATAAGATCATTTTTGAGATCTAAGTCTTTTTGCTATTGAGTCTTCATCTCCCTTCCCGTCGATGGGCCCCCCCTGTTCCCTCATCTTCGTCCCCTAGGAGTGAGGAGGGCTTTTGAAGAAAGGCCTCCATCTCCCCTAATGTTTTAACTCTGATTCTACCCGGAAGTCGAATTCCCTTAATAAGGTTTTTATGGACTTCTCCACACTTTGTTGCTTGTAGCATCTCTCAGGTAGTCTCGTTGCCCTCCATCTGCTATTAAGATTAGCTTGCCTTTGGTTGTCAATCTGATAAAATTTCTCTCCTTAAATCCATCATTTCTCTTTCTTCTTCTGTGTCTTGGGATCTGGGATAGCGCTCCAGTTCATCAAATTCCCTTTTCCATACTCCCCCTTTTCCACTTTTACCCACATTTGCTCCATTAGTAAAATCATAAATTTTCTTGTCTTCATTCCTCCTTTCCATTTTTGGGGCTCCAATCCCATCATCTTTTGCTGAAAAAGACTCTAGTTTTTCCAACTTTTTATCAATTCTCCCAGTTGTTTCCAGTAAATTTTGAATTCCAGCCAATATGTTTTGCAGTTTTAAAGTTTCCTCTTCTGAGTATTGATCCATATTTCTAAAGAGAGAAAAAAGAAAAACCAAAAACTAATAGCCACTGCCACTCTAGCTTTTGGATTTTTATTTTGGGTTAGTTTAAAAAAAAGGGGGGGTGTCTGTATTTTCCCCCCTTTCTCTCTCACTGCCAGAATTGTAGCCAGAATAATTGTCAAAGAGCACCTGTGTAAACAATTCATGCCCTTGGCTCTTTATCAGTTTCTATAAACAAATTACAGACTTTTCAGCTACAAAGTCAATGAGATCAAAGAGAAAAAAAGAGAAAATACATTCTAGCCTCTAACCTCCGAGTGGCAGTGTTGCTTCCTTTCACTCTCTGCTGTTTATCTAAGGCTTAAAGAGATAAAGTTCTTAAATGAAGTTTAATAACAAGTAGTAGGAACTGTTGCTTAAACCATTGTCGAAATAAAGAAGATTTTAATCCATAAGTTGAAAAATAAAGTAACAAAAAAAAAAGAAGAAGAAAATTTGATCCGTTCACTTTAAGAGGAGAAGAAAAAAAACCCGCTGCAAGCACTTCAATCTGCAAAGTATAGTTACAGGGGAAAAAAACACTTTCCAAAGCAATCCAATACAGAATCAATCACCACTTGATTCTTTTACTTAAGGATTTAATTTAGCTTTAAAAAAAAGATTCTTTGGGCATTCTTTCTTGAAGTAAAAAAGAAACCTCACCAGATGGACACATTTTCTCTTTTCACTTCCTTCCTTCTGGAGCTGTCCCAACTTCATCAGCCTAGGGGCTGCCTGTTAGAAGAACTTCCCTTGGATCAGTCAGGGACTTTGCAGTGTCCCTGAGATCAGCAAGGCTTCGTCTTCCTATTCACTGTCTCTGCGGGATGGTTTAGGTCCAGTTGGACCATCCAGCAGCAAAAGTATTGACAGTGGTCTCTCAGCATTGAGACCACACGTCGTATTGACGTTTGCTCCTCCCATCAGCACTTACCTTTTGAAGTTCTCTGCTGGACCTGATGTTGGGGAAGGAAGGCAGGACTTGTGGCCCTGGGCTGCATGGACATGACAGCCATTTTATCGAACTTTCTTTTGGGACAAAATGGTGATCACCAGACAAATTGTTATCACGGTTCCAAGTAACAACCCATATGAAATAAAAACTCCAAGGCAGGGTTCCTCAAAGTATAGATTTATTAAGCATATTATATTGGCACAGCTGGTGAAAACCTGACTCTGAAGTTCCCCGGGTTTTCTCCACCCAGTTCAAATCCGAAGTTCTTCTGCCCCATCACTCACAACCATCACATGCCCCAATCAGGTCACTCTCTCCATCCCAAATGCCTCCATCCACGTTCCTCCAGGTGCTGGTGAGAGTGTCCTTGGTTCCCAGAAGAAAGAATGTTATTTTGACTACATATTTCCCCAGCTATCTCTACTCCCCCCTTTCCTTTCCCACAGCTTCAGCCAGCCTCGCTGTGGCAACCCTGAAGTCACTCAAAGATGGCTCAGGGTTGATAGGCTGACCCTCCTCACACAAATAGGACATCCTGAAAAAGGAAAGAAAGTCCATAGAGAATTAAACTAATCCCACTGAGCCTCCCTAACCTCCTCCAGGCAGCTCTTTGGGTTTCCCTGGATACTTATCGTGAAACTGTTTAACTAATCTGTCAGCTTTCACATCCCAACTCTTAACTCAGGTGGCTTCAGAAAGGGGGTAGCCTTTCCAGTACTGCAATCAACCCCAATGCAGGTGCAAATCCAGAACCTTTTTCACTTCATAGTGGGTCTCTCCCTGCACTACCATAGGCTTTGGGGCTGTCCATCAACTGGCCTTAGATGGAAACCTAACTCTAACTTTAAGAAGCTGGTATGAAAGACCGGATGCACGTTCCCTAGCAAGCGTGGAAGGATAAGCTGAACGGTTATCGGGTTTATTACTTTCATGATTGGAAATGGCTTTCTTCCGGCCTTCAGACAGGCCTAAGAGGTTGTTGGCTTCAAGGAAACCTTTGAAACTCATCATATACGAGCCCCAGTGCTCGGTGGCTGGGTCGTATGGAGCTGGTAGGGCATGCGTAGTCATCTTGTTTTTCAAGTGGATTTGAATTTGCCACTTTAAGATGGCTGCTTGATGCTGCACTTTGCTCCGGGCTGGATTGACTCGCTGGATTGTATTTGCTCCTTTGGTGCCTAGTTGCCTTCCAATCCCACCTTCGTGGCCAGTGTTAGATAGGGTGATTGGATGAGGCAGACTCAGGCTTCAGCAACAAACAGCTCTTTATTAAGTGACAACTATGTACAATCCAGCAAAGACTCTGTCTGGCAGCAGTCCTTTTATAGGGAGCTGTCAAACCTCTCAACCAATCACATTCAAGTATTGTTACCGCCGGAACAGAGGACCTGAGTGGAAACTACCATATTGTCTGTCAGTATGTAATAGTAATGATCTATAAAATATCTGGTTTTATTTCTAGGATCTCAATCTGCCAGTAGTAGGATCTCAGCTAGTGGGACTGATTCCTAAAAAGGCCATGTTAGATGCAGCAGAATTTTATATCAAGAAAGAAAATGTCTTCATCCTTGAGGAGGAACGTAAAATTAGACTGGTAACTTTTGATATCCATTTATATCTTGGTTTTATATAACATAAAAGTTTTTTTAAAACCTCATGTGTCCTACAAAATGCATTAAGTTGGATGTTCATTACCTTTTCAAAAATAATTCAACCTGCAGTGTATGGTTTTCCTTTCATTTCTCATGACAGATATTTCTAAGCTCTTAGTTTGAAGATACTTTTTATTCCTTTGTTATCACCTAATATAGCTTTCTAGATAATGGGATCCTGCACTGTGGTAAATCACAATGTGACTTGTTCGGTTTTATCATGTTGTGTTAATCTAGTCAACTGTGATTTATCTAGTACAGGTGTCGGCAACCCAGAGCTCTGGAGCCTCATGTGGTTTTTTGACCCCTCTCCTGCAGCTCCCTGCTGACCTGGTTGTGTGCCATGCTCTCCACCCCGAGACACTGGTCGAACCTGGCCATGGCTGAATACAATCTCGCTAACATGAGGACTGGCAAGATGGGAATGGGATCTGGGAGGAGGGTATAACAGAAAGAGGGACAGGTCCACAGCTGAGGAGTGAGCACAAGCTGCTGCGGCGGCTTCCCTGAAGACAACCCTCCTTCTCACGCGAGGCATGACACAGCGAACCAGCAGTAATGCCAGCAGCAACCCACCCCTGTACTGTTCCAGTATCTGTCCTGATGATGGTTTACTCAGTGCAATGTAAACTTAAAAATAAGGAACAGAAGACCTTCATTTGTTTCAAATGCCAATTTCTATTTAATAATATGACTTTGTATTTTTGAATCTCAGGTAATTAATCGATTGGGCTTGGATTCTTTGACTCCATTCAATCCTAAGGAGCGCATAATTGAGTATGGATATTTTCGTTATCTCACAGATGTATGGTGATAGTGTAGTGATAGTCTGAAGACTTTGGCTGTATGGGTGACATATGGATTACTAATATATTGAAGTCATATTATGTGTCCTTAGCATGTTTTTATCCATTTATATTGTATATAGATAGGTCTTAACCTATGGAGCCACAGATAAAAGTGCAATTTGGAAAAACAAACATTGTCTCTATTTCTTAACTTTTTCAGAAGAATGGTCAAGTTTCCAAAAAGCATGTTGTGTATCTTAAGCACAAATTAAAAGATGCAAATCATTTCATTTCCAGTTTATAATTATGCAAATGTGTTGCACCTGTTTAAAATGTAATTCAATAATTACTGGTACTTAATTTAATTAAGTACTATTTAATTAACATAACACTATGATCCCAAGAGATCTGCTTTTGCTTGGGAAACTCAAAACCATATTCTAAGTGAGCAATTTTTAAAAACATTTTTCTGGCTCAAATAATGTCTTGTTACTTTGGATCATTTCCTCGTCCAAAAATCTGTATTCCTATATCTGGCAGAGAGATGTTTGAGTACACTCCTTTCTTGACTTCACTTTGTTTTTAAGCAGCATTTTATAGGACCAACAGAAGAGAATATTTGTACATCAGGGTTTAACTGTGGGATCCTTGGTGTTCTCTAACTTAGTGGTTTTCTTGTAGGCATTTCTTTGCCAGACTAGGTGCATCGATGATGTTACCTAGAATGGTAATGAAATATCTGCAAGAAAAAACCCCAAACTCAGAGAACACCAAGGACCACACAGCATTTTATACTTTGTGATAAAAAAGTGATATTTTTCAAATGATTTTTACCTTCGGAAGGGACATGGTGGAGGATGACAGCGAAAAAGGCTGTTTGGTGTCTTTGTCTCTTCACACCTTTGTGCAGAAAGTTGGTGCAAGATCAGCTGCTCCTGGAGGAGGATCAGTATCAGCAGCTATATCATCTCTGGTATGTAGCTACTTCAATACCCCATTGTAAAGCTATTATCCTAAATAGTGATTCCACACAGGACTTCTCCTGTAATGCTGATATACAGTAATGCTGAGCTCAGCCAGCAAAATTTAAAATTTGAAAATAAATTCTCAGCCAATGCAGACTGCAAACTTTTCCTATTTTTGATAATATCTGGAAATACTTATTCTGTATTTTTGGTTGAATGTAAGTAAAAGGTTCCTTCTTGATCTGCCAGCCAAATGACATTGAAATCAGCACCTGAGGAATTTTTTTTCCTCAGGAAGAGTATGAACCATAGATACACACATTTCAGAAATTAATTCAGTCAATTATACTGTAATTATGTTTATGTTATTCCTTCAGCTCTTCTTTACTTTACAGATCTGTGAAGATAATAATAAAGTTACTTCTTCATCATTTTAACTGTGAACTGTTGTTAAATGCTGTAGTTGCTAAATGAGAACTACAGGTAGTTCAAAATAATACGGATATCAAAAAATATTAATTAATGTCACAAAATCAGATTGTTACGTGCAATTACTTTATCCCAGAACACCACTACATCACAGTTTTAGGACATGATGTTTTAATTGTTATTTTTCAACTGTACATTCATTCCTTTTCCATTCAAAGCTATGAGGTTCAGTAAGTCTCATATATATGATAAGCTATAAATTTAAAATTTACTGAAACAAGTCAAATGGGGAGAATTTCAATTCCAATTTACAACAATGTCAAGAAAAGTTTATTTGGAGCAGAATAAAACTTTGTACAAGTTTCAAAAAAGAAATGTGGCCCCGCTCTTCCAAATTTTAAACTGTATACTAGAACAAGCTGTTTGACAGCAGACTGTTACTATCAGAAGGAGCTGGGATCCATGGGGTACAAGGCAGGAGTGGGGTCTGGTGTTACTGCCAGTTCGCTTGTGCATGCGCTTTGTGTGCATGCATGCACAGTTTAACAGAAATTGTTCTGCGCATGTGCAGAACAAAAAAAAGATGGCGGTGGCAATAGCTTGGAGGCGTATCCAGCCTGGGTTGCTGCGATCTAGGCCAGTATACCATTACCGGTTGTATTAGTAGTGGGATGAACGGGGACAAACTGGTAGGAACCCACCTCTGGTACAGGGAAACAAAAGAGGAACACAACCTGAAAAGCAAATTATAAAATAAAGCTTGACAAAAATAGAGAACTCTTCACAGAAAATAATGCCCAATAAATTTACCATTAGCCTTTTGTGAGAATACTTTTCATGTTAAAGAAAAGTATCATTGCATGGAATAGACTAAAGACAAAGGAAGAATTTGATGTACCTATGAATTGCTGGAAGAATAAAATCTGACCTCAAAAATGGACATTAAGAAAATGAAAGAATCTGAAAACTTTATCGAAAATGAAGATCACCTATATACAGCATAACCTTCTAATTAGTTCTGATACAGGGACAGAACAAATGAAAGCATTTATGTTAAATTGGATGCAAAAGTTCAAAGACTTTGTCTCAATATAACAATGGGAACTCTTATTGAAGAAGCTATGATTTGAGAGAAAATTGGTGTAAATTTTTTTACAGATGGTATAGAACTCCGTTAATAATGGCCAAAAGATTCAAATTATATGGTAATCAGTGCTGGAAATGCCGCAAGACAGAAGAAAAATTCTGCCATATGTGGTGGACATGCAAAGCTTTGGAAAGACACAACACCATTCAGCAAGTGTCAGGATCAGGGGTGGGTTGAGGAGGGTGCACTATGGTGCAAGAGGGTTCAGGGTTTGGGGAAGGTGCCCAGAGTGAACAAATGTTAGATAAGGATCCCTCCCTCCCTCCCTCCCCCCTCTCTTCCCCGCCATCTTTCACTCTCTCTCTCCCCTTCCATTTTTCACTCTCTCTCTCCCCTTCCATCTTTCACTCTCTCTCCCCCCTTCCATCTTTCACTCTCTCTCTCTCTCCTCCCTCCCCTCCTTCTCCCTTTCTCCCACAAGCAGTTTTTCTCCCCAGCATTTTGATGTAACATAAAAAGTCCCTGCCGCCTGGTGATCGGTGAAATTAGGAAAGTGTAGACATCTTACTTTCCCCCCCTCCTGTGTGACAAAGGCATTTCAGAACATCAGGTCTCTCCTTCTAGGGAGCAGCTCTTGGTTGCATGGTGGGATTAATGACATATGGAAAGCGTCAATTTGAGGACCTGGACCCAGTTATGAGGCAACTCATACCCCCGTTTCATCAGGCCATGAATCAGCTAATTGCTATAGTAGACAGGGACTCCTTGGCATTCAGCAGCTACATGGTGAGTGAATTGTTCATACTTTCAGCAACTCTGTATTTTGTGTATCTTGTATCTTTGGATAGGAAGAATGTGGGATAGAGTTGGGGAGTTTTTTGCTTTCTGCTTGATGAAGGCTGTATTTTTGAGCAAAAGATGGAGCATATGAAAGGTAAGGTGAAAATAAGTTTGGGAATCTATCTTAGAGCCTTACCCTCCATGCCTGTTCCCTAGAATAATAGCCTAAGTATGTGTTTGTGTTCTCCACAGGATGCTATGAAACTCCCTAAGCAGACCCATGAGGAGAAAGAGAGGTATTACTGGGCCTTTTGTTCACTCGAAACTACAGTACTTGCTTTCATAGCAGTTCAGAACTTACTCAGTGTTCCAAGATGTACATTTTGATGAAATTTTGATGAAATTCTATGGTTACTTCTTAAAGGTTCTTAGTGCATTTCATAAATCCTAAGTGATTTGTGAGTGACTGAATCTTAGTTCACCTCATAAATCCAGTCTAAGGTTGTTTAAAAAAACCTGGTGCAGCAAGACAGGGAGTGCAACATTTGGCCAATGAGCTGCCTGCAGATCATCTGACCATCAGAGAAATGCAAGGTCCTTCTTCGTTTCTTTCTCTCTATATCCAAGATTGCTGACTTTCCTGTGTGGATGGAAGTAGAAATGGGCTTTGTTCCCTGGGGCTGGTGGGAAGAAGCAAAAAGTCTTAGGTGTCCTCCTTTCTTCCCAAGTTCAGGCTGCTTTAGATGAGTGTCTTGGAGTGCCCACTATTGAATATTGTAATCAGTGTGATCTTTGAAGACAAACCTTTTTCTATCCTACTCTAAGTGTCAGACTGCCCTTTATTAAATTCTGTAAAGAAATTCCCATGGAAACAAATGGATGTTTGTTTATCTGTTGATCTAGTATATTTTATGCTATACTTGGGACTAATGTTGTAGTCTCCTGTGTTCTAGCCTGGTGCCTCAACTATTATACCAAGCTAGCTCTGATGTCCCATGCAGGGCCATGCAAATTTCCTTAGCAAAGAAGAACTGATAGTTTAGCTTCATATGTTGTAAAGAAAATAGTAATATTCCTACTTTGCAAGATAAAGATATTTTTAAACAATGAAGAGAAAAGAAGGAAAACCTTATGGGGCTGACCAAATGAGGAGCTCCTGCTGCACATAGGGGAGAAATAGTCACTGAAAAATGTAATAGATTATGAGTTTCTTGACATAAGGATGGCTCAGACTATTGTTGCATTAATTGAACAATTATAAAAGAAAAGAAACCAAGTAGAAAATATAGCAGACCTTCAGCCCAGGAGGAAACAGCTGCCTAGGACAATGACATTTATTTATTTATTTATTTTATTAAATTTATACCCCGCCCTTCTCCAAACGGACCCAGGGCGGCGCACAGGGATGTTAAAACACATATAAAACATATAAAATTTTAAAAAACTTATTCTAATAGACCCTGCGCTAAAAACCGAATGTAAAAAACCCAAATTTAAAACTATCTAAGAGTCAGTAATGGGGGTTACGCTAGGCCGGCTAGATGGAATAGGTGTGTCTTCAGACACTTGCGGAAGAGGCGGAGGTCGGAGATGGTGCGGAGTTCAGGGGGTAGGTCGTTCCAA
Organism: Rhabdophis nuchalis; assembly: GCA_039707465.1. Classification (NCBI taxonomy): domain Eukaryota; kingdom Metazoa; phylum Chordata; class Lepidosauria; order Squamata; family Natricidae; genus Rhabdophis; species Rhabdophis nuchalis. Next base: position 222,681,759 of record CM077643.1, on the reverse strand, counting down.
AGGGCAGGGCCCGCCACAGAGAAGGCTCTTCCCCTGGGTGTCGCCAGTCGGCATTGTCCAGCCGACGGCACCCTGAGGAGGCCCTCTCTGTGGGAGCGTATCGGTCTGAGGGATGTATGGGGCAGGAGGCGGTCTCGCATATAACTAGGCCCCGAGCCATGGAGCGCTTTAAAGATGGTCGTTAAAAACCTTGAAGCGCACCCGAAAGACCACAGGAAGCCAGTGCAGCTCGCGCAGGATCGGTGTTATGTGGGAGTGTCTAGGCACTCCCGTAATCAGCCGCGCGGCTGCGTTCTGAACTAGCTGCAGCTTTCGGGTGCACCTCAAGGGGAGCCCCATGTAGAGAGCATTACAGTAGTCGAGTCGAGAGGTGACGAGTGCTTGAGTGACTGTGCGTAAGGCACCCCGGTCCAGTAAGGGGCGCAATTGGCGCATCAGGCGTACCTGATGGAACGCCCCCCTGGCCACGGCTGCCACATGATCTTCCATAGACAGCCGGGAATCCAGGAGGACACCCAAATTGCGCGCCCTCTCCACGGGGGCCGGTGTTTCGCCCCCAATCGCCAGAGTTGGAATAATCTGGCTGAACCGGGGCGCCGGAAGCCACAGCCACTCAGTCTTGGACGGGTTGAGCTTGAGTTTGTTACCACCCATCCAGATCCGTACGGCCTCCAAACACCGGGACATAACCTCGACGGCATCGTTGGGGTGGTCTGGGGTGGATATGTACAACTGAGTATCATCAGCGTACAGATGATATCCCACCCCAAAACCACGGATGATCTCACCCAGCGGCTTCATATATGTGTTGAACAGTAAGGGCGAGAGGACCGACCCCTGAGGAACCCCACATATGAGGGACCTCGAGGCCGACCTCTGCCCCCCTGCCAACACATATTGCGACCGACCAGAGAGGTAGGACGAGAACCACCGCAGAACGGTGCCTCCCAGCCCCAACCTCCCCAGTCGGTACAATAGGATACCGTGGTCGATGGTATCAAAAGCCGCTGAGAGGTCTAATAGGACTAGGATAGAGGAATATCCTCTATCCCGCACCCTCCAGAGATCATCAACCAACGCGACCAATGCCGTCTCGGTGCTGTGCCCGGGTCGGAAGCCGGACTAATCAACTTCCTCCAAGTGTCGCGGAAACTGTTGAGCCACCACACTCTCAACAACCTTCACTAAAAAGTGGAGGTTGGAGACGGGACGATAGTTCTCTAGTAATGCTGGATCCAGGGATGGCTTCTTGAGGAGGGGCCTTACTACCGCCTCTTTCAAGACGGCAGGCAAGGACCCCTCACTCAAAGATGTGTTGACAATGCCCTGGAGCCAGCCTCGTGTCGTCTCCCAGGATGCCAGTACAAGCCAGGAGGGACACGGGTCCAATAAACATGTGGTAGCCCTAAGTCTCTTTGACAACTTGTCCATATCCTCGGTGGTAACAAAATCAAACTCCTCCCAAGATGGTGTCACAAGAACAGCCTCGGCCTGCTCGACTGGACCACTGTCGATGGAGGGTAGCTCGTTCCGAATCCGAGTGATTTTCTCCTGCAGATAAATCCCAAATTCCTCTGCTCGACCCTGTAAAGGGGCTTCCTGCGGCCTCAGGGCGGCAGGGCGGTTATCTGCGGATGCAATAAGAGTGGCACAATACTCACGTTTGGCCACTCTTATCGCCACTAAGTAAGTCCTAATATGGTCTCTCACTAGTGTTCGGTCGGCTTCGGAGTGAGAAGATCTCCATCTGCTCTCTAGGCATCTCTTGTGGCGCTTCATCTCCCTAAGCCCCTCGGTAAACCAAGGAGCCCAGGTGGTTCGTCGCCGCAAGAGAGGCCGCAAGGGCGCAACTCGGTCCAAGGCCCCCGTGGCCGCACTTAACCATGCAGCCACTAGGTCCTCAGTCGAGTCGCGGGGCAAGTCCACAGGAATTGGCCCAAGCTCCCTCTGGAACCTTATCGGGTCCATCAGGAGCCTGGGGCGGAACCATATAGGAATGTCCGGTTCCGCCTCCCCGCAGTGAGGTGCAGCGATCGGAAAGTCGAGCCGAAGGAGAGCGTGATCTGTCCATGACAGGGGTGTGATGACATGGAGCCGGAACCAAGGGGGACAGGTGAAGTCCTCTAATCAATCAAAATTGAGGCTGTTATTAGAATGGAATGGAGTGCTGGAGACTGTCCACTCTGAAGGACTTTAGAGCTTTGATTGGAAAATAGCATTTTGGAAGCTGTGGATGTATTTCAATGGGCTGGGAGGAGAAAGAGGATGAAATAATCCATTTCTGCACCAAGAAAGTGGTGGGTGGCCTGCCCTGGTGGTAGCCAAGCAAAAAAATATGGATCTACCCTGTTAAATTGGGGGAGGGGGGGAAGAGACTGACAACATCTTTGGCAGGTATAGTGAACCTGGGTCTATTATTACATTACACTTTCCGTAGATGGTGGGCAATCTTTCCCCCCCCCTCTTTGTATTGAATACATTTACATTTTAAAAAGACTAAAAAGACATGGTAAAAGTAGTCTGGTAGTTCTTAATCAGTTTTATTGCAAGATAGATGCTCTTACAGCTGCTTCTTTTGGCATTCCTTGGGATGGGATTGTCCTCCCAGATATATTTCATTGTTATTCATTCATTCTTATTCCCTGTCTGCAGGCGTACAGCAGCTATGCAGCTAGGCCTGAAGAATGCTGTTGATGTTCCTTTCTCCTTGGCAGAAAAAGTTAACTCTTTATGGCCTTTTTTGAAAGAAATGGCACAGCATGGAAACATAGCCTGCAAATCAGATATCCAGGTATTTGTGCGGCCCAGTCTGAGGACAGAACTGCTCTTCAGTTGTGCAACTAATTATTTCATTGAGCTGAACTCTTGCCACAAATTGGTTGAGGCCATGACTGCATGAAGTTGGTAGGTTCCATTTTCTCTGGTCACCGGCATCTCTTCTTCTGTTACTGATTTTAGGTGGCAGCTAAAGCTTTAGAAGCAGGTGTGTTTGGGGCCTATTTCAATGTCATCACCAACTTGAAAGATATATCAGATGAAGATTTCACACAACAGGTAGAAATTGTTCACATTTGCTTAGAACTATGGACAATTTAGCATTAGTTTGTATCCTTAAAGGCTGAAACAGCTCTGCAGCTATGTTAAGATTGGTTGAAATTATTTGAATGATTCTGTTTGGTGTGAGTTGGACTGGAGGGCTGATGACTCCCTTGCTAAACTCTATTTTTTTTAACATTTTTCTCTAAGATAAGAGATGCTTGACAGAAGGTATTTCCCATAAGACTTAGATCAGGGGTGTCAAACTCACATCATCATGGTGGCATCATGTGACATATTATGACTTTCCCCCCTTCATTAAACCAGATGTGGGTGTGGCCAGCGTGTGACGCATCTGGCCTGCGGCCTGAGAGTTTGATAGCCATGACTTAGATGATGGGATTCTTTAAGTCAAGGGTTTCAGCCACAGTTTCACAATTAAGGAAAGTCTAAGAGATAACATATGATACAGTTTTTAGACAAATGTCTCCAGGTCTAACACACATTGTCCCCTCTCTCAATCTTAGTTTGATGCCTTACAACAGCGATGGTGAACCTTTTTAGGCTTGCGGGCCATAAGGGGGGGAGTGCAGGGGGGGTCATGTGCCGGTGTGACACACCCATAATACAATGCACACACCCCAAGTGCTCATGTGCGCATGACAGGCACTCCCTCCCCATTTTTTACATGCTTTTTTTTGACCTCCCTAGGCTCCAGAGGCTTTATAGGAGCCTGGGGAGGGCAAAAAAGCCCCCCCTGCTCCCCCCTGAGGCCCTCCAGAGGCTTTAGGAGCTTCCCTGAAGGCTCCAGAGGACTAAAAACGATGCTACGAGCAAACCAGAAGTGACTTCCAGTTTGCTTGTAGCATCGTTTTTAGTCCTCGGGAGCCTTCAGGGGCCTTTAGGAGGCTTCCCTGAAGGCTCCGGAGGACTAAAAACAATGCTACGAGCAAACTGGAAGTCACTTCCAGTTTGCTTGTAGCATCGTTTTTAGTCCTCCGGAGCCTTCAGGGAAGCTCCTGAAGCCTCCGGAGGGCTTCTGGGAGGTGGGCTGGGCTGTTTTTGCCCTCCCCAGGCTCATATAAAGCCTGGGGAGGGTGAAAAATGGCTTTAAAAATGGCTGAATCTGCTGGCCAGTGCGCGCATGCATGCTGGCCAGCTGGCAGGGCAATCCCTCGCATGCCCTGCCAAATGGCTCCGTGTGCCACCTGCGGCACGCGTGCCATAGGCTCACCATCACTGCCTTAGAACTTATTTTTAACTGTGCCGTACTTAGTTCAAGTATGGTAGGGAATGAATGATGACCATAATGTCTCAAGAAATTCACTTAATATCCCCCTCATGATCAAGACCTCACTTCCCTTCAAGCACTGTTTCTCTACTTTGGCAATTTTAAGATGTGTGGACTTCAACTTCCATAATTCTTCAACCAGCATTCCTAGCTGAGGCATTCTGGGAGTTAAAGTCCACATATCTTAAAATTGCTAAAGTTGGGAAGTAGTTCCTTAGACTAGAGCTATTTGTCAGGGATTTGCCAATTTTAGCTGGTCCTTTGAGTCAAAATAGTTTTAAAGGGAAAAGCTTCTACCTCACCCTGTTATTGTCTCCTTCCTCATCCTCCCCCACCTTTTTTGGCCTATTATTTTGCTTTATTGCTGCACACTAATTAGCTACTCTTGAGATCTACATGCTGTATTAAGCTGCATTTTATGCACGGTAATCACTATGGTAGCTGACCTACATTCCATTCTGAGAATCTGATCTTCCTTTGTTTTTGTTTTTTTGCTATACTTATGTATTGATATATTTATGCTATAGTTTTTGCAAAATCTTATCATATAGTATTAGACAGTTAGAAATCAGTCCAGGAAAAAATCCTTTCCTTACTGTATCCCTGTGGGGAGAGGGCGCGGTTTAGAAATATTAAAATTATTATTATTAAATTATTATTATTATCTGGCAACTGAGTTGCAGCATTCTCACATAATGTGTCCAAATAGGACAATTTGAGCCTCACTATGCATAATACCACTTCTTCATGATTAATTCAGGATCAAAGTAAGTAATTCTCTGCCACCCTCCCTCTCTCTGCCTCCCTCCCTCTTCCCCTCTCTCGCAGATGCACAGGAATATTTCCTACTTCTTGGAGGAAGCCCAAAAGAATACAACAGTTATTTTAGATCATCTGGACAAGCGGGTGACATGAAATATTCTATCTACAACCAATTGGTTTAAACATAAAATTCTTATCTATAGTACTGTTCAGCTACATTCAGAAAGATTTGACATTTTTGAGAAAAAGAAAAAAATATAATTTACTTTCTATCCTATACATGGATGAATTTTGTTGCATATTTAAAGATTTTCTGGTGTAATTAAAAGGGATCTGTTTTTGCTGCCTGTTATTCCATCTTAAAAATCATGATAGCAATATGAAGCAAGTTTTCAGTGACCCATCAATGTTCAAAAGTCTTCTGTAGAAAGCTTTAAATCCACAAAATATGAGCAATGTAGCATATCGTTTCAGCCATCATGCCAAGATTGTTAGATTAAGCAAAGTTACTGGAAGGAAAATACTGAGCCCTCTAGCACAATCCTTTGGTTTCTTATTTGAATGACAAATGTATCTTGAGCAGAATTTTGTAAAGTGGAAGTAAATCATGTTGTCCTCAATAAGCACTGGCTATGAGGAGGACCTTTTGTGTCCTAATACATGCATCAGATATATATACTATATCATTAGATATATATACTGTGGCATTACTGCATTTATTCTTATTCTGATTACCTAGTCTCGTCATGATATTTTCTCTTTTATAAGTATATTTTTTCATAATTCTATAAATAATTGCTTGTGCAGTAATATTTCAGCTGACTAATGTTACCTGATATTATTTGAAGGCCCTTGTTTTCCAAAAGGTGGAATGGACAGTCTAAGCCTTTGTACATAGACAAAACAAGCCCCATGCTCTTCCATGGAGAACCTGCAGGGAAAGACTCTTTGCAAACCGGTATGAGACTTCCATCTCCAGTGGAAGAGATGAGGAGGGCAGGGGCTGCTTCTGAGGACATTGGCAGCGTCAACTCTCTCATCATGGAATGGAAGTGGGCTTGTCTGGTTCTTTTTTGTGTGTCTCAGGCTGCACAATATTTTGGGGCTGCTCTGGAGAGGCAACTTCAGCTGTCTTTCACAATCTCCCATAGCAACCATTTTATTTGTTTTCCATCTTGATATGCAAATGAATATACACACTGTGTTGCAATCAAACAATTTTTTCATTACTCGAATTTTGTCAATGAGTGGCCTTTTCACTAGGCTCAAATATTTTCCCCCTGAATAAATAAATTGGCATGCTGTACTACCTATTGTACATAACTCTCTTTTTTTGCATTTATATTTTATTGTTTATGTATAAAATACAAAGATAAGTAGAAATGGGAAATTAGGGGAAGGAAAAAGCGAGGAGAAAAGAAAATGGGAGGTACAAGAGGAAAAAAAGGCATTGACTTCTGATTCTTTTTAGCATAGTACAAGATAAAAACAGTCCAGCCTCAACTTTTTGCTTTTACACATTAATATATAACTAGCATTTCTATAACAACAAATCTTTCTGATCAACAAAATCAAAATCAAAATTTCATTTTTTTCATCACACGCACAAAATCCAGAGGTGATATAATAATAATAATAATAATAATAATAATAATAATTTATTATTTCTAGACCGCCCCCTCTCCCCATGGGGACTCGGGGCGGTGCACAGGTAGCATAAAAGCAATATATAAACAACAACAATAAATATAACAACAAAATTTAAAAACCAATTAAATAAACCCTGTGCTAAAATCCCAATTAAACTAAAACCTATTCTATAAAATCCCAAGGCAAGGAGGCTATCCCAGGCCGGCCAGGTATACAAATGAAAAACATACTTAAATATATTCTCCTCTTTGAATAAAACCTACCACTATATATCTCAACAATCGATAATATTCACACAGTATCATTGATTGCTATTTGTCCTACTAATGAAAATCAGTGTATGTATCTCAATTGTTTGAATGGCACAATCATTCCCTCTGGCCTACATGGTGCAGTAGAAGCTAAAGCCAATTCTAGTCTGACTATTTCTGTTCACAATTCTATATCAAGAGAACTTTATATAAGAACAGGCAAAATATGCATCTTGAGTATAATTGTACATGAGCTGAAAAGTCCTTGCACGTGGAATCTTGGCATCTGTCAATGGGAAGGCTTCCCAGCACTTTTGTCTAGTGGACAAGCATGGCTGACCACACAATGTGCCCCAGCCCCTGACCCAAGGTGAAGGGGAAGCGGGTAACATGCTTACTTACCTTTGGCGAGCTGAGCAGAACAGGCACAAAACCAACTGGCGAGGCGTGTAGCTGGGCTGCATGGCAAAGGCAAAATATATAGGGCTGGGATGGGTGGGGCAAGCAAGCGTCGAGCGGTCGGTCAGTATGAGCGAGCGGCAAGTAGGTGGGTAGAATGAATGAGCAGCAAGCAGGTGATCAGCTTGGGGGTGTGGCCAGCCAGCAGTTACTACTGGTTCGATGACCCATAGCAAATTTCCGCTACCGGTTCACATGAACTGGTGCAATCTGGCTGAATATCACCTCTGGTGATGCTATTTATCCCATTTTTTCTAGCTTACCAAGAAGTGGATTGTGCTCTACTTTGTGGAATGCCTTGCTGAAGTCTATGTATATTATATCCACAGTATTTTGTTGGTCTATTAATTTAGTCACTATGTTGAAGAATGAAATAAGATTGGTTTGGCATGATCTGTTTTTAACAAACCCATGCTGAATTCTACTTCTTACTTTACTGGTTTCTAGATGTTGACAGATCTGTTTATTAACTTTTCCAGTATCTTCCCGGATATTGATGTTAGGCTGATTGGTCTGTAGTTTTCTGGGTCTGATTTCCCCTTTTTTTTGAAAATGGGAACCACATCAGCTCTTTTCTGATTATCTGGTAGTTCCATGATGCTCCACGATTTTTGAAAGATGTGATACAGTGGTTCTGAGATGATATCTGCCAGGTCCTTTAGAATTTGGATATAATCTATCAGGTTCCAATGATTTGTATTAATCAACATCAGGTAGGTCTTCTTTTACTATTTTTTTTTGCATATTTTAAATTTTAAACACAAATTTAAATTTAAAACACAAATCCTGCAACCGTTCTTCATATGTTTTGTCTCCAGGTGTCAGGGTTCGCTTCTTCGAATACTCAAGAAAGACCACACTTAAGCATATTTCAAAATGATTAAGGTTACTTTTACTGAATACAGAAGAACAGCAAACGAAGGTCAAGCAGGAAGTGACTAGTTTAGGCGCGAAGCGTGTATATCAAAGCTTAAGCCAACCCCAAAAACCCATGCCCCCTACAACAGTGTCCAATGCAGATTTCTCCAGGACATCAGGTGGGCCTCACGTCCAACGCCATCATCAGAATGGAATGTGATACCGTTAGGTTTGAGATAACACTGGCCCGTACCATCTTCCACCAGCACTCATAGTTAACCCCATAACCCCAACCTCCCAGTTTCCATGGCAGCCAAGCATGCAGCAAAGCGAAGGCTGACATCCGGACCTCCTCCAGAAGCAGGGGATTCAGTTCTGAAAAATAGACAACAAGAGAAACACAAAGAAAACCACACAGCAACATATAAAAAAGGGAAAAAGAGGTTAGGGTTTGCTAGGATATTTAGCATAGAATTGTCGTAGCAGTTTTGGGGCTTTTACATGCTGTTTATCCACCCATTCATTATGGGAGGGGGGAAAATCCTTCCAAACCACTAGGTACTGTATTTTGTTTCTATGCACTCTGGAATCTAAAATGTCCCGGACTTCATAATGTTGTTGTCCATCCACCAGTAGGGGCGCAGGGGCATCAGGATGAGGTTTACGAAGATGTGACAAACGTTCAGGTTTCAACAGGTGGACATGGAAGACTGGGTAGAGGCGTCGGTAGGTTTTTGGTAGGTCCAATCGAATGGAGACAGAGCTGATTATTTTAGTGATAGTGAAAGGTCCCACAAACTTAGGACCTAGTTTCTTGCATTTCTGAGGACTGTCCAAATGTCTAGTAGAAACATATACCCTGTCTCTGACTTTGTATTGTGGTGGAACAGCCCGTTTCTTGTCAGCGTAAAACTTATGAGATTGATGAGCATCATCCAACGTTTTTCTTATAATGGGCCAAACCGAAGACAATTTACCACTCCAATCTGCCAGAGAATGAATTGCAGGGGGGTCGTGCGGAAGCTCAGGGATAGGTACAAAGTCCTGACCATAAATTTCTTTGAATGGGGTCATTCCAGTACTGCTGTGAACCGAGTTATTATACGCTACCTCAGCGTGAATCAGGAGATCAGCCCAATCATCCTGTTGAAAGTTTATAAAACAGCGCAAGTATTGTTCCAGAACGGAGTTAGCTCATTCACAGGCCCCGTTAGTCTGCGGGTGGTGGGAGGAGCTTAAGCCCTGGGCGGAGCCAATCAATCTCAGAAACTCCTTCCAAAATTGTGATGTAAATTGAGTACCCCTATCAGAGATGATACGCTTTGGGACTCCATGTAAGCGATAAATGTGAGTAAGAAAGAGTTTAGCCAAAGATTTAGCGGATGGAATCTTGGAGCAAGGTACAAAATGAACTTGTTTGGAGAACAGATCAATAACCACCCAAATGACAGTATAGCTTTGGCTACTTGGAAGATCAACAATAAAGTCCATAGAAATTTCCTTCCAAGGAGCCTCTGGTCGCGCCACAGATTGGAGGAGACCGTGGGGTTTGCCAGGGGAGCGTTTGGAAGCAGCGCAAACCGGACAACTGGCGATATAGGATTCAACATCTTTTTTGAGGGAGGGCCACCAAAATTGGCGTTTTACCAAATGTATAGTCTTTACAAATCCAAAATGTCCAGCTAGTCTTGAGTCATGCGCTCGTTGTAATACAAAAGGCCGTAGGGTAGCAGGGACATAAATCTTAGAACCGATCCAGGGTAGATCATCTCTGATGGTGCAGTCAGCAGAGTGTGTGGAATACCAATCATCGGTAAGCAGTTCCGACTTAATTCTGGCAATCAGTTCTGTAGGTGGGTCAGTTTGGACCATGGATTGACCTCTGGTCACGACGGGAGCAGCCATTAAAGTTAGTGGTATCACAGGCTGAACAACTGTGAGTTTAGAATTGTCATATTGAGGTAGCCTGGAAAGCGCATCAGCCATGAAATTTTTTCCTCCAGGAATGTATTTGAGGGTAAAGTTGAAACGATGTAAGTAGTGAGCCCAACGTAGCTGCTTCGGGGACAATTTGCGGGACGTCGTGAGTGACTCCAAATTTTTGTGGTCAGTCCAAACCTCAAACGGGTGAGGAGCCCCCTCCAGAAAATGACGCCAAGTCATGAGGGCCCAACGAACTGCAAAAGCTTCCTTCTCCCAAATTGCCCATCTGTGTTCTGTGTTGGATAACTTACGGGAAGTGTAAGCACAAGGTTGTAGTTGGCCTCGTTGGTTACGTTGTAACAAGACAGCACCTACAGCGACATCACTAGCGTCTGCTTGTATTACGAAGGGGGAGTTGACATCAGGATGTTTCAGAACCGGTTCTGCTGCAAATAAGCATTTAAGTTTTTCAAACGCGGCTTGGCACTCCATAGTCCAGTTCAAAGGAGAACCTGGTCGCGGTTTGTTGTCCCCATTCGTTTTGAGTAGGTTCGTGATGGGTAGTACAATGCTAGCAAAATAGGGTATAAATTGGCGGTAAAAGTTGGCGAATCCCAAAAAACTTTGTAATTGCTTACAAGTGCGAGGAGGGCCCCTTCCGTGACAGCTTTCACCTTTGCAGGATCCATTTCAATTCCCTCAGAAGAGATGCTGTAACCTAAGTAGTCAATTTTTTCCTGGTGAAATTCGCATTTAGAAAGTTTAGCATAGAGTTCAGCAGCTCGAAGTTTACGCAAAACAGAACGGACTAGTTTTACGTGTTCATCATGTGTTTTTGTGTATATGACGATGTCATCAAGATAGACGATAACGCCCTTGTACAGGTGCTCATGGAGAACGTCATTGATTAGTTGCATAAACATTGAAGGTGCCCCTTGCAAGCCAAATGGCAACACTTTGAATTGAAAGCACCCTAAAGGGCAGTTAAAAGCAGTTTTCCACTCATCTCCCTCCTTAATTCTTAACCTGTAATAAGCTTCCCTTAGATCGAGTTTAGTAAAAGTTTTGCCAGAAGCTAGATGAGCCAACATGTCTTTCATGAGTGGTAGTGGGTAGACATTGTATTCACAGATAGCATTCAGAAATTTATAATTTTGAACCAGACGGAGCGTACCATCTTTCTTTTCTCTAAACATCACAGGGGCGGCTACACATGGCCTGGCAGGTTCAATGAAACCTCTCTTCAAATTCTTGTCAATAAAATTGCGAAGTTCCACCATTTCGCGGGGTGTCATAAAGTAAATGCGAGGTTTTGGAAGTTGTACCCCTGGGAGGAAATCAATAGAACAGTCTGTAGCCCGGTGGGGGGGAAGAGTGTCACAGGATTTTTCACTGAAAACATCTTTAAGGTCCCAGTACTCTTTAGGGATTTTCTCTTCACCCGGTATGACTTCCAGGGTTGGGAGGGCCAAGCTGGAATTAACAGGTTCCTTGAGAGGAGCTTGTTCGGGTATAGGTTGATCATTAGGGGGGGGAGGCATATCGTTAGGCAAAATGAAAGGGATTCGAACCCACCCTTCTTTCCAATCAATTAGGGGATTCCACTTTCTTAGCCAGTTAATGCCTAGAATAACAGGGTTGTCAGCAATGGGGGCTACAATAAAGTTAATAGTTTCTCGATGGGTGTCCCCAATAGACAATTGAATTGGTTCAGTTATATATAATGCTGGATTGCCACCTGCTACAGTACCATCCATTTGGCAGAACGCGATAGGTACTTTTAAATTTTTTAGGTGGAAGCCCATGTGTTGTACTAATTCCTGGCTGATGAGACAACGAGAACAGCCAGAATCTATAAGAGCTTGTATTTTGCAATTGTGTCCACTAGATGGAGCCAAAAGCTGCAAAGGAATAGTAAGGGGCCCAGAATGGGGACTCACCCAATTGTCATCAGAGGAGGAGGAGTCCTTTTCCCAGTCATCCAGTTCCGCCTTTTGCTGATCACCGGCAGAGAGATCCAGAGGCTCCGCTCCAAACATCACTGGTTTAGTGCGCACGCTCGGAGATTTGGCGGACTTTTTCCCTTCAGCTGAGGAATGCGGGCGTGGCGTTTGCTTCATTTTGCAGTTATTTGCCCAATGCCCCTCCTTCCCACAGCGAAAGCAGGCACCCGAATGAGGTGTAGCAGATCTGCACTCTTTGCTTTGTTTGTGGTAATCCCTCTCATAGGTTTGGGGGGCAGGGATTCCAGGCTACCTTCTCTTTTCAAATTGAAACAGAGGTTTTGTTCGAGCTAGATCTAATTCAACATCACCGGAAAGCTGATACCAATCAGCCAGGGATTGGGGCGTGCGCCGGTTTATGCACGTCTCATACAAGCCTGGGTTTAAACCTTCTGTATAAATATCGATAAGGGCATCCTCACTCCAACCTCTCACATGAACCGCAAGTTCTTGAAAACGTTGCGTGTAAGCTTGAACTGATTTATTGCCCTGGCGCAAATTCTTCATTTCCATCCTTGCCTTTCTTTGAATGAGGGGATCTTCAAATCGCCTCCTAAGAGCAGTCATAAAACTGTCGAGGTTCCCCATTAGTGGGGAATGGTTATTGTGTAAGGACACTAACCAATCAGCGGCTGTATTTTCCAGCACGAGGGCTACAATTCTTATCTTTGAATCATCATTTCTCAAGTCATCTGCAAACTGTTTAACATAGTTGCTGACGTGCAGTAAGAAAAATCCTAATTCAGCAGGGTTCCCTCCAAACTTAATCCCCAGGGGGGTAAGTCTTGCCAGCCAGCGAGGAGGAGGAGGGTTCTGTTCTCCCCTTTGTGATTCTCTAGGGGTTCCCACAGGCAGTTGGGGGCTGACTCCTCTTAGTTCTTGGGAGGGGGCCTCTTGCTGTTGTTTAATTCCTTCCCAGTCCGGAGGATACGGATCCCCTCCCCATATTTTATCTAGAGCCTCCTTCCTATCGTCCGCTTGACGAAGTAAATCTCTTGCCATCTCTCTCAAGTCCCTCTCTTCCTTTAACAAATCTGCCATGGAGGGGGGAGAATAGGCACACCGGCGCCTTGTGGTTGTGACCCCGGAACCTATGTCATCTTTAACAAATTCCTTCATTCCCACTCCCTCGGACCAACGATGGCGTGTTGATCCTTCTTCGGGGTTTGGCTCTAGGTTAAGGGCAGCTAATAATTCCATCACTGACCTCGAGTCCTCTTTTTGGGCAGCAGGGTGAGAGGCGGCCTCTCCCATCGATTCGTCTTTTCCAGGCTCCGACATCGGGTTCCGGAGTGTAGTGACTTCCTGCTTTATGTCAGGGTTCGCTTCTTCGAATACTCAAGAAAGACCACACTTAAGCATATTTCAAAATGATTAAGGTTACTTTTACTGAATACAGAAGAACAGCAAACGAAGGTCAAGCAGGAAGTGACTAGTTTAGGCGCGAAGCGTGTATATCAAAGCTTAAGCCAACCCCAAAAACCCATGCCCCCTACAACAGTGTCCAATGCAGATTTCTCCAGGACATCAGGTGGGCCTCACGTCCAACGCCATCATCAGAATGGAATGTGATACCGTTAGGTTTGATAACACTGGCCCGTACCATCTTCCACCAGCACTCATAGTTAACCCCATAACCCCACCCTCCCCGTTTCCATGGCAGCCAAGCATGCAGCAAAGCGAAGGCTGACACCAGGCCTTTAATCATCTTAGTTGCTCTTTACGCCTTTTCCAAAATCTCAACATCTTTTTTGTGTGGTGACCAAAATTGGATGCAGTATTCCAGGTGTGATCTTACTAAGGCTTTGGAAAGCAGTAGTAATACTTCGCATGATTTTAATTCTATGCCTCTATACCCAGGATTATATTAGCTTTTTTGCCTGCTGCTGCACGGTTAACTCATGTTTAAGTGATCATCCCTAGAACTACAAGGTCCCTCTTACAGTTGTTGTTTTTGAGCCAGGTTTTACCTAATCTGTACTTGTACCTTTGGTTTTTCCTGCCCAGGTTTAAAACCTTGCTTTTCTCCACATTTTTATGTTGTTGGATAGGGCCCAGTGTTCAAGTTTGTCAAGATCTTTTTGGATCCTGAGCTTGTCTTCTGGGGTGTTGGGTATTTCTGCCAGCTTAGTGTCATCTGCAAATTTGATGAGTTCCCATTCTATTCCCTCATCTAAGTCATTTAAATATTGAAGATTACTTTGTGGTACCCCACTATCTCCTTCCTTCCATGTAGATGTAGTACCAAATCAGGAAAATGATCTACCCTTCAGCAAGGCATTTGACAAAGTAGACCACAATCCACTACTCGTTGAATAAATTACAAATCCATCTGGTGGTGATGCTGTCTATCCTACATTTTTCTAGCCTACCAAGTGGATTGTGGTCTTTGTCAAATGCCTTGCTGAAGAGTAGGTCATTTTCCTGATTTAGAAAACAATCTATTGTTCCAACTAATGTATTTAAACTGAATGAAATCCCCTTTAAAGATGATCAGCAACTAAAAAGGGCTCAGTATCTACATGTTTATGTTGCTGACAGGAATGCCAGGTGGGATGCCATGATCACAGCTCATTCTTGCCACCCCAAGAGGTCATCTTTTTCTTTGGATCTTCAGGTCTGCCACACTTGGTGGATGGGCATGCTGTGGGAAATGGGAGGGGGGGTGGATGGAGACGGGGTGAGATGTATAGCCATAACAACATTCTTTTCCCTGGGAGCCAAGGGCATTCAGCCTGCACCTGGAGTGGTGTGACTGGGAAACAACTCCAGTTGGGACAGTGACCGGATTGGACCATGTGATGGACATGCCAGTGCAGGGGAAGGGACTTTGACTTTCCTTTGTGTGGGAAAATTCTGTTGTTGTTTTTTCAGATTTGGATTTTCCCATATGTGTCAATATGACATCTTTAACAACGGCAGGTCCGTTGTCATTAGTGACCTTGTGTCAGAGGGGGAGCCGGACCTGGCTGGAATTGCGGAGACCTGGTTGGGCCACGAGGGAGGTCTTCCCCTCGTTGAAATGTGCCCACCAGGCTACCGCGCTTTTCATCAGCCCCGGGCCCTTGGTAGGGGCGGTGGGGTAGCGGTCATTGTTAAGGAAGGTCTTGAGCCGAGAGAGATCATTGTGTCACAGACTACCGGCTGTGAGTCCCTCTGCGTGAAGTGGGGCCTAGGGAGGCAGTTGGGCATGCTGGTTGTATACCTGGCTCCCCGCTATGTAGCAGCAGCCCTGCCAGAGCTCCTGGAGGTGATCGCTACGGTGGCAGTGGAGACCCCCAGACTTTTAGTCATGGGGGACTTTAATCTGCCATCATTGGGCGAATCATCCGAGGTAGCTCGGGAGTTCATGGCTTCCATGACGGCCATGGACCTGACCCAACTAATTCAAGGCCCCACTCACGAGGGTGGACATACGCCGGATCTCATCTTTGTCTCAGGCCAATGGAAGAGTGATCTGGGTATAGGGGATATAGTCATCATGCCCTTGTCATGGTCAGACCACTCACTTCTCTGGCTCGACTTTCCGACCGCTGCTCCCCTCCGCGGGGAGGCGGAACCAGAGTCTCCAATCTGGTACCGCCCCAGACGCCTGATGGACCCGGATGGGTTCCAGACGGCGCTTGGGCCATTTCCTGTACCCCTGACACGTGCCCCGATGGAGGACCTCACGGCCGCATGGAATAGTGCGGCCGTGGGAGCCTTGGATCGGGTCGCGCCCTTGCGGCCTCTCTTGCGGCGGCAAACCACCCTGGCTCCTTGGTTTACCGAGGAGCTGCGGGTGATGAAATGCCGCAAGAGATGCCTAGAGAGAAGATGGAGGTCTTCCCGATCTGAATCTGACCGGACACAGGTAAGAGCCCAATACGGACTTACATTGTGGTGCTGAGAGTGGCCAAACGCCATCATTGTGCTACTCTCATAGCATCCGCAGAAAACCGCCCTGCCGCCCTGTTTAGGGTGACCCGCTCCCTGCTTCAACAAAGGGTGCGGGAAGCCCCGCTACAGGGTAGAGCAGAGGAATTTGTGATTTTTCTGCAGGAGAAAACCGCTCAGATACAGAACGGGCTACCCTCCATTGATGGCCCAGTGAGATGCCACGAGACAGATCTTGTTTGGGAGGAGTTTGACTCCGTTACTTCTGAAGATATGGACAGGTTACGTGGGCGACTGCGAGCCACCACATGTTTATTGGACCCGTGTCCCTCCTGGCTTGTACTGGCATCCTGGGAGGTGACACGAGGCTGGCTCCAAGAGGTTGTCAACACATCCTTAAGTGAGGGTTCCTTGCCTGCTTCCCTAAAAGAAGCTATGGTGAGGCCCCTCCTTAAGAAGCCCTCTTTGTATCCAGCTCTTTTAAACAACTACCGTCCAGTCTCCAACCTTCCCTTTTTGGCGAAGGTTGTTGAGAGTGTGGTGGCACAACAGTTTCCCCGTCACCTGGAGGAAGTTGACTATCTAGATCCGCGCCAGTCCGGCTTTCGGCCCGGGCATAGCACAGAGACGGCATTGGTCGCGTTGGTTGATGATCTCTGGAGGGCCAGAGATGGGGGTTGTTCCTCCATCCTGGTCCTATTAGACCTCTCGGCGGCTTTCGATACCATCGACCATGGTATCCTATTGCATCGGCTGGGGGGGTTGGGGGTGGGAGGCACCGTTTTACGGTGGTTCTCCTCCTACCTCTCTGGCCGATCGCAATTTGTGTTGGCAGGGGGGCAGAGGTCGACCTCGAGACCACTCACATGTGGGGTGTCTCAGGGGTCGGTCCTCTCGCCTCTCCTGTTTAACACATACATGAAGCCGCTGGGTGAGATCATCCGTGGTTTTGGGGTAGAGTACCATCTATACGCTGATGAAACTCAGTTGTATATATCTACCCCAAACCACCCCAACGATGCCGTAGCGGTGATGTGCCAGTGCCTGGAAGCCGTGCGGATCTGAATGGGAAGTAACGGACTCAGGCTCAACCCGACCAAGACCGAGTGGCTGTGGTTTCCGGCTGCCCGATTCAACCAGCTCACTCCATCGCTGGCCATAGGGGGCGAACATCTTGCCCCTGTGGATGGGGCGCGCAATTTGGGTGTCCTCCTGGATGCCCGGCTGTCCATGGAAGATCAAGTGACAGCCGTGGCCAGGAGGGCGTTTTACCAGGTTCGCCTGGTTCGCCAATTGTGCCCCCTATTGGATCGGGATGCCCTTCGCACAGTCACTCATGCGCTCGTGACATCCCGACTGGACTATTGTAACTCTCTCTACATGGGGCTCCCCTTGAGGTGCACCCGAAGGCTTCAGCTAGTGCAGAACGCAGCCGCGCGAGCAATTATGGGAACCGCCAGGTTCACCCATGTAACACCGCTCTTGCGTGAGCTGCACTGGCTACCTGTCATCTTTCGGGTGCGCTTCAAGGTGTTAATTATCATCTTTAAAGCGCTCCATGGCTCGGGACCTAGCTACCTGCGGGATCGGATCCTGCCTCATACATCCTCACGGCCGATTCGCTCCCACAGAGAGGGACTTCTCCGGGTGCCGTCCACTAGACACTGTCAGCGGGCGACACCCAGTGGAAGGGCCATCTCTGTGGTGGGCCCGGCCCTCTGGAACGACATTCCCCCCGATATTAGGACAACCACGGACCTCCGCTCCTTCCGTCTTAAATTAAAAACTCATCTTTTCTGTCTGGCCGGCCTAGGATAGTCTCTGTGTCTTTGGGGTTTTACTGGGTAGTTTTAGTATAGTTCAGTTTTAATGGGAAATTTTAGCGCAGGTTAGGTTTAATTTGTTTTTAAGAAATATTTGTATGTATTTATTGTTTTTATTCTACCTGTGCACCGCCCCGAGTCCCCATGGGGAGAGGGAGCGATTTATAAGTATTAAATTATTATTATTATTATTATAAAATGGAACTTTGAGGAAAATGTCTGCCTTGTGGTCTTACTTCTGTTGGGGGTGTTACTTGAAACCCTGACAATTCCTCTTGCTCCTGGACCACAAACTGGACCATACCCTGGAACAGGAATGCAACCATGCTCAGTCCTGGTTACCCTGGCCAGCCTGTTCCATATGTATTTCCTGGGATAGTGGAGGATCCTCTTCAGAGTCCACATCATCGTGGAAATCATCATGGATTTCATCCACCATCTGGTTTACCTGGAATGCTCCCTGGAGGGCTTGGATGTTACCCTCCTGCACCACCTCCCGGCTATCATCCTCCTGCAAGTCATCCTGGACGTCACAGAAAAATAAGCATTACAAGCAATGTAATGGAAAACATAGGAAGAAATAAATAGAAATGAAACAGTTAATACAGAAGTTAAACAAATAAGGAAAATAGATGCGAAATATCAACAATTGTAACAAGCTTTAATCATTTTTCTTTCTTTCAACATAGTGGCAGTTCCAGCAGCAGCTCAGATTCAGACAAAAGAACTTTCATCCCAACATGAGTACAGTTCTTCAGGAACTCTAATCAATCAAAAATATTTTAAAATTCTTCCATCCTTTTTACTGTACATTCTTATGCCCATGTATCATAAAATATGCAAGTTAGCTTATCCAAACTTGGTGAGCTCTAAATGTGTTGAACTTCAATGTAAATTATCCATTCAGCAGAGCTTTTGAATTAAAGGCAACATCTAGATTCACTACAGTGAAGAAGCCTGATAAGATATATTGTTAAATTCATAACAATTCCTGGAAAAAATACTGATGAAAAATATTTTTGTATCAGCTATTACGTTTATAATGTACAGATAGTAGAATTATTGAGAGACTATCATTTAGTCCAAAGGTGTAGACTAGATGTCCAAGTCTAAAAATTTAACTAAATAAGCGGCAGTAGCAAAATATTTCCATATTTTTCTCATAATAGCAATGGAACACGTTCATATAGTAACCAGGAACTGAGCTGCACTTGAGGGAAGCATTATACAAGAGCAAAGACTGTGGTACACCATCAATAAAAAACCCCTTTGAATTTAATAGGAAATTATGAATTAGAATTTATATTGCATAAACATTCACTTTATATTCTTGTTTATTATTCATTCTAATAATTAAAGAAATAAAACAAGCATATACAGTAAAAGAGCTATATTGGTTCTTCCAACTCTAAATTACTACAAAATGAATGACATTAATATTAGGATATTGTGAAAAAAGGTTTTTATTCATCAGGTGTGCAATTTTGGCTCAAGTAAGGATGTTATTCCAGAAACAGTATATCAGGAATACAATGAAAATGGGTATTCATTGCTTATCAATTAGTATGGCTTTGCATAGTGGCCCTTTGGATAGTTCACACTATATTTTAGAGAAAGTATAATCTATGATTTATGAAAGAAAGAGATTATTAGAAATTAGAAATAAAACCAAAGATATATTTTCACTAGAAGATTGAAAGTATAAGAAAGGCTCTGTGGTGTGGAACAAAAAAATACAAACCCCAAACAGAACACAAATTATTTGCAGTAGAAGTGTGTAAACCAGTAAAATGTTTTCCGTGTTAATAGGGCAGAATTCTAAATTACAACCATGTTTGTAAAACCATGTTTTTGGTTTCATATGTTCATAATTTATGGAATTTTAATATTTATCATCTTTGTTATGTAACACTTCAATTACCCTTCCCCCATCTCTTTAAATACGTAGTCATGCTTTCTTTCAATTTTACATGTACATTTGCAGGCTTTAAAAAATTGGCTGTTATGCAATTTCCTTGATTGGGGAAAGCAATTTGATGGAACTGTTTATTCTAATGAAGACCTAATAAAAGCAGAATGCTCAAATACAGTTGCAATAGATTCCTTTATGGCCACAGTAGTACATTTTAAATTGGGATTCAGTTCGATAGGGCTTATCATGATTATTGTGAAAAAAATAAAAATGGTCTACTAAGTCAAGTCAGGGAAATTGCAGATTTATACATGGAACATTGAAAGCTGATGGCACTTGGCTTCAATTAAATGTATTAGGAAATCCAGAAGAGAATCTAGCAGAATTTCCTTACATTATACTGGCATCCATTTTCAGTGAAAGACTCCTTCCTCGGGAGTAGAACAGTACTGGCACAGGGAGACTGGATGCCATATCTTATCAGTACAAGTAATCCTCCACTTACAATCAGTCGTTAGGACGGACTGCCCCAAAGTGACTTATGACCCAGTTTCAAAGTTTAGTCTCACCCACTTCCCTGGTGCTCGACAACCAGTGCGCATTTATGGCTATTTGTAGTAATCTGCAATTTACATTTTTGCCAGAAATGGACTTTACTTCCAGTTTCCAACAAAAACTGCCTCATGGAGAATAAAGAGTTTGCTTAAAGATCATGGCACTCACTTCATGACTGATGCATTCACTTAATGGCTGCCATAAAAGGTAGTAAAAATGGGTGGGTCATATAGTGAGTTGCTTTACAACCATAATGACTTATAACTGCAATTGCTAGGCTCAATTAGTCATAAATTGATGACTACTTGTATAGCAGGGGTGTCAAACTCAAATTTTATTGAGGGCCACAGCAGGATTGGGTTTGATTTGGAGGGCTGGGTGGAGGTGGTCATAGTGGGAATGGCCTTGGTGGGCGTGACATGGGGCTGCACCTCTGCAGACATGGTTTTATAAACTTATAAAAATAGGGAGGTGTGCATTTCTGTGATTTTGTTTTTTAAATACTTACTTGACCTACTTGATCACTTTATGAGAGAGAGAGAGAGAGATCAGATCAAGAAACTGACTCCATAGGAAGACAAGAACTATAAATTATTGGCATAGGCTATAGTAGCAGAATACACAAGCCTAAAAGGTAAAATATTTTACTTTTCCTCCCTTTTATAACCTTCTGAGTCAAGGACGACTTCCTGGAGCACTCTGGAAGCTCTATTTTGGGCCTGGAAGACTTCCTGGAGTACTCTGTAGGCCAAAAGTGGCTGCGGGGGGAGGTGTCCCCCACCTGTGGCCCATTTTTGCTAGCAGAGATACTGTGGGCTGGTCCTTTGCTATTTCCAGACTGGCCCCTGGGTCAGATATAAGCACCCATGGGCTGGATTCGGCCTGCGGGCTTTGAGTTTGACACCCGTGCTGTATAGGAACAAAGCTTATTTTCCTAGATCTTTCTAAGATGAAATAGATACAGATATATTTGTGACATCCATTTATTACATGCATGATGATACAGGGGGGACCATCCAATGTTGCAATCCTGAAGCAAGTACATGGAAAGAAAGCAAGGAAAACTAGGTGTTTACAAATGGAATAGACCAAGTGCAAGACTCAGTGCTGATAAAAAAAAATCCTGTTATTATTTCAACTGCAAAGTATCTCCTTGAAAAAAGAGGAAATGTTAGCATCACCATCAAGGCACAATGGAATTACCCGTCTACCAGTAAATGGATGAGTAGGAAATAATGGGAGAGGAGGGTTAAGATGGATCCTTGGGGCAACTGGAGATGATAGTTCTTTATGCTTTATGTTGAATGCACAGTTCCTCTATTCAGCACCAAAAGTATTACAATATAAAGATCTTAATGTTTTCAAGCGTGAAAAATGATACTGTAGTGTTCTGTAGCCTCCTATTATTTTGTTTTTAATTAGCACCATAAACATTTGAAACAAGCCTACCAGTTTTGAATATAAAAATAAATTCCCTTGAAAATTTGTGCATGCTATCTTCTGGCAGCATACTTTAACTAAAAAAAACCTGTAACAATATAGGAGTTTAAAAGCCTTGGTGTCTACCTCACAACTAACAGATCCACTTAACAAATCTATCAAAGAAGTCAGGCTGGGAGAGACTTAGGTAGTCCTTCTCCCGGAAAATGGCTGACCGGTCCCCTAGACTGATTTTCAGCAGGACATCCATGTCCACATCACTGCCTATGGCCACAGCTGTGGGCATAACATTCTGCTTCTTCATGGAATCAATTGCCTCTTCCAGGTTTTTGTTGCTTGTAATACCATCTGTAATGAAGACAAAGGACAGCTCCGCATTACGCCGAGCTGCCTTCTGCCTGTCTTGTGTGTTGATGACAAGGTTGTTGACAGCATATATGATGGCAGACCCAACGTTGGAAGAGGAATCCAAATATTTGATCTCAGCTAAGCGATCTGTGATGTGAGTAATATTGTATGTCAATGGGAAAACTATGTCATGTTCATCCTCATTTCCATATTGTAGCAGAGCAATGCGTGCATTCATGTCGTCACTGTCGCTTCTGGCCAGGGGAAGTTTCTCAGCCACTGCTTCTATGAACCCATGGGCCCTGCGAAAGTTCTGGCTGCCAATTCTTTCAGAACCATCCAGGAGGAAGACAATGTCAACTGGACGTTGTGTGCACTGGGCAACAGAAAGCTCTATGAGTAGGGAAAGAAAACAAAAACAATTAGGACTCTAGAATGCATAACTCAAAAAAGATGGGGAAAGGAGTTCCTTCCATTCTGAGATTCTAAGACTGGAGATCAGGTGGGGGAATGCTTACTCTTTTCTCATCTTCTTCCCCCTATAACATAAACCCATTTCTGCAGCACCATAGGGACACCGAGACTTAAATTCTGAGAATGGCAGAGTTTAAGAGGCAAGCGCTGCAACCAAAAACAAAAGTACAAACAGAAAAAAGAAGTTGTATAGTTAAAAATTGAATTTCTTTGGGCTTGGCCATATGCCCTTAGCCCCTTAGTAGTCAGGGTTTTAACTGAAGAACATTTTGACCAGTATATTTGTTCTAGAAGTTGGTATTATTATGGCATGGAATATATAAAACAATCCAAATGGTAAAAATACTTAATTTTGATTAATTTTGTGGCATGCAGCATTTATTTTAAAAAGCATTTAAAACAGAGGAGGCAAGAAGACAGATGAAAGTACCACTCAGCCATTAACGTCTTCACCAAAAACTCTGAACTCCCCTGGGTTTAAAGAGTAAAACATAGGAAAGGGGCATTGTTTAGGAGGGTGGTGACTATATTTTCCAAATGTTTCTTTAGTGCAAAGAATTTGAGGAGCTTTGCAAGTTTCTCAAATAAGAAAGGGATGTACTGGGAAAGCAGTACAGATAGTCCTTGTTTGCTGACTGTTTGCAGTTACAATGGTAATGAAGAAGTGATCTTGAGACCAATTCTCACATTTATGATCATAAATCTGGTGGTACAGGTCCGTACAGCAGAGGAAGACTGAAGGAAGATCATAAGCATAGTTACAGTTTCACTTAGTGACTACTTCAGTTAATGGCCGCATCGCTGGTTTTTGTTTTTTTTAAATCATATTTATATCCCACCCTTCTCCACGAAGGACCCGGGGCGGCGCACAGGAATTTAAAACATACAAAACAATACAATAAATATAAAATTTAAAAATATATTAAATTAAGTTATAATCCTATGCTAAAATCAAATTAAAACCCCCAATTTAAAACTATCTAAATAGTCTTGACGGGAGGGTTAGGCTAGGCCGGCTTGCTGAAAAAGATGTGTCTTTAGACACTGGCGGAAGAGGCAGAGGTCCGTGATGGTACGCAATTCAGGGGGTAGGTCGTTCCAAAGGGTAGGGCCCGCCACAGAGAAGGCTCTTTCCCTGGGTGTCGCCAGGCAGCATTGCCCGGCTGACGGCACCCTGAGAAGGCCAACTCTGTGGGAGCGGATCGGCTGAAGGGATGTATGGGGCAGGAGACGGTCTCGCATATAACTAGGCCCCGAGCCATGGAGCGCTTTAAAGATGGTCGTCAAAACCTTGAAGCGCACCCGAAAGACTACAGGAAGCCAGTGCAGCTCGCGCAGGATCGGTGTTATATGGGAACATCTAGGGGCTCCCGTAATCACCCGCGCGGCTGCATTCTGCACTAACTGTAGCTTTCGAGTGCACCTCAAGGGAAGCCCCATGTAGAGAGCATTACAGTAGTCGAGTCGGGATGTCACGAGAGCTTGAGTGACTGTGCGAAGGGCAGCCCGGTCCAGTAAGGGGCGAAATTGGCGCATCAGGCGTACCTGATGAAACGCCCCCCTGGCCACGGCTGCCACATGGTCCTCCATAGACAGCCGAGAGTCCAGGAGGACACCCAAATTGCGCGCCCTCTCCATGGGGGCCAGTGTTTCGCCCCCAATGGCCAGAGTTGGAGTAATCTGGCTGAACCGGGGTGCCGGAAAACACAGCCACTCAGTCTTGGACGGGTTGACCTTGAGTTTGTGATTACCCATCCAGATCCGTATGGCCTCCAAACACCGGGACAGCACCTCGGCGGCATCGTTGGGGTGGTCTGGGGTGGATATGTACAACTGAGTATCATCAGCGTACAGATGATATCCCACCCCAAAACCACGGATGATCTCACCCAGCGGCTTCATATATGTGTTAAACAGGAGGGGCGAGAGGACCGACCCCTGAGGAACCCCACATAAGAGGGGTCTCGAGGTCAACCTCTGCCCTCCTGTCAACACATATTGTGACTGACCAGAGAGGTAGGACGAGAACCACCGTTAAACGGTGCCTCCCAGTCCCAACCCCCCCAGTCGGTGCAATAGGATACCATGGTCGATGGTATCAAAAGCCGCTGAGAGGTCTAACAGGACTAGGATAGAGGAACAACCTCTATCCCGCGCCCTCCAGAGATCATCAACCAACGCGACCAATGCCGTCTCGGTGCTATGACCGGGTCGGAAGCCGGACTGGCGCGGGTCTAGATAATCAACTTTCTCCAGGTGTCGCGGAAACTGTTGGGCCACCACACTCTCAACAACCTTCACTAAGAAGTGAAGGTTGGAGACCGGACGATAGTTCTCAAATAATGCTGGGTCCAGGGACGGCTTCTTTTGGAGGGGCCTCACCACCGCCTCTTTCAAGACGGCAGGCAAGGACCCCTCACTCAAAGATGGGTTGACAATGCCCTGGAGCCAGCCTCGTGTCGTCTCCCAGGATGCCAGTACAAGCCAGGAGGGACACGGGTCCAATAAACATGTGGTCGCCTTAAGTCTCCTTGGTGCCTCAAGACCAGCCTCGGGCAATCCCACCGGACCACTGTCGATGGAGGGTAGCTCATTCCGAATCCGAGTGATTTTGTCCTGCAGATAAATCCCAAATTCCTCTGCTTCCCCCAGCCTCTGAAGAAGGAGGGAGCGGGTCACCCCAAACAGGGCGGCAGGGTGGTTTTCTGCGGATGCAATGAGGGTGGCGCAATACTCGCATTTGACCACCCTAATCGCCACTAAGTAAGCCCTAATATGGGCTCTCACTAGTGTTCGGTCGGCTTCGGAGCGAGAGGATCTCTATCTGCTCTCTAGGCGTCTCTTGTGGCGTTTCATCTCCCTCAGCTCCTCAGTGAACCAAGGAGCCTGGGTGATTCGTCGCCGCAAGAGAGGCCGCAAGGGCACGGCTCTGTCCAAGGCCCCCGTGGCCGCACTCAGCCATGCAGCCACTAGGTCCTCAGTCGAGTCGCGGGGCAAGTCCACAGGAATTGGCCCAAGCTCCCTCTGGAACCTTACCGGGTCCATCAGGAGCCTGGGGCGGAACCATCTAGGAATGTCCGGTTCCGCCTCCCCGCGGTGAGGTGAGGCGATTGGAAAGTCCAGCCGGAGGAGAGCGTGATCTGTCCATGACAAGGGAGTGATGGCTAAATCCCCTATTCCCAGATCACTACTCCACCGTCCCGAGACAAAGATTAAGTCCAGGGTGTGTCCCCCCTCGTGAGTAGGGCCTAAAACTACCTGGGTCAGGTCCATGGCCGTCATGGAGGCCATGAACTGCCGAGCTACTCCAGAGGCCTCACCTACTGACGGCAAGTTAAAGTTCCCCATGACTATCAGTCTGGGGGTCTCAACTGCCGCCTCGGCTATCACCTCTAGGAGCTCGGGCAGGGCTGTTGTTGCATAGCGAGGAGCCAGGTATACAACTAACATGCCCAACTGCCTCCCTAGGCCCCATCTCACGCAGAGAGACTCACACCCGGTCGTCTGAGGGAACGTGGTCTTCTTTGGCTCAAGACCCTCCTTAACCATAATCGCCACCCCCCCCACCCCTCCCTAGGGCCCTTGGCTGATGAAAGGCTCGGTAACCGGGTGGGCACATTTCTACGAGGGGTAAACCCCCCTCGTGGCCCAACCAGGTTTCCGTTATACCCACCAGGTCCGGGTCCCCCACTGACACAAGGTCATGGATGAGGGGGGCTTTCTGTACCACGGACCTGGTGTTGCATAACATCAGCCTAGGACCCCGGTCCTGTGATTCCTGCCCTCCTAGTCTGCGATGGGAGGACGGAGAGTTGGAGCGCGTGACCGCCTGTGTCCAGTGGCCACGGTCTCCCAACCGATGATGCCCATTCCGCCTCCCACCGCCCCTGCCCCTCCCTAAGACCGAATCGATGGCAAAAACCTCAGTGGAAACGACCCCCCCTCCCCTTCCTCCGTTACCCTTCTTCCGCCGGCCGGCCCAATTGTTTGCCCTCCCCCCCTGGACTATTCCCCCCCCACCCTGGAACCCCCTAAAAGCCGAATTAAAAAATTATACAAAACCCCCCTTAATTTGCGCTTCACCCACCTCTCAGTCCCATCCTCGAGGTGGGCCCGTGTTAAACAAGGGGGCCAGGCCTGCGAGAGTGGAGACTCCCGCAGGCAAAGGAGATCACGCCTAGAATACACTGTTAGCAAACATAGAGGTCATCCAACCTAGGGGACATGGTGCAAGTCCACAAACAGAGTCCAGGGTAAAAATAAAGTGACAAGTGGTAAGTGTGCAAATGGGTATAGTCCAAAAAAGGCAGAGGGGTAGAGACAGTCAGACAGTCAGACTAAAGATCTTTCGGATGGGGGGGGATCACAGTTTAGTCTCATCAAAACCCCATCCATCTGTCTTCTTCGGCCACACAGGCCTCAGTCTGCATTTAGTGCCGCACGGCTAGATGGTCCATCGTGCGGCCTGATGTAAAGTGCTGCCATGTGCTGGCACGGCTTACCTCCTCTAGTCCAAAGCACTCACTTCCAGATCTTCCTGGGTCCTCTTCGGCCACGATCCACCATCTCACGACCCGGCTGCGTGGCTTCCTCATCCATCCTCTCACTTCATCTTTCTTCTTCATTCTCCTCATTCTGTTCAATCTCTCCATACCAGCCCTTCATTCTCCTTCTTCGTTCTCCTTCTCCTTCTTCCTTCTCCATCTCCTTCTCCAACTCCTTCACCACCTCCATCTCCTCCTCCATCTTCCACCACCTTCCTTCCTCCATTCCTCTCTCCTCCTCTCTTCCACATTTCCTCTGTCCATGTTCCTCTCATCCAACCTTCCTCTAACATCCTCTCACCTTCTCAACTCCTCCAGCTCCTGCTCCATTCCACCACCACCAACGGTCTCAAACCTCATTCTTTCCAACAATGTCCTCTCGCCTTCTCATGCCACCGTTTTCACCACTCCAGCCACTCCAGCTGCTTCAGCCTCCAGCCACTCCAGCCGCTTCAGCCTCCAGCCTCCTAGCTCTAGCCGTGCCGGGACGCTCAGGCTGCAGAGGGCCGATTCGGGCCGCGCCCTGCTCTTCGCCCTGCCATCACTCACAAGGCTCGCTCTTCATTTTCAAGCGGCCCGGAGTGGTGACAGGGATGTCCTCTTGCCAGGCCAGCCCTCGGAGATGACCGACGAGGGCTGGCAATGTCCTCCGAGGTGGAAACGACCCCCGGTCTCCCCGCAGCGTTTCACAGCGCGACCTCCATTTCCGCGCATGTGCAAATTACCAATTGTGGTTCCAATTGTGGTTGCTAAACTAGAATTATATTTACTTGGAATAAGACCTAAACCTAGCTAGATTCTTGTTTGAAAACATATATTAAAGTTATAATAAATAATATTCTATTAGCCAAGATTTGCACTTTTTATTAAGATTTCATCTCTTTTGCTTTCTCATATGAAAGCAGATTGCACATATTGCTATTGACATGATTAGCAAAAATGACAATAACAAAAACAGAAAACATATTATAAGCCATTTTATGGAGAATAAAACTTTTACTGGCTAAATAAATTAGTTACAAACTTTTACCCCAAATAAAAGCATTTTTATACACCAATGTCTCCTTGGAAAGAGCACTGTAAAAAGCCTCTAATTCTTCCATTTGTTTTCTGTTACATCACAACTAAAACAGATTTACACAGGGAATAAGGGGGCTTTGTTGAGGTTCCTTACCCCTGGCCATGAATTGCCAAAAATTGTTTCAAATTCTTTCTAAGGTCATGTAAGAGTGTGATTGAAGCCTATGTTAGTGGAAGTAAACAGAATAAAACCAGTGCATAACTGTACACTCAATATGGCAGATTGGCCAGGCAAGTTCCTGAGCATGAAAACTAGTTTCTGAGTGCAATTTTCTTCAGATTGAGCCAGTTTATAAGGAGGGTAGCAACATTTAACCTATTGGTGTAAATGATGGACAAACATTTACAAATTAATTAGATTATGTACTTCTCCCTATACATTTTTTCAAATTATTACTATGTCTATGAATGCCAGGAAACATTAGTAGTAGGCATAGTCTGTACCAGCAAATTTATGCCAAAAGAGAGGTTCTATTGTTATAGTGTATTTTGTTGTTCAACTTTCTGGATGATACTGTGCCAAGTCTTTCTTTAGAGTCACTTCTGGCCCCCTTACCCATTACTCCCTGGCATTATTGCACACATTGATTTGTAGCCTTTTTTGTTTTGGCCTGCTGGCTGAATCAGGTGTTATTTGAAAAATGCAGGTCCAGAGGTAAAAGGGAATGCCTGTAACACATCTATCTCTAGGCTTTCCTCCAAAATAAGTGTGAATTCATATTCTTTTCCTTGTATGTTTTGGTCCACTCACACAGATTTCTTTAAAGTTGCCACCTGTATTTGTAAGACTAGCAAGCAATAAGAAATGCTATTAGCATAACATAAAATGTTAAAAGAGGAAGGAAAACTGGGAGACAATAAGAAACTGAACAAATAAAAAACAGAGAAAGATTGCATTGATATAAATTTCTGTTTAGCTTCATCATCCTACAGTTCATGCCTTGAAACTAGAAACCAATCAATTCCAATTATCTTCGCTATGGTCTTTGACAACTCCAGACTATAAATAAGGTCATTATATCAGTACATGTTCTGGTGGATCACCACTTAATTACGAGCCACTGTGTACAATTAAATAATAAAATAGCTTGTCTCTTGGGATTGTGGATGCTCCATCACTGGAGTTTTTCAACAATAGACTGGACAACTATTTGACTGTTTTTGTGTAAGGCTCCTGCCTTCAGCAGGACGTTGGACTAGAAGACCTTCAAGGTCCTTTCCAGCCCTGAAATTCTATGTGCCTTACACAATTGTTGAGGGCTGTGAGAGTTTTGTGAGTGTAATATCAGCTTTTCATGCCATATGGGAATGGTTTAACTTAATATCTCTCAATCTCTGAGTTAATCTACAATATATGGCAGGTGTCAGCAGCCATATAGACTGCCTCCAGCATACTATTGGAGGTCCTATATTTCTGGAATTTCTCAGAAAGGCAGTGAATCTTCAGTAGCATCAGGTTTGGTGTGAAATATATTATATCTAATATACAATGTTTTAATTTTGGGTCCCTAGCCTTACTTATTCTTAGCACAATTTTTAACGTACTTAGAATAACTGCAGATAGTCCTTGACTTATGACCAGAATTAAGATCATAAGACATGGTAGTTATTAAGCAAGGCTGTTGATCCTGCTCTTCCCATGCAGTCATCAAGTAACCACATGGATCATTAAGTGGAGCATGGGGTGTAGTGCAGCACCTCCCAACTTATACATAGCCTGCCCCTGTTCTTCCAGGGATGCTCCCACCCCAAGGGAGCCTTTGCATAGTTTCCATTCCTGCTGGGTCACACACACTCTTGGGCCACTTCCCCTCCATCATGCCTCACTCCACTTATTTTTTCCAAAAATTAGCTTTGGGAAAGAGAAGCTACATGCCCTTCCTATACAGAGTTGCATGGTGCTGTCCAGAAGCAGGTGTCATTTTGGTTGTGACTGCAATTATTGGGTCATTTGTGGATGCCCCCAAAATAATATCTGCTTCTGAGACACTCTGTATAGAAAGGCTGCACAGTGGACCTGCCGTTTCTTTTTCTCCAATCTTTGGAAAAGGTGAGTGAAGCAAGGCAGTAGGATGGAGGAGGCCTAAGGGTATGGAACCCAGTGAGGCAGGATGCAATCCCAGGGTCTGTGAGGACCACCTGGGTAAGAGGAAGGCCCAAGAGACCCAGAGGTTGCTTGACATAGTCCAGCAAATAATGGAAGCCATTGTATGGGATTACCTACTAAATTATCTACTAAAGCTCTTGGATGTAAAAGAAAGAGTCAGACAGACAGGCATTTACAGGTAATTAGTTGGCAGAAGGGACACAATATATTCACCAGTTCTTAAAAAGCAGTTAGGGTTAGGCATATGATGGTCGTGCCATGGTTTCAGTAGAGAAAGAGACACACATTGAACCTTAGAAACATTCCATATGGCAACTTAATTGTAAACATTGTGTTCTAAATACTATTTGGGAAGTCAAAGAGCAGAATGTTGTCACTCTTCTTAATTTGGATTTTTCAAAGTAAGGATGTTGAATGTTTTCTGGAGGGGAGACACCATTGGTCTGCATTCCAAATATAGCAAGTATTTCATAAACCATATTAATTAAAATATAGGTGGCTCCTGCTTAACTTTGGTAATTGGGACTGTTTTACATTTACAACCACATCATTTAGTGATGGTAATTGGGGCTGGCAATTCCATTGTTAAGTAATGTGGTTGTTAAGCATGACATCACATGACTGTGCCAACGTATGATGGCAGTTGCAACTGTCCCAACTGCTGTTGTTAGCCAAATCCTGCACAGTTGTTTGATTGTCACTTGATTGTCATTTGCAATCTCCTGTCAGTTTTCCCATTGACTTTGCTTGTTGGAAACTGATAGAGAAGGTCACAAATGGAGAACTCATGATTATGGGATGTTGTGACATCATAATTGTGAACCAGTTGCCAAGTACCTGAATCACAATCATGTGGCTGTGGGGAACACTGTAATGGTCATAACTATAAGAATAAATCCCCTTTGTGGTCATTCGGTGAGGACAACCTCTAAAAATTAACTTCCTTACCCTCTGGCCATCTCTTTAATGCTTTCCTTGCTTCTTACCAGATGATAACAATCTCTTGGGACTGACAAGAAGGTTTCTGCAGGAATGTGTGTGTGTGTGTGTGCATGCGTGCGAGTATACCATGATCTTCGAGTCTCTGCTTTAGCAAATATGCCAATCTTTCAGCCCAGGCAGGTTTTAAGGTAAGGAATTAAAGGATTACACTCTCCTGTTTTCTGTGTGTTTTTGTCTGGAGATGCAGTGGCTGGAAACGTATCTTGGCCAGGGCCAGGGCCAGGGCCAGGGCCAGGGCCAGGGCCAGGGCCAGGGCCAGGGCCAGGGCCAGGACACTGGTTATTAAATAATGCTGCATGTAAACCTTAGCCACACCAGAGCAGACATTTGAGAACATTCCTATTCTAAAAGCTTCTTTGTTATAATCTGGAATTAATAAAAAGCAAAGGAGAAATCCTTAAGCTAAAAGGGCTGTCCTTTTAAATAGCTTTAAGTTCTGTAGGCCAAACCATAAATTTATTTTTGTCTTAGAGGCAAAACAGTCATTTCAGCAAAGTCCTATTACAGTCTCTGGATCCCCCACAATTTCTTTGTGCACCATTTTAAAAGTATCAATGAATAAGTCCATCCACTCCTGCCGCTCATGTCCAGTGGAAAACTTGGCTTTTTCGGCAGTATAGGCCAAGGTGGCCACCAGTTGGGTATACATGCTGGGATCCTGGATCTCCCTCGTGGAGTTCAGGAACTGGGCGATCATAGGTTTGTTGCTGGGCAAAGTTATCTCGACCTCCACAGGGCGGAAAGTAACTGGGTACCTCCCATCTGCAAGTGAGTGTCAAAAGAATATTTTCAGGGCTATGCTCTGATTTCAGCTCCTGCTGGTTTTCTATACTGATAATGGTGCTGAATTCCTGGCCAGTGAATTTAAATATGGTAGTCCCTGGATAATACCTTCCCCAGAGCCCTGTATGCTATAGTTTGTCAGGGCCATAAAAAGTCCTTTTATATCTTCCAAGGCATTTTAAAATAACTTTAGTGCTTTTAAAACTTCATATTGTTTATTCTGCTGCTGGTTTTAATGTGATCTTATGTGCTGCAGTTATAATTTCTTTGAGATAATGCAATTATTGGGACATTTAAAAGTTAACAAGCAAAAATAAACATTTTAAAGTAGCCGAAATTTCTACTACTATTTAAACAGGAGCACTTCATATAGATATTTAGCCAGAAATCCAAATAGGCAGTAATGTTAGTCTGTTACAGCACAGACAATGAAGAATGTTGTAGTTCCTTAAAGATTATCAAAAGAGTAATGGAATTTTGTGGACCACAGTAAATGGACACTAGTCCACCAGCACCCATGTCACAGATAGGTAACATGGTGTCTATTGGTGCCAGGCTGCCTATAAGACCCTTTAAGAGATCAGCAGAGCCTCAATTTATAGTAAGTTCCAGAAAGTTCAGGTTCAATTCAGTTTGATTTTATTTTTACAATGGATATGTTAATATTGATTTGTTGTTGTTGTGTCTTTTTATTTATGACTAGCTATACTCAGCCATGCGTTACTGTGGCCGTCTGGTTAAATGGCCAACCAATCTGTGTGTAGATTGGTTGGCCATTTAACCTGCACACCTGCACACATACACACAACCACCATATAACCCCCAACCTACCTACCTACTGTATTTCTCCCTTTCTATCTATCCCTCTACCTACCTACCTATCGTATTTCTCCCTCTCTATCCCTCTACCTATCTACCTACTGTATTTCTCCCTCTCTCTCTATTCTTCTACCTACTTACCTACCTACCTACCTACCTACTGTATTTCTCCCTATCTATCTATACACCTATCTACCTACCTACCTACGGTATTTCTCCCTCTCTGTCTATCCCTCTACTTACCTGCCTACTGCATTTCTTCCTTTCTCCCTCTACCTACCTACCTACCTACCTACCTACCTACCTACCTACCTACCTACCTACCTACTGTATTTTTCCCTCTCTATCTATCCCCCTATCTACCTACCTACCTACTGTATTTCTCCCTCTCTATCTATCCCTCTACCTACCTACTGTATTTCTCCCTATCTATCCCCCTACCTACCTACCTACCTACCTACCTACTATATTTCTTCCTTTCTCCCTCTACCTACCTACCTACCTACCTACCTACCTACCTACCTACCTACCTACCTACCTACCTACTGTATTTCTCCCTCTCTATCACCCTACTTACCTACCTACCTACCTACCTACCTATCTATCTACCTACCTACTGTATTTCTCCCTCTATCTATCCCTCTACCTACCTACCTACCTACCTACCTACCTACCTACCTACCTACCTACCTACCGTATTTCTCCCTCTCTATCACCCTACCTACCTACCTACCTACCTACTGTATTTCTCCCTCTATCTATCCCTCTACCTACCTACCTACCTACCTACCTACCTACCTACCTACCCACCCACCCACCCACCCACCCACCCACCCACCCATCCATCCATCCATCCATCCATCTACCTACCTACTATATTTCTTCCTTTCTCCCTCTACCTACCTACCTACCTACCTACCTACCTACCTACCTACCTACCTACCTACCTACCTACCTACCTTATTTCTCCCTCTCTATCTATCCCTCTATCTACCTACCTACTGTAATACAATAATACAATAGCAGAGTTGGAAGGGACCTTGGAGGTCATCTAGTCCAACTCCCTGCCTAGGCAGGAAGCCCTATACCCATGATGGCGAACCTATGGCATGGGTGCCACAGGTGGCACACCGAACCATTTCTTAGGGCATGCGAGGCATTGCCCTGTCAGCTTCAGTGTGTATGTGTGCCCTGGTCAGCTGATTTAGGCCTTGGTCAGCTGATTTAGGCCTTCTTTTGAGGCCATTTTTTGCCCTCTGGAGGTGGGGGAAGGCTGTTTTCACCCTCCCCAGGCTCCTATAAAGCCTCTGGAACCTGGGGAGGACGTAAAAAGCATGCCAAATGCAGGGGGTCATGCACATAACATTATGGATGTGGCACACCTGTGCACATCGCCCCTGCACTCCCCCTGCTTTTGGCACGCGAGCCAAAAAAGTTTAGCCATCACTCCCTATACTATATCATTTCAGACAAATGGCTATCCAACATCTTCTTAAAGACTTGCAGTGTTGGGGCATTCACAACTTCTGGAGCCAACTTCTGTTCCACTGATTAATTGTTCTAACTGTCAGGAAATTCCTCCTCAGTTCTAAGTTGCTTCTCTCCTTGATTAGTTTCCACCCATTGCTTCTTGTTCTGCCCTCAGGTGCTTTGGAGAATAGTTTGACTCCCTCTTCTTTGTGGCAACCCCTGAGATATTGGAAGGCTGCTATCATGTCTCCCCTAGTCCTTCTTTTATTAAACTGTATTTCTGCCCCCCCTCTCTCTATGGGCCACCTGGGAGTTTGCTATCCTCTGTGCCTTGCCTTGGCCCTTTTAGGCCTCCGTACAGTGTTCTTGAGGAAATGACTGTTGGAAATGCCAGGTGGGTGGGGCTACAGGGAGATGAAAACATGATCAGTGGGTACATTTTACATTTGTGTACCTTGCACATGACACACGTGTGTTAGGCACAAAATGAGTAGGTATTCTATTATTGGAAGTCCTTGTGAACATTGTGTGAAAAATTGAGGTAAATCGGTCCAGTAGTTTTTGAGATTAGTGGATTCGTACAAACTATTTTACATTTTTATTTATATAGATACACTACAGAGTGTACATGTTTATGAAAGGCATTAATACGATGAGTAAACAAGGCTGAAAATGTGGTTGTTTGATCAGATGAATGTATTTGTCCTCTGCCCAGGCTGCTTTCTCCTGAACCCATACTTGATTTCGCTGAATCCCTTGATCCAGATGGGGAGCACCTTATCCTTCCCCACTGATGGCCCATCAGTCTTTTCTATTCATTGCAAAGAGATGGAGATCCAGGACTTTAGGACTAAGCTGACTACAACATGTACAAGTTCTATTGTTCCTTTAAATGAAGACATGAAGGAAATTTGTGTTCTCTTACGGTCTTTGAAACAATTATTCTTGAACAAAGGAAAATAACAAAGGAGCAATATTAATGATTTATGGTGTATTATTAAAGGTTTCTGGCATGCAAACTCCAACATCAAATATTTAGGAAAATGGGAGCTTACAAAGTGTACAGCAAGTCAATAAAAGGTGGAACATTTTCAGAGGCAGCAATGGTTAAGATTGGTCACTGGAAAGATTAGGACAAGTTCACTGGAATTCAGACAATAATGATATCGTATCCCATTTTAAAGCAATAATTATAAGGACAGTAATCAGGCATTGTTGAAGAGATAATGTAAAACTAGAACAATATAAGGTTGCATTGCCCGAGACTCCATTAACTTTGAAAATGTATTTTGAGCAGATACATAAGATCTATACCATCCAACAAGACCTGGATTTATGATTATTTGGAGGAGAATGTGAAAACAAAGTCACGATCAGATTTATGCTAAAAATACCCAGAATGGAAGTACAGTAAAAGACTTGCATCCCAGCTTTAAATTTTTGCTACTCTAAATTATTATAAATAGTTGTACTGGAAAAACTTTTGCTCATAGAACAGGAGTATCAAACTTGATTTCACTGAGGGCTGCATCAGGGTTATATTTGACCTCAGTGGGCTGGGTGGGTGTGGCTGGGGTAGGGGTGGCCAGAGTGGGCATGGCCAGCTCAACATCACTTGTGTCAGGGGCACCTGTGATGGCCCAGGCGGAGCTGGGGGGGCATTGTCTTCAGCGGAGGAAGGCAAGACCAGGGAGATTGTCAAAACTTTGTCTTCCAGGAGTCTTGCTGTCTCTCTCAGGCCACGTGGAGGATCTCCAGAAGGGGGTGCAGGCTGTCCGGAGCCTTAGGCAGTGGAGGGCAAGCACCCAGCCTGGCCCTCAAGCTCCCAGACACCAGGACCCCACAGCCCAGCCCAGCCCTACTTCCCTGAGGGGATGCCTGCCTGCATTTACCTCCTCCTTGAGGCTGCTGCTGCTCTTCTCGCTCTCCTTGGCCAGCTTGCTCATAGTGTGTGTGGGAGGGCAAAGTATATGGGTCAGAGGAAGGCCCACACCCTCTTCACACAAGGAGACTAGGCATTGTAACCAAAGCACCCTTGGCAATAGGGTAGGAGACCACCAGGAGAGAAGGAGTCAAGGGGATGGCAAAAGGGCAGCAGGGCTGCTGGTGGCCAAGTGCTAAGGCAGGACCTTCATTCCCTCCCTCCCTCCCTTCCTTCTTCCTTCTCCTTTCTTCTTCCTTTCCCTCTTCCTTCCCCCCCCCCTCCCTTCTTTCCTTCCTTCCACATGTAGCCCCTCAAGTTCTGTTTTTTTCTGGCAGAGGGCTGCAGGAGGCCATCATGGTCCAAAATAGAGCCTGGGAGGCCATGCATGCGCCCCGAGCTCCATTTTCTCTGGCAGAAGCACCGCGGGCCTTGAGTTTGACACCCCTGTCATAGAACATAAACTGCAGGATAGTGAGCTTAATTCTTTTAAATTGATTTTAAAAAATCATTGCTAAACACTGGAAAGCAATTCAAAGACATTTGTTCTAAACACTGATATGCAATTTGTGAGTGAAATTGAACTATCATTTTGAGGGGAAGATTTAAAGAGTTTGTGCATCACTCCAGTATTAATATCTTTTTATTTAATTATTTGAAGTCTTGATTATTTTTATTCTAATTTGTTGATAGCTGTGCAATTTTAATGTCTATATTGATAAATAAGAAACTATTTTATAAAACTTAAAAAAGAACCAGATCACACACATTATCTTTTTGTACTACAATAAGTAAGTACGGAAGCCTGTGGAAAATTACAATGTTTTAAAATTATATCTATGGGGAAAAAGCTATCTTTTTATTTTCATCTAGCCGTTTGAGGGAAGCTATGCAATTTCTAAATCAACATTTGGAGGTTTATTCCTCATTAATGTTGTTGAGAAAAAGAGACAGAGGAAGAATGACATTGAAATAGAGACTCCTGGGCTGTTACCCAGCAGTGGAAAGGAAACTCAATCAATTAATTGATTAGAATTGTCAGCATCAGGATTTAACCAATTTTGAATGTGTCAAAACATAAACCAGCATTTGATACTGATGATTAATGGCAATTTCCCCCAGTGTTTCTATTAAGACCTTTGCTTTCTTATGGTTAGTCTCTGGGCCAAGATTAGGTTGCTATTCTCAAAAGGAGCATCAGAAGAGGTTTTTATGCTTTGAGAAACTACTGTATGAGAAAACGTGGGATATTTACAACATATCCATAAAGCAGAATAACTATAATACAAGAATGTACCTACCTGCAGAATTAAACATTAAGAGGGAATAACATTTAGAATGATGTAAAATATGAGTTAGAACACCTATTCTTTGTTTAGCTCAGAATTCTTTTACATACTACAGTTAAATTGGAAAGTGGAAGGGGAAAGAGGATCATAGTTCAAATCATTTTTGTTTTACCTGTTTGGCAGGGCAGTTCAGGGCAGACAATCTGAGGATCTAAAAAAGGAGTAAAAAATACTTGATGGACATCATTCAGACCACATTTAGCTTACAACTACAACAGTATGCAATGTATACATATCAACAATTAGGCAGGATATTGAAAATATTAAGTGTTAAACTAGTGCAACCAAGAGAAGCTAATTAATCATTTTTCTTGGGCCATTTATGATTCAAAATGATCTTCCATGCAGGGACAATGACATGTTGGCCTAGGAACCTTTCCCCTTTTGGCATGAAAGTGAAGCAAAGGGATTAAGAGAATACTCCATCATTAACAACAAACCAATTGAATCTCATTTTCATTAAGGATGACAGCCTAATCAAGTGTCAGAGTGTAAAAGTAGTATTCAGACTCACTCTAACATTGGCAATGACTACATTGATCAATCTTTGAACACTGCCCTTTAAGACTTTACTAGTGGGTACAAAATATCGTGAGTCTGTGCTTTGTGCTGCACAGGCCTTTTTAATTAAACTGCATTAGCAAATGCAGTTTTCTTCATAGTGAACTATGAATGTAGTTTGGTATGAACATTTAACAGATTAACAGTGTTGGAAGGGACCTTGCAGGTCATGCAGGAAAACCTACATCTGCCTCTACATAGGAAAATGGAAATGAAAGCCTTGGTGCTGGACCAGAGCAATCCCTACTGGCCATTCCTTCCAATTCTGAGTATCACTAGACCTTAACAGTTGCTACTTTTTAAAATGGAGATGCCAAATGTATGAAAACTATGACATTCCATATTACTTTTTTGCAATTAGTCTTAGTGAAGCTTGCATTGACTGACCTGGACAGAGTTCAATCTCTATTTTGTCAAGGAACTCTTCGGCCACTAAATCAGTGAACACTTTCATTCTTTGGACTCTGTCTTTGTCATTACAAGCAATTGCTTTCAGAGTCTCTGATTCTTCATCTACATTGAACATGTCTCCAATCCCAATGGCATTGACCACAACATTTCCATCACAGAGGGCTTGTAAGTTTGAGTCTTTATCTCGAGGGTCATGACGTCCATCAGTCACCACCACAGCAAACACCCGGGCTTTATCTCTCCGGCTTTCTTTGATGAGTGTTTCATAGGCAAACTGAAGTGCAGAGGGAGTCCAGGTGCCCCCTGCAATCCACTCCAGTTTTTTCACTGCTTCTTTGAAACTAGAGAGTGAGTCAATGCGCTTATCATTGAGCTGGATGGCTTCAAAGGTCCCCTTATGACTGTACTGTACCACTCCAACACGGGCACCTGCCAGGAAAATAAGATCAGTCATAATTCCTAGATTTTGATATTCTATTTTCCCTTCATCACAGTGATCTCTAACCCCTAGCCTGTTTGAATGCAGATTCACATATGTACTGGGCCAATGATTTGAAATCATTTTTAGAGGCCATTAATACAGTTACTGTAAAATAATGCTCAGAAAAAGTATCATTTTTTTATCTTTAGGGAAAGGGATGGTTCCCAAGTCAAATAACAATTGACACTGACATAATGTCATATCTCAAATGGCGGCCACAAAGACATCAGTTGCCATTGATATTGCCCTCTAGAACAGACCTAAAAGGACATTTTGGATCTTCTTTGTATTGATGACACCACTGGAGGCTCTTCTACTGTATCATCTTTCCCTTAAGAGCAGCACTAATGAAGTAGAAAACCAACTGCTCCAATGAAGCTTCCAATGCACATAGAGGTTGATCAGAAAGGTCTGTGGATATGTTAGAAAAAACTGAGTCCAAATAGAGATTTTTCTATATATTCTTTTTTCAAATTAGACCAGTGTGGAATATTGGTGGGTCAAGATAGCACATATTTGCAATAGTGACATGGATCAGATATTGCTTCCTATGTAACAATTAATTAGTGACTGAAATCATCATACAAGTATCGGACACCATTGCACCTATGGAGAATATTCAGCTGTAAAAAGAAATCATCAACCCCTCCTCAAGAGACCTTCCCTGGACCCAGCATTGTTGATTAATTATCGTCCGGTCTCCAACCTTAGTTTTCTTTCTAAGGTTGTAGAGAGTGTGGTAGCACAACAATTCCCCTGACACCTGGAGGAAATCGTCTATCTAGACCCACGCCAGTCCGGCTTCCAGCCTGGGCACAGCACAGAGACGGCATT
This sequence comes from Rhabdophis nuchalis, assembly GCA_039707465.1. Taxonomy (NCBI): domain Eukaryota; kingdom Metazoa; phylum Chordata; class Lepidosauria; order Squamata; family Natricidae; genus Rhabdophis; species Rhabdophis nuchalis. The sequence goes on along the minus strand of CM077643.1, from coordinate 222,641,736 downwards.
GGTCGCGTTGGTAGATGATCTCTGGAGGGCCAGGGATAGGGGCTGTTCCTCTATCCTGGTCCTATTAGACCTCTCAGTGGCTTTCAATACCATCGACCATGGTATCTTATAGCACCGGCTGGAGGGTTTGGGATTGAGAGGCACCGTATTGCAGTGGGTCTCTTCCTACCTCTCTGACCGGTCACAATTTGTGTTGACAGGAGGGCAGAGGTCAACTTCGAGGCCCCTCACATGTGGGGTGCCTCAGGGGTCGGTTCTCTCACCCTTCCTGTTCAACACCTATATGAAGCCGCTGGGCGAGACCATCCGTGGTTTCGGGGTAGAGTACCATCAGTATGCTGATGATACTCAGTTGTACATCTCTACCCCTAACCACTCCAACGAGGCCGTTGAAGTGATGTCTCAGTGTCTGGAGGCCGTACGGTTCTGGATGGGGAAGAACAAGCTTCAGCTCAACCCGTCCAAGACCGAGTGGCTGTGGTTTCCGGCGTCCCGATATAGCTAGTTAGTTCCATCTCTGGCTATCGGGGGCGAGTCATTAGCCCCCGCAGAAAGGGCCTGCAACTTGGGTGTCCTCCTGGATTCACGGCTGTCCCTGGATGACCATGTGACAGCCGTGGCCAGGGGGGCTTTTTATCAGGTTTACCTGATATGCCAGTTGCGCCCCTTTCTAGATCGGGATGCCCTACGCATCAAGCCCTTGTTATGTCTCGCCTGGACTACTGCAATGCTCTCTACATGAGGCTCCACTTGAGATGCACCAGGAGACTTCAGCTGGTGCAGAATGTGGCCGCACGGGGGATTCTGGGAGTCTCACGGTACTCCCGGGTAACACCTCTCCTGCGCGAGCTGCACTGGCTGCCTGTGGTCTTCCAGGTGCGCTTCAAGGTGTTAATTACCATCTTCAAAGTGCTCCATGGCACGGATCCTGGCTACTTGTGAGACCGCTTCCTACCACACACCTCCCTTCGACCTGTCCGCTCCCACAGGGAGGGCGTCCTCAGGGTGCTGTGTGCTGGTCAATGCCGGTTGGCGACTCTCAGGGGAAGGGCCTTCTCTGTGGCGGGTCCGGCCCTCTGGAATGACCTGCCCCCCGATCTTCGCACCATTGCTGACCTACATCTCTTCCGTAGGATGCTTAAAGCGCATTTTTTCCATCTGGCCAGCCTGGCATAGTTTAAGGGTTTAATTTTAAAGTTAATATTTTAGTGGTCTTAATTTTTCTTAGCACAGATTTTACTATTTAATTCCATTTTATATTATATGTATGTGTTGTGGTTTTTACTTTTTCTGTGCACCACCCTGAGTCCTACCACGGAGAATAGGGCAGTATATAAATTTGAAAAATAATAAAAAAAATAAAATAATCAGTCACTGACCTGTCTCAGATTTTGGATCTTTAGCAATGGACCCTATCCTGCTCACCACATTGATAACAAAATTTTTCTCCAGAGAAAAGTTGGTATAGCCGATACTCTCTGAACTGTCTATGACAAAGACAATGTCCAATGGACCACACCGCTTCTCACAATCTATGAAAAAGGAAGACAAAATAGTAAGGAGCAGTACCATAAAATGAGTCCAGAACTATAAAAACAATGCACTGCAAATAACTGAGAAGTATTTTAAAGTATGGAGCCTCCTGAAGCCTATTTGAATACTGCACATGTGAACAAACCAGGGGCTACCATTTTGAGTGGTTGCTAAACTAGCTTTCCCCAACCTGGCATTCTCTAAATATGTTGGCCTGTTCCCCCTATTCTCCTCAGCCAACATGGCCAATAAGAATGGTGAGAGATAGTCATGCGAGAGCACTAGAATACAAAATGCAGAAAGTCAAGCAATACCATAGATTATCCAGGCCATATGTCCCCAGGCAAAGCTGTGCTTCTAAACTGTCCCTTCCAACATAGTCTAAAGCTTGGCATTTGGAAGCTTAAGCTCCAGGTACAGCTAAATGCTGGATCGCATTAATTAAGCAGCTTGGTCAGGCATTGTTATTTCACAGTGAATAATGATGTCAATTCAGATCCCAGAAAAAAAAAGTAAAAGTACAGTCTTTCACTTAGAAATGCATCCTTTCTAAGTTAATGGCCACCCATCCATGGTAACTGTGACCACTTCTGCCTATTTGCAATGAAGTAAAAACAAATCTATTGATTAGAGTCATCTAAGAGGATCTGCAAATTCTTTTGATGTAAGGGCTACTAGTCCTACCCTAAAGTGTCCAAAATTAGCCTAGCCATCAAATAACTGAAGGACACTATGATATGATGGCAACTTTCCCCTATCAAAATAGTATAATTTCCCCCTTCTCAGAGAACCCTTCTGCTCTAAATGAAGATCATGCAAAGACTCCGAACAAACCACAGCAGCCACAGGTCTCTCTGATGTAGGTCATCACATCACAGTCCTATCAATGACAACAACAACTATTATGTATGCAAGAGATACACGGGCAACAGCAGATTATTATAAATATTATACAGTAATGTGCATTCCAATGTTCCATTATTGTAACATTATAAGTCCACAAATATCTGCCTATCTTCAACAAAACATGATCAGAGAGTACATGCATTAAAATATATATAAAACAAAATCAACTTCTGATTATAATTTCTATTATGCCAAATAGTGTGAAGCAGCATTTGCTGTGCTTTTTCATAGCTCACAACTAATTATCACTGATACAAGAAAGGCAGCAAAGTGACCAAAGTGAGTATGCAGTATAAGAAATGTTCTTGACTTACAGTTAGGCCAGGATCTCCAGGACGACCAGGGTCACCCTAGAAAAGAAGATGATGGAATCCATCTTTCAAAGATTTCAGGATGTAAGAAAAATAATATATCCACTTGCAATATATTTTTAATATTCAATAGCTAGCTTTTGGAAATATAACTGTTGCTTTAAATAAGTAGAACTAAGGCAGGAGAGCATAGAAAATGTGTCATGGCATGTATAAAAATGCATCATTCAGAAACTTAAGAATGATTGTGAATGATGTCACAGTTTGCTGATTAATTACTTAGGAAAAGATTTGTTTTGAACATGAACATGTGGTTTAAGCATAAATCTATTTCTGTGTATACCATATTTTTTGGAGTATAAGACACACCAGAGTATAAGACACACTAAGGTTTTGAAGAGGCAAATTACAAAAAAAAGTAGATAGGTAGATAGAGGGATAGAGAGGGAGACAAAGAGAAATACAGTAGGTAGGTAGGGAGAGAGAGAGTAGGTAGGTAGGTAGATAAATGAATAGAGAGAGAGAAATATATATAGAGAAAGAGAAATATAGTAGGTAGGTAGGGAGAGAGTGTGTGTGTGTAGGTAGGTAGGTAGGTAGGTAGGTAGGTAGGTAAAGGGGGGAGAGAGAAATACAGTAGGTATGTAGGGGGAGAGAGTGTGTGTGTAGATAGAGGGATAGAGAGATAGAAATAGAGAGAGAAATACAGTAGGTAGGTAGGGAGAGAGAGAGAGTGTGTGTGTGAAGGTAGGTGAGTAGGTAAGGGAGGGGAGAGAAATACAGTAGGTATGTATCGAGAGACAATGTGTGTGTAGATAGGTAGGTAGAGGGATAGAGAGAGAGAAATAGAAAGAGAAATACAGTAGGTAGGTAGGGAGAGAGAGTGTGTGTGTAGGTAGGTAGGTAGATAAAGGAATAGAGAGAGAGAGAGAGAATAGAGAGAGAAAGAAATACAGTAGATAGGTAGGGGGAGAGAGGGTAGGTAGGTAGATAAAGGAATAGAGAGAGAGAGAGAGAGAGAGAGAGAAATACAGTAGGTAGGTAGAGAGAGTGAGAGAGAGTAGGTAGGTAGGTTGATGTTTCCAGGTGTATTTATCCATGTCCTGGAGAAGGAAATCGCTGACAAACCTTAAGACTTGGTTTCTGCTGGCATAGAAACAGTTAAAGAGCCTTCCGAAAGGGGGGGGGGGAACCTCCCCCAAACTGCCCGTTTCTCCATGAAAATGGGGCCTGTTTTTTCAAATAAAAAGCATGACGAGACTTGGGGGGGCTTGCAGAGTACTCCTGGGGGGGTGAGGGGGTCAAAATGAGCAAAAACCCTGGCCATTTATCGCAAAAATGGGCCATTTTTGTGTCAAATAAATTGCATGCATAGCCCTATGGAGGCTTACAGAGTGCTGCTGAGGGCTGGGGGGGGGGACGGCCCATTTAGGCTAATTTCTGTCCTCCCCAGCCCCCAGGAGCTCTCTGGAAGCCTCCATAAGGATAGGCACAGCCAGTTTAGTGAAGGGGGCGGGGTTCCAGGAGGCAAAAAATGCTGTATTCGATGTATAAGATGCACCCAGATTTTCAGCCTCTTTTTAGAGGAAAAAAGGTGTGTCTTATATTCCAAAAATACGGTACATAGCAAACAGATAGAAAGTCTCACTGATTTGATTATTTTTTATACAAATGAGAAATGGTAGCAGATATGAGAGTAATGAGATGGTTCTGATTGAGGGGCTGAATGTGTTTTGGTAGAGCCAAAAATGGTTCTTGGGAATAAATTAGATATAAATAGGAACAGAGTAATAGAAATATGACAAAATGACAGAGTGCTTCTGATGCAACTTTGTGTTCAAAGAACAAGGAAATGGGGGAGGAGGGGCGCTCAGTATATAACTTCCTCTCCTTGAAATCCTGAGGTAAGCTCTAAATTAAAGGGAAACGGACATCTAATAATAATAAATAATAATAAATCTAATTTGTAGACCGCTCCCTCTCCCCGAAGGGACTCGGAGCGGTGCACAGGGGAATTAAAAACATACAAACATAAATACATCATAAATATATATAAAATCAGATTAAACAATTTATCCCTGCGCTAAAACCCCAAAATACTAAAAACTAAACCCCTTAAGAACCCAATTAAAACAATAAACAGATGACTAACCTAGGCCGGCCAAGCAGAAAAAGTGCGTTTTTAATTTTTGACGGAAGGAGCGGAGATCCGTAGTTGTTCTAATTTCGGGGGCAGGTCGTTCCAGAGGGTCGGGCCCGCCACAGAGAAGGCCCTTCCCCTGGGCGCCGCCCGCTGGCATCGCCTAGTGGATGGCACCCGGAGAAGTCCCTCTCTGTGGGAGCAAATCGGCCGCAGGGATGTATGGGGCAGGATGCGATTCTGCAGATAGCTAGGTCCCGTGCCATGGAGCGCTTTAAAGATGATGACCAACACCTTGAAGCGCACCCGAAAGATGACAGGCAGCCAATGCAGCTCGCGCAGGAGCGGTGTTACATGGGAAAATCTAGAGGTTCCCATAACTGCCCGCGCGGCTGCATTCTGGACAAGCTGAAGCCTTCGGGTGCACCTCAAGGGGAGCCCCATGTAGAGAGCATTGCAGTAGTCCAGTTGGGATGTCACGAGGCATTAGTGACTGTGCAGAGGGCATCCCGATCCAATAGGGGACGCAACTGCCGTACCAGGCGAACCTGGTAAAACGCCCTCCTGGCCACGGCTGTCACTTAATAATAATAATAATAATAATATTTAATTTTGTATACCGCGTCCTCTCCCCAAGGGGACTCGGAGCGGTGCACAGGGAAATTAAAACATATAAAAATATATACAAACAATAAATACAATAAATAAAAGCAGATTAAATTGATCGTCCCTGCGCTAAAACCCCCATTAAAACTAAATTCTCTAAACACCCCAGAGGTAGAGACTAACCAAGGCCGGCCAGACAGAAAAAGTGTGTTTTCAGTTTTCGACGGAAGGAGTGGAGGTCCGTAGTTGTTCTAATGTCGGGGGGGAGGTCGTTCCAGAGGGCTGGGCCCGCCACAGAGAAGGCCCTTCCCCTGGGCGTCGCCCGCTGACACAGTCTAGTGGACGGCACCCGGAGAAGTCCCTCTCTGTGGGAGCGGATCGGCCGTGAGGATGTATGGGGCAGGATCCGATCCCGCAGATAGCTAGGTCCCGAGCCATGGAGCGTTTTAAAGATGACAACCAGCACCTTGAAGCGCACCCGAAAGACGACAGGCAGCCAGTGCAGCTCGCGCAAGAGCGGTGTTATATGGGCGTACCTTGCGGTCCCCATTATTGCTCGCGCGGCTGCATTCTGGACCAGCTGAAGTCTTCGGGTGCACCTCAAGGGGAGCCCCATGTAGAGAGAGTTACAATAGTCCAGTCGGGATGTCACGAGAGTATGAGTGACTGTGCAAAGGGCATCCCGATCCAATAGGGGGCGCAACTGGCGAACCAGGCGAACCTGGTAAAACGCCCTCCTAGCCACGGCTGTCACTTGATCTTCCATGGACAGCCGGGCATCCAGGAGGACACCCAAATTGCGCGCCCCATCCACAGGGGCAAGATGTTCGCCCCCTATGGCCAGCGATGGAGTGAGCTGGTTGAATCGGGCGGCCGGAAACCACAGCCACTCAGTCTTGGTCGGGTTGAGCCTGAGTCCGTTACTTCCCATCCAGATCCGCACGGCTTCTAGGCACTGGCACATCACCGCTACGGCATCGTTGGGGTGGTTTGGGGTAGATATATACAGCTGAGTGTCATCAGCGTAGAGATGGTACTCTACCCCAAAACCACGGATGATCTCACCCAGCGGCTTCATGTATGTGTTGAACAGGAGAGGCGAGAGGACCGACCCCTGAGGCACCCCACATGTGAGGGGTCTCGAGGTCGACCTCTGCTCTCCTGCCAACACAAATTGCAATCGGCCAGAGAGGTAGGAGGAGAACCACCGTAAAACGGTGCCTCCCACCCCCACCCCCCCCAGCCGATGCAATAGGATACCATGGTCGATGGTATCGAAAGCCGCCGAGAGGTCTAATAGGACCAGGATGGAGGAACAACCCCCATCTCTGGCCCTCCAGAGATCATCGACCAACGCAACCAATGCCGTCTCGGTGCTATGCCCGGGCCGAAAGCCAGACTGGCGCGGGTCTAGATAATCAACTTCCTCCAGGTGACGGGGAAACTGTTGTGCCACCACACTCTCAACAACCTTCGCCAAAAAGGGAAGGTTGGAGACTGGACGATAGTTGTTTAATAGAGCTGGATCCAAAGAGGGCTTCTTAAGGAGGGGCCTCACCATAGCCTCTTTTAGGGAAGCAGGCAAGGAACCCTCACTTAAGGATGCGTTGACAACCTCTTGGAGCGAGCCTCGTGTCACCTCCCAGGATGCCAGTACAAGCCAGGAGGGACACGGGTCCAATAAACATGTGGTGGCTCGCAGTCGCCCACGTAACCTGTCCATATCCTCGGAAGTAACGGAGTCAAACTCCTCCCAAACAAGATCTGTCTCGTGGCATCCCACTGGGCCATCAATGGGGGCTAGCTTGTTCTGTATCTGAACTTGATCTTCCATGGACAGCTGTGCATCAAGGAGGACGCCCAAGTTGCGTGCCCCATCCACAGGGGTTAGATGTTCACCCCCTATGGCCAGTGATGGAGTCAACTGGTTGTACCGGGATGCCGGAAACCACAGCCACTCGGTCTTGGACGGGTTGAGTCTGAGTCTGTTCCTTCCCATCCAGGCCCGCATGGCTTCCAGGCACTGGCACATCACCTCTACGGCATTGTTGGGGTGGTTTGGGGTAGATATATACAGCTGCGTGTCGTCAGCATAGAAGTGGTACTCTATCCCAAAACCACGGATGATCTCGCCCAGCGGCTTCATATATGTGTTGAACAGGAGAGGTGAGAGGACCGACCCCTGAGGCACCCCACAAGTGAGGGGTCTCGAGGTCGACCTCTGCTCTCCTGCCAACACAAATTGCGATCAACTGGAGAGGTAGGAGGAGAACTACCGCAACACGGTGCCCCTCACCCCAACCCCTGCAGCGATTCAATAGGATACCATGGTCGATGGTATCAAAAGCCGCTGAGAGGTCTAATAGGACCAGGATGGAGGAACAACCCCCATCTCTGGCCCTCCAGAGATCATCCACCAACGCGACCAATGCCGTCTCGGTGCTGTGCCCGGGCCGGAAGCCGGACTGGCGCGGGTCCAGATAATCAATTTCCTCCAGATGACAGGGGAACTGTTGTGCCACCACACTCTCTACAACCTTCACCAGAAAGTGAAGGTTGGAGACCGGACGGTAATTTACCAACAATGCTGGGTCCAGAGAGGGCTTCTTCAGGAGGGGTCTCACCATCGCCTCTTTAAGGGAGGCCGGCAAGAACCCCTCACTCAAGGAAGCGTTGACCACCTCCTGGAGCCAGCCTCGTGTAACCTCCCAGGATGCCAGTACAAGCCAGGAGGGACACGGGTCCAATAAACATGTGGTAGCTCGCAGTCGCCCACGTAACCTGTCCATATCTTCGGAAGTAACAGAGTCAAACTCTTCCCGCAAAACTGTCTCAAGATCTGCCTCGGGGCATCCCACTGGGCCACTTTCGATGGAGGCTAACTCGCTCCGAATCTGAGCGATTTTATCCTACCTGGTCTGCTTTTCCTACAGCCTACAGAAAGTAGTGGATGTTACTTGCAGTGCTGGCAGCACCATTACCAACCTCTCTGCAGACATAAAGTAAATGGACTGCTGTCAGAGCTTAGAAAGTGACATACTTTCTTCCATCTTAAGGACAAAAGCACATTACTGGTGGTATCAAGGTAGTTATTTCTTTTGCCTCCTGCTTCTCTGGTTTGGGATTGCTCAAATGCCTCACCCCAAGGGAAGGGAGCCATGCAATAATGTCCAACCTGATGCACATCTATAATACCTCAGGTCCAGGTTCACCATCTGATCCTCTGGATCCAGGCGGACCTGGAAGGCCGACACCTCCCTAGAGAGACAGGAATGCAGTTATAGGCAGTGAATGAAGAAGTACAGAAGAGTACAGAAAATGAATGACAACTCTTTGGATACAGATTATTGTTTCAAAGAGGGTTTAAAGGGGATTTATAACTCTCTGGGTATATAGTTATTTCTCTCCCTCCCCCCTCCCCCCACCATTCTCTCTATCACACATACACATCATTTGCAGTGTTTTTAAAAAACCCTGTAAGATCATTTCAGGCATAAGCAGAAATGGAACCAAGAGGGAAACAGTTCCCAAACAGTACAATGTTTAAATTAGGATTCTGAGGTTTTAATCTATGATTCATTAAAGAATCCTGAGAAAATTCAGCAGGATTCAGATATTATTACGATTGCAGGAAACATACATGGTACCCCAGTAAAATTTGCAACTGTATTTTAACCACAGGGCTGAGAAACCTGGAACCACAAGCTCTCTGGAGTTTAAATCTCCTTGTGATAAGTATATGATGTACATATTATCTACATACAATACTATAATTATAAGTGAATATTCAGTTATGTATAAGGGATGTTCGAATTCTTAAGATTACATTGGCAACAGTATAATTTAAAGCCTATGAAAGAAGCTGTAAGTTTATAAAAGATATGAGTTCACTATTATGAAATATCAGCTTATCATTAGCTAAACTCATGATGGCCAAAGAGCAATGGAAGAGCACACACCAAATGCTTTTTAAATCAGAATATTAAATTAGTCTTCAAATGGTTAAAGTTATTAAACAGTATAGAGAATGCAAGATCAAGAGTCTACTTACATCCTCACCTGGCCCTCCTTTTTTCCCTTTAAGTCCTTTTGGTCCAAGGTCACCTCTTGCACCCTGTTTCAAAAATGTTATAAAGAAGAGTTTGTTTTGTATTTTCTTCTACAGGTCACTATTTTCTTCTCAATACCTCATTTTCCTCTATTATTCCTTCAGAAAGAGGATTCTGCCTGATTCAGTTAAGATCATAAGCTAAATGGAAATAAAAATTAGTTTGTGATAAGAACATCTCAGCAGGAGGTGATTTCTAAAAGGTGAAGTCCACACCTCTTAAAGTTGCTGGGCTGAGAAATACTGGTATTAATCTTGTGGCTTGTTTTGGTATCCTACTGGCAACTCAAGAGACCCCAGAACAATTCCACTATGGACGCTACCTATTACCTTCCTCCTGCCAGTTCTCATAGCTGCTTCTGAGATCAATCCCTCAACAAGTGAAGGAAAATAACGGGACATCACCTAATGTCCAATATATTAGCAAAAGCAAGTACATAAGTGAACGATACCTCTGGGCCTGGCTGACCCTTTTCACCTTTGTCACCCTAGAAAAAGAGAAAGGTATCCCAGTTTTTATTTTGTCTTGCCGTAGATTTGTTCAAATATTAGAAACTTTCATATGGTGATCAATAAATTAAATCATTAGATTAGTTAACAGACAAACATAATTTTTAGAGGGCCAAGTGAATCAAGCAATTTCCCTCGGTTTCAATGAAGAATGAGAGTAGTAAAATATCTGATGAACAATATTCCAAAAAACTGAATCCACGACAACACATTAAATCATAGTTAATAATCATTGAATAGGACACAGTTGGCTTGGTTCACATAACATACAATGTACCTATTATGGCTAAATATGTTTTCTCTGTCAATGGACATTGAATTCAATGTATATGGCTTAAACATTCAAAAATATATTCTTTACCTCGCAATAAAAGGTTAAAGTATACAGTATGCTAGTTGTATATAAAACATTTTCTTAATTGCTCTTTCATTTAAGTATTACATTTTTTGCATTTTTAAAAATGGATCTGTATTTAAAATAATCTGTTGCAAAGATAATTCCTTCATCTACTTGTAAAGGAAAATCATTGTAAAACTACTTAGAAAATTATTTTCTGTTGTATGTTTTTAATTAATGCTTTGCTATAATTTTTACCTCATTTCCTTTACTTATCCATGATGTGAGCAAAAGAGACGGGAAAAGGAGATTAATTTCTTTAGAAAATATTGGAAGTCAGCAGGGGAGGGTTGCCTGTGTTTATTTTAGTAAATGTTAAAAGAAGGATAAGGGCTTTCTTGTGTTTTTATCTTTCACAATAAATATGCTCACAAGGATATTATTTTTACAGCTTTAAATTTGGCAGCATTTCCTGAAACTGTCAGAAAACCACCCTCCTGCATGTTTTCAGGAACATTCTAAGAGGTTCAAAAGAGGAGGATGTAAACGACTCTGCCTTTCCAAAGAGAGAGATTTTTGGTTTCTAAACCAGCCAGGAAACCACTGTTCTTGGAAGGATTAAAAATATAAGTAGTGAATAAAAGACAGAAAGAAGAAATTTTCCCATGGATTGGTCCACAAATGAACTTTTCTAATGGTGCTTCTGCTTTGTTCTAGGAAGCTCTTTATATTAAGAATTAATATAAATATACCACACCATAAAAACATACCCGGGATCCCCTGGGACCAGGTGCACTTAAGCCAGGTCTTCCCCTATCACCCTATGATTAAAACAAGAAAATAAAGATGCAATTCACACATTTTCAATTAAAAGATCCCAGAAGTTTGCTTCTTACTAATCTGAATGACAATTGAGCTTAGTTCTTATTATTTATACTGTATATTAGAATTATTTGTATACCACCAACTCTAATGACTCTGGACAGCTTACATAGATTTAATTATATTGCAACATCCATAAAATCACCAATTCCATAAAGTTTACTCCAAGCTTTCTTTTATAATCTGAAAGACAGTTAGTACCAAATATTTTATACATGGTATACAACACCATCAATAATTTCCATGATAAAGAAAACATACAATTGAAATGCCTGGAAACAGAAGAAAAAATTACCAAAAGTGATAGACACATTAAAAAAAAATCAAAAGTACTGGAAAGATATGCATGGTACAATATAGAAAACTTAATTCAAAATGAAATCACAACCTTCTTGCTAGGTATAATCTTAAAAAACCTCAATAAGAAATATAAAATCTAACCAACTTTATGTTTATCAATATTAATATTTTAGAAATAATAGTTAATATTGATTTAAACTTTTTTACAACTGAAAAGTCTATTCATGACTTCCCTTTAAAAATAATTGGCTGACCTGTGTGTGTGTGTGTGTGTGTGTGTGTGTGTGTGTGTGCATGCGCGCGCGCCCTGGTCAAGTCCCTGCAGGTTTCTTGGCAAGGTTTTTGAGAAGTGGTTTGCTATTGCCATTGCCTCCTTCTTCCTAGGCTTCTCATTCCGAAGGTTAGGAGAGAGTGACTACCCCAAAGCTCTCAGATGACTTCATGCTTAAGACAGGACTAGAATTCATAGTCTCTTGTTTCTATCCTCAATCATTATATCAAACTGACTTTCCTTTTTATGTTTAACTAGCTATACCCGGCCACGCGTTGCTGTGGCCCAGTCTGGTTAAATGGCCAACCAATCTGTGTGTAGATCTACACCTGCACACATACACACAACCACAATATAAGCCCCAACCTACCTACCTACCTACTGTATTTTCCCCTCTCTATTTATCCCTCTACCTACCTACTGTATTTCCCCTTCTCTATCCCTCTACCTACCTACCTACCTACTGTATTTCTCGCTATCTATCTATACACCTACCTACCTACCTACAAACCGACTGTATTTCTTGCTCTCTATCTATCCCCCTATCTACCTACCTACATACATACATACCTACTGTGCTGTTCCCTATCTATCTATCCCCCTACCTACCAACCTACCTACCATATTTCTCCCTATCTATCCCTCTATCTATCTACCTACCTACCTACTGTATTTCTCCCTATCCATATATCCCCCTATCTACCTACCTACTATAATACAATAATACAATAGCAGAGTTGGAAGGGACCTCAGAGGTCATCTAGTCCAACTCCCTGCCTAGGCAGGAAGCCCTATACCATTTCAGACAAATGGCTATCCAACATCTTCTTGAAGACTTCCAGTGTTGGGGCATTCACAACTTCTGGAGGCAAGCTGTTCCACTGGTTAATTGTTCTAACTATCAGGAAATTTCTCCTCAGTTCTAAGTTGCTTCTCTCCTTGATTAGTTTCCACCCATTGCTTCTTGTTCTGCCCTCAGGTGCTTTGGAGAATAGTTTGACTCCCTCTTCTTTGTGGCAACCCTCTCTCTCTATTCCCCTATCTACCTACCTACTGTAATACAATAATACAATAGCAGAGTTGGAAGGGACCTCGGAGGTCTTCTAGTCCAACTCCCTGCTTAGGCAGGAAGCCCTATACCATTTCAGACAAATGGCTATCCAACATCTTCTTGAAGACATGCAGTGTTGGGGCATTCACAACTTCTGGAGGCAATTTCTCTTCCACTGGTTAATTGTTCTAACTGTCAGGAAATTTCTCCTCAGTTCTAAGTTGCTTCTCTCCTTGATTAGTTTCCACCCATTGCTTCTTGTTCTGCCCTCAGGTGCTTTGGAGAATAGTTTGACTCCCTCTTCTTTGTGGCAACCCCCTCTCTCTATTCCCCTATCTACCTACCTACTGTAATACAATAATACAATAGCAGAGTTGGAAGGGACCTCGGAGGTCTTCTAGTCCAACTCCCTGCTTAGGCAGGAAGCCCTATACCATTTCAGACAAATGGCTATCCAACATCTTCTTGAAGACATGCAGTGTTGGGGCATTCACAACTTCTGGAGGCAATTTCTCTTCCACTGGTTAATTGTTCTAACTGTCAGGAAATTTCTCCTCAGTTCTAAGTTGCTTCTCTCCTTGATTAGTTTCCACCCATTGCTTCTTGTTCTGCCCTCAGGTGCTTTGGAGAATAGTTTGACTCCCTCTTCTTTGTGGCAACCCCCTCTCTCTATTCCCCTATCTACCTACCTACTGTAATACAATAATGCAATAGCAGAGTTGGAAGGGACCTTGGAGGTCATCTAGTCCAACTCCTTGCCTAGGCAGGAAGCCCTATATCATTTCAGACAAATGGCTGCCTAACATCTTCTTGAAGACATACAGTGTTGGGGCATTCACAACTTCTGGAGGCAATTTCTCTTCCACTGGTTAATTGTTCTAACTGTCAGGAAATTTCTCCTCAGTTCTAAGTTGCTTCTCTCCTTGATTAGTTTCCACCTATTGCTTCTTGTCCTGCCCTCAGGTGCTTTGGAGAATAGCTTGACTCCCTCTTCTTTGTGGCAACCCCTGAGATATTGGAAGGCTGCTATCCTGTGTCCCCTAGTCCCTCTTTTATTAAACTGTATTTCTCCCTGTCTCTCTATTCCCCTATCTACCTACCTACTGTAATACAATAATACAATAGCAGAGTTGGAAGGGACCTCGGAGGTCTTCTAGTCCAACTCCCTGCTTAGGCAGGAAGCCCTATACCATTTCAGACAAATGGCTATCCAACATCTTCTTGAAGACATGCAGTGTTGGGGCATTCACAACTTCTGGAGGCAATTTCTCTTCCACTGGTTAATAGTTCTCACTGCCAGGAAATTTCCCCTCAGTTCTAGGTTGCTTCTCTCCTTGATTAGTTTCCACCCATTGCTTCTTGTTCTGCCCTCAGGTGCCTTGGTGAATAGCTTGACTCCCTCTTCTTTGGGGCAACCCCTGAGATATTGGAAGGCTGCTATCATGTCTTCCCTAGTCCCTCTTTTATTAAACTGTATTTGCTGTCAGATGGGTGATTCTTTGTTACAGTTTGGTTCAGTTCGTATTAAACAGTTTAAAGCAGCTGCCTGCCTCCGTTTTTTACCTCAGAGAACAATCCTGAGCAGAATTTCTCCCCCCCCCTCTATGGGCCACCTGGGAGTTTGCTATCCTCTGTGCCTTTTTGGCCCCAAGAGGCCGCCGTATGAGGCCTCTTCCAACACTGACAGTTGAAAAGCTACAGGGATGTTAAAACACATTTCAGTGGGTACATTTTTGTGTGTGTAATTTGTACACAACATACGCGTGCTAGGCACAAAATGAGTAGCTATTCTATTATCGGAAGTCCTTGGCTACGTTGTGTGAAAGTTTGGTGTAAATCGGCCCAGTAGTTTTTGAGATTAGTGGATTCGTACAAACTATTTTACATTTTTATTTATATAGATAGGACTTTAATGAGCAAGCAGTATAGAAGAACCCAATTCAGTTGGCAAGAAACACCCACTGAAAGATAACGAACAATTTATTAAAAATGCTATAAATCTGAATTTTCAAGAAAGACATGGTGAATGACAAAAACATCTCCTCTGTCTTGAACATAGTCTTAAAACAAGGTCTTAGCTGATTAAATCAAGTTAATATTACAAAACAAACCAGAGCAAACCTAAGTCTGTTCCTGGTAGCTACAGGCCTTACCTTGGGTCCTTTAGGCCCCATGTCGCCCCTTTCACCTTCTCTCCCAGGACCTCCATCTGAGCCCTGCAAACAGGAAGTGGGGATAAAACAAAGAGATGGAATATAGAAATGAATGATCAGGTGTAGCATTTAGAATACCATGATCAACATCCTTTCTTCCACTTACAAGGGGTTCTCTATATTACCTTTTTTCAATTACAGTCAGTCATGTTTTTCCTTCCATCTGCTCTCTGCCAATCCATGACAGGCAACAGAATTGAGATGCAGTCACTCTAGATTTTCAGGTACTGTTTCTCTGTCCATTTAGGGACTACAGTTTAGTATACTGTAGTGTCAGATCTCGTGCTAAAATCCCTGGCTTAATCATTGAACTTTTCTGATTGTTTCAATCCCTTGCTATCTGCATCACTTTTTCTAGTGAAGACTGCATTACTTATTATAATATTATGTAATAATTAAAATTATAATCAAATTATACTCAAATCCTAAGCGAGAGAGAAAAATACACATTAACAAAAATTCAAAACAACACTTTTCTCAAAGTTGAAATTCAGGTACAACACATCATTTGAAATGCTATTAGTGTTTATTCTCTTGGGTTACTATGGATAATTCTAATAAATAACAAAAGAAGAATAATAGATTTTGGATCCTCCCAGAGATGTTATGAACTGGACAAATAGGGAAAATAGGGAAAATTGGACAAGTAAAATCTATAGCAAGAAGCAAAGAACACGGTTTTTAATCTTGACTGAAATAATTTGTATGGGGAAGAAAAAGTATTTTTTTTAAATTTGCTGCTTGTTGGAAAGCAACAACACAGGGAGTAGGTTAATAGCTGTATCCTGTAAATATGCTTAGATAAACTTACAGGGTTGCCTTTTTCTCCCACAGAACCTGGTGAACCACGCTGGCCTGGTGATCCTTGATCTCCCTGTGAAACAAAATGAGAGATAAACAGTCAGAGCTATCCCTCACGTCAGATACCACTTCAGATACACATATAGACTGGGTAAAACCAGGCTTAATAGCAGTAACTGTGAGAGGGAACTTGGAGACAGCCAATTAAATATGACCTAGCAATGTGCAGCAGCAGCCATAAAAGTCAATGAAATCCTTAGCCACATTAACAGAGGGATACAATCAAGATCAAGTGAAGTACTAATACCATTCTATAAAGCCCTAGTAAGACCATACCTAGAATACTGGATCCAGTTTTGATTACCACACTATAAAAAGATGTTGAGATTCTAGAGGATCATTTCCAGTTTTGGACGCGACGGATGTGTTCTCTACACGTCCGCAGCTGTGTTTCCTCAGCGAGCGCCTTCGGGTGCAGGGGGACACACGAAGAGTCCCCCCACCCATATGGGCGGCTTGCGGCGAGGCCCCCACCTCGACGGCGGTTGGGGGGGCTATTCCCGCCTCGCCCTAGGAGCCAAGGAACGGAGTGCAGGGGGAGTGCTTCCCTTTCGCCAAAGGAGCCGGAACCATGGAGGATTTTTATAAAGAGCAGAAACACCGGGGCTGAATGGCTGCGCCGAGGCTCCGGACTAGAAGAAATGGTAATGTGAGTGATTTATTTGAAATTCCTGCATTCAACCTTTTGAAAGAGAGAAATAGAGGGGAGTTGGGAGAAACAACCCCCCTGGAAATAAAAGCGGCATCAGAGAATTAGTCCCGCGATGCGGAGAGAGTGAAAGTGACATCCGACTGATTTATTGAAAAAGGAAATGCATTGCCAAATAAGGAATTGCTGTTAAACAATGTATCTTGAGCCTTGCTACATTTAAAATAGACTGTTTCCAAACTTTTACTTTCTTCATCGCTGCCAGCAAGGCGGAGAGATGGCATTTCTTTGTTCCCAGAATGGAATTTTCCCTTTTGAAAATAAGCATTCCTCCATTTTAACAAACTAAATGAGACTAAATTTAAAATATATATAAAAAGGCTTGCTCTAGTGACTTTCAGTGTTCTCTTCCTTTGTGAAGCCTTCTGCTTTTGTTTAGAAAATCATACCTTACTTCTCTCTCTGGATGTTACAAATTTAATTTGAACTACTACTGCTATTGTCTCGGACTTCACGGACTGCCCGTCCAACAGCGCCATTTCCTTTTTTTCTTTTTTTTATACCAACATCTAAAACTTTAATTATGGCAATGAGAAAGCCTCCATCTGGGAAATCAATCTCTGCCCCAGCATCTACAAAGCCCAGTCCAACCTCACAACCAAAGATCACAGCTTTACTACAGAGGGAAACAGAAGCAGACGATCCCAAGCCAACAACCACAGAGGAGATGTTTCAAAAAATAATGAATGAAATACAACAAATCCGGAAAGACAATTTAAGTACAAGACTGGAACTATTGGAGGCGCAAAGAGAAATAACAAATAATAAGCAAAAAATTGAGGGGCTGGAAGGTGGGGCAGTTGGGATGAAGGAAGAGATAAAAGATTTTAAGAAGGAAATTACAGATATTGCTGGTCAGATGTTTAGAATTGATTTTGAACGTATGTCCTTTTTTTAAAGATTTCAGAATGTCCCAAAATCAGATAATGACAATTTAAAAGAATTAATGGCTACAATGTTAGCGGATTATACTAAGAAAAATAAGGAACTTATTTGGGGGGACATTGACTTGATTTATAGAATTAATTCAGCATATGCCAGAATAAATGATGTACCCAGAGAGATACATATTAAATTCATAAGAAGGTCAACGAGGGATGAGATACTGAGAGCGCAAAGAGGAGGGCCTTTGATATATCAGCAAAACGAGGTGGCCATATTGAAGCAGATCCCTAAAGAAATATGAGATATAAGAAGGAAATATTCCTTCTTATCGAAAAAATTACATAAAAAGGGGGTGTGGTTCAAGTGGTTGATGCACGAAGGGATGCTGGTATTCTGGGAGGGAGGAAGAGTTAGAATGAAAACAGTAGAAGAGGTGGAGAATTTTCTTAAAAAACATTCCTCAATCCTGGATGATGACAATATGGGAACGGGAGGGGCCACGGCTCCGCCTACAGGTGGGGTGGAGGAGGAAGAAACAATAGCAAAGAGGCTCAGACCACAAAAATAACTTTTTTTTCTTTTTTTTTATGTATGGTAATTCCTGTACGGATGTTAATAGAAACAAAGTAATTGAATGTATGAAATTTTACTTCTGATTATGAAATCTATGATCTAAAATGTATATACCCCTTCCTATTATTTTTATTTCCTAATGGAACTTATCTAAGAAGACTCGGAGGCGGTCACCAACCCCGATGTGGAAGCTCTAAAATATTGTTAAAATACCTTACCTACCCTTTTCCTTTTATAAAATGTTAAAACTAATAAAAAACTATTTCAAAAAAAAAAGATGTTGAGATTCTAGAAAGAGTGCAGAGCAACCAAGCAACGGTAACAGAAATCATGGGTGGGCCTGCCCACCCACCCTGGCTCTATGCTGTCCCATTTAGGCATGTTTTTGAGGCCGGGCGCAGGTGTGGAAGGCATGCGTGCAAGCAAAGCGCATGCAACAGAAGGCCGGATACATGCTTGGAAGGGGCACTTGTGCTGGCGAAGCGTGAGGACATGCTGCGAATTGGTGGTAACAAACATATGAAAATGAGCCTGTTTATTTATTATATATAGGCAGTCCTTACAACCACTGTCCTTACAACCACAATGGAGCCTCAAATTTGTGTTATTAAGCAAATGAGTTGTACTCCATTTTACAATCTTTTTTTGCCACAGTGAATGTGAAGCGAATCACTGCAATTAAGTGAAACGTAAGTGAATTGTTAAATGAATCTGGCTTCCCCATTGACTTTGAATGTTGGAAACCAGTTGGGAAGGTTACAAATTGTGATCTCATGAACCTGGGTCAATACAACTGTCATAAATACATGCCAGGTGTCAAGTGCTCGAATTTTGATCACATGACCATGGGGATGCTATAATGGTGATAAGTTGAAGACTGATCATAATTTACTTTTTCAGTACCGTTGTAACTTTGAATGGTCACTAAATTTCATTGCAACCACAAATAAGGAAGAACAATTTCTATTAGATAACTTTGCAGTCTTTAGACTATATTTCCTTAAATGCACACTATGAAAGATGTATTAACAGCTATCAAAGACTATCAGGAAACTTCTTGATTTTGAAGTTCCTTAATCATATGGAATATATACCTCACAATGAAGTACACTATATTGCCAAAAGTATTTGCTCACCCATCCAAATAATCAATCAGGTGTTTCAATCACTTCCATGGCCACACATATATAACATCAAGTACCTAGGCATGCAGACTGTTACAAACATTTGTGAAAGAATGGGCCACTCTCAGGAGCTCAGCGTGGAACTGTGATAGGATGCCACCTGTGCAACAAATCCAGTTGTGAAATTTTCTCGCTCCTAAATATTCCACAGTCAACTGTCAGCTATATTATAAGAACGTGGAAGTGTTTGGGAACAACAGCAACTCAGCCATGAAATGGTAGGCCACATAAACTGACGGAGCGGGGTCAGCGGATGCTGAGGTGCATAGTGCGAAGAGGTCACCAACATTCTACAGAGTCAATTACTACAGACCTCGAAACTTCATGTGTCCTTCAGATTAGCTCAAGAACAGTGCCCAATGGACCGATGTCATATTGAACCCTATGGATTAGGAATGGGATGTCACTTTCTGTAAATTCATATGTGAGTACGTTTGGCAATATAGTGTATATTGTTTCTTTTAACTGTGTTAAAAGATAGTTTCTTTTAAAGTTAACTCTTTAACTGTAAGCTACTTAGAGCCTCAGAATTAAAATATTAAACATTAATATTAACCCAGTTGGAAAGGAGACCCAATGTCAGAAAGGTGTATGAACGAGGCAAGACTTTCGGGGTGAAAGTGAAGAATCTATAGAGAACAATTTTAGAGGACAAAAGTTATCCAGAGAAAGCTCCAGATTTGTTTCCCATCAACTCTATTAAATAGTATAATTAATAGTGGATAGTTGTGACTGGACTTCTTGTCCCCCTTCCCCTACCCCACCATCTTTATTTTCTTCTGTTAGGAATTAAGCATCAAAGTTTTTTAAATTTAACATAATAAAGTGCCATTTTGCCAGGACATTTTAGCAGTCTCACAGATTCTAGTAGTATATGTAAACCAATAATGTAATTATCTATAATAATAGAGAAACCTTTTTCAATCTACTTTTAAAGTAGTGACTAGAGAAATCTAAATGGGGTGGGGGCGGCATTGACTGATATTTTATCATACATTTCTTCCTTTCTCTCCAACTTCTCCTGGTAGACCCCTTTGTCCCTCAGAACCAGGATCTCCCTGTGAATAAAGAAATAATTCATATTAGTTATTGCTTTCAACTCTATTGTACCTTACTATGTATAATAACTGGATGGATGAGAGAAAACTCCAGAAAGACAGAGATATTTAAACCTTGATGTAAGGTAAACATTGGGGATCTGGATTAATATTTCACTACTTTCTTATTGATCTCTAAATCTGTTTATTGCCCTATTTATTGCAATAGGCATTCATAACTAAAAATAGCAATAGCACTTACACTTATATACCACTTCACAATGCTTTACAGCCTTCTCTAACTGGTTTTCAGAATCTGCATATTGCCCCCAACAATCTGGGTCCTTATTTTACCGGTCTTGGAAGGATACAAAGATGAGTCAACTTTGAGTTAGTGAGAATCAAACTGTCAACCTCTACTTTGCTTGCTTGCTATCGGCTGCCATAGAAATGGGGAGGGTGGGGGCTTGTGGTATTGGGGGGGGGAATTGCTGGTACTGGAGGAGTTATCATGAAGGAAGTTTTGCCCTCACTATCTTATTTATTTATTTTTATTTTATTAAATTTATATCCCGCCCTTCTTCAAGCGGACCCAGGGCGGCGCACAGGAATGTTAAAATACATACAAAACATATAAAATTTAAAAAACTTATTCTAGTAAAACCTGTGCTAAAAACCGAATTAAAATCCCAAATTTAAAACTGTCTAATGGTCAATACAGGGGGTTACGCTAGGCCGGCTAGATGGAATAAATGTGTCTTCAGACACTTGCGGAAGAGGCGGAGGTCAGAGATGGTGCGGAGTTCAGGGGGTAGGTCGTTCCAGAGGGCTGGCCCAGCCACAGAGAAGGCTCTTCCCCTGGGTGTCGCCAGTCGGCATTGTCCAGCTGATGGCACCCTGAGGAGGCCCTCTCTGTGGGAGCGTATCGGTCTGAGGGATGTATGGGGCAGGAGGCAGTCTCGCATATAACTAGGCCCCGAGCCATGGAGCGCTTTAAAGATGGTCGTCAAGACCTTGAAGCGCACCCGAAAGACCACAGGAAGCCAGTGCAGCTCGCGCAGGATAGGTGTTATGTGGGAGTGTCTAGGCGCTCCCGTAATCACCCGCGCGGCTGCGTTCTGGACTAGCTGCAGCTTTCGGGTGCACCTCAAGAGGAGCCCTATGTAGAGAGCATTACAGTAGTCGAGTCGAAAGGTGACGAGTGCTTGAGTGACTGTGCGTAGGGCACCCCGGTCCAGTAAGGGGCGCAATTGGCGCATCAGGTGTACCTGATGGAACGCCCCCCTGGCCACGGCTGCCACATGATCTTCCATAGACAGCCGGGAATCCAGGAGGACACCCAAATTGCGCGCCCTCTCCACGGGGGCTGGTGTTTCGCCCCCAATGGCCATCTTCTGCGCATGCTGATGGTTCATTTTTGGGCTTGGTCAAGGTCAACTGTCTCTGCATACCAACTGAATGAGGCATTTTGAAGATGCACCCCATATGACCCTTCTGGGAGTTGCAGATTGGCTATTGGGTTGGGGTAATTGGGGGGAGGGTCCTGGGTAAACATTTGATATGTTCACCTTCACACCTTTTTGTCTCAGATCTTGCTTTTCTTTCGCTGTTTTCATTTCATCTCCAGTAAAAGTACCTTTATCTCTACTCAAATGGAGTTGGGGTTCTCTTTCTTGGTTATTGAAGGAGGCATACCTAACACAAACTGCCAAACTGAAGGCAGCTGGCAGTCAGCAGAAGTAACTTGCAGTACTGCTTTCTAACCACAGCACCACTATGGCTCTTAAAAATAGTCAAAAGCCTAAAAATCTGGGTCTAAATCTAATCCATCTGAGTCAATGGATGTCCTTAAATCCTTCAAAAGATACAATGGGTGGAAAGCTGTTTAGTTAGAGGGGTTGATGAGAATTACATTGGTCAAGTGCTGTCCCAGCAGAAACAAAGTTTTAAGTGCTACAGATTGTTAGCGATTTCCTTCTCCAGCACATGGGTAAATACATCTGAAACATCTATCTACCTACCTACCTACTCTCTCTCTCCCTACCTACCTGCTGTATTTCTCTCTCTCTCGCCCCCCTCTATCTACCTATATACCTACCTACCTTCTCTCTCCCCCATCTAACAATTTCTCTCTGTCTCTCTCTCTATTTCTGTCTCTATCCCCCTCTGTCTCTCTCTCTATTTCTGTCTTCTGTCCCTCCCTACCTACCTACCTACCTACCCACCCACCCACACACTCTCCCTCCCTCCCTATTGTATTTCTCTCCCCCCCCTTTATCTACCTACCTACCTCACTACTCTCTCTCTCTCCCTACCTACCTACTGTATTTCTCTCTCTTTCTCTCCTTCTCTATTCCTCTATCTATCTACCTACATTTTTTTTTAAATTGCCTCTTCAAAACCTGGGTGCATCTTATACTCTGAAAAATACGGTATATCAGTTGTTTTGGATACTTATTGAACTTACTTTTCCCCCCTTGGATCCTTGATTTCCAGGTGTTCCTATGTCTCCAGGATCACCACGACGACCCTAAGCAAAACAGAGTAAAATTATTGTTAAAAAATCAAATGTGGATTACTTCACTGAAATGCTAAACAGCTGCACAAAGAGTACCTACTCCATTTTAAGACATGAAGATACTACCAGGAAAGGAAAGACAAATAAAAGTATTTGCTTATTAATGAACTAGAGCAAAATTCAGACCAGAGCATCCTTTCAAATTTAAGATTTCTGCACTTAATATAGCTTTTGGTGGATCAGTTCTCAAAGAGGAAGAAGACAATGTATTTATTTAAAAATTAAAACAATTCCTATTTGTTTTTTCTGTGCATTTCATCCACTAATATGTGCCAAGAGGAGACATTTTATTAAATTTTAAATATTAAGGCAGAAAACTAATGATCAGACACTATAGTACATTTTTACATGATTACATTTGAACATCATAAAAAGAAAGAAATTGGAAGCTCCAAATTTTCTATGATTGATACCATGAATTGTTTCATTAGGTATTATATAAAGAAAATTGACCCCAAAAGCTTGGCACCGGCATCTAGATACTGCAGCTCTGAAGTATTACCCTTCTGAGTGTCTTTTAAGACTTGTAATACAGCCTGCCTTTGAAAAGCATTTAAAAAAGCAAAGCTAGAAAGCATCAATGATCTTACAGCTTCTCCTCTTGGTCCCCCAAGTCCTTTGGCGCCTGGACTTCCCTTGGGACCGGGAAGACCAGGTTCTCCTTTGTATCCTTTTGGCCCCTTTGAAAATAAAAGAAAAACAATAGAAACAAAACCTGTTAGAAAAGGAATGCAAATGTTGCAGTTTCGAAGCACATACTCTCTTAGGTACTTCATTTCAATCATACTTCCAATAAGTAGTTGTCCCCAAATACAAATAAATGTTCCCCTTAACATTTGGGGGTTTACTGGAGGAATTTAGTTTAAGTTTAGTTCAGTCTAACCAAAGCTCCTATTTTCCTAACTTTTTACAGTTGCTATAGTTCAAAGAATTTAATTATTTCAGAAAAGTCGCGGGGTTACATACAGAATCTCCAGATTCCCCAGTGGGACCAAGTGGGCCATGTCTGCCAGGCCGGCCAGGATCTCCCTGAAACAAGATGTAGCAAACAATGCACATAAGTTACAATTTAATTATAGTTGTTACAATTACAGTTCTTATAGTTATAGTTGTTTTAGTTACATATGCATGCATGCATGCATACACATATATTGGAATCAGAATGAAATTATTTCCAATCAAACACTGTTATGGTCACACCCAGCAGAAGCATGTATGGTGGAAGCTGAGAAGGAAATTGAAAGTGTGGAGAAAGGGGAGGTTGAGTCAAAAATTAGATGGAAGAGAAGCGAAAGAGGGAGCAGAAGGGGCTGGCATGGGACAGACCAGATTCAGAGGTCCAGGTGCAGGCAAAGGAGCACCAGCTAGGAAGAGATGATTAGGAAAGGGGAAACTGGCAAGGAACAAATGATTGGAACCTGGACCAGCAGCCAGTGAAACCCAGCAGTGAAAGAGATGCTCCAGCATGACTTGGTCAGAAGGAAGCGAAGCTGTAATAAGTAACTTCTACCTAAAATTGATATAGTAAAGGTTAATCCATCTAGCCTGATCTGAGGAAAGTGGCTGGAGCAGTGGTGTACTTTGAAGGGGGCAAAGCTGTCTCTAAAAACTAGACTGAAAGGGAAGCAACTGTAAGTTGATCCTCTCAAATAGACAAGGACTGTAAAAGTTAGTAGAACTATATTCATTAAAAAGGTAAGGAGGTGCGGCAAAGGCAGTGTTATTCTGGAATAGATCTGTTTCTCAGAAGAAGGCCTTCCAGGTAAACCTATTTATCCTAGAAGTCAGAGATTAAGGGTGGGGGAAAACCTTTTAACTTTACTTGTAAGGTACAAAAGAGAGAAAGAACAAAAAGAAGAGTTTGCAATTGATCAGAATAGTTTGGTTTATAGTGAGCCCAAATTTTACCAGCCAATGCAATTTTTCTCCAAGTCACAATCTATGGCCTGAGACATCCATCAGAAAATTAACAATTATCAACAGAAGGACATAGAGATAGAAGACCACAGACATAAGAAAAAATAGAGCAGAATCAGGCTTAGGCTAATAGAGATATACATATGTATATAAACAAAATAGGTAATAAGATTTCTCTCCCATTTCAAATACTAGAAAATTTTGTGCAATAAAACAGTCCCTGATAGGAAAAAAAAATCAGCCAAACTTTGTGCCTTGGCTCATGCCATCCTCAAGGAACTCATTAGAGATTTTTAGTGGAAGCCTGTTTTATTTCTCTTGCCCCTTTCCTAAGCATCCAGAATTATTGAGATGCATCTAAAGCAGCTTTTCCCAATTTCCAGTCATGAAGAGGGCCAGGCAAGTGGGAAAATTGCAGGCTTTGCGCAGGAACATTCAGATCCAGCTTTGCTTACAGTGCAACCCTTTGACTTTAGTAAAATTGAACCTTTCATTTCAACCATGGAGTCGAGGGTACCCTAATCCTAACCCTAAATGCTCAAGTCAGGACAAGTCTGACATTAAGCTGGATTTGAATTCCCAATTAAACAGTTCACCCATGGGAAAATTAGCAACTGGGAAATGGAAAGAGGCATACAAGAAAAATGTTCTCTAAATGGCTCTTAGCTCTCTTCCCACTGATAACAGCATTTTCCTTACCTTACTGTTCAGAATTTCCAGATTTCTTCTAATATAAAGGTAAAATCAATTGAACAGAGCAAACATGCAGTTACTTTGTGACGCTGCAGAGAAGCTGCCTGTCTTCTCACCAGGCTTGCCCTCTGAAGGTGCTCTGCAGTCAAAGAAAAGTGTAGAGCTCCTTTAAGAGGCTGCAAATGCACCACTGGTATTCCCACACTTTGAGAAACACCTTTTGGAGGTCCATTCCAAATCTCAGCAGAGCCCTAGGATTCCCTGAGTGAAGAGCAACTTCCTTTTGTACTTTGTAACTCAAAGTTCTAAAAAATATTTTAAACAAATCTCTACCATCTTCACTTCCTTTTACTATTCTAAACTAAATAGCATGAGAAAGTTTTTCAACTGAGAAATTAGCCAAATTCACGTACTGCCCTTGTCTGAATTTACTCTTCCTGACTATGTCATGCTGCCTTTAGTCTTTGCCAGTATGGAATAGTACAGACCTTTATTCCTTCCTCTCCTGGTAGTCCTTGATCACCAGGGTGTCCTGGATAGCCATCAAGACCCTAAAAGAAAAAGCGGGGGCATGGGAGGACTTAGTCAGAAGCTACTTCATTTAAGAAAGTAAAATGTAAACAACAGGAAAATGTTCTGTGACTGTAGATATCTCACAATATTCATCCTGATGCCTATTTTTTCCCCATGCCTTAAATAGATGACGTTTTAGAAATGCATCTGAGGGAATTTAGATAAGATCTAAATGGAATTATTTGATGACAGTATAATAGAAAAATATGTAAAAAGACTCTGCACAGATATTTAGAAGTACTGTAGATTTCATCCTTCTCAGAATTATATGGTGCAAATCTGAATTAGTTGTGGGTTTCTGCCAGTTTGCCCTGGCTTGGGAGAACCGGTAGGTGAAATTTAGCGATCCGGTGGGAGGAGGTTCAACCGGCCAATCAGTGAGCGGGCTGGAGGCAACCCGTTTAAAAGCGTGGCCCCAACGGACAACATTCCTCTTTTGAAAAGAGTCTTTCTCATTCCTGAGCAGCTGTCGCATTGCACTTGCTGATCGGTCCTCCCTTCGCTTTGCTTCGCCTCCCTCAGGTAAGCAACTAAGCATGAGGGGAGGGTGGTGGGAGGCTAGCTTACGCCAGCTCACGGCTTTCGCAAGGGAAGGCCTTGCCTCGCGAAAGCTGCAAGCTGGCATATGCTGTGTGCCTGAAAACCCCCCGGCCCCCCTCTCCAGCCTGCCTGCCTGACTAAGCCTGCCAGGCGGCGTGCCTAGCTGACCCGGTTGTCCCTTCTCCCTCCAGCCTGGTAGGTTTACCTGTCCTGCTGCCTAGTTGCCTGCCTGCTCCCTGCTGCATCCATCTTATCAGAGAGCTGCTGATTCTGCCTGCTGGTAAGTGACCTGGTTTTTTTCCTTTTTTTCTTTTAATGTTTTTTTAAAGATTATTTTATTGATTGTGCATAGAATTTTTTAAAATCATTTTACTTAAAAGTATTGAGTAGAGAATTTTTTAAATGGTTTCCTTTAATTTTTTGTGTGTGGATTCTTTTTTTAAATTGTCTTAGACTATTTAAAAAAAGATTCTATCAAAAATAAATTAAAATAAACCATTTTTAAAAATTCTACACTCAATACTTTAAAATGTGTATAGAATTTTTTTAGATCGTTTTACTTAAAAGTATTGAGTCGGGAATTTTTTTAATGGTTTACTTCAATTTATTGTGTTATTCTACCCTTAAAATGGTTACATTTTAAATTATTACAAGGAATATCTTAAAATGGTTTCAGTATACATTATTGCTGGTAGAATACCTTGAAATGTTTACAGTATAAATTATTGCTGGTGGAATACCTTGAAATTGCTTTATTTTAAATTACTGTATACGGAATACTTAACAATGGTTTTTAAGGATTTTTTTATTTGTAGAACATCTTTTTTAAAATTATTTTTTAGGTTTAGGTTAGGTTTATTAGTTTTTTATACCGCCCTACTACCGAAGGACTCAGGGCAGTGTACAGCCAAAGTAAAACAGATACATAAAAGTTAAAAAAAGTTTTATAAACCTGTTAAACAATTTGGCCTCTCTTAAAATTAAAAAACCAAACAAACCCCAATTAAAATTAATAAAAATTCGTATTTAAAATTCATTTTTATGCCAGTCCGGCTTGTTGGAAAAAAAGGTTTTGAGAGCACCGCGGAAGGTGCGTAAGTCAGGGATAGTTCTTAATTCCGGGGGCAGTTCATTCCAGAGGACAGGTGCTCCCACGGAGAAGGCTCTCCCCCTGGGTGTCGCCTTTGTTTAGCTGACGGCACCATGAGGAGACCCACTCTATGGGAGCGTACTGGCCGGTGGGAGGCTCTCAGTGGCAGAAGGCGATCTCGTAAGTACCCAGGTCCTAAGCCATGGAGCGCTTTAAAGATAGTAACCAACACCTTGAATCGCACCTGGAAAACCACCGGAAGCCAGTGTAGCTCGCGCAGAAGGGGTGTTACATGGGAGCGTCACATCGCCCCATAATTACCCACGTGGCCGCATTCTGGACCACGTGAAAAAGTATTCAAAGCCTTCTTGATTTTAATTGTCAATTTATTTATTCCTGCACATTGTAATATTTATTCATTTTCACATCTCTGTTTTTCCACTGTTGTGCAAACACAATTCCAGCAGCTGCTAACATGTGTAAAAATAAATATATATTGTACTCCCTTTCAAATAGTCAACAAAATATTCTGGTTTTAATTCCATGTCTTGCTTTACCATTGCTTCTAACCATTAACTTCTGAATAGCTACTTGAACTGACCTAAGTACTGAACCTAATTCATATATTCATGTTTTCTGGAACTGAGAAGTAAATTTCTGAAAAAGGAAACCTGCATTGCTCTGTGAATCTACCTATGACATTCATTCTTGATCTAACTGCTTGAATGAAAGACTATATCTTTCCTATTTGTTTATATCTTTCCTGTTTTCCTGAAAAGACTGTACATTGTTGATTGAAAGTAGAGGTCCCTTCTGTTACCTGTAGTCTGCAGTTTACAACCACAATTGAATCCAATATTGTTTTATTTCTTTTGCAGTTAGCATTATTTAACATAACAAAGAAGAGGCAACAGAGCATGACCACTTTCTTCTCCAAAAAACCAAGAGTTGAGGAATCAGCTGATCTACAACAGTCAGCAGCACCAACACCAGCACAACCACTTCCACCATTTGAGGTCGGAGAAAGCAGCAAGTCCATCTCTTCCACTGAAGTTCCACAACTTCCTGACTGCTGGAATTTGCAGTAATACAGACACTTCAAGGACAATTATGATGGACTGGCAGTATCTGACAAGAAGTTAGGTTGTGAGTACTGTGCAAAACCCTTGTTCTTATTAGAGAAAGGTATTCATGTTTCCAGAGAGTGGAAACATTTCCAGGTTGTGGCAGCAGGGAAAACTAAGGATACACAACAACATCGCTCAGAAAAAAATTTAAAGGAACATTTTCAATCAAAAGCACACCTTATTTGCGGGAGCAGGATGCTTTAACCAAATCCATAGATAAGTCAACTGACAAATATTTAGCTAGTACTTGCACAATATTTTTTACTGTTGATGATCTGGCACAAAGATGTAATCCACTCTCAGACATCGAAGCGCTGGTAAATTTGCTAAGCACAGTTGGAGTGGATGTGGGAGTTGGCTTGCATTCACAGAGTTGAATTCATTGCGAACCAAATCAAAACCACTGTGTTCTCCAGGATTGTTGCAAAGAATCTAAAGGTGTGCCTATTAATCGATGAAGCCTCAACACTTTCAATGAAAGCAGTGCTGATAGTTTTTGTTAGAGTTGAGGATCCAGAATGCCCAGCAACTGTTTTCATTCAGCTTTTGGAATTAGAGAAACAAGATGCGGAGATGGGAAGCTTGCATAAAGTTGGGTTTACCAGCGAATATCTACAGAAGAATTTAATTGCTTTCTGCTCCAATGGTGCCAACGTTATGCTTGGAAGAAAATCTGGAGTCAGCACCAGAATAACTCAAGACTTCCCAAACATCGTAATCTGGCATTGCTTGAACCGCCGCCTCCAACTTGTGCTGGATGTTGCAATAAGAGAAATAAAGCAAGACAACCACTTCAAGATCTTCCTTGATAAAATACACACCACTTTCCAGAAATCCTGCAAGAGCCAGAATGACCTTTTCCAAATCTCTGAACAATTGGGCAAAGAAGTTGTGATGATCGGCAGAGTTTTGGGACCAAAATGGGCTGCCTGTAGTTTAAGGGCAACCATAACTGTGTGGCATGCTTATCCAGCGCTACATCAGTTTTTTCTGGGCAATGAAAGATTCCCAGGCATGGCTTTCTGTTTTGAAAATCTAAATTTTTTGAAGGATTTGGCCCTCATTATTGATATTTTAAATGAGATTTCTCTTCTATCAAATTCCCTGCAGGAAAGAGAGACAGATATCATCCTGGCTGAAAAGTTTGTAGTGCGAACAATCAATGCTTTTGAAGTGCTTAGACAGGGAAAGGGCAGATATGAAACAGAACTTGTTGAAATGCTAAAAACACAAGCCTTCAAAAACCTAAATTTAGCTCCAAATCAATGATTTGTTGCCCTTCCTCGTGACAAGCTTCTGTCAAGTATCATCACCAATTTGAAGAAAAGGCTGATGGATTGCGACCATCTAAAAACAGGTAGCCTATTGCCAGCCGCAAACAAGTTATACGTTATCACATATTTGGAGCCAGATTACTGGAACATTGAAGATATAGTTGTTCCATGGCCTGAGGCAGAGGCAGCATTGGTTGCATTTGGCAAAAAATTTAATTACAAAATTAATTTGAACGACTACAGAGATTTTTTTGAAATTTACTAAAAAACCCAGACAAATACAAAATTCCTGATGATATCAGAAAAGCTAGAGCTATTGTCAGGACAATTGCTGTTAGTTCAGCAGAGGCGGAAAGGGAGTTCTCAAAAATGAACTTCATATGTACAGAGCAAAGAAACTGCCTAATTGTTCCAAACATAAGTAATCTGATGGTGATAAGTGATGTTGGCATACATAATAATAATAATAATAATAATAATAATAATAATAATAATAATAATAATAATAATAATAATAATTTATTAGATTTATAAACCGCCCCCTCTCCCCGAAGGGACTCGGGGCGGTGTACAGGAAAATTAAAAAACCATCTAAAAACATACAATATATCCAAAGTTAAAAACAAATTAAATTTCCCTGTACTAAAATTTAAGAACATTAAAATTACAATCCAGCCTATGCTAAAATTCCCCTAAAATCTAACATCCATTTACGTGTTTGGCAGATGTTATATTACGAAAGTCTAAACTATTACGCAAGACCAGCTTGCTGAAAAAAATATGTTTTAAGTGAATGGCGAAAGAGGGGAAGGTCCGTGATAGTGTGAAGTTCGGGGGGTAGGTCGTTCCAGAGAGACGGCCCTGCCACAGAGAAGGCCCTACCCCTGGGCACCATAGCTGGCATTGACCGGCGGTTGGTACCCTCAGTAGGCCCTCTCTGTGAGAGCGTAACGGACGCAGGGAGGTATGTGGCAGGAGACGGTCCCACAAGTAACTAGGTCCCGAGCCATGGAGCGATTTGAAGATGGTAACAAGCACCTTGAAGCGCACCCGGAAGGCCACCAGTAGCCAGTGCAGCTCGCGCAGGAGAGGTGTTATGTGGGAGTAACGAGAAGCTCCCAGAATCCCCTGCGCGGCCGCATTCTGAACCAACTGGAGCCTCCGGGTGCACCTCAAGGGGAGCCCCATGTAGAGAGGGGCTGTGATATGGGACCCAATTCCTGCAGTGAAAGAGTGGCTCAGAGCACACCACCACATGACTGATGATACACGAGTAAAGACAAGGAAAGCTCTAGCTGAGGAATCTGGAAGCCTAAGAACAATATGGAGATATCAACAATCACAAAAGCAATAACACAAGTACTTGAGTGTATCTCTTTCATTGTGTTATTATTATGTAAGGTGTAAGTGCAAGCAATTAAAGTCTTCCTTTCTGTGTCTGTCTTTGTGCAGGTTATTGGAGCAAAGTGATAAGATGGTGTGCAGAAGACTGGCAAGCCAGTGATCCTTCCGAAATGGATCCATCCTGGTCTCTTATTTATTAACCAGCCCTTAAAATCCTAACACATATCTAAAAAATCCAACAGTAATCTCATGGCTCTCTGCCAAAGATGGTCTCTGGGATGAACCGAATAGGCAGAGAAGGATGACAGCTTGTCTCCTCCCTTAAAGGGGCCTCATAACAGGAGTTGTAAAATATTCTCTCATATAACAGCTCATTCGCAAAAAAGCAAAGGCCCAGGCCTGATGATGATGGGGGTGATCCCATCGAAACGTTGCAAAAACACCTTTAATTTTACACGGGAAAAGACCCGAATAAACCAAAATCTACACACACACACACACACACACACACACACACACACACACACACACATGCTGGCTTCGGGGATTTTCCCGTGTATATAGCATGGAGATGTTATTGCAACGTTTCTGCAAGATCTCACTTGCCATCATCAGGCAGGCTTTTGTCTGTGACTGTCACAGTCACAGACAAAGCCTGCCTGATGATGGCAAGTGAGATCTTGCCGAAACGTTGCAATAACATCTCCATGCTATATACACGGGAAAATCCCCGAAGCCAGCAATGCCAGCATACCTACACCCGTGAAAATCTACGAAAACACACACACACACACACACACACACACACACACACACACACACGGCTATGTGTGTGTATATGTTCCAGCATAATTCTGGAATGTCTCAAGCAATTTCAATCAAACTTGGTACACAGGTGACTTACTCTCTGAAAACAAATACTGTGGGAATAACCCCTAACAGCCTTTGGGGGGGGGGGATATTCTGTTAAGATACAGCCTGTTGTGCCTTAAAATGGCTTCTACCATACTGTTGTAAAATGGCTTCTAATGTACAGCACAGTGGAGTTGCCATGGTGTCAGCTTCACAGAACTTCACAAGGGGGCTCCCTCTGGTAAGGAGGAAAATATTTAGAAGCCACTTCTAAATCAAGATCAGAAAAAAGCATATCAAATGATCATGGATCATTTAGCACAACAACAAAGTGGTATCACTTTCCTTTCTGGGGGCACAGGGAAAACATATGTAACTAATTTAATTGTCGCCAAAATCAGGGCTTTTCCTGTGTAATACAAGATTAGGATAAATAAATATTCAGACAACACTGGGCTATCAGATAGTCATCCATAAAATTCCCAAGACACTTTGAGTATAATAATCTCCATTGCATACATTTTATGAGTATGAAAAAAGAGTTGACATAGTTAGAGAAAGCACTCCTACCCTTTCACCTGGGTCACCCTTACAGCCCGGAGGTCCAATCCGCCCCATCTTGCCCTGAAAGCATTAAATATAAAAGGAGAGATTGTAAGCAACATTAAACAGGAGTGATGTGGAAGAATCTAGTCCAACCCTCTGCGCATGGCAGGAGACCTTATATCAGCATTTCTATTTTTTCATCCACCCAGGGGTTACATAAATGTAAAACATCTATATTAAATCTTAATTCATTTTAAGAGAGTTTTTAAAAAAGCCATTGTAATATAATTTGTCATTTTTCCATTGAATATTAATTCACTGAATGTTAATCAGTATCCTGGTAAGCTGCAAAAAGTAAGGCTGGGAAGTTGTCTGAGGCCTGTTTTTCCAGGAATTGCCCTACTTTGATTTACAAAAGCAGCAAATGATTACAGGTCAAATGCCAAGAGAAGAGCAGTAACTCAAGTCTAAAAAGGTTGTGGGTGATAAGGCAGTAACTCATGGGACTCCACTAATCTTGGATGCATCTCAACTATTCAGGATCAATACACAACATGGTGCTGACAAATTTTCAGACAGACTATTTCTGTAAATTAAATTAGTTATTTTCTTCCAATTAAATGAAATTAAATGAAGATATGGATATTAGAGTACAGGAATGAGACAGAAGAACCTGCCAACAAGCAATGAATATTCAATTACAAAATGAGAATGAAAACTAATGATCTCTCTGGGCCACTCTCCTGTTTTTAATTGCTAATTAAAGCTTATATTTGGGGAGCCCATTCTCTTTTAAAAAGGCATTTTATCAATGTAAACAAAAGACTGACATTATAGTGCTAAAAACAAAACTACCTTCTGTCCATCAGTGCCATTTCTTCCAGCAGTACCACTAGCTCCCTGAAATCAAAGACCAAAAGCATTAGAGACAGCTTTTTGCATAAGACCAATAGTGAAATCATGTCTTGTTCCTCTATCAAACCTTACCTTTCGTCCATCTGCTCCAAACTCTCCCTACAAAGGATATAAGAAAACAGGATGAGTCAAGCCCTTCTTCCTTTAAAAACAGCCACAAGTGTCTCAGCTAGTTAAGAAATTATTTGGGACACAGTGAAATAATTTTGTGTCATCCTAGAACAAATTATTTGGGATACAGTGAAATTATTTGGGACACAGTGAAATTATTTGGGACACAGTGAAATAATTCTGTGTCATCCTAGAACAAATAACATGGAAGGTCTTCCCCACTCCTATGCCCACCACAAGACTTCTGTTGCAATGTTAAGTCCTGTCTGGCCAATTGGGTGAAAAAGAATTTTTTTAGGGACAGAAGTTTTACCAAAGTGGCTCACAATAAAAAAGTCACAAATGATAACATAAGTAATATCCCAGCAATTATACAGACAATATTAAAATCAAAATACAACTGCAGTTTAAGAGCATTTCAGGAAAGCACAGGACCACTGCTTATTTGGTAGTGATTAGGACTGAATATGGGGGACGCGGTGGCTCAGTGGCTAAGATGCTGAGCTTGTCGATCAGAAAGGTTGGCAGTTCGTTGGTTCGAATCCCTAGTGCTGTGTAACGGAGTGAGCTCCCCTTACTTGTCCCAGCTTCTGCCAACCTAGCAGTTTGAAAGCATGTAAAAATGCAAGTAGAAAAATAAGAACCATCTTTGGGGGGAAGGTAACAGCTTTCCATGCGCCTTCGACGTTTAGTCATGCTGGCCACATGACCACAGAGACACCTTTGGACAGAACTGGCTCCTCGGGTTTGAAATGGAGATGAGCACCATTCCCTAGAGTCAGGAATGACTAGCACATATGTGCGAGGGGAACATTTACCCTTAGGACAGAACAGTGCTTCCAACATGAAAACTAAAAGTGCTTCAGGCATATGGGGGGATCCTCAGAGCACCTCTTTGCCACTCCTTCAATAGCTACTTCTTTTCCTAGGAGCTCCATAGCGCAAACCACTAACAGTCCAACTCAGAAAAAGCTGCTTCGGGTTGAAAGAGCTGTAGAGAATATATTTCTGCTTCCCAATCCAAAGCATTGCTCTGTCCTAGTAGCAGAGCTTCTCCTGCATTCCAGGAACTTGTTTCAGCCCAACCCAGGATTGCAGGTTCTGCATGCAGGTGAAGGCCTTTTGCCTCTATCTCCAGGAAAGGTGACAGGGGCCTCCTTGAAATGCAGAATTATAATAAATAAAGCATTCCGATTATAAAGCACACTTCCCCAAATTTTCTGAATGTGTAAAACTACCTTACCTTTTCTCCTTTTAGACCAGGAATACCCTGGAAAAGAAACAAAAAGTACTTTCAGTTAGTGTTTGTGGATATAGTATAGTCTTAGTTCTGATATGCTATTCTGACTAGAATGAATTGACATAGATTTGTTAATTAGTTGATTTAAACAAATACATTTAAGTAAAGTAGTTTGGAATTTATGCTCTCCCAACATGCCTCAATATATCTTCTCCTATGTCTTGCCCTCCTGTTTGGTCCCTGGTTTAGACTTTACACTTAAGGCTGCTTCTGCAGGCTATCAGTTACTATGAAGAGTCCTTCTTTGCAAGCGATTCCCATCTGATTTCCACCAGGTTTTCACATTTTCATTTTTTGTTTGAGTGCTCAGAAAATCTCTTCTAATTTCTCTACTGAATTCACACAACTTTTCATTTTCTTTCAATCATTCAGTATTTCAGTTGATGTCTTTCATCAATGTCATCGGGAGGGAAGTTCCACATCTTGAAACCTAGAGTGGGATGGAGTCCATTAAATGACTCGTGTGATCTGCTGTCGCTAGGGTGGAAGGTCGGGGTGATTTTATTATATTAATTTATTGGGATTCTTTTATTGTTTTTAATGTGGTTTTAAATTATGTAAGCCACACTGAGTTGCCATTGGCGAATAGGCGGCAATATAAATTTAATAAATAAATTTAATAAATAAATTTAATAAATAAATTTAATAAATAAATTTAATAAATAAATTTAATAAATAAATTTAATAAATAAAATAAATCTTTTTCTTCTAAGATGAATTAATTGTTTTTAGTTATTGAATAGGATAAAGGAATGGATATCCCATCAGCCCAGCAACAATTTTCTTGAGTTAAACATCTGTCTTATTTTGAGACTCAAAATAAATTTGGTTTCTGCAGCTTTAATGACTACTGGTTACTACCAAGATCTCTCTCCCTCCCTCTTCCCTTCCCCACCCTCTTCCCCTGCCCTGATCCTTCTCCTTCTCTCCCGCTCTCTGGAACCCTCTTATTTGGTCAAGTTCAAAGCACAAGAACAAATGCTTAAAAGTGAGACCCAAAAATATTTACCTTAGGTCCAGGGTACCCAATTGGACCTTCAATCCCTGGATCACCCTATATGTAAAAAGAAAATACCATTATTAGTTGACATAATCTGCAAAATATGTATTTACCTTAGGCAGGCAATAATACATATTACTTATATTAATTTGAACAAGGCAATAATTGCATTATCCAAATATTTTTAATTATACCAATTTTATCAATTTACATTATAGTTGCAATTCTACGTATATTTACTTGTGAATTGAATATGATTAATCTATGGCAGCTACATTTGGAATAGCAATATATTAGTGATTGTTTCTGCTTCTAGGCTGAATAAACATATATGATGAGAATAGAAACATATTTTAAAAGAGTTGAAAGAATTGTGTTATAGTTTTTGTAAGCATTGATGAATATATTTCTTTTGCACTATCATTGCATTCAACTACATCAAATGTTTTGTTTATTAGGGTCAGTGTGGAATGAAAGCAAGCAGCATGAATAAACTATAAAAACTGCTTTCACACATTGTAAAAAAGATAAAGGTTTGGTTCTGGTGCATTGTTAAGCTGTTTTGAGGTACATTAGCAAGTTGGAGAGTCAAATATACACTTTCTCCTCAACTTCCCTTTCCATTCACAAGTTTTGATTGCCAGAATTATCAATCAATGTATGATAAACTGCATGAGACTGAAGTTTATTCATGGAAAGTCACACCACATTACAGCATAACATCTGGGTCAAGATCTGATCTTAACAGAAGGTAGATATGGATGTAAAGCTAATGTATGTATGGAAGGTGCAAACACTTCTTTAGATTCCAGTTGCCTTCTACATGTACACATAATATATACCGTATTTTTCAGAGTATAAGACGCACCGGAGTATAAGACGCACCAAAATTTTGAAAAGGCAAATTTAAAAAAAAGTTTTTGCACTCTGCAGACTTCCCAAAAACCCATATATTTTTTTTTCCAAAAAAAGGGCATGAATAGCCTTTAGGAGACTTATGGAGTGCTCCTGGAGGCTAGGGGGGGGGGAATTGATTATTTATTATTTCTGCCCTTCCCACCCCCCAGGAGCACTCTATAAGTCTCTCGAAAGCTATGCACGGCCATTTTGGTGAAGGGGTAGGGGTTTCAGGAGGCAAAAAATGCTGTATTCAGTATATAAGATGCACCAGATTTTCAGCCTCTTTTTTGATAATGAAGACATACACATCTTCAGTATCAGTACTAACATTGCCCCATATAGGACAGGCATATTTTTGCATTGAGTGGAAATGTTCTGTTAGCGCACACAGACTATAGGCTGACATCAACATAATAACATGCCTATCTCACTGTTGAAGTGATTCTGGAAAACTTACAAAATGATAAACAGAAAATATAAAAAAAATTAAAATCAACAAAGATTAAATAGAGACTAAAAGTCAAGAGGATTGGATGACACAGGGTTGAGGAGCTTCTCTCTACTCCTTCAGCCACTCTCAGCATAGACAATTCCCAGCAAGATCTTTAACAGCAATGATATGAATCTTATTTAAACTGCATATTTAGGTGTGGGGAATCCTAATCTGGAAAGTGCCCTCCCCAGCATGGCTAAAATGGGTTTTAATTCTTTGACCCCTAATGAGGATCTAATCCATATTTAGAAATCTGATGCATTCCACTTCTATTATTAAAGGAAAAAATAGGAGAATCTGTATCATGATCTAAAAGAAAAATTAAATGGAAGCTTTCGATTTTCTTTATGAAAGAGATTAGAGCAGCACGATAAATGAATGTACACAGATTATATAAATAAATAAATTCACATTAAAGAAAGTTGAAAATCCTATGACCAAAATAATATATTGACTGAACATTCTCAAACAAATTCAGATACTGATTGAGTATCACAGGTTAATTTTAGAATTAAATGCCATTCAAAAACTGGTGTGTAGGTAAGAGTCTGATTCAATATGACCTTGTGTACTCAGTGTTCAAAGAAACAGCAATTGTATAGTACCTATTAGAATTCTCCCTTTTTCCGGTTACTTACTTGTCGTCCCTTTTGCCCAAGAAAGCCTGAAATCCCCATGTTTCCTTTTGCACCCTAAAAGTAAAAAAAGAAAATAATTAATTCAGAGATTTCCCATAAAACAAAAAGATGAGTCAACTCCTATGCTCACACATCATTTCATGTGGCTTGTTCGCTCAGGCTTTTCATATTGTATTAAATGCCATGCTTCTTGTCCAACCTACAAATCTGGAAGAAATCCCATCCAAATCTAAAGGCTAAGCTACTGATAGCAATGATTGCTGTTCAAACAAGGGATCAACCCTGAGAACAGGAGATTATTGAACCAGGTTGCTGCTATCAAGGAACCATAATTGCCAAAGTACCTGGTTAGATAATAGAGGTAGAAACTAGGAGTTTAATACTGTTTTGTAAGCAAACTGATTCAGACAGTACGCTGTTCACTAAGCACTTATTGTATGCAAAATGAGTGTGTGTGTGTGTGTGTGTGTATGTATGTATGTATGTATGTATGTATGTATGTATGTATGTATGTATGTATGTATGTGAACCATAATTTAATTGCTAAGGTTCCATGTGCCTGCTGTTATTTTATAAGTGAGTCCAAAGTTTTCTAGCCAATTTCCTAAGCTTCTTGAAATGTCTTGGCAGATTGATCCTGCAAGAGCATTTCTAATTTTTTATTTTAAAAATGCCAAAGAACATTGATAAGATGTCAGCCTTTGGAAGCAAAGTTCAAGGCCACTTCTTCCAGAAAAGAGAATATAGGTTTATAGGCTAGGGCTTACTTCAGCTTCCTTACATACTGCTCTTTGTAAATATGTAAGAAGCTGAATTGCCAATGAATTGTTTATATTCTAAATACAGCAAACATGTCTTCAAATACTAGAGAACTATGCAGCTGTAGAGAAGGCAGATTTATAGGGAATAGACTGCAATTCTCAGTTACACAAGTGTCTAAATTATGAATGTAAAAATCTGGTACAATCATAGTAAAAGTTGACTCATCAATTGTAGCATGAGTCTATTGTAATTTACTCAAGAATTTCATGTAAATGTTATGGAACAACATATATAGTATTACAGAAATTTGTATATTAGATGAATGATTATTATACAAATTTGTCTACTAATCCTCTTTCCCTACAACCCAAAAAGCAAAAATTAATATCAGAGTTAGGCTGCTGGAACTGCTGACAGCCCAGAACGCAAGGTCAGGAGAGAGAAGCATGTAGTTTGGTGAGAGATTTAATTTTTTTTAATTGAAGAAAGAATACCCTAACTTTGGATATTTAATTTAAAATAAGGATTGAGAAGAGAGTAAGCGGTGGACTTGAGGCATGATTAATTAAAGGTTTCCGTCCCCCCCCCCCCACCTTTTTTTTTTTTTTTACTATGGGAAGCCGGATTGGACTTTCACTGCAATTTACTTTTTAAAGTAGATTGGCTCTGCGCTTTTTTCTTATTCTTTTCATTGGACTCCTTGGAAACATTGAATAAGTTTTAAGGTTTAAACTACTCTTTTTACTTTATTTCTTTTTGGCTTAATGAATTACAGTTTTCCCCCTTTTTTTCTAAAAAAAAAAGTAAAGGCAGAGCGTATAAAAATTGAGAGTGGGTAACAAGTATCACTGCCACCTAGTGGACTTGAAACAATGTTTTTATTTTTACTCTGTTGCATGAATGTTTAGACCAAAGCTGTTCTTTTCAAGGTTGCTTCATTAAGGCATGATAGGGAAAGGAACGTGGTTGTTTATACAGGTGTTCTTTGTGAAACTGTCTGTGTCTGGAAACTTGCCTTGAAAGAATAAATAAAACTTTTAGGGGCAAGCCTAGAGTGACCTTGGAAAGGCTTTCATTCTACAAAAAGTTTTGAATTTCCTCCCTATCTCTTTTCCTTTTTGGTGGCAGTGTTTATCTTACTCAGCTATGGAAGGTGTGACCCCTTTCTGTTTTCTATTTTCCCTTTGAACTTTTGCCTTTTGAAGCATTTTGTTTATTGTCTTAAATGGACTGGACTAAAGAAATATACAAACATATAATACATATACTTTCTTTTCTTTTTCTTTTTCTTTTTTTTTTCTCTTCATAATTTTTGCATTGTTATATTTTATAAATTTAACATTTTGTTTGGGAACTTTTCTTTTCTTTTTGTTCCCTTACATGCTTTTTTATTTCCTTTTTCTTTTTCACTTTTAATTTGGAATTAACTGGTTATAGGGCATACATTTTTATCTTTTATGTTTTACATTTTTGGGGCTTCTTTTTTTTACTCTTTTTGGCTTTTTGTGTTAGCTCCTAACCTCTGCTCATTGTTCTATTTTTTCTTTTTTCTTTTTTTTTCTTTTTTTAATCTTTGACCTCCCTATGTGATTGAAACAGAAGAAGGCGCTGTTGGCGGTATAGAATTTAGAGTACCACGAGAACCAAGAGCAACTAGGGCTATAAATCCTACATATAAAATATAAACATGGAAGAGAAAAAATGATTACAATCAATATAAATGGATTTAACTCAGCAATTAAACGAACAAGAATATTTCATAAATTAGAAAAATTGAAATTGGATATAATTTGTCTACAAGAAGTGCATATTCAAAAAGGACATGAATATTTATTAACACAGCCAAAACTTGGAAAAATATTTACTGCATTGGCAAGCTATAAGAAAAGAGGAGTGATTTTTTATATTAAAGATAAAATTCCAGCAAAACAAATCTATACAGACGATGATGGAAGAATCTTGATGGTGGAAATCATGGACAATGCTAAGAAAATACTTTTAATTGCAATTTATACTCCCAATGATAAACAAGATGAATTTTATAGAAAACTGCACAGGAAAATAATTGACTTGGACTATGCTGACATTTGTATGAATGGGAGATTTTAATGGAATTGTAGACCAGAACATGGACTATAAAACACAAAAAACAACAAAACTAAATAGAAAACCACTCCTAAACTCCTTTTTTTAAATGATAGAGGAAATAAACTTAAAAGATGTTTGGAGAGAAAGGAATACTACAAAGAAACAATATACTTTTTATTCAAATAGACACTCATCGTAATCCAGAATCGACATGGTATGGGCTACAATGGAATTGACTTGTAATGTACAGGAAATTGAGATTGAAACAAGTACTTGGGCAGATCATAATCCAATTATAATTAAATGGAAAGGTCAAAGGATAAGATCTAGATAGACATTAAATAATACCATATTAAAAGAGAAGGACTTTGTACAGAAAATGGAAAAAGAATTAGCCTTCTTTTAAAAAGAAAATAGAAAAGAAGATACATCGATGCAGAACATTTGGGATACAATGAAGGCTGTTACCAGAGGTTTGATAATAGATTAAACAAGAAAGAGAAATATAAAGAAAAGACAAACTTTAAAGGTTTAGAGAATGACTATAAGATGCTTGAAAAAGAGCTACAGAAATTTCTACCAAAGAAAGATATTAAAATAGAAATGGACATAAAAAAGCACAAAATGGACCTTCTGCAAAAGGAGGAATTGGCACAAAAAATTAATGGTGCTAAAGAGAATTACTTTGAAAATGCAAATAAACCAGGTAGACGGTTGGCATATAAATTGGAAAAGGAGAGAGAATCAAAGAAAATATTGCAACTAAGAGAGATCAAGGGCAAATTCATTATGGAAATGTTGAGAAGAAGAAAATTATACAAGACTACTATAGTAAACTGTATGAACAAGAGAATATAGAAGAGGGAGGAATTGAACAAGATTTACAGGAAACCAACCTTCCCCAAATACCCAAAGAAACTGAAACAATATTAGAAGGTAGAATAACTATGATGGAGTTAACTGAAGCACAAAATAATGGAAAGGCTCCAGGACCGGATGGATTACCAGTGGAATTTTGCAAGACATTTCAGGAATCGTCCATCCCACTATTAAAAGTTATGAACAAGGTGATGTCAGAGAGGAGGATACCTAAATCATGGCCAGAAGCACACTTCTGCCAAAAGAGGAGGCTAACTTAACACAAATCAAGAACTACAGACTGATCTCCTTGTTAAACTCGGATTATAAATTATTTGCTTCAATATTAACAGAAAGACTTAAAAAATATTTAAACAGCTTCATTCACCCTGATCAAAATGGGTTCTTACCAAAGAGACAAATCAAAGACAACATGAGAATAATTTTGGACACTTTGGAATATTATGAGGAGCGCACTGAAAAGCAAATGGCTTTGATGTTTCTAGATGCACAGAAAGCATTTGACAATGTAAATTGGTAGTTTGTTTTCACAACTGGAACAGATACATTTTGGTAAGAAATTTACCCAGGTCATACAGACCATATACCAGAGGTGGGTTCCTGCCAATTTGAACCTCTTCTATAGAAGAGGTTCCACAAATCTACAGTGCCATTTAGAACCGGTTCCAGCTCCATCCCCCCACCCGTTCGCACATCATCAAAAAGAAGAGTGAGCGGAGGAATTCTGGGAGTTGACATCCACAAGTCTTAAAGCTGTCAAGTTTGAACACCCCTGGGTTTTTTTTTCTAAAGGGTTAGGGGTGCAAAGGTTCTGTAACTTGATAGCTTTAAGACTTGCATGCTTCAAATGCCAGAGTTTCTGAGCCAACATTTTGGTTGCTAAGCATTGTTAAGTGAGTTTCACCACATTTTACAAGTTGGCCATGCCCACCCAGTCACATGACTGCCAAGCCACTCCCACTCAGTCACATGGCTAGCAAGCCACTCCCACCCGGTCAAATGGCTGGCAAGCCAATTCCACCGAGTCACATAGCTGGTAAGCCACTCCCACAAAGCAGGCCACACCCACAGAAGAGGTTGAAAACCACCACTACCATATACATAAACAAACAAACAGCAAAGATAATGATAAACAGAGAACTGACGGATCCTATTGAAATAAAAAGAGGTATGAGACAAGGCTGTCCATTATCACTGCTACTTTTTGTCTTAACACTAGAAGTTTTAAATAGAAAGATCAGAGAAGAGAAAGAAATAAAAGGAATGAAAATTAAAAAAGAAGAGTATAAGCTACAAGCATTTGCGGATGATTTGGTTTTCATCCTTGAGGATCCATTAGAAACTGCACCCAAATTGATAGAAAGAATTGAAGAATATGGAAAAGTAGTAGGCTTGAAAATAAATAAAGAGAAAACAAAGATTCTGACAAAGAATATACCATCAAGACAAAAGGAAGAACTGGCGGAGGCCTTGGAGATTCAAATTACAAAGTTAAATATTTGGGGATTTATTTAACTACTAGATGCAGTACATTAAAGAGATTAACTAGTGGTTGAGTGATCTTGGTTTAGGGGAAATAGCTGTCGAACCCCCGTCATGGTCAGATCACTCTCTCCTTTGGCTTGGCTTTCCAACTGCTGCACCACACCACGGGCAGGCGGAACCGGAAGCAGTGAGATGGTTCCGTCCCAGGTGCCTGATGGACCCTGAGAGGTTCCAGATGGAGCTTGGGCCAATACCTGAGACCCTGACCCACGACTCGACTGAGGACCTAGTGGCCGCTTGGAATAGTGCGGCCACGGGGGCCCTGGACCGGGTCGTGTCTTTGCGGCCTCTCACCCGGCGCTGAACCACCTTGGCTCCTTGGTTTTCCGAGGAACTGAGGGTGATGAAGCGTCGGAGAGATGCCTAGATAGTGGTTGGAGGGCCACCCACTCCGAGTCTGACCGGACACTGGTAAGGTCGTATTTAAAGACCTACCTAGTGATGATAAGAACAGCAAAACGTAACTATTTCTCCGCTCTTATTGTGTCTGCAGATAACTGGCCTGCTGCCCTGTTTAGGGTGACCCGCTCCCTTCTTCACCTGAGGGCGCGGGATGCCCCCTTGTAGGGTCGT
This sequence comes from Rhabdophis nuchalis, assembly GCA_039707465.1. Classification (NCBI taxonomy): domain Eukaryota; kingdom Metazoa; phylum Chordata; class Lepidosauria; order Squamata; family Natricidae; genus Rhabdophis; species Rhabdophis nuchalis. The sequence continues at coordinate 222,597,581 of CM077643.1, read as the reverse complement.
GCGGAGGAATTTGGGTGTTATCTGCATGACAAAATCGATCAGATTCGGCACAGGTTAGCCTCCGACTGGACTAGTTCAGATGGGCTGACAGAGGCAGGCCTTGGCCTCCTGGGAGGTTACACGAAGCTGGCTCCAGGGAATTGTCAACGCTTCTTTGAGTGAGGGGTTTTCTGCTGGCCACCTTGAAAGAGGCGGTGGTGAAGCCCCTCCTCAAGAAGCCTTCCCTCGACCCGGCTGTGTTGGCCAACTACTGTCCTGTCTCCAACCTTCGATTTCTTGCAAAGGTTGTTGAGAGTGTGGTGGCGCGGCAGCTCCCTCATCACCTGGATGAAGCTGTCTATCTGGACTCGTGCCAGTCCGGCTTCCGGTACAGCACAGAGACGACATTGGATGTCGTGGAGGGCCTGGGATAGAGGTGGATGGTGGATGATCTCTGGAGGGCCCAGGATAGGGGTTGCCCCTCTATCCTGGTCCTGTTAGATCTCTCAGCGGCTTTCGATACCATCGACCATGGTATCATGCTGCGCTGGCTGGAGGGGCTGGGGCTGGGGGGCACCGTTTTACGGTGGTTAATATTATTATTATTATTATTATTATTATTATTATTATTATTATTATTATTATTATTATTATTATTAATAATAATAATAATAATAATAATAATAATAATAATAATAATAATAATAATAATTTAATTTATAACCCGCTCTCTCTCCCCAAAGGGACTCGAGGCAGGGCACAGGGAAATTAAAAATACATATAAAAACCATAAACAATACAGTATTAAAAAAGAATTAAACTAAAACCCTTCGCTAAAATCCCATGTTAAAACTAAAACAACCCCTAAACAACCCTAAAAACAGTTAAGTAATCCCAGGCCGGCCAAGCAGAAGAAATGTGTTTTTAATTTTTGACGGAAGGAGCGGAGGTCCGTGGTTGTTCTGATTTCGGGGGGAAGGTCATTCCAGAGGGTCGGGCCCGCCACAGAGAAGGCCCTTCCCCTGGGCATCGCCCGCTGGCATAGCCTGGTGGACGGCACCCGGAGAAGTCCCTCTCTGTGGGAGCGGATCGGCCGCAGGGATGTATGGGGCAGGATGCGATCCCGCAGATAGCTAGGTCCCGTGCCATGGAGCGCTTTAAAGATGATAATCAACACCTTGAAGCGCACCCGAAAGACGACAGGCAGCCAATGCAGCTCGCACAGGAGCGGTGTTACATGGGAAAACCTAGAGGTTCCCATAACTGCCCGCGCGGCTGCATTCTGGACAAGCTGAAGTCTTCGGGTGCACCTCAAGGGGAGCCCCATGTAGAGAGCATTAAAGTAGTAGGTTGTCCTCCTACCTCTCCGACTGGTTGCAATTTGTGTTGGCAGGAGGGCAGAAGTCAACGCCGAGGTACCTCACTTGCCCCTCCTGTTCAACATCTATATGAAGCCATTAGGTGAGATCATCCGTGGTTTCGGGGTAGAGTTCCATCAGTACGCTGCCGACACTCAGTTGTACATTTCTACCCCGGACCACCCCAACGATGCCGTGGAAGTGATGTCCTGGTGTCAGGAGGCCGTGTGAGTCTGGATGGGGAGAAACAGGCTCCGACTCAACCCGTCCAAGACCGAGTGGCTGTGGCTTCCGGCGTCACGGTATAGCCAGTTAGTGCCATCTCTGGCTATTGGGGGCGAGTCATTGGACCTTACAGAGAGGGCTCGCAATCTGGGCATCCTCCTGGACTCTCGGCTGTCTCTGGAAGATCATATGACGGCTTTGGCCAGGGGGGCTTTTTATCAGGTTCGCCTGATACGCCAGTTGGGCCCTTTCTGGATCGTGACGCTTTACGCACGTTCACTCAAGCCCTCGTCATTTCCCGCCTGGACTATTGTAACGCTCTCTACATGGGGCTTCCCTTGAGGTGCACCCGGAGGCTCCAGTTGGTTCAGAATGCAGCCACATGGGGGATTTTGGGAGCATCTAGGCACTCCCATGTGACACCTCTCCTGTGTGAGCTGCACTTGGCTGCCTGTGGCTTTCTGGGTGTGCTTCAAGATATTAGTGACCATCTTCAAAGCGCTCCATGGCAAGGGACCTGGCTTTTTGCAAGACCGCCTCCTGCTGCCAAATACCTCCCTACGACCAGTGCGCTCCCACAGAGAGGGCCTCCTCAGGGTGCTGTCGGCCAGGCAATGTCGGCTGGCGACCCCCAGGGGGAGAACCTTCTCTGTGGCAGCCCCTGCCCTCTGGAATGACCTACCCCCTGACCTACGGACGACCACGGACCTACGCCTCTTCCGTCGGGCCTTAAATACCTATTTATTTCATGCGGCTGGCCTTTCGTAGTTTTAAACTGTTTTATTAGGAGTTTTTAGCAGGGGTTTTAAGGACAGGCTAATTATATAATACATTTTAATATATTTTATGTTTTTGTATTATTGATTTTTATCGCTGCCTGAGTCCCGAAAGGGAGAAGGTGCGGTATATAAATCTAATCAATACTAAATACTAAATACTATCTCAGACTTAAGCAGCAGGTTGCGAGTGATTTGATGAAATGGGAAAACTTACAACTATCAATGATTGGGAGAATATCTACAATCAAAATGAATATCTTATATAGAATTTTATATTTGTTCCAGACAATCCCAATTAGATTGGGGAAAGACTACTTTGATGAACTAAATAAAATAGTGTTGAAATACATCTGGCAGGGGATAAAGGCAAGAATAAAATCAAAATTGCTACAAGATGCTAGAACAAGTGGAGGATTGGGGTTACCTGACTGGGAACTATATTACCAGGCATGTGGATTGAAGAGTGGATAACATTAAGAAATTCTAGATTATTGAACGTAGAAGGACATGACTTACTGTTGGGATGGCATGCTTTCTTATGGTATAAGGCAGTGGTGGGCAAACTTATTAGTCAAGAGAGCCAAATATCAACAGTACCACGACTGAAATTTCTTTTGAGAGCCAAAAGGTGTGGCCTGTATTGTGGGAGTGGCTCAGCGGTCATGTGACCGGGTGGGCGTGGCCAACTTGGAAAATGTGGTGAAACTCACTTAACGACGGTCCTGCTTAGCAACCAAAATTCTCTTTATTCTTTCTTTCTTTCTTTCTTTCTTTCTTTCTTTCTTTCTTTCTTTCTTTCTTTCTTTCTTTCTCTCTCTCTCCCACTTTCTTTTTCTTTCTCTTTTTCTTTCTCTTTCTCTTTTTCTTTTTGTTGCTCTCTATCTCTCTCTTTATCTGTCTCTCTCTCCTCCCTCCACCCATCTGTCATTCTCTTTGTGTGTGTGTGTGTGTCTCTCTCTGATTCCCTCTCTCCATCCCTCTCTCTCTGTGTCTCCCTCTGTTTGTCTGTTCCTCCCTCCCCCTCTGTCTCTCTCTGTATGTCAGTCTCTCCCTCCCTCTCTCCCTCCCTTCCCCCACTCTCCCGGAAGCAGTGGAAAGCCCAGCATGCCAGCCAGGGAGGCCACGGCTGCCTCCTCCCGCAGCGAGGGAGGTGGGTGTGTGGCACCCGAGGCCATGGCCACCCAAGCACCACCGGGGTTGTCCGGGTGCCACACGCCCACTTCCCTCCCAGCTCTTGTTCCTGCTGCTGCTGTCCCCAAGCCCTGCGACACACAGCTCCCGCTGTCTGAGCGCATCGGGCAGGACAGCCGGGAACGTTTCCACCAGCTCCCTCCAACGGCCACCGAGGCGCGCCCTCCAGGCTGCCCGCCATACGCGGCTGGGAGGGGGGCGCCTAGGCAGCCACAGCCCTGGGCACTCCGCTCGCTCGCTCCAGGAGGAGGCAGCTGCAGCCCCCCCAGCCAACATGCTGGGTCCTCCGCTGCCTCTGGGGGGGGAGGGAGGGAGAGAGGAAGAGCTGCACCCAAGGGGCGAGCCGCGGTTTGCCAACCACTGGTATAAGGGAACTAAAATGCAGGGTTACTTTAGAAGACACTATATACGGGAGGCATTGTTACTAAATTGGGAGATGATTAAAAGGCAATACTACCTAAACATTCCAATCTGGCTATCAACTATTGATAGCCAACTACTGGGAATAGGGGATTTAGTCATCACTCCCTTGTCATGGACAGATCACGCTCTCCTCCGGCTGGACTTTCCAATCGCCTCACCTCACCGCGGGGAGGCGGAACCAGATACTTCTAGATGGTTCCGCCCCAGGCTCCTAATGGACCCGGAAAGGTTCCAGAGGGAGCTTGGGCCAATTCCTGTGACTCTGCCCCGCGACTTGACTGAGGACCTAGTGGCCGCATGGTTAAGTGCGGCCACGGGGGCCTTGGACCGAGTCACGCCCTTGCGGCCTCTCTTGCGGCGACGAATCACCCAAGCTCCTTGGTTTACTGAGGAGTTGCGGGAGATGAAACGCCACAAGAGACGCCTAGAGAGCAGATGGAGATCCTCTCGCTCTGAAGTCGACTGAACACTAGTGAGAACCCATATTAGGGCTTACTTAGTGGCGATAAGAGTGGCCAAACGTGAGTATTGCGCCACCCTTATTGCATCTGCAGATAACCGCCCTGCCGTCCTGTTTGGGGTGACCCGCTCCCTCCTTCACCAGAGGCCGCGGGAAGCCCCTCTGCAAGGACGTGCAGAGGAATTTGGGATTTATCTGCAGGATAAAATCACTCGGATTCGGAATGAGCTACCCTCCATCGACAGTGGTCCAGTGGGATTTTCCGAGGCTGGTCTTGAGGTACCATTCTGGGAGGAGTTTGACTTTGTTACCACCGAGGATATGGACAGGTTGTCAAAGAGACTTAAGGCTACCACATGTTTATTGGACCCGTGTCCCTCCTGGCTTGTACTGGCATCCTGGGAGACGACACGAGGCTGGCTCCAGGGCATTGTCAACGCATCTTTGAGTGAGGGGTCCTTGCCCGCCGTCTTGAAAGAGGCGGTAGTAAGGTCCCTCCTCAAGAAGCCTTCCCTGGACCCAGCATTATTGGAGAACTATCGTCCGGTCTCCAACCTTCACTTTTTAGTGAAGGTTGTTGAGAGTGTGGTGGCCCAACAGTTTCCGCGACACCTGGAGGAAGTTGATTATCTAGACCCGTGCCAGTCCGGCTTCCGACCCGGTCACAGCACCGAGACGGCATTGGTCGCATTGGTTGATGATCTCCGGAGGGCGCGGGATAGAGGCTATTCCTCTATCCTAGTCCTGTTAGACCTCTAACAGAAGGCGGAACCAGAAACATCGAGTTGGTTCTGCCCCAGGCACCTGATGGACCCTGAAAGGTTCCAGAGGGAGCTTGGGCCAATACCTGTGTCCCTGCCCCGCGACTCGACTGAGGACCTAGTGGCCGCATGGTATAGTGCGGCCACGGGAGCCTTGGACCGGGTCGCGCCCTTGCGGCCTCTCATGCGGCGTCGAGTCACCCAGGCCCCTTGGTTTACCGAGGAGCTTCAGGAGATGAAACGCTGCAAGAGACACCTAGAGAGTAGGTGGAGATCTTCTCGATCCGAAGCTGACCGAACACTAGTGAGAGACCATATTAGGACTTACTTAGTGGCGTTAAGGGTGGCCAAACGTGAGTATTGTGCCACCCTTATCGCGTCTGCGGAAAACCGCCCTGCCGCCCTGTTTGGGGTGACCCGCTCCCTCCTTCACCTGAGGCCGCGGGAAGCCCCTTTGCAGGGTCGAGCAGAGGAATTTGGAGAGTTTCTGCAGGACAAAATCACTCAGATTCGGAACGAGCTGCCCTCCACTGAAAGTGATCCAGTCAATTTGTCCGGTGCTGGTCTTGGGATAACACCATGGGAGGAGTTTGATTTTGTTACTACCGAGGATATGGACAGGTTGCGGATGAACCTTAGAGCCACCACATGTTTATTGGACCCATGCCTCTCTTGGCTTGTACTGGCATCCTGGGAGGTGACGCGAGGCTGGCTCCAGGGCATTGTGAATTCATCTCTGAGTGAGGGGTCCTTGCCTACCGTCTTGAAAGAGTCGGTGGTGAGGCCCCTCCTCAAGAAGCCATCCCTGGACCCAGCATTATTAGAAAACTATCGTCCTGTCTCCAACCTTCACTTTTTAGTGAAGGTTGTTGAGAGTGTGGTGGCCCAACAGTTTCCTCGACACCTGGAGGAAGTTGATTATCTAGACCCGCGCCAGTCCGGCTTCCGACCCGGACACAGCACTGAGACGGCATTGGTCGCGTTGGTTGATGATCTCTGGAGAGCGCGGGATAGAGGTTATTCCTCTATCCTAGTCCTATTAGACCTCTCAGCGGCTTTTGATACCATCGACCATGGTATCCTATTGCACCAACTGGGGAGGTTGGGGCTGGGAGGCACCATTTTACGGTGGTTCTCGTCCTACCTCTCTGGTCGGTCGCAATATGTGTTGACAGGAGGGCAGAGGTTGACCTCGAGACCCCTCTTATGCGGGGTTCCTCAGGGGTCGGTCCTCTCGCCCCTCCTGTTTAACACATATATGAAGCCGCTGGGCGAGATCATCCGTGGTTTTGGGGTGGAATACCATCTGTACGCTGATGACACCCAGTTGTACATATCCACCCCAGACCACCCCACCCCGGTGTTTGGAAGCCGTACGGATCTGGGTGGGTAGTAACAAACTCAAGCTCAACCCGTCCAAGACTGAGTGGCTGTGGTTTCCGGCACCCCGGTTCAGCCAGATTACTCCAACTCTGGCCATTGGGGGTGAAACACCGGCCCCCATGGAGAGGGCGCGCAATTTGGGTGTCCTCCTGGATTCCCGGCTGTCCATGGAGGACCATGTGGCGGCCGTGGCCAGGGGGGCCTTTCATCAGGTACGCCTGATGCGCCAATTGCGCCCCTTACTGGACCGGGCTGCCCTTCGCACAGTCACTCAAGCTCTCGTGACATCCCGACTTGACTACTGTAACGCTCTCTACATGGGGCTTCCCTTGAGGTGCACTCGAAAGCTACAGCTAGTCCAGAATGCAGCCGCGCGGGTGATTATGGGAGCCGCTAGATGCTCCCACATAACACCGATCCTGCGCGAGCTGCACTGGCTTCCTGTGGCCTTTCGGGTGCGCTTCAAGGTTCTGACGACCATCTTTAAAGCGCTCCATGGCTCGGGGCCTAGTTATACGCGAGACCATCTCCTGCCCCATACATCCCTTCGGCTGATCCGCTCCCACAGAGAGGGCCTTCTCAGGGTGCCGTCGGCCGGGCAATGCCACCTGGCGACACCCAGGGGAAGAGCCTTCTCTGTGGCGGGCCCTGCCCTTTGGAATGACCTACCCCCTGAATTGCGTACCATCACCGACCTCCGCCTCTTCCGCCAGTGTCTAAAGACACATCTTTTTCAGCAAGCCGGACTAGCCTAACCTCCCGTGGGGACTATTTTTAGATAGTTTTAAATTGGGGATTTTAAAATTGGTTTTAGCATAGGATTACAATTCAATATGTTTTTAAATTTTGTATTTATTATTTTGTATGTTTTTAAATTCCTGTGCGCCGCCCTGGGTCCTTTGTGGAGAAGGGCGGGATATAAATGCGATTAAAATAAAAAATAAAAAATAAATAAAATCCAATAATATATGAAAAGGAACAAACAGTTAGATATGGTGAAATATTGAATACAGATAGTGAACTTAAATCTATGCAAGAATTGGAACAGGAAGGAATAGGAATGAATTGGTATTCATATGTGCAAATACAATATAGATATGATAAAAATCGTAAAACAGAAAGTTGTTATGATAAAATGACTGAATTAGATAAAAGTTTGACAGGTACTGATGAAAAAGTAATTAAAATATATGCACACCTTCTAGAGGTTAAGCTAAAGGAAAAACAAGGAAGAACAAGTTAAAGAAACTGATAGTTTGGGGGGGGGGAATTTTGGACATAGAGAAATGGCAGAACTTGTGGTCTCAAAATTATAAAATGACAATTTCAACAGCATATAAGGAAAATTTGTATAAGATGTTTTACAGGTGGCATCTACCCCTGACGAGTGTAGCAAGAATAAGTCAGAAAAGTGTTGGAAATGTCATCAGACACCGGGCTCATATTACCATATTTGGTGGACTTGTATTGAAGCTAAAAGATAGTGGACTAAAATCCACATGTGGTTAGAGAAAATGATACAAAAACTCATAGATCTTAAACCAGAGATTTTTTAATTGGGAATTATACCAGAAGCATATAGCAAAGACTTGAAATATTTAATTGTAAATGTATTAACAACAGCTAGAATTGGATTTGCAAAAAATTGGAAAAATGAGAAAACACCAACGCAGGAGGAAATTATTCGAAAAATAATGGAATGTGCTGAAATGAGTAAACTGACACTTGAAATTAGAGAACAAGAAGCTGAACAATTTTATAAAGTATGGGACTTGTTTTATCAATGGCTAGATAAAAAAACATGGAAATGAAAAACAGTGGGGAAGCTTTTTATATTGCAAGAATAATAGAATAATAGGTGAACCTATAAAGACAATTTATCTTTAAATAGACAAACAAGAATGTAATGAAATATTGGTATATGTATATGAAACTAAATTTTAGAATATTTGTTTAAAATGAAGGAATATCAACTGTAACTGAACCAATGGTGGGTTTCAATTTTTTTTAGAACCTACTCTGTAGGTGTGGCCTATTTTGTGGGCGTGGCTTGGCAGTCATGTGACAGGGTGGGAGTGGCCACCTTTTAAAATGTGGTGAAACTCATTTAACAACGCTCTTGCTTAGCAACCAAAATTTTGGACTCAATTGTGATGATAAATTCTTTCTTTCTTTCTTTCTTTCTTTCTTTCTTTCTTTCTTTCTTTCTTTCTTTCTTTCTTTCTTTCTTTCTTTCTTTCTTTCTTTCTTTCTTTCTTTCCTTCCTTCCTTTCCTTTCCTTTCCTTCCCGTTGGGTCACTGGCAGCGGCGGGCCAGATTTACTTCCAGGTACGCCGGTGGAACCCCCTCTCACCGGTTCTCTAAATTTCACCAACCGGCTCTCGCGAGTAGGTGCGAGCCTGCAGAAACCCACCACTGAACTGAACATATGATATACAATGATAAGGATGTACTTCTGTATTCTTGACAGGCAATTTGTGATCTTATATACAATCAAGAATGGTGATGCACAAATGTTTGTACCCAAATGACATGCTATATCTGAATTATTAATGAAATGTGATTAATGTATAGACTGAAGCATTACACCACTTCTTCACTTTGTTTCCCCAAAGCTACAACCCATGGATGCATGACAGTCATACTCTTGAAATTGCATCTTTGGTATTTTTAAGCTATTAATGTGGGATTTCTGTTGAAATCCTTGTACTGTATAATACACAATCTATTCTGTCTTCTTACATATTTATTGTCCCCTTTGCCCTTATATCTTTACCTTTTGTCCTTGAAATCCCTTTGGACCACGTGGACCTTGAATTTCAAGGCAGCTCATTTTATAGCACTAAAAGAAAAAGAAAATATAAGTGAAGGTTTCATAATGAATTATATGCTTTCTCTTTCCTCCTCTACAAGGATATCTTGGAGCTGTGGGGCAAAGTTATATTTACAAGGAGGACCACCAAGTTTAATCAGCCTCACTAAATGATTTCACTAAAAGCATCTTTTCTGCTCCCCTTTTATAATATTTCTTGAAGGAAGGCTGTCTAATCTGATATCATACACTTGTGAGTCGCCTTCTGGATATGTGAATTGCATATCCTGTTCTAATGACTTTGCAATAGGAAAAATAATTCAATTTCTGCATATTTTGTACTCTAGTACTCTAGTTAGTACTTCTGAAGACAAATCCATAAAAGAATTAAGCTGGACTGGATAGATTTCTATGTCAGCACAAATCAACACAGAATTTATTTTCTGAGAAAGAAGTCTCACTACACCAGAAGGGGACTTCTTCTAAACAGAATGCAAAGTTGGCAGTGATTCAAAACCTGCAGCTGAGAATGGCTTCTAAAAGTTCCTATTCATAATATTGTTGTATAGACACAATCTGTACACTTACCTTTGCAAAGGCATCATGTTTCTGTTAGGGAATGAACAAAAATAAAAGAAAATTATAAAACTGAAAAAAGAAATCAGCATAGCTCTTTCTTTTGAATCTGTCTGGTTAAGCAGGTTCCACCAATATACTCCATACAAAGTTTGGTTTTTCTCATCCCATTTTAACAGAGATAGGCAGATTTTATGGCTCGTCAGGATTCCTGAATTATCAAACACAACAGATGGAGCAAGGCTATTTTAGCAATAATGACTAGTATTCTGCTAAAACTTTGTTTTCTCTGCTTGATCCTACTTGCAATCAAGCCTCAGGCATCAGATTTTTCATTTTGCCTTTGACATGGAAATCCTAATGCTTTCAAAAATGTGGATTTTAGAAGCAGAGAAAATGATACAAAATATAAAGAAGACATAATTTTGTGAAAAAAGTCCAAGATTTGATCCTGGACTTTTATTCTGTGGCAGACAACGCATGGCAATACTAAAGGGCTCAAAATACCTGTACAGCAGTGTGCAGAGAATGGGAACAAACAGGGAGAAATTAAAATCCTAGTACAGAGCAGGGGGCAAATATTAGTCAGTAGCCTGAGTTTTAGAACTGCAGATGCACCATCACCTGATGTTATCAAACTAGGGTCAGGCAGCTAATTTTCTGGGTAGGAGGTTGGACTAGAAGACCTCTATAGTTCCTTCCAATCTTTTGTGCCTATGTTTAAATCCTATCAGGTGCTTTTGCTTGATTTGTATTGCTCCTATAATAGACATAATGGGTTGTATCAAATTAAGCATATTCATACATTGTGTTAAGTATAAATTGATTATATTATTTGTATTATTTTAACTTTGGGTTTTGGCAGAGACTTCTGCTGGTTTGCTCAGGGATGCGACGTGTGCGCTTATGCTTCATGCACGCTGTGTGCCCATTCCAGTGACCCAGGTTGCCAATCTACTACCGGCCGAACCAGTCCAAATCAGTAGGAACCCCCCACTGGTGTGAGGCTCTCTATCCCTCTGTTAGCCCTCCCTCCCTCCCTCTAGTGCTATTGCTGTGAAGAACCTCTCCCTAATTCTATAGACATTAGAAGGGGGCATCACATCCAGGTATAAAAGGATAAAAAGATAAATACTAAGGAGTATACGATTGGCTTCTATTCCATAATTTTTAAACAATTGGATACTAGATTCTGAGAAATGTGATTTCAATGCAGAAAAGATGCTTTGAACTTTTTCCAATCTATTGATAAGTTCTGGTTCTGCTTCCAATTGAACTGCCCAACTTGGATCACCTTCAATCGGAAGTGAGGTCTCTCTTCATGAAATACATTTGCAGTAATATTAATCCATAATATTAGAAATACTCCTAACAGGAAAAGAGGAAAGCCCACATTTTACTCCATTTGGCAGTACCTGGCCACATGATTTAGTTCTTGTAAGAGAACAAAGCGGATGGCCTTACAAGGCTTCTAAGGTGTGATTGTTGTAAAAATAGAAATAACCCATTTCGTAAGCAAAATATTTCCTATAGTGCTCAAGGTTTATGTGGAAGAAAAGAAAAATTGGAAGACATCAATAAACATGGCAACAGTGTAAATCCATATATGATGGTTTCAAGACAGATTAAAAAATCCACTGGTATCTATTGGAAACTAAAGCAACCAAGCGTTCTCTCTCTATACCACTATATATTGTGTACATATAAGATTGGTGGAAGTTATGCACAACAATCAGACAATAAATCTTTATTTTGGTCAAAAATCTGCATAATATTCCAACTATTGTTTGCAATTATTTGTAAACAACCTAGGAACAACAGGTACTACTATTAGAATCACAGATCTGGAAAGAACCAGAATGAACATGTTGAAACCATGATAGCCAATGGCTTTCCTCCAACAATTATAAAGATGTTTGAAATGTTATTTCTTCTACTTCTGAGAAGTAGGGAGAGCTACCTGCTTATTTTCCTCAAGGGGATTGTAGTCAGAGTGTGGAAAAACAAAAGGAATTTTGGGCAGAGTTTATGCACAATTGTGGGATGGCCACTTCATTTTTTTATTTTTTATTGTATTATCTAAGAACAAAGTCAAGCATCATTTTAAATACTGGAGCAGGACCTGACATAATGCATAGGAAATGCCTTCTTAGAGGTTTTTTCAGGTAGCAGGAATAGGAATAATCTCCTTTGGGGTTATTCCTGTTCATTTCTTCTCTAACATATTTTGTTTCTAATGATGGCCTGAAGTATTTTCATGCAAATTAAGCCAATTAGTGCTTGGTTTTTAGAAAACCACACCTTGCAACTCCCACCTTATTAGACAGTCAATCAAACCAATGATCCAGTTAAACAATGTTCTAACACAATTCTTAGGTATCAATTCTTACCATAACTTGGATGATCTTATCCATGGTCTCAGTATCTTCATCAACACTGCCTTTCTTTAGGGTGGCATAGTTGTTCCGGAAAAGTTCATGTGGAAGGCTGGCAATTTCCTGGAGACCTTGCTCATAGATTTTCTGGCTGGGGGCCACTGCAAAGAGCTTGATCTCTGCATCTCGTGCTCGATCAGCTTGCTGCTTTATCCCTCCACAGGGACTCCCTGTCACATGGCCATCAGTGATCACAATGGCATAATTTGTCCCCAGCGAATTGAGAGGCATCTGAGCCGTCATGTTGGAGAGAGCACAATCTGTGAAAGTGCCCCGACCAATGTAACGGATTTTTTCCAATTTATCATTGAATAGAGCCTTGTCTTGGGTTAAAGAACTAAAAATTACCACTATATCTGAAAAATGAAGTCCCCCAATTTGCCAATTTATGGATATTTGTTGTTGGTAGACCTCATTGGCCAGCTTATTGACGAATTGAGCAACAAACTTCTTGCTATGGTTCACTAAACTCTCAATAGGGTCAGTCTGAAGGGCAATGCTCTCAGATGTGTCAATGACAAAGTACACCGTGATAGGACAGTCAGTTTTATCTGTATAAAAAGAAAAGGAGAAAGAATATGGTAAGGAGACTAAATACATAAACAACTAGAGGCTTGCCAGGTGTTCCTGGGGAATGAAACCCTTGGAGCTTGTGTAGTTTTTCATTCCCATGATGCAGTAGCTGAGTTAAGGATCAGTTCCTGAATTGACTCTTACAGCTTCATGAAGACATGAGGTATCTCCCAAGTCCTGCGCTTTTTCCCAAGCCACATTCTTCAAGAAGAGATTATCATTCTGACCTCCATTACAGGGTAGCATCAATATATAACATATAGAATGTTGCATGAGCCTTATTTATTTCCACTTAGAACATGTATCCCTTAAACCAATGTGGCTAATCTAAATTTACAGACAGTGAGTACCATAAACGAGAGCTTTGGTCAATACAGTTTCTCAGCCTAAAGTTATCACATAAACAAATCTCAGGAATTAACGGAATTATCAGAAACATAGTCACCCTTAAGCAAATATTTACTGTATTTATTAAGCCAAAGTTCCTAGATGTGATGTCCCTCTTTTTAAGCAGGGATCCAGTGTCTGAAGCATACTGAAACTGCATTAATATCACACATGCAGCCACATCATGATGCAAATCCTTCCCTTTTGCCATTGTATCAAACATGTGATGCCAGTATAGAAGTCAATTATTTCATCATGGCATCATAATGCATGCTTCTTCTTTCCCCAAAGTCTACAAATACAGTCTAAAGGCAGCCTATGCTGCTTTCAGTAACAACTCCTTGCTCTATCTTTGATCTTTGAAGGACAAGTTTCAGATATGATCAGAATTCAAGCTACAAAGACATTAACTGCATAATGCTAAATCTTCATCTTTACACTTCTTAATTTGAGAGGAACTACATAAAGTTCCTTGGATACACAAACATAGTTAAAGGTGGCCACCTTCATATAAGTGCTTGTCCATATTAACAGCAGTGTACAGGTAGTCCTCAATTTACAACCACAATTGAGTCTAAAATTTCTGTTGCTAAGTTATAAGTTGCTTCTCTCCTTGATTAGTTTCCACCCATCGCTTCTTGTTCTGCCCTCAGGTGCTTTGGAGAATAGTTTGACTCCCTCTTCTTTGTGGCAACCCCTGAGATATTGGAACACTGCTATCATATCTCCCCTAGTCCTTCTTTTCATTAAACTAGACATACCCAGTTCCTGCAACCGTTCCTCATATGTTTTAGCCTCCAGTCCCCTAATCATCTTTGTTGCTCTTCTCTGCACTCTTTCTAGAGTCTCCACATCTTTTCTACATCGTGGTGACCAAAACTGAATGCAGTATTCCAAGTGTGGCCTTACCAAGGCATTATAAAATGGTATTAACACTTCACTTGATCTTGATTCTATCCCTCTATTTATGCAGCCTAAAACTGTGTTGGCTTTTTTGGCAGCTGCTGCACACTGCTGGCTCATATTTAAATGATTGTCTACTAGGACTCCAAGATCCCTCTCACAGTTGCTACTATTGAGCAACGTACCACCTATACTGTATCTGTGCATGTTATTTTTCTTGCCTAAATGTAGAACCTTACTTTTTTCACCATTGAATTTCATTTTGTTACATAGTGCCCAGTGTTCATGTTTGTCAAGATCCTTCTGTATCTTAAGCCTATCTTCTGGAGTGTTGGCTATTCCTGCCATCTTGGTGTCATCTGCAAATTTGATGAGTTCCCCATTTATCCCCTCATCCAGATCATTGATGAAGATGTTGAAGAATACTGGGCCTAAAACAGAGCCTTGTGGTACTGCATAGGTATTTATATTGATGTTTTTTTTAATTATATTTTTTTATCATTGCCTGTTCACTGCCCTGAGTCCCGTAAGGGAGAAAGGGCGGTATACAAATTCGAATAAATTGAAATTGAAATTGCAACAAGATTAGTCTGGCATGATCTGTTTTTGACAAACCCATGTTGGCTTTTGGCTATTACTTTGTTTAGTTCTAGGTGTTTGCTAATTCGTTGCTTAATCTTTTCCAGAATCTTTCCTGGTATTGAAGTCAGGCTGATAGGTCTGTAGTTTCCTGGATCTATTCTTTTTCCTTTTTTGAAGATGGGAACCACATCAGCTCTTTTCCAGTCTTCTGGCAGTTCCCCGGTGCTCCAGGATCTCTGAAAGATATAGTTCAGTGGTTCTGAGATCTCGTCTGCCAGTTCGTTCAGAACCCTGGGATGTAACCCATCCGGTCCTGGTGATTTGAACTTGTCTAGGGCAGACAGATGCTCACTTACCATTTTCTTCCCTATTTCAACTTGTGTTCCTAATCTGATTTTTGTGGTGCTGTTTTTGGCTTGGTTCTCCGAGGAGTTAAGGGTGATGAAGCGCCGCAAGAGACGCCTAGAGAGCAGGTGGAGGTCCACTCGTTCCGAATCCGACCAAACTCAGGTGAGGTCCTACTTACGGACCTACTTAGTGGCGATAAGAGTGGCGAAACGCAGTCAATCTGCCACTCTTATCGCATCCACAGATAACCGCCCTGCCGCCCTGTTTAGAGTGACCCGCTCCCTTCTTCAGCAGGGGCCGCAGGAAGCTCCTTTGCAGGGCAGAGCAGAGGAGTTTGGAAGTTATCTGCAGGATAAAATCGCTCAGATCCAGGACGACTTGGCCTCCAACCCGATAGATCTGGGTGGACCGTCCGAGGCAGGTCTTGAGACTGTATTATGGGACGAGTTTGACTT
Source organism: Rhabdophis nuchalis (assembly GCA_039707465.1). Classification (NCBI taxonomy): domain Eukaryota; kingdom Metazoa; phylum Chordata; class Lepidosauria; order Squamata; family Natricidae; genus Rhabdophis; species Rhabdophis nuchalis. The sequence continues at coordinate 222,581,951 of CM077643.1, read as the reverse complement.
TGTTACTTCCGAAGACATGGACAAATTGCCGAGGCGGCTGAATGCCACCACATGTTTATTGGACCCGTGTCCCTCCTGGCTGGTACTGGCCTCCTGGGAGGTGACACGAGGCTGGCTCCAGGAAATAGTGAATGCTTCTTTGAGTGAGGGGTTCTTGCCGGCCGCCTTGAAAGAGGCGGTGATGAGACCCCTCCTCAAGAAGCCTTCCCTGGACCCAGCATTGTTATCTAATTATCGTCCGGTCTCCAACCTTCACTTCTTGGCGAAGGTTGTTGAGAGTGTGGTGGCACAACAGTTCCCTCGACATCTGGAGGAAACTGCCTATCTAGACCCGCGCCAGTCCGGCTTCCGCACCGGGCACAGCACTGAGACAGCATTGGTCGCGTTGGTGGATGATCTCTGGAGGGCCAGGGACAGAGGTTATTCCTCTATTCTGGTCCTGTTAGATCTCTCAGCGGCTTTTGATACCATCGACCATGGTATCCTATTGCACCGGCTGGAGAGGTTGGGATTGGGAGGCACTGTGTTGCAGTGGTTCTCTTCCTACCTCTCCGGTCGCTCGCAATTTGTGTTGGCAGGAGGGCAGAGGTCGACGGCGAGGCCCCTAACATGTGGGGTGCCTCAGGGGTCGATCCTCTCCCCCCTCCTATTCAACACATACATGAAGCCGCTGGGCGAGATCATCCATGGTTGCGGGGTAGAGTACCATCTATACGCTGATGATACTCAGCTGTACATAACTACCCCCAACCACCCCAACGATGCCATCGAAGTGATGTCCCGGTGTTTGGAAGCCATGCGGCTCTGGATGGGAAGTAACAAACTTCGGCTCAACCTGTCCAAGACCGAGTGGCTGTGGTTTCTGGCGTCTCAGCATAACCAGCTCATTCCATCGTTGGTTATCGGGGGCGAATCATTGGCCCCCATGGAAAGGGCTCGCAACTTAGGCATCCTCCTGGATTCATGGCTGTCCCTGGACGACCATGTGGCGGCCATGGCTAGGGAGGCATTTTACCAGGTTCGCCTGGTACGCCAGTTGCGTCCCTTTCTTGACCGAGACGCCCTCCGCACTGTCACTCAAGCACTCGTGACATCTCGCTTGGACTATTGTAATGCTCTCTACCTGGGGCTCCCCTTGAGGTGCATCCGGAGGCTCCAGTTGGTTCAGAATGCGGCCGCGCGGGGGATTCTGGGAGCTTCTCAATACTCCCATGTAACACCTCTCCTGCGCGATCTGCACTGGCTACCGGTGGCCTTCCGGGTGCGCTTCAAGGTGCTAGTTACCATCTTCAAATCGCTCCATGGCTCAGGGCCTAGCTACTTGCGGGACTGTCTCCTGCCACATACCTCCCTGCGTCCAATACGCTCCCACAGAGAGGGCCTACTGAGGGTACCAACTGCCGGTCAATGCCGGCTAGCGGTGCCCAGGGGAAGGGCCTTCTCTGTGGCAGGGCCGTCCCTCTGGAACGACCTACCCCCCAAACTTCGCACTATCACGGACCTTCCCCTCTTTCGCCGTTCACTCAAAACATACTTTTTTCAGCAAGCTGGTCTTGCCTAATCGTTTAGATTTTATTGTTACATAGCTTCTGCCAAATACGTAAATGGACGTCGGGTTTTTAGTGGGAATTTTAGCACAGGCTCTTATTTAATTCTTTTTATCTATTTATTGTATTGTTTTATTATTCGTTGGTTTTAATTTCCTGTGCACCGCCCTGGATCCATTTCGATGGAGAAGGCGCAGTATATAAATCGAATAAACTAAACTAAACTAACTAAACTTCCCAAGCTCTCTCTAAGTTTATTGAAATTAGTTCTCTTAAAGTCCAATACTCTAGTTTGACTTTGTTCTACTACTTTTTTTTTTGCGTAATGTTGAAATCCAGTATTGCATGATTGCTTGCCCCCCCAAAGTTCCTGTAGCTTCTACACCTTCTATCATTTCCTCTCTGTTAGTGAGAATTAAGTCAATGTGGCTGATCCCCTTGTTCCCTTCTGAATCTTTTGGGGGGAAAATGGTCTGCTAGGTTTGTTAGGAACCTGTTGGATCTTCCATTTGGTGCAGAGTTTGTTTCCCAGTTGATGTCAGGGTAGTTAAAATCCCCCATTACTATTGTGGTGTACTTCCTACATACCTTAGTTAGCTGACTAGCAAAACGTTCATCTACTTCTGGCCTGTAGTATAGACCTATGGCAATGCCATTTCCTCCCCAACCTTTAATATTGACCCAAATGCATTCAAGATATTTCTCATCATTGTTGTGCTCTATTTCTGTAGAGATGTAGTTATTTCTTATATATAGTGCAACTCCACCTACTTTTTTATTTGGTCTATTTCTTTTGAATAATTTAAATCCTTCTAGCTGTATGTTCCATTTGTGGATTTCATCCCACCAAGTTTCTGTAATGGCAACAATATCATATCTGCCCTCATTTACTTGAATTTCTAATTTGCCCTGTTTATTCCTCATACTCTGTGTATTGGTGTATAAACATTTGAGTAAATTTTGATTGACCCTATGTTTACGGTCTACATAACCTTTGTTATGCCTGACTGCCCCTATTTTCTTGCCACTTGTATGATTTATGCACATGGTATGGCACTCACTATTAAATGTTTGGTTTTGCTTGACAGCAGTAGTGATAATAATAATAATAATAATAATAATAATAATAATAATAATAATAATAATAATAATAATAATAATAATAATAATAAATTTTATTTATAACCCGCTCTCTCTCCCCAAAGGGACTCGAGGCGGGGCACAGGAAAATTAAAAACAATAAACACAAACAGAGTACAAAATTTAAAATCACAATTAAACATATCCTGCGCTAAAAACATCTATAAAAACTAAAAACTGTCCCTAAAACCCCTTAACATTATAACTTAATTAAAATTACCCTAGGCCAGCCAAACGGAAGAAATGAGTTTTTAAAAGCTGTCGGAAGGAGCGAAGGTCTGTAGTTGTTCTAATTTCAGGGGGAAGGTCGTTCCAGAGGGTCGGGCCCGCCACAGAGAAGGCCCTTCCCCTGGGTGTCACCCGCTGGCACAGCCTAGTGGACGGCACCCGGAGAAGTTCCTCTCTGTGGGAGCGAATCGGTCGCAGGGATGTATGAGGCAGAATGTGAATCTTACCCACACAGACATCTATGTTACATGCACTGATAATCCTATGAATTTTAGATTGCTGGGGACAGAAATGTTCTGTATCTATTAATTCTCTGTCCCTGCTGTTCAGTTTAAATGTTTATCCAGAAAATCTGTCAATTAAATGCCAAGTAACTCAGTCCCTTTCTTGGATGGGTGCAAACCATCTCTTTTGTACAGTTTTTCATTGGACCAGCTGCAGGCATCATGACTAATAAAACCAAAGTGTTCCCTTTTACACCACTCCTTTATCCACACATTAAACTCTGCTACACGCTGGCCCTTCCCTTTTTGTTCCTTATATACTGGTATAACCTCTGAGAAGATAAGCCTACAACCTGTACTACTAAGTTCATACCCCAAGCTCTGGAAACATTCTGCACAGAAAGTACATCTTTTTGGGACAGATCATTTGTGCCAAGATGTATAATAGCATCAACATCACAGTCCTTACTTGCATTCTTGACTATCTTAAGAATATGCCTCTTGTCTCTGCTGGCAGTAGCATCTGGCAGACACCTGACCTCTTTCAAAACCTCCATATCCTTTCCTAAATTTACATCCCTTATGATTGAATCAACAACCAGAAGGTGACTTCTCTTTTTGGATACCTTGCTCTTCTTGTGTGACTGATGTGTGATACCTCATTCACACTTTCGCCTTTCTGAAGTAAGTTCTTCATTTTGGACCACGATCCCCTGCTTATTTGAGTCATCGTTATTACAACTACCTTTACCTGTCACTTTAGTGTCCCCATTAAGGTCAGCAAGGGCACTATATCTGTTATGCTGGGACACAGCAAAAGCTTTGTGTTTATGGTTCACAGCTCTCACCCTGCCAGATACCACAGTTGTCCAGACTGCTCTTCTCCTGCAGGATCTTTGCAGTAGAGGAGGCTGGTAGCATGGCATCTCCATAGAGTGGAATGGCCGAATTGGACACCTAATTTCTGCTTGGAGAGCACAGATTAGAGATTCAAGATAGGTATGTTTACAAAGGGGACAGTATCCAAAATTGAAAAGAGTACTGTGGAAGACAGGTGCAAAACAACTATTATATTGAACTAAGCTGGTCATTTTGAAATAAAATAAAATCACAGTCTCAAGCGCACAAATCTATAATGTATTATTTCTATTTTTGGTTTATAGATATGTGATTCGTGCGCCGTTAGGCGCATGGGCCACTACCATAGACCTCTTTGTCTCTTTGACTCCCCTTTCTCAGCCAAAAGCTCCTCCCTCTAGCCTCAAGAAAGTTCAAAATATAACCTTGGGGAAACTGCAACTGTCATAAATATGAGTCAATTACCAGCCGTCTGAATTGGATTCATATGACCATGGGGATGCTGCAAAGGTCCTAAGTGTGAAAAATGGTCCTAAGTCACTTCTTCTAGTGCTGTTGTAACTTTGAACAGTCATCAAACAAACTGTTGTAAGTTGAGGACTAGCTGTATTGCCTTCAACTCACTCATTTATCAAGCTCTTGTTGCCACAATAGCTTTCACGAATTTTAAAAGTAAGAAATGAATAATCTCTACATTTATCTCATGATTCCTCCCAAATTATGGAATTCAGTGCAGCATGAAGAATGTCTCAAAGTGATCCCCACTGGACACAATACTATTTTCTGGGATATGAGGCAGGCAGCATCCCTTTTCCAATAATACCCCCCTTAGCTCTCGTCTCTCTTTTTATCTTTTCTGCCAAGTCACAAGAATCCAAAGGCATGATGATTCTCATCTTGGAAAGTCTGTGCAGGAAATCCTAGTAGCTTATCCCTCCATAACTTTTCAGAAACCAAACCACTTGAAGCTAATCCATTTGCTGAATGTACTAAGAGGGAGGGAGAAAGAAAAAAATCAATAGGTGATTTTTTAGTAATACTTTTATATTTTTCTCCAAATTAAGAAACAACTCTTTTCGTAGGGAAAACTTTTTTCTCAAATTCAGAAATAACTCCCTGTATAGAGAAACTATCCAATGATTTACAGACTAGCAGAGTTGGAAGGGACCTTGGAGATCCTCTAGTCCAATCCCCTGCTCAAGCTGGAAACCCTATACCATTTCAGACAAATAGTTGTCCAATGTCTTGTTAAAAACTTCCAGTGTTGGAGTATCCACAACTTCTGAAGACAAGTTGTTCCACTGATTAATTGTTCTAACTGTCAAGAAATTTCTCTTTAGTTCTAGGTTGGTTGTCTCTCTGATTAGTTTCCACCCATTGCTTCTTGTGATGCCCTCAGGTGCTTTGAAGAATAGGTTGACCCCATCTTCCTTATGGCAGCACCTCCAATATTGGAACAATAATATTTTAGGTTGTGCTTTTCTGCATTTTTTCCACCTTTTAAAGCTGAGTCAGATAACACAAATGCATAAGCTCCAGCTGAAGTATGTGTGTGTGTGTGTGTGTCTGTATGTGTGTGAGTCTGTACCATTTTCATTGGGGTTTTATGGCTGCCATAGATGACAATGATAGAATTCTAGAAAAATGTAGTTGCTTTAAGGAATTAGAGATATATGAGTACACTGTATGATAAATAACACCATTTTGCCTTCAGACTCAAAGCACTGCAGAATCCTAGATATTCAAATATATGATTTTTGACATGGATTGTAATCATAGAACATTTTCACTATAAGATTTTTAATTATTTCTTATATTAAACTTACAGCTTTACATATTTTCAGAAGGCATGACAGAAGGAAAAAACACAAAGAAAGAACTAAAGTAAATTGAGAAACTATGTTTTTTACCTGCACATGATGTTCCTTCCTCATTTTGAGCATTCAGTGGGACGACAGTTGTGCAGAGCAGAACAGCTAAAAAGGCTTGTGAGAACATCCCCACAATTCTCCCGTCTGCTTCACCTGCTGCTAGAATAGAGTCAGCACAAAAGTTTTTTTTTAAAAAATGACTAAGACACAAAGTATTGGATGCTGGGAAGGTGCCCTTATACAGAGTGAAATTTTTAGTTCACCTACTCCAGCAGAATTCACATGACAACAGAAGCTGGACAGACAAAAGCTGAATAGAGCTGGAAGGGATCTTGGGGATCTTCTAGTCCAGCCCCCTGCTCAAGCAGGAGAGCCTCCTCAGCCACCAGCTCTTTAGATCCATGTCTCTCCCAGCCGGTTAAAGCAGTTCAGGGGGATGTTGTATAAGTAGGTTCTTGCAGTGATTAATTCTTCTTTGAAGGAGGGGGTTGTTCTTTACCTCTTGGAAAGGTCATGTTTCCCCCTCCTCAAGAAGCCATCATTGGACACCAGCATACTGGACAATTTCATCTAGGATCTCACCTGTCTTTTCAGGGGAAGGTGGTAAGGAAAATGGTTGTGCAACACTTTAGAGGATCTTGGAGGAAGCAGATCCTCTTCAGTCAGGATTCAGACCTGGCTATAAGATGGAAAACGCATTGCTCATGCTTTTGGATGACCTCTGGCATGGGTGGGATGGAGGTAGTGTAATTCATCTTTGCCCTATTTGACTTCTCAAGCTTTTGACACTTTCAACCATGATGTCCTTCTGGAAGAGCTCAGGGGATTGAGGGTGGGTAGCAGAGTATTGTGATGCTTGTCCTTCTTCCTTTGGGGTCTGCTCTAGTCAGTGATGTTGGAGAAGAGAGGTCTAGACCTCGGCCCCTACTATGTGAGGTGCCACAAAGTTCAATGCTTTCTTTTCTCTTTTTTAAAATTTGCATGAGGGTGGGTGGGTGGGTGAACTAATCTGTCATCTTGGGGTGAGGTATTATCAGTACGCTGATGATACCCAATTATATATCTTCACCTCTGGTAAATTAAGCAATGATGATGTGGATATCTTATCCCACTGTCTGAAGAGTATGGGGAACAAAAGGCTTCAGATGAACTCTGGCAAGACTGAGTGCCCTTGAATTTTGGGGCCCACAGATTCCATCTTTGATGCTAGATGGGATTGCACTGCTCCAGACAGAACCATTGCACAATCTGGGGATCCTCCTAGACTCATAGCTCCTGCTTGATGAGTAGACAATAGCTATGACTAGGAGGTCTCTCACACAGCTTTGTTTTGTGTGCCAGTTTTACCCATTCTTGGATCTGCAGCCCTGCTGACAGTCATTCATGTCCTAGTCACCTCCAGATTATGAGTATTGTGAAACACTCTACATGGGGCTTACTCTGAAGAGAGTATCTAGAAGCTTCAACTGCTACAGAATGCAGCAGTGTGGGCATGTGCACTCCTAGGTACATAGCTTACATCTCTGTTCTGCCAGCTGCATGGGCTGCCAATTTACTTCTGAGTCCAATTCAAGTTACTGGTTTTCACCTTTAAAGTCTTTCATGGCATTGGATCAAGCTATCTGAGAGATCAACTCAGCCTGCCTCACTAGATCTGGTAAAGAAGGCATGCTGTTGGGATCAGTTAGAGATCTACATTTGGTGGGTCACAGGAGTCAAGCTTTTTCTGCTGTGGCACCACCTTATGGAATCTCCTTCATTTTAAATCTCCTACCATAGATTCCCCCCCCCCCCCCAATTCTTGATTGACCTTGTTCCATAAATTTAAATACACTTATTATATACACTCATTATTAATCTAAAATTTAAATCAGGTTATTTATTTCATCAGTCTTGGGAATACCTTGGTTTTAGTGGAATCAGCCCAATGACTTGCCCCAGACCATCAATGAACTCTGGAGATGAGCAGAATCTTCCAACGGCACAACCCATGCATCACTGCCCAGGCCACATCCTGTTCAAGAAAAACCTCACAAGGTTGTTCTAAAAGAGGAGTGGATACCCAGGCAGAAGAGGTGGAACCATATATTTTCCAGGAGGCTTAAAAGTGAAGTTCTCAGCAATATCTTTCTGATTTCATCAGTTATTAGGAGCTTCACAGGTTGGCTTTGTTTGGTTTTTTTTTACTTCCACACAGTCAGTTACATTAAAAAAAATAACTTTAAAATCTGTATCTGGATTTTTAAAAGCACTGAATGTTCCTGAAGTATTTTATGTAACAAAAATAATGAGGTCATAAATGACTGTTTACCTGTTAGAAACTCTGGTTTGGTCTATATCCATGATGGTGAACCTATGGCATGCATGCCACAGGTGGCATGCAGAGCCATTTCTGAGGGCACGTGAGGCGTTGCCCTGTCAGCTCCAGTGCACATGCACACGCTGGCCAGCTGATTTTTGGGCTTGATTTTCAACCATTTTTCTCCCCCCGGAGGCTTCAGGGAAGCTTCCTGAAGCTTCTGTAGGGAGAAAAATGACCCAACGGGAAACCTGGAAGTCTGTTCCCGAACTTCCAGTTTGTGTGTTGGGTCATTTTTCACCTTCCCCAGGGTCTTAGAAAGCCTCTGGAGCCTGAGGAGGGTGAAAAACAGACCTACTGGATCCACTGGAAGTCGGAAAACAGGAAGTTCCTGGCCTCTGAATGGGCAGGGGAGGCCGTTTTCACCCTCCCCAGGCTCCAAGAAAGCTCCTGGAGCCTGGGCAAGGTGAAAAATGGACCTACCGGGTCCACTGGAAGTTGGAAAATGGACTGTTTCTGGCCTCCATTTTCACCCTCCCATGGTCCAAGAAAGCAGTGTGTGCATGCACGGGGCACCACATGAGGGGCATTAAATTATGGGGGTGGGCATGCGAGCATGCATGAAAGCGTCCATGCATGTGTTTTTGGCACCTGGGTAGAAAAAGATTTGCCATCACTGGTCTATATATTCACACATTATAAATACATTCTTCTACAGTTCAATAATCAAGAATATTTTGCAGAGACATTTTAAAAGAAAGGAAAATAATCATGATTGCAAATAAAAATTCTTTCCCAACCCTGATACTAAAAAAAGGCAATGGACAAAAACTGAAGTCTTTTTCAAATAGAAATAAATACTGAGATCAGTGATGGGTTGCAGGCGGTACATCTCAGTACAGGCATACCAGAGCCTGCCTGGAGCACTGGATAACGTTCCAGTATGGTGCTCCGGAGGGCCCACCTGCCCACCTGAGCTCCTTACCGGTCTTTTAAGACTTCCGCAGTTCCGTGCACACGCATGGTGCATACAGCGCCTGCACGATGCTCCGCTAAGCAGCTGGAGCATTGTGGAGGCTTGTGGAGGCAGTAAGACGCATGCGTGCACTGCATGCGTCCATGTGGACACCACCAGTCTTGTTCCAACCGTACCGGTTGGAACGGGATCCAGAACCCACCACTGACTGAGATGCATAATGAGCTGTGGCTTCTCCCCATAATTTAGGACTCATAAACCTTAGAATTGAGGAATATAAACTGTTAATGAAAGTAATATTTTACCCTTACAAATCTGATTTAATCTGCAGCCATTTTAATAAAGTCATTACACTCTTAGTTCTTGGGTTTAAAGTGCTTATATTTACAATTAAACAAATCAGGCATTTTCAGGCCTGCAAATCAAGGAATTCCAGCTGTAGTTTGGGTCTCTAAATTGCATTGTGTGTAAAACAGTTTTATTGGACAGTTAGCTCTCCTTTAAGTTTAATATTGAGGCCCACAAAATTTCAGAAATATATAGAACTTCAAACAAGCTTTCCCAGTATGCTATAGTAGATTACATTGCTTTACTGAGCAAAAAGCATAGTAATTATGTAACAAGCTGTTATAGGTGCCCAGAGCGAAGATATTTTTAAGTTTTCATATTAACAGCTGGTCTTGATTTTGTTTTTTGTTTTCTTAACAAAAGGAGACATTAAATAGTTCCTCTAACACTGACCATTGTTATAAAAAAATATTCTTCTCTTCCGTTCTCTTTTCTCTTCTCTTCTGATTGCTTTGCTTGTATTTTCTCACTGTATTTCATGTTGTTGTGCTTATGCTCTCTTGAACTATATGACATTCAACCTTAACTAAAAACATGGGTCTAACTTTCCTTGCGGCTTCCAGATCATTCAGCAGAGTAGCCTTATGCAGAAGAAGAGCATGTTCTATGGTAGGTCTAGACATTTTCCAATCCAATCCAAGAATTGATCAGATCAGGGTGCTTTCTAAAGAAACATGCAAGGCTGGGCCTCTCCTGGCACTATGGCTGCTTGTGGTGATACCTTTGTGAAAGGAGCTGGTTTTGGACAGAAACATGTTTTCAACTAATAGCTGAAGAGAGATTCTTGATATGTACAGTAACTGCTCAGAATGTTCTTCCTCCCTGCATTAAGTTCTGCTTTGTATTCACGTCCTTCCACAAAGCAGAAGGCTGGACTGGGCTGACTTCTGTAAGCTTAGAGACCAACGTCTGAACTCTGAAGCAGCAAAATCAAAAACCAAGCAAGTTATTTGCTAAAGATGCTACTACATTTGTGTCAAATGATACAAAACAGGTGGACAAACAACGTTGATGAGTAAATTATTGTTCTATCACGTTCTAGATACATACACACATTCCAATTTGTCAATCAAACTCACTAGTGAGTACAACTCGTAAATCTGGAATTAAGACAGAATTTAAAATAGTCAGTGAATTTTCCACTTTCTTTTGTGCACAGTGAAAGAAATATATCTAGAATGGCAGGATTAAAGGAGAGAAAACTACCCAGCTTTTAAAAGTTAAAATCATTGCAGCATTCAACTGTATTCCTAGATAATTAGAAGATGAAAAGTCCTCACAAATAGCACAGACCAAATATTCTACTGTTTCTTAAACAGAGTTAAACCAGAGATAAGTTTTTAAAAATTCAGAAGTGATTAAAAATAACCCAATGATGATTTGTGCTGATATGACCCCATGGAAAATACATATTCTGATTAATTACCTCTCTATGTTATACCCTCATCCCCCAACTTTGGTGGCTAAAAGAAGAGTACAATTGTTTTCTGAAGTCATTTTCCTGCAGGCATAAATAAGAATAACTTTTGCTAAGAAAAAGGCTTTGTGAAAGCAAAGAGGGTGCACAAGAGGATTAGCTTTGTCTCCCTATAACTGAACATCCAAGCAAAAGTTCCCATCTGTTTGTGCCGAAATAAAATTTGCTTCTCTTGATAAACAACAGTGTTTCTAAACTTGCTTGTCTCTGATAATTATTAAGATAAAATCACAATCTGGGCAGGAATACAAAGTTGTATTCAGCTTACCTGCAAAACACTGAGATCAATACACTTTTAGAGTGAAAAGGGTAAAATGAAGATCGTTATCCTTTGGTTTCAAGAGGGGGTCTGCATCTTCAGGGAGAAAGGGTTTCTTTCTGTTTCTCCGTTTTTGAGTGAAGGGAAGGAGCCAATCGGGTGTGGCGGCGCTTTCTTCAGCTCCAGACTGTAACTTCTCTGATGGAAAGTAACAGCCTACTTCTTAATTCTCCTCCTTCGAGTCTTCCCTTGAAAGAAAGCTCCGAGCAGCGTAGTCACTTATCCGTTATCCACCAGGTGGCGCTGTGGGTCTATCAATTCCACCTCGGGAAAGGGCGGGGTGCGCAGTTCCTGTGTCTCCCCTCTTCAGAGCAGGAGTTGGTGGGACGGGAATGAAGGCAAGCGGGGGTGGAGGAGGGCTGAATTTTTGAGTTTGTTACAAAGCCATGGCAGGAGGAGTGACCGCCTTTGGATAACAGAGGCTTGTGAAAGAGTGGGTTGTGTTGCTCTCGTTAATTTGCTTGCTTCCTGCTACGTCTGTACTGTACAGTATTCCGACACTGCACCTCCCGCTGAATTTACTGGGGGAAAAGAGATTTTGTAAAATTTCTCAAAACGAAGCTTTATACTTCAACGGCAGCCTAACTGCTATTTTCAAATCAATTCTTGTTATTCTCTCTGATTCCAGAGTTTAACTGGTGTGAAAGGGGCATAAGACAAGCAAAGTAAAAATTAACACCATCAACAATAAAAAATAATAAGCATGCAGAAAAAATGAACGTTTATTTGCAGGCACAACCTTAGACAAATGAGTCCAATCCAATAAGGCGGAAACCAAAGCCTCTGTCTCAAATTTTTGAAATGGTTGGCAACCGACCCTCATCTCCGTTTCGCTGCAAGAATTCTGTGGTGCAATTGTTGTTTCCCAAATGGACCCTTGCATTCTTTGTTCAATTTCACTATTTGATACCCTATCTCTAAAATATACCATCCACTACCCAACTAGAATGTCCTTTATAGGACATTATCCAGAGTGGGCTTTTCCTTTTTAAATTTATCAAAATCTATTTATCTGTTGATATTGTTCTTTTGTTTTCTTCTTTTCTCTCTTTTGATTGGTTTTATAAATAGAATGCCATTATACAATTATGCCTTATATAAAAGGATGTTAAAACAACTAGTAAGATTGGGGTTGAGATATAAGAATTGTAATAATTGATATGAAAAATAAGTGATAAACTTTGAGGAACATTATAGAAACCTGTGATAAAATGATACATTCTTAAAAATTGATAGTTTGTAAGGAAAAATGGCTTATTGATATTGGCGTTTTTTGATGTGAAGATTGTATTATTTGTGTTTATGTAAAAAAAAAAAATTATTATTGTAAAAAATAAATAAATAAAAATACCATCCACTTCTTTTCAATTTCAACTCAAATAATTTCAGTCTTTAATTTGTTTTGCTGGAGTCTCTTTAGCTCTCTTCAACCACTGTCAAAACAATGCAATAGTTTAACAAAATAAAAAGAATTGGAAGGGAGCTTGGAGGTCTTGTAGTTCAACCCATCCTGCTCAAGCAGGAGACCCTCTATTGGTGTGTGTGTGTGTGTGTGTGTCTGAGGGAGAGAGAGAGAGAGAAAGAGAGAGAGAGAGAGAGAGAGAAACTGAATTTCTTCAAGGGCTGGATCAACCTTGTAGTTCTCCTCTGCAAGTGGGAGGCGGGGAGAGCAGGGGGAGATGGAGACAGATACCTCCTGCATCGCTTTACTGCCCAAAATGGGGCATGGGGCCTCCATTCGTGAGGCTCCAGTTAGTTCAGAATGCAGCCGCACGGGGGATTCTGGGAGCCTCGAGATGCTCCCATGTGACACCTCTCCTGCGCGAGCTGCACTGGCTGCCTGTGGCTTTCCAGGTGCGCTTCAAGGTATTAGTAACCACCTGTAAAGCGCTCCATGGCAAGCGACCTGGTTACTTGCAAGACCGCCTCCTGCTACCAAATGCCTCCCACCGACCAGTTCGCTCCCACAGAGAGGGCCTCCTCAGGCAATGTGGGCTGGCGACCCCCCGGGGGAGAGCCTTCTCTGTGGCAGCTCCTGCCCTCTGGAATTGTGGCAGAGGGGGTCAGGGGACCCCAATTCTTTATCTTAGGTCAGCCTTGACCTCCCAGGGAAGGGGTGCTCACTGGCTTGCTTACCGACCCCTGTCAGATTGGGCAAGATGCGTGGGTGCACTTCTCTGTTCTCAACCTTTCCGAGCTATTACAAATAATGCTGAAACATTGCTACAAGAGATGGAAAGAGGAAGTAAGGGGAGAAGGAGGGGGAGTGTAAGATAGAAACCCAATATGGGCACAGCTGCTGACAGGTATTATTTTTAACATTGACTTCTGTATTTGTACTTTTCCAAACTGAGCTTCTGCTTTTATCCATATGTGACTCTGTATTAATGACAATGCATAATGAAAAGTATAAAACCATCTGTCTGGGCCTTGCAGTTCAGATTGTGGTGCTCTGATTGCCAACTGAACTCTTGACGCGCGTCAATAAACTCCTGAAACCTGTGATCCGTGTGGTCTCAGTCCTTCCATCGAACCAGTCTGTGGTGAGCCTGGTTTTTGCCGCTACATTCTGGTTCCCTGACCGGGAACCGATGGGTTTTGGAACCCTCTGGGGTGCTCACCCCGGTGCCGGGACGTTCCCGGCTGGAGGGAATTTCCCAGGCGCCAACGAACCATTTTGTTCCAAGGGACTTCCCACCAGCTGGGGAACTCCAGTGCACCAGCAGCTGACAACCCCAAGAACCACTTAAGAAGGACCAGGGACCAGGATCCTTTCAGCCGTCCGGCCAAGGAGTGGAGGAGAAGTCCTGCAGGCGAGTATTGGGGGGACCCCTTTTTCCGGCAGGCAAGCCGATGCCTGGCTGATGAGCCAGAAGCCCCGGACAGTAACACCCAACTGGCGAGTCGGAGGCGAGGCCCGATTCCCCTCGCTATTAGCCGATACAGCCCGGACTCCAAGAGAGCCGGAGACGGATGCTAATCCCATCACGTTATCCCATCACGTTTAGAGGAAAGGGGTATTGGCAGGGGAGGACTGTCCATAAGTGAGACTTGTCACTGTTGCTGCTACGTTTCCCTACGGTGACCGTGAGTTCCGGCACCCTGGGCTAGTGGCTTGTGCGTGTGTGTGTGCGTGGCGTCCGCAGTTCCCTACGGAGACCGTGAGTTCCGGCTCCCTGGGTCGGGCGTGAGTGGTTGAGAAGTTCCCTTGTGTTTTCCCGAGAGGAAAGGACCCCTTACCTTCCTCTCATCCCTTTTCCTATCACGTCTGGTGCCCTGGGAGGACCATGGGAGGTGGTAGTTCCCAACCCGACACACCCCTACAGTGCATGTTAACTCACTTTAAGGCGGCTTATCAGTCGCAGGACTATGGCATTGAATGGAGCAGGCGCAAGCTCCGGGCATTTTGCCAGGCCGAGTGGCCCACCTTTGGCTTTGGCTGGCCAGACACGGGCTCCTTGGATCCCGAAATTACGGTGGCTGTTCATCGTCTGGTCTTTGACCCCGACCTGGGACACCCGGATCAAGCCCCATACATTGATGTGTGGTACAATTTGGTCAGGAGCCCTCCGCCCTGGTTGCAGAAATGTAGAGCGCAGCAGTGAAAGGTGATGCTGTCATTAGCGACACTGCCGAAGTGGACCAGAAAGAGGCCCCCGATATTGCCAAGCGCCCTTCAGGTGCTTCCTCATCCGCCCCCTTATGAACCCCCAACCGCCCTGGAAGTGGATCAGGGAGGACGGGCAATGTCCCCGCAGATGTCGGTGCCCCCACTGGGGTTGAGACCAGTGCCCCCGAAACCCGCGAGGTCATCCTCGCGGCGCTCCAGTCGCTCCTTCACGCCACCCGTTCTATCAACTTGGGACTCTGGCCGCTTGCGACACCTGGCTCCTTTTATTACCAAAACTAGTCCCTTCAAGGGATCAGAGGACCTTTCCCTCCTAAAAGAAGACCCCCCAGCCGGGACTGTAGCGACAGCCCCGGTGGAGGAAATCTCACCGCTGGAGGCTTTGGGGGCCGTGGGTGGGGTAGAAGACCCTGGCCTAACCGACCCTGTCGCTAGCGGTTCGGAAGAGCCGATTGCTAGTCGCACCCGAGCTAAGCAACAGCCCACCGAAGACCCTGTTCTGACGGCGCCGCTACGACAAGTGGACCAGCTGGTGGTGGATAAGGAGGATTCCGAAAGAATGGTCACCGTGCCTCTCTTCCAGCATGTCCCCTTCTCCACCTCTGATCTCCTTAATTGGAAAATGCATTATGGGCCTTATTCTGAAAAGCCAGCGGAAGTGGCCGATTTGCTTCAAACCATAGTGGACACTCACCACCCTTCCTGGCTAGATCTCCAGCAGCTCCTGGGCACCCTGTTCAGTCCTGAGGAGAGGGAAAAGTTTAGGAATGCGGCTGCTAAGATCTTGCGCCCTGATACCCCCGCTCGCTATTCTCTGGCGGAATGGGTTAACCGACAGTTTCCCCTGAAAGACCCTGAGTGGGGCCCCTATGATTCGGCTGATATGAGGAGTCTCCAAGAGTACCAACAGTTAGTCTTACGGGCTGTACGGGAAGGAGGAAAGCCGGCTACTAACATGTCTAAGCCCTCCCTCGTCCTACAAGGCCCTACTGAGAGCCCTGAAGGTTTTTATGCCCGTCTAATTGAGGCCTATCAAATTTATACCCCAATTGACCCGACAGACCCCGCCAATGCTAGAATGCTGGCGATGGCCTTCATTTCCCAGAGTGCCCCGGACATCCGACGAAAACTTCAAAAGGCAGAGGGAGCCTTGGGAAAGCCGATCAGCGAGCTTATGGAGGTGGCCAGAAAAACTTTTGTCAATAGAGAGGTCCTGGAGGAAAGGAAGGCGGACCTTAAGATGGTAAAAAAGGCAGAGCTCCTGGCGGCCGCCATCATGACCACGTCCCAAGGGAATTTGGAGCCCTTTGATGGGGACAATCTCGCGCCCATCGGCCGGAACCAATGTGCCATTTGTCGTCAATTTGGCCATTGGAAGGGGGAATGCCCCCAGAGGAATTCCAGAGACCGTCCGGGCAATAGGAAGAGAGAAGACAGAAGGGGGGGAGGGCGACGGGATGATCAGAGAAGGCGGCAACGACGCCCGGCAGGAGGTCAGCGCGAGGACCCCAGGCCAGGCCCTTCCCGCGCCCCTCTCCTGGCGCTGGCGGATGACGAGGAATGGGAATGAAGGCGACCGGGCTCGTTTCGCCCCACCGAGCCTATGGTCCGATTGGAAGTTGGGGGCCGCTCTATCCCCTTTTTGGTGGACACCGGGGCTACTCGCTCGGTCCTCACCTCACCCCTTACCACCCCCTCTTCGCAAAGCATAAATATCCAGGGGGCCACGGGAAAGACCCTCAAGCGACCCCTCTTGCGCCCGCTTACATGCAAAGCAGGTGACCATCTTTTAACTCACCAATTTGTCTACATGCCTGATTGTCCCATCCCGCTGCTGGGCCGTGACCTCTTGTGCAAAATGCGCGCCCAGATCTCTTTCGACTACGACGGAAAAATGGATCTCTCCTTTGGGAAAGTGTCCGTAGATATCCCTAGGGAGAAGGCCTGGCGCTTAATGGCGATGTTCACTCCACCGGAAGGGAAATGGGAAGAATTTGATGTCCCCAAAGTTTGGGCGGAAGACAACCCGCCGGGATTTGCCAGTCACCACCCCCCTATTGTCATCCAAGAGTTGCCCAGGCGGACGCCCGTCCGCATCTGCCAGAGACCTTACCCTCGCCATGTGGGGGAAGCCATTCAGAAGGCTATTGATTTTTATGTGACTCACCGCATCTTGGTCAGGACTGATTCCCAATGGAACACCCAGATCCTCCCCATCCCGAAGGGGGATGGGTGGTTTAGAATGGTGCAGGACTTGCGTGCTGTGAATTTATGCACGGCCACCATTCACCCGGTGGTCCCCAATCCTTACGTCCTGTTGGGTTTAATACCACCCGACGCGGCCTGGTTTTCAGTCATTGACCTTAAAGACGTCTTCTGGTGCGAGTCAACCCCTTTTTGCTTTTGAGTGGGAAAATCCAGCCTCGGGCAGGAAGCAGCAGTATACGTGGACGTGCCTGCCCCAGGGCTTTAAGAACTCCCCAACCCTTTTTGGGGCCGCATTGGCCTCCGACCTTGAGGCCTTACATCTCCCGGCCCCTGATGTGGTCCTCCAGTACGTTGATGACCTCCTGGTTACTGGCCGGACGAGGGACTCCTGCTGGAAAAACACTTCTCGACTGTTGCACCTTTTGCAGGACTGTGGCTACAAGGCCTCTAAGGTAAAGGCCCAATTGGTCGCCACCCAGGTTAGGTATTTGGGCTATGACATCCAGCGAGGAAAAAGGACTTTAGGCCATGAACGAAAGGAAGCTATCTGCCAGCTCCCTGTTCCGAAAAACAGGAAGGAGCTGAGGGGCTTCTTGGGTGCGGCCGGTTTCTGTCGAATTTGGATCCCCAACTTCGCCCTGATTGCTAGACCCCTGTATGAAGCTACGAAAGGGGGGGACAAGGAACCCTTGCAATGGGACGCTGAGCAGCAGGGGGCTTTTCTCTCTCTTAAAAACGCCCTCACTGACTGCCGGTTCCGGCTCCAGCGGCGACGGGCGAGCCTAGGGTTCGTCCGCCGCTTTGTTTCTTTTCCTGCCCCCCCACGGGGGCGAGACGCCCCGTTTTTGGGGGTCTCCCGTAAAGCCGGCTTGCCTGGGGTCATCCTCCCCCCGCGGCAGCGGGGAAGCGACCCTTGTCTTCGGCTTAGGTGGAGGAGGACATGCTGCGGGGGGTTTCCCCTTCGCCAACGGTGGACGGCATCGCTTCGTGAATATGGAGAGAGCTGGCCGTCTGAGTCGGAAGGATTCCCGGGGCTTTGGCTGCAAGGGGGAAAGTGAGTGATTTTAAACATTTTTTTTTTGCTGTCAGCCTGGGCTGAAAGAACTTGGAGGGGGGTGTTTGCTTGTTAAACCCCCCCTCAGACTTAAAGCAGCACTTGAAAATGGCTTCTCGTTGCGAGGAAGCGGATATCTTTAATCCGGACTGTTTGAAACAAGGGAAAGTGATCTGCGGTTTGTCTTGCAACAAAGTATCTAGGTCTGGCTGATTTGAAACAATTTTTTTTTACCACTCTCTCCTTCTGGCTCTGAGTCTGGGCGGTGGAAGATGGCTTCTCTTTGTCCCTGAATGACTATTTTACTTATGGAAAATTTCCAACATCGCTTTGTGAGTTGGACTTCCTCTTGTTATTAAAGAAGATTTTTTTTGGATTATGTGATTTCTTTTCTGGAGTGCCTTCGCTATTATAATTATTGATCTGGAAAACTGTTTCTCTTTTGGTTCCTGAACTTTTCACAATCCTGATTTGAACTTCCAGCTCCTGATTTGCCTCAACGGCCCCACCCAAAAAACGCCATTTTAGTGGCATTGACTTTAACAGCTAACCATGGCACAAAAATCAGAACTGGTAGGCTTAGAACTAAGGATGGCTTCTCTTGAATCAGTTATACAAACTTTGGTGCAAGAAATCAAGGCCCAGAGAGAAGAAAACATTAACTTTAAGAAGGAGCTACTGGACACATGGAAACAAGTGCTGGAGAACACACAGAAGAATGAAGAGTTGGAAGGGGGGCTGGCTGGGGCTAAGGGAGAGATTAAAAATGTTACTAATGAGGTTGTAGAAATAAATGGGCATGTGTCTAGGATTGATATGGAAAGGATGACATATTTTTTGAGATTTCAGAACGTTTCTGAGGAATCTGGTGAATGTCTCCCTGAACTCATGAGCACAATTATAGCAGATTATTTACATAAACCTAAGGATGAGATCAGAGGGGACATTGACTTAGCCTACAGAATAAACTCTGCATATGCCAGGATAAATGAAGTACCCAGAGATATACATGTTAAATTTGTTAGAAGGTCAACCAGAGAGGAAATCTTGAAGGTGCAAAGAGGAGGACCGTTAATTTACCAACAAAAGGAGGTTGCCATCTTGAAGCAGATCCCAAGAAAGATTAGAGAAGCGAGAAGGAAATTTTCCTTCTTGTCTAAAAAATTGTTTGATCACGGGATCTGGTTCAAGTGGGTGATGCCCGAAGGGATGCTGGTGTTCTGGGAAGGAGGAAGAGTGAGGATTAAAACAGTTGCTGAGGCGGAAGCCTTTCTTAAAAAACATTCCTCTGTCCTGGGGGAAGATCCAGGGGGGGCAGGGGGGGCCACGGCCCCGCCTGCTGGGGGCCTGGAAGGAGGGATAGAAGACACAATTGCCAAGAGACTTAGATCTAAAAAATAACTTTGCTTTGATTTTTTGAGTAATATTGTATAACATGTGTATCTGGATTTTTGCAAATGACTGACAGCATAGAATTGAGAACTTAGAAATATGTACTTGTTTTCACTTTATAGTATTATGAAAAATGTTTTCTGTTAATGATTTATTATGAAGCTCCGGAAGGGCTGACGACTTCGACGCGAAAGCTCTCAAAATTTCTTTGTATCTCTTACCCTACCCTATTGAAAAACTGTAAAACCAATAAAACTTTTTCAATATAAAAAAAAAACGCCCTCACTCAGGCCCCGAGTTTATCCCTTCCAGATCTGGACAAACCATTCCAACTTTTCGTCGATGCCAAACAACAGATGGCGGTCGGAGTCCTTACCCAGAAGATGGGTACTTGGTACCGCCCGGTTGCGTACCTTTCGAAGCAATTGGACCCCGTGGCAAAGGGATGGCCGGCGTGTCTCAAGGCCGTTGCAGGCACAGCTCTGCTGACACAAGAGGCTAACAAGCTCACGTTTGGCCAATCCCTCGAGATTCATACGCCCCATGCGTTACGCTCAGTGTTAGACCGAAAGGGACATTTGTGGCTTACTAACCCGCGGATGTTGAAGTACCAGGCCCTCTTGACCCATAACCCGATGACCACCATCTTGCAGTCCAATGCTCTTAACCCCGCCTCCCTGTTGCCTGAGCCAGACTCCACTGCCGCCCATGACTGTTTGCAAACAATCAAAGAATCCTATGCAAGCCGCCCTGACCTTAAGGATGTTCCTCTCCCATGTCCTGACGCTACCCTCTTTACTGACGGCACGAGCTTCATTCAGGATGGCGTGCGTAAGGCAGCTTATGCCGTGGTAACTTTGCAGAAGGTTCTCGAGGCTGAGCCCCTTCCAGCCGGCACGAGTGCCCAGCTGGCCGAGTTGCACGCTCTCACCAGGGCGCTGGAGCTCGCCCGAGGCAGGGTGGTTAACATCTATACCAACTCTAAATACGCCTTCCTCACAATACAAGTGCATGGGGCCCTCTACAAAGAGCGGGGCCTCCTCACGGCGGCCGGGAAAGACGTCAAGTATGGGCCCCAAATTCTTCGCCTCCTGGACAGTGTTTGGGCACCGAAGAAGGTGGCAGTTATGCATTGTAGAGGCCACCGGAAGGGGGTCACGGACGTTGAACGAGGCAACAACAAGGCCGACCGCATCGCCCGAGCGGCTGCCTTGAGGCCGCTACAGATTCAAGCCACCTGCCTCACCCTATGGACCCCACAGCTGACAACTCCTCCTCACTACACTCCTGAGGAGCTCGCGCAGGCCTCAGCCTTGGGAGCCAGATTACAAGACGGCTGGTGGATCCTCCCCGACGATCGCGTCTTCGTTCCCCAGCATTTAGCCTTGGATGTGGTCACTTCACTTCACTCGTCCTTGCATTTAGGAAAAACTGCCCTAGCAAAAGCACTGCTGCGAGAGGTTTACTTGGACCGAGTGTCCTCGGTCACTGCGGCCGTGTGTGCTAAATGTGTCACCTGTGTGGCCAACAATCCCTGGTCCGGTGTCTCCTTGCCCGCTGGCCATCAGCCTCGTGGCTGTTACCCTTTTGATTCGCTAATGATGGACTTCACTGACATGCCTCGGTCTGGCGCCTACACGGCCATGTTAGTTATCGTCTGTACGTACACGGGTTGGCCTGAGTGCATCCCCACGCGCTCTAAAAAATCTTTTGAAGTCACCAAAGCCTTGCTGAGCATCATCATTCCTCGGTATGGACTCCCGTCACGTATCTCTTCTGACAATGGCCCTGAATTTATCCACAAGGCAGCCCAGAAGGTGGCCCTTCTCCTCGGCATCAAGTGGCGCCTCCATTGTGCTTTCCATCCGGCTTCAGGCGGATTGGTAGAACGAGCGAATCGCACCATTAAGGACAAGGTGGCTAAAATCTGTCAGCAGACCCATTTGAAGTGGCCAGATGCTCTCAACCTCGCCCTCTTGGCTGTGCGTTGTGCTCCTTCCAAATCTTTAGGGGTGTCCCCCTTCGAGCTGCTGTTTGGCTGGGTGCCCAACCTCGTGGCACCGCAAGCAGTGGCCTCTGTCCAGTTGGGCGACTCGGTCCGGCTTAAGCAACTACAAGCCCTCAATGCCATAGTCCACTCGTTGCAGAAATACGTGCTTTCTGCCCGTCCCCATTTGATTGACACCCCCGCTCACTCCTTTACCCCGGGACAGGAGGTTTGGGTTAAGGATTGGAAACGGGAGGTGCTGGGCCCTAAGTGGCGGGGACCTTTTACTGTTGTTTTGAGCTCTCCTTTTGCTGTTAAGGTTGCTGAGTGTAAGCCCTGGATTCACTGGTCGCTGGTTAAGTTGGCAGCACCATCTTGGTGGTCAGTGGCTACTGACCCCGCCGCGCCGTTAAAGCTTACATTGCGCAGGACCCCCAGGTTTGGCTCCCCTTCTGGTGACACACCGGAAGCTGTCCCTCTACGAACGGGAGCTGAAGACCTTCTCCCTGCAGGTGGCACTCCAGAAGCTGCCACCCATCACACGGACTCCAGCGAACCCCTTCCGTGGTGCCCGCGCTCTTCCCGCCGCCCGGATGCCTGCCGAGGACATCTCTCAGCGCCTTAGGCAAACTGCTTGTATAAGAAAAGGCCTTATGCCCACTATCTGGCTAGTTGTTGTGTTGCTCCTTATCTCTATTGTCATTAACTTTCTGTACCTCCTTCGTACCCGCTCCCCCACTTCCCCTGCTCCTCCTGTTGTCGACCTAGAGGTCGACTCCTGGTCTACCCTTCCTTTCTCCTCCTCCCCCACCCCGCCAATAGTCTCGAAAGGGGGGAATGTGGGACAGGGGGGACCTGTATGGAAGGAGTCGAATCAGGGGCCTGATCCGCTGGCTGAATCAAATAGGGTCACAGGGCAAGGTCCTTTTCCCATGTGTGATAGATGTCTGGTGAATCTGCCCACGGGCCAACACTTTGTTTTTAGGCAGGCCAGGTTTTTGGAGTGCAAAACGGAGCAGGGGCTGCCCCCATGCGAGTATGCGGGGAAAAAGTATTGGCAATGCAGGGTGGACGCCAACTCTACTCAATGGACCCCCCATGCAGGCTACAATTCCACGGTCATGTGCCATGTCCTTCGTTCTCTGGAAGGGGAACACAACTGACCCCAACCATCCCGCCGTAAGCGGGAAGAAAACCTTGAAATTTGGCATGCCCCACACGAGGCCCTGGTGTACCTGGACACGCTAGTAAACATGCAGTGCCAGGTCCTGGGGTCCTTGGGGACCAATTGGTCTGTGCAATGGTATAAGGGTGACCGACCCTACACCAGCCCCAATATCACAGCGTTTGGAGGGGATCATTGGTATTACCAAGGCAAGCAGTTGGTGCGGACTGATGTACAGCTATGGGTTGGGGGACAGGAGGATACGGGTAATTACACTTGTGACGTAAGGGCTGAAAGTGGGGATAGGATCAGAGGGAGTTGTGTCATCAAGGTCCACTCTGAAACCATCACCACACAGCCCACCACCACACAGCCCATTACGGAGCTGGACATCACTCTCACTACCACTTCCACTCACCTCCCACAACAAGACCCCACCCGCACCTTCACCACTACTCTGGCCCTAGACCAGGACTCCACCACCCAGACCACACAGCCAGCCACCAATCCCAGGTACTATGGCTCTGAAACAACCCTAGCGGTACAAACCAACACCATTAGGTACCGCAGCATCAAGATAGCCCCAACTCCCATAACAAACAGGGTCCAACCCTCAAAGGGTCGGCCGAGGGACCGTTCGCGCCCCGCAAGAGAAGTAGACACACTGGAGCAATGTAACTGCCCAGGGCCTAAAGGCTCCATCAAGGTCAAAATGGGACGCCCCACCTCCTGTATCCAATTTGACCTTACGAAGTGTACCTTTGGGAAACAAACCCCTACCTCGTTTAGTAGATGCAATGGGACGAAGGGAATTTTCTGTTACATGCCAACCACGCAGTCCCTGGCCGAGTGCGGGCCCTGCCATAGCAAGGCGCAAGTGGGCCAGCGGATCATCACCTCCCTCATCTGCCACACGCAGGTGCCGGAGGGATACACCCCTCAATCCCAGGTGTGTACTGTTAATGGTACCACATACCATTATTGCCTTAGGCACACCACCTTGGAGTGTTACCGACCCGAGACTCCTATACATTTGAATGTATCAGCTTGGGCCGGTCAACCCCACCCCACCCGCCTCCTGGCCTCCACGATTATTTCCCAAGAGAATATCGACCCCATTACGTTGGACATAGATTTTTGCTCTGCTATGGACCATTACCCGATTGTAACCTGTGGGTCTCAGTCTTGGAGAAATTATTACAAAGACTGCCCAAAATACATTTGCAGTACTACTTCAAGCACAGATCCCTGCTCCTCCTGGTCTGAGGTATGTGATTCGACGGTATTTTGGGATGGGTTGCCTATCAACCCACAGGATTTTGGCCTGACGGCCAAGACCTTTACATGGCCTGGATGCACAGATCTTCGGTTCTATAAACGCTATTCCTCCAGTAATAAGTTTGCCCTCCTGATAAACAGAACTCACCCCCCCCTCACGCACTTATGGTATTGGCATCGAAGGTAGAGGATCTGATCCTCGCACCTCTCTGACGATCATGGTACAGAGGGTCAAGGCCAGCCGCGAGGTCCGCACGTTTGGGTGGTCGGTTTATGACAACCTTGCCAAGTTGGAAGAGCCCCTCCCGCTGAACTCTGTTGCCACCAATTTGTTTGTACAGATGGCCGAAGAAGTAGTAAAAGCCTTAACTATCAATAACTGCTTTGTATGCGGGGGAACTAACATGGGTGAACAGTGGCCTTGGGAAGCGAGGGAGGCCTCCCCGGAGGAATTTAATGCCATGTTTGCTGCAGGGAATATCACAGAGCGGACCCATTTCTCGGGAGCTGTGTGGACCCTCACCACCAATCTGGTGGGTAAGAACTGTTTCGCTAAAAGCGACACTTTTCCTGTGGGGGATCTCATTTGTCTGGGCCTCTGGAATGCTTCATATGCCACATGGTCTTCCCCCTCTCAGAGGCCTGAACCCGAAAAATTTGATACGTCTCTGTTACCTTTTTTCAAGAAGGCTTCAGGCCCTTGGCCGGCTCCCGCCAATATGTACTGGATCTGCGGGAAAATGGCCTATGAGTCCTTGCCCTCCAAGTGGTCGGGTTCATGTGTCTTGGGCTGGATTAAACCCTCCTTTTTCCTCCTGCCCATCCAGACTCACCAGGTACTAGGGGTGCCCCTCTACGATCACATTGGCCCTTCCAGGTGGAAGCGAGATGACGCCACGGTGTTTTCGCACTTCCCCTGTAAGGACATAGCCGAATACCAAAAAGCTAAGGAATGGGACTCTGAGCACATTGTGTGTACCTATGGTCAGGCTACATGGGCGGAGGATGGGTCATATGGTTATCGCACCCCCATATACATGCTGAACCGCATTATCCATTTGCAGGCCGTCCTTGAGTTGGCTGGTCAGCGCCTAGAAAAAGCCTTGACCATTCTGTCTACGGCTACGGATAAGCTGAGGACTGCAGTCTATCAAAATAGACTAGCGTTGGACTACCTCCTTGCCCAAGAAGGAGGGGTGTGTGGCAAGTTTAATCTCTCCAATTGCTGCCTGAAAATTGATGAAACCGGCTCGGTAATTAAACAACTAACTACCGAAATGCGGCAGCTCACTCACTTCGAGACCCAAACCTGGAACGGCTTTGACTTCTCTAGCCTCACCTCGTGGATTCCCAACTTCCCCAGCCTTTCGGCCCTTTTCCCCCTCCTGGGCGTGATTGCCTTAGGATGTGTTGTTCTGCCTTGCATCCTCCCTCTTCTGATGAAAGCTCTCAATAGCACCCTTTCCTCCCTCGTGGAAAAACGGGCCACTGACAAAGCCATGGCTATGGTAGAGTATGTTGCCCTTGCTCAGGAAGAACCTCTGTATGTGGAGCCCCAGCGCAGGGAAGAGTCTCCATATGTGGAATGTGTAAGTTTGCAGTAATTTGGAATTTTGCTAACTTCCAAAGGGGGGAATGTGGCAGAGGGGGTCAGGGGACCCCAATTCTTTATCTTAGGTCAGCCTTGACCTCCCAGGGAAGGGGTGCTCACTGGCTTGCTTACTGACCCCTGTCAGATTGGGCAAGATGCGTGGGTGCACTTCTCTGTTCTCAACCTTTCCGAGCTATTACAAATAATGTTGAAACATTGCTACAAGAGATGGAAAGAGGAAGTAAGGGGAGAAGGAGGGGGAGTGTAAGATAGAAACCCAATATGGGCACAGCTGCTGACAGGTATTATATTTAACATTGACTTCTGTATTTGTACTTTTCCAAACTGAGCTTCTGCTTTTATCCATATGTAACTCTGTATTAATGACAATGCATAATGAAAAGTATAAAACCATCTGTCTGGGCGTTGCCCGGGCAGTTCAGATTGTGGTGCTCTGATTGCCAACTGAACTCTTGACGCACGTCAATAAACTCCTGAAACCTGTGATCCGTGTGGTCTCAGTCCTTCCATCGAACCAGTCTGTGGTGAGCCTGGTTTTTGCCGCTACAGAATGACCTACCCCCCGACCTATGCACAACCACCCCCTCGTGCCCCAGCCAGGTTTCCGTAATACCCACCAGGTCCAGGTCCCCCTCTGCAACTAGATCATAAATGAGGGGGGCTTTGTTCACCATGGACCTGGCATTGCACAACAGCATGCTGTACTAACTGCGCTTGCACGAAGATGGCGGTCTAGCTTTGAGCTCCGTGTGGGTCATGGAGCTCGTTGGCCTTATTTCTCGTGCCCCAGCCCGTTACTTACAATTTTGAGGGCTGGGATCGGTGAGTTATCCATCCTGGTTGCCATTTGAGACCAGAATGGCCTTCCAGGGTGAGGTTGCGGTGGAGACGGCGGCGGAGACGGCGGTGGGAGCGCCGGAATGGAGGTCGGCGTCCTCGCAGTGGCTGCAGATGCCGGCCGGGCCGTTGGATGTTTGGCGGGCCTGAGGACGCCGGGAGACGCTGGAGAATGCTGGAGAATGTCGACGCTGTGGCCGACGCCGCTCGGAGCCGGGGGGGGCAGGAGGACGGCCTGCCTGGGCAGAGGAGTGCGAAGAACGGCGAATAGCGGAGAACGAAGAACAGAGGAGTGGTCAGCGGGCTAAGCTCCGGCCGGGAGAGGAAAGGGAGAGCGTGCCGAAGTATTTGGGATCGGTTGGCTGGGAGAGGCCTAACAAGAACAGGCCCGAGGCCGAAGAGGAAGAGGATGGTGCCTTCGGCTGCGTCAGGCCGGGCCGGGCCAGGAGAAGGAAGTGTGGCTGGCTTTGGGCCTTTCGGACCTTTCTGGGCCTTGGGAGGATTGTTACAACTATCCAGACAGACTCTCTGCCAGCGCTGATGGCGACAATTTAAGAACTTTTGAAATAACCTTTAAGACCTTTAGAACGCAACAGCCGGACTATTTCTCACTGATGCACTTTGAATTATTTATGCTTTTACCATCTATTTATATATTTATATCATCTATTTATATTTATTTACATCCTATTTTAATTCTGTGGCGAACGATGTCTTTCAAAATCAATTACATGACCCATCTATATTTATATTACCTGCATATTATATTTATATGTAATTATTTATTTAATTATCTATTTATATCGATATGTACTCTAAGGTAGACCTATTATTACTGCGAACGTCCCCGCTCTCGCAGGTCTGGCCCTCCGCTTTAACGAGGGCCCACCTTGATGAGGGATTTATTAATCCGGAGAGGTGGGCGAAGCGTGGTCTCAGGGGTTTTTTAGTTAGAAATTTATTATGTATTTTAGGGGGCACCAGGGAGGGGGGAGGGTATAGACAGGTTGAGGCTAGTAAGAAGGGAATGGGCAGAGCCAGCAGACCGAGGAAGGAAGCAGATGGATCCATTAAGAGGGGGACTACACAGGTCGTTTCCATTGAGGGCCTATCTATCGAGACGGTCGTAGGGAGGGGCAGGTCCGATGGGAGACAGGTTTCATCTTCCCGGTTGGGGGCACAAGACCGATGGTTGCAAACGGTCAGGTGCCACAACCCCCGCAGGCTAGATGGTCAGGGATTACAGAGCCAGGGCCCAAGGCTGATGTTTTGCAACGCCAGGTCCGTGGTCAACAAAGTCCCCCTCATCCACGACCTTGTGTCGCAGGGAGAGCCGGACCTGGTGGGAATAGCGGAGACCTGGCTGGGCCACAAGGGAGGACTTCCCCTCGTAGAAATGTGCCCGCCAGGTTACCGCGCTTTTCATCAGCCTTGGGCCCTAGGCAGGGGTGGAGGGGTAGCGGTTATTGTTAGGGAAGGCCTTGAGCCGAGAGAGACCACTGTACCACAGACCACCGGCTGTGAGTCCCTCTGAGTGAAGTGGGGCCTAGGGAGGCAGTTGGGCATGCTGGTTGTATACCTGGCTCCCCGCTATGTAACAGCAGCCCTGCCCGAGCTCCTTGAGATGATCGCCGCGATGGCGGTTGAGACCTCCAGACTGGTTGTCATGGGGGACTTTAACCTGCCATCGGTGGGCGAATCATCAGAGGCAGCTCGGGAGTTCATGGCCTCCATGACGGCCATGGACCTGACCCAAGTAATTCGGAGCCCCACGCATGAGGGAGGACACACGCTGGACCTAATCTTTGTCTCTGGTCAATGGAAGAGTTATCTGGGTATAGGGGATATAGCCATCACACCCCTGTCATGGTCAGACCACTCACTTCTCCGGCTCGACTTTCCAATCGCTACACCCCACCGCGGGGAGGCGGAACCTGAGTCACCTATATGGTTCCGCCCCAGGCGCCTGATCGACCCAGATAGGTTCCAGACGGCGCTTGGGCCATTTCCTGTGTCCTTGACCCGCACCCCGATGGAGGACCTCGTGGCCGCATGGAATACTGCGGCCACGGGGGCCTTGGATCGGGTCGCGCCCTTGCGGCCTCTCTTGCGGTGACGAATCACCCAGCTGAGGGTGATGAAGCGCCACAAGAGACACCTAGAGAGGAGATGGAGATCCACATGGTCTGAATCTGACCGAACACAGGTGAGAGCCCATTTATGGACTTACCTTGTGGCGCTGAGAGTGGCTAAACATCATCATTGTGCCACTCTCATCGCATCCGCAGATAACCGCCCTGCCACCCTGTTTGGGTGACCCGCTCCCTCCTTCAACAGAGGGTGCGGGAAGCCCCTTTACAGGGTAGAGCAGAGGAATTTGGGACTTATCTGCAGGATAAAATCGCTCAGATTCGGAGCAAGTTAGCCTCCATCGAAAGTGGCCCAGTGGGATGCCCCGAGGCAGATCTTGAGACAGTTTTGTGGGAAGAGTTTGACTCTGTTACTTCCGAAGATATGGACAGGTTACGTGGGCGACTGCGAGCTACCACATGTTTATTGGACCCGTGTCCCTCCTGGCTTGTACTGGCATCCTGGGAGGTTACACGAGGCTGGCTCCAGGAGGTGGTCAACGCTTCCTTGAGTGAGGGGTTCTTGCCTGCCTCCCTTAAAGAGGCGATGGTGAGACCCCTCCTGAAGAAGCCATCTCTGGACCCAGCATTGTTGGTTAATTACCGTCCGGTCTCCAACCTTCACTTTCTGGCGAAGGTTGTAGAGAGGGTGGTGGCACAACAGTTCCCCCGTCATCTGGAGGAAATTGATTATCTGGACCCGCGCCAGTCCGGCTTCCGGCCCGGGCACAGCACCGAGACGGCATTGGTTGGTGGATGATCTCTGGAGGGCCAGAGATGGGGGTTGTTCCTCCATCCTGGTCCTATTAGACCTCTCAGCGGCTTTTGATACCATCAACCATGGTATCCTATTGCATCGGCTGGAGGGGTTGGGGGTGAGGGGCACAGTATTACAGTGGTTCTCCTCCTACCTCTCTGGTCAATCGCAATTTGTGTTGGCAGGAGAGCAGAGGTCGACCTCGAGACCCCTCACTTGTGGGGTGCCTCAGGGGTCGGTCCTCTCATCTCTCCTGTTCAACACATATATGAAGCCGCTGGGCGAGATCATCCGTGGTTTTGGGATAGAGTACCATCTCTACGCTGATGATATGCCGCTGCATATATCTACTCCAAACCACCCCAACGATGCCGTAGAGGTGATGTGCCAGTGCCTGGAAGCCGTACGGGCCTGGATGGGAAGTAACAGACTGAGACTCAACCCGTCCAAGACCGAGTGGCTGTGGTTTCCGGCATCCCGGTACAACCAGTTGACTCTGTCACTGGCCATAGGGGACGAATATCTAACCCCTGTGGATGGGGCACGCAACTTGGGCGTCCTCCTTGATACACGGCTGTCCATGGAAGATCAAGTGACAGCCATGGCTAGGAGGGCGTTCTGCCAGGTCCGCCTGGTACGCCAGCTGCGTCCCCTATTGGACCGGGATGCCCTATGCACAGTCACTCATGCCCTCGTGACATCCCGACTGGACTACTGCAATGCTCTACATGGGGCTCCCCTTGAGGTGCACCCGAAGACTTCAGCTTGTCCAGAATGCAGCCGCACGGGCAGTTATTGGAACCTCGAGGTTTGCCCATGTAACACCGCTCCTGCGCGAGCTGCATTGGCTGCCTGTCGTCTTTCGGGTGCGCTTCAAGGTGTTGGTCATCATCTTTAAAGCGCTCCATGGCACGGGACCTAGCTATCTGCGGGATCGGATTCTGCCCCATACATCCCTGCGGCCGATTTGCTCCCACAGAGAGGGACTTCTCCGGGTGCCGTCCACTAGGCTATGCCAGCGGGCGATGCCCAGGGGAAGGGCCTTCTCTGTGGCGGGCCCAGCCCTCTGGAATGACCTGCCCCCCGAAATTATAACAACTACGGACCTCCGCTCCTTCCGTCAAAAATTAAAAACGCACTTTTTCTGTTTGGCCGGCCTAGGTTAGTCATCTGTTTATTGTTTAATCGGGTTTTTAAGGGGTTTAGTTTTTAGTATTTGGGGTTTTTAGCGCAGGGATAAATTGTTTAATCTTGATTTTATTTATATTTATGTATATTTATGTTTGTATATTTTAATTCCCCTGTGCACTGCTCCGAGTCCCTTCGGGGAGAGGAAGCGGTCTATAAATTAATTATTATTATTATTATTATTATTATTATTATTATTATTATTATTATTATTATTATTATTATTATTATTATTATTAGCAGCCTAGGGCCTGGGCTCTGTAATCCCCAACCTCCTAGGTTGTGGGAGGAGCCCCGGGGGTCGGGCGGACGACCGCTTGCAAGCAGCGGGTATGCCCCCACGACACTTGATGTGACCCCCGGCTCCCGCCATACCTGCCCCTCCCTAGGACCATCATGATGGAGAGGCCCTCTGTGGGATCAACCCTTGTCCCCCCCCTAATATAGGACCCTCTACCCTCACTCACGCCGCTCACGGCTGGACTAGCAGAGCCAGCAGAGCCAAGCCCACCCATCACCCTGGAACCCCTTAAAACCCGATTTAAAAAACTAACTAAAAATTTGCGCAGCTTCCGTTTCTCCCATCTCTCCTGGCTGATGAGCCCGTCCTTGAGGTGGGCCCTCGTTAACTGTGAGGGCCAAACCTGTGCGGGAGGAGACTCCCGCAGGGAGAGGAGAGTAGCCCTTGAGTACGAGGGAGACGTAATAGATATAATAAAATAAAGTGCAGGAAGGAGATCTAATCACAATGGCCCTCAGGGAAAAATTCATACAGTTCTAATCATGAAAAAAGGGGAGGGGGGGGAAATCAGCAGGGAAGATTTATATAATGATATTAATTTCATAAATTCACACAGTTAATTAGTCCGGAGTTAAGACCTGTGCCTCTTCCGTCGGGCCTTGAAAGCGCACTTATTCCGTGCGGCCGGCCTGGCGTAGTTTTTAATCGTTTTTACCAGGGGTTTTTATCTGGATTTTAGAACAGGCCACCCATTTAATATCATTTTTAGTGTATTTTAATATATTTTGATGCTTTTATTGTCGATTTTATTGATGCCTGTTCACCGCCCTGAGCCCCGAAAGGGAAAAGGACGGTATACAAATCTAAAATAAAGTAAAGTAAAGTAAAGTAAAAAGTGACCCCCCCCCCCAACACCTCCATTTTACCCTCCATGACCTCCTGCAGCACTTCCGGCTGAAAATGGGCCACATGGAGGCCTTCAGAGGCCCCACTGCAGCCTGTTTTTGGTTTCCCCAGTCTCCAGGAGCACTTGTCTGGCTAAAAACGAACCACGAGGGGGCCTCGAGAGTTTTTGGCTGGCAGAGTGCTGCAGGAGGCTGTGGAGGCCAAAAATGGGCTGCAGGGCCCCCTCATCTAGCCTGTTTTGGTCAGCAGAGTCACTGTGGACCAGTCCTTTGATATTTCCAGACCAAGCTCCATGGGCTGGATTTAAGCACCCCTGCCCTATATCATTTCAGACAATTGGCTGTCCAGTCTCTTCTTAAAAGCCTCAAGTGATGGGGTACCCACAACTTCTGAAGGCAAGCCATTCCACTGGTTAATTGTTCTCACTACTAGGAAAACAATTTCATTAAAACCACTCTACATTTTATCTGCCTTTTAAGACCTTAGCCCTTTCTTTTGCTATTGACCACATTCCTTTTTCTGACTGAGTATTTTATATAGTATCTTTGTTTCAGACTCTTTTTTTTTTTTTGCAGCAGTCACTGTATCCGGCCTAGCCTAACCTCCCATGGGGACTTTTAGATAGTTTTAAATCGGGTATTTTAAAATTGGGTTTTTAGCATAGGATAAGATGGTTTAATTTATATTTTAAATTGTGTATTTATTTTGTATTTTGTATGTTTTTTAAATTTCCTGTGCGCCGCCCTGGGTCCTCTGCGGAGAAGGGCGGGATATAAATGTAAATAAAATAAAATAAATAAATCCTGTCCAAAAAGTGAAGATGGGGACAAAGGTGTGATCAAAATTCTTTCTATGTTTGTCATATCACAGAGGCATACCTTCTGTCTTGGTTTTTTGCTTGCTCCCTGAAAATGCCCTTGATACATAGGTACAATGCTAACACTAAGTAACATCAAATAGCAATACACTTGGGCGTCTTGAGAAGTTTGCTCAGAGATAACAGCCTCTTTGTACAATATCAATCTCTGCAAATGGATCCTTCAAGAGAAAATACATGTCAAAAGCACTGTACATTTTTACCACAATCAACTCTGTCCTGTTCCTTACTAAAAATTGGTCACAGCCATTTATATATTACTAAAACTCTTGTGGATGTTTGTCTGCTTGTAATCTTCAATTGGATGAAACGGTTCATCGCAAAGCAACAATTTTTGAATGAAGATAAATTGGCTAACCCCCATTTATGGGGCGAGTGCATGGGGTGCATGAGAGGTGCTTGTGGGTTGGAGGGTGTGCAGGGATGCTAGGTGGTATGCGAGAGACACTGCAAGGATTGAGAAGGATGCATGAGGGTTCATGAGAGACACTGCATGGGTCGGGGAACATGCATGAGGGTTAACTTGGGATGGAGCTGTCCTATATATGAATTAAGGCAGAGGCAGCTTGTCTGCATTTTGACACTTCACCACATTTTAGCAAACATCTAAGAAATGCAATCTATCTAAATATTATTGAGGTACTAAATTGTATCTTCTTTGGTTGACAAACAAGGGATTAAGAGGTTGATAATGTTTCCCTGCAAATATATATTTTAAAAATAGTCTTTATACTAAGGTCATTCCATTGGGATACAAAAGCAACTGAATCCTTAGGGGTGACCTAGCAGGCAATATAAAGTCATGGGAATTCTTTTGAAATAGTTTTGAATTACCTTGCTTGGAAATTTATACTTTTAAATATGAAATATTTAAGCCATTAATGGACAATTTATTAATTATTTAATCAAATTTATTTATTTATTTAATCAAATTTCTATACCGCCCTATCTCCCTGGTGGGACTCAGGTCGGTGCACAGAAAGAATAAAAAACACCCATAACATACAATCACAGTATAAAAATAAAATAAAATTTGGAAAATCTGTGCTAAAATGTAATTAAAAACTATTAAAAACGTTATATTTAAAATTAAATCAATTAATCTATGCCAGGCCAGCCAGATGGAAAAAGTGTGTTTTGAGCGCCCGGCGGAAGAGGCGTAGGTCTGTGATGGTGCGAAGGTCAAGGGCAGGTCGTTCCAGAGGTCTGGACCTGCCACAGAGAAGGCCCTCCCCCTGGGGGTTGCCAGCCGGCATTGTCCGGTAGACGGCACCCTGAGGAAGCCCTCTCTGTGGGAGCGGACAGGTCGAAGGGAGGTATGTGGTAGGAGGCGGTCTCGCAAGTAGCCAGGACTCGTGCCATGGAGCGCTTTAAAGATGGTTACTAACACCTTGAAGCGCAACCGGAAGGCCACAGGCAGCCAGGGCAGCTCGTGCAGGAGAGGTGTTATATGGGAGTACCGTGAAACTCCCAGAATCCCCTGCGCGGCTGCATTCTGCACTAGCTGGAGTCTCCGGGTGCACCTCAAGGGGAGCCCCATGTAGAGAGCATTGCAGTAGTCCAGGTGGGAAATGACGAGGGCTTGAGTGACTGTGCGTAGGGCGTCTCGATCTAGAAAGGGGCGCAACTGGCGTATCAGGTAAACCTGATAGAAAGCCCCCCTGGCCACGGCCGTCACATGGTCATCCAAGGACAGCTGAGAATCCAGGAGGACGCCCAAGTTGTGGGCCCTTTCCGCTGGGGCTAATGACTCGCCCCCGATAGACAGGGACGGAACCAACTGGCTATATCAAGACGCCAGAAACCACAGCCGCTCGGTCTTGGACGGGTTGAATCAAAGCTTGTTCCTCCCCATCCAGACCCGCACGGCCTCCAGACACTGGGACATCACTTCAACGGCATCGATGGGGTGGTTAGGGGTAGAGATGTACAGCTGAGTATCATCAGCATACTGATGGTACTCTACCCCAAAACCACGGATGATCTCACTCAGTGGCTTCATATAGGTGTTGAATAGGAGAGGCGAGAGAACCGACCCCTGAGGCACCCCACATGTGAGGGGCCCTGACCTCGATCTCTGCCCTCCTGCTAACACAAATTGCGACTGGCCAGAGAGGTAGGAAGAGAATCACTGCAGTACGGTGCCTCCCAACCCCAACCCCTCCAGCCGGTGCAATAAGATACCATGGTCGATGGTATCGAAAGCCGCTGAGAGATCTAATAGGACCAGGATAGAGGAACAACCTCTATCCTGAGCCCTCCAGAGATCATCTACCAACGCAACAAATGCTGTCTCTGTGCTGTATCCAGGTCAGAAGCCGGACTGTCTAGATAGACAGTTTACTCGAGGTGCCGGAGGAACTGTTGTGCCACCACACTCTCAACAACCTTCACAAGAAAGCGAAGGTTGGAGACCAGACGATAATTAGCCAACACCGCTGGGTCCAGGGAAGGCTTCTTGAGGAGGGGTTTCACCACCGCCTCTTTCAAGACAGCCAGCAGAAACCCCTCACTCAAGGAAGCGTTCACTATTTCCTGGAGCCAGCCTTGTGTAACCTCCCGGGAGGCCAGTACAAGCCAGGAGGGACACGGGTCCAATAAACATGTGGTAGCATTCAGTCACCCCAGCAACCTGTCCATTTCATCTGGAGTCACAAGGTCAAACTCTTCCCACAAAACGGTCTCAAGGCCTGCCTCCGTCTGCCTGCCCGGGCTAACCTCGTTGGAGGCCAGTTCGTCCTGGATCTGAGCGATTTTATCCTGCAGATAAAGTCCAAATTCCTCTGCACGACCCTGTAAGGGAGCTTCCCGTGGCCTCTGTTGAAGGAGGGAGCGGGTCACTCTAAACAGGGTGGCAGGGCGGTTATCTGCAGATGCGATAAGGGCGGTGAGATAATTACGTTTCGCCGCTCTTATCACCACGATGTAGGTCCTCAAATGGGATCTTACACGTGTTCGGTCGGATTCGGAGTGAGTGGATCTCCAAATGCTCTCTAGGCATCTCTTACGGCACTTCATCACCCTCAGCTCCTCGGAAAACCAAGGGGCCAAGGTGGATCGGCACCGAGTGAGAGGCCGCAAGGGCGCGACCCAGTCCAGGGCCCCAGCGGCCGCATTATTCCAGGCGGACACTAGGTCCTCAGTCAAGTCGCAGATCAGGGTCATAGGTATTGGCCCAAGCTCCGTCTGGAACCTCTCCGGGTCCATCAGGAGCCTGGGGCGGGACCATCTTGGTATTTCTGGTTCTCCTCCCCGCGGTGGAGTGGAGTGGTTGGAAAGTCTAGACGAAGGAGAGAGTGATCTGTCCATGACAGGGGTGTGATGGTTAAGTCCCCTAATCCCAGATCACTCATCCACTGGCCGGAGATAAAAACTAGGTCCAGTATATGACCCCCGGTGTGAGTGGGACCGTGAATTACTTGGGTCAGGTCCATGCCTGTCATGGAGGCCATGAACTCCCAAGCCATCTCGGATGTTTCGCCTACCGATGGCAGATTGAGTCACCCATGACTAATAGCCTGGGGGTATCAACTGCCACCTCAGCTATCACATTGAGGAGCTCGGGCAGGGCTGCTGAGATGTAGCGGGCAGCCAGGTACATAATCAGCAAGCCCAACTGCCTCCCAGGGCCCCACTTCACACTCAGGGATTCACAGCCAGCTGTCTGCGGCACAGCGGTCTCCCTCGGATCTAGGCCCTCCTTTACGATAACCGCCACCCCCCTCACCCTGACCCTGGGCTCATGGCTGATGAAATGCCCGGTAACCTGGCAGGCACATTTCAATGAGGGGCACTCCCCCCTCGTGGCCCAGCCAGGTCTCCGTAATACCCACCAGATCTGGCTCCCCCTCTAATACCAAATCATGGATGAGGGGGGCCTTGTTAATTACGAGCCTGGCATTACACAACATCAGCCTAGGGCCCAGGCCCTGTGAGCCCGGACCTCCTGGGTTGCGAGAAGAGCCATGGAGACCAGGCTCTAATTAAAATAAGCAAACATGTTCTGCACAAATGGATACCACTATAGATACATTTTGAGACTTGCAATATTTATATGAATATAAGATACTTTACATCTATATGTATTGTTCACTTAATATCTCTCATTTTGTAGAATTCTTTATTGCCTGGAATCTCATTTAGATTCATTTTTTTAATTTTTCAGGGCCACAGTGAAAATGTGAATTTCTCTACCTATGGGTGTCAAATTTGATTGCATCATGTGACATCATGTGATGAAGCACAACTTTACTCTTTGCACAGCTGAGTGGACATGGCCTGTGCATGGTGCATGATGCATCCATCCCGTGGGCTGCCAGTTTGACACCCCTGCTTTACAGGCTTATTTAAGAAGTCATGTCTTTGTTTCTTCCCCTACTTACAGTATTGCTCCCCCCTCTGACGTATATATCTTTCTGTCTTTCTGTCTCTCTCTATTCTGCCTGTCTTTTAAGCATAAAGCTATTGAAGTATGTTAATGGCAAATAGTTTAATATAACACCATTTTTATTTAATTATTTGAGATTGAAATTGAGACAATAGTCAGACACCATTGTTTCATTGGGTGAAAAGTGGTCTTGGGGGGAAATGGACCTGGGGAAAAGAAAAAGCAGACATAATGAAAGATGATGAAGAAAATGTTTGAGCACAATGAAAAGAGGGCCACAGAAATGTGTGGAGTGACACTGATGACATCAAAGGAAGGAGTGGAATGACAAAGAAAAAAAATATTATGGTTTAGAAATAATTATTTATAAAAATTGAGAAAAGTGGCCATTATAGCTGCAAGGAATATTGTCAAAGTTAGGAAGAAAACAGTAGAAAATGGAGATAGTGAAAATGTAAAACTATTTTGCTGGATTTTTTTTAAAAAAATAATCACTTAAGGACATGGTGGCTCAGTCGCTAAGATGCTGAGCTTGTCGATCAGAAAGGCTGGCAATTCGGCGGCTCGAATCCCTAACACCGTATAACAGAGTGAACTCCCGTTACTTGTCCCAGCTTCTGCCAACCTAGCAGTTCAAAAGCACATAAAAATGTGCTTTTTTTTTAGCACTGCCCACTAGAGTCAGGAATGACTAGAACATATGTGTAAGGAGAACCTTTACTTGCCACTTTGCCAATGGAAGACCCCACCTAGCAGCTTCATGTACCAGGGATTAAAAATTAAGTGAAGATTAAAAATACCAAAATCTGCTACTGCTTAATTTAAATTTTATTGCTGGCCTTTGAAATGAGTTTTGGTTCAGATAAAGCCTTAGAAACATTTTCTTCTTTTATCTTAGGAGAATCAGTTTTATCATGCAGAATTGATTATTGGTCTGGTCCTAGAATAAGATAAGAAGGCTAATTATTCTTACAGAATGGGCAATTCTTTTTTTATTCTTGTTTTAAAAACTTTCCATAAAAGTATATATTAAAAAAAACCAGAATAGTTAACACTCATGCTCTTTCTTCCTTTTCCATTGCCATGCAGTAAAAAAAGAGCAGAGAAAATTAATACAAGCTATACGTTAATACATTCTTGTCCTTTTCCACATAATATTAGTATGGTTTGTGGGATGTGGTCAGGAGTCAGGATTGGAAAATCCAGCTGTATTTGCTTATTGTTTTCTAGTCACCAGAGTAACCAAAAGGGACAAGTCTCTCAAGCAATCCAGCTGAGTGTAAGCAGCAAACATGGATTCTCCTTATGCCTTGTTCAAAGATGGCCTGACACAGGAACATTTTCCTTAAATAGCCTCTTTGGGCAACTCAGACTTGGTGCATCACCCTTTCAAAATATACTTTTTACACATTTTGCATATTTTTCCTTTATCCAAACATCTTATTTTGTTCTGCATGACTCAAATAATATTCCCTGGAAAAAACTTCTTGGCAAAGAAAAGGCAGTTATGTTCTCTGTTAAACTTTATTGGTTTAATGAGTAATGTTACTTTAGTACACAGTAGTCTCTGGCATGCATTTATTTATTTTATTTATATTTCATGTTTCTTAACTGCCTCAGAAAGAGCTCTGGGCAGTCTGTCTGTGTGTCTGTGTGTTGGGTGACCTCTCAATGAACAAATTGTCATAGCTCAAGGAATATCACACAAACAAACACATATAGGGTGTGTGTGTGTGTGTGTGTGTGTGTGTGTGTGTATTCATAGATCAAGGAATATGACATAGAGCAGAGATTCCCAAACTTGGCAACTTTAAGACTTGTGGACTAGCTGGAGAATTCTGGGAGTTGAAGTCCACAAGTCTTAAAGTTGCCAAGTTTGGGAACCTCTGACATAGTGACCAAGAATCAATAGTCACTCTGACTCAGCTCCACAATCTTGTGTGGACATGGACAGAATGTCAACTGCTTGACTAGTGAACCCAAAATAAGGAAACACTCTTAGGACCTTTGAATTCCCAAAAGTAAAACTTTATTGGATACACCATATTGATACTGAAGAAACAAAACTAGCTCTGATTTTCCTACACAAATGCTTGCCTAGTTAAACAATAGCTTCCTCTTCTCCCCACACCTGGGTGATCACATTGTACAATTATGAGTCTAATGTCTCACCATCTCTGCATACATTCTCAGCATTCCACTTCCCCCTTCCCTCCCCCGAGTTCATTGGCAAGTTGAAAAGCATTAAGGTTTGAAAGAAGCAAAGTGGTTCAATCTTGACATGCTGGCCCACTAAAGGAAAAGGACACCTGGAAAATATTTAGAATAGTGTCAAGGCTCTGACTAATGAACCCAAGCAAATCTGAGACTTGGCTCCTTCTCAAAAGTATTCTTTATTGAGTACCATATTTTTCAGCGTATAAGATGCACTGGAGTATAAGACGCACCAAGATTTTGAAGAGGCAAATTAAAAAAAAGGGTTTGCACTCCGCAAACCTCCCCAAAACGGCCCATTATCCATGAAAATGGGTCCATTCCCCTCCCCCCAAAAGGCATGAATAGCCTTTAGGGGGCTTGCAGAGTGCTCCTGGGAATAATAAAAAGTACCTCAGTGAGACAGACAGAAAATCCGTGGGCTCTGAAGAGCCTCACATAAATTCTGACTGACAAACTGATGCCAGGGATTTTTGGACCAGAATTTTCCTGGAGGGAAAGTGAAGAAGAAGCTGCATCTCAATAGACCTAGAGGAATGCCACTGGTTCCTTGCAGGTCAGATATTAGCTCTCTGAATCAGTGTCGGGGGAGGTAACATTGTAAAATGGCCGCTATAAAGCTGAAGCTTCTGGACTAAGCATTGAGCAGGTGCGGTGGCAGGAAGGAGTGTTGAGACCTGGTGAGAAGATTTAAATAACCAACTGACACAAATCAGAATTTGGGAAAAGTAAATACCATATTTTTCGGAGTATAAGACTTTTTCCTCTAAAAAGAGGCTGAAAATCTGGGTGCATCTTATACACTGAATACAGCATTTTTTGCCTCCCGAAACCCCACCCCCTTCACCAAAACAGCTGTGCATAGCCTTATAGAGGCTTCCAGAGAGCTCTTGGGGGCTGGGGAGGGCAGAAATGAGCCTAAAATGGGCGGTTTTTTGCCCCCCCCCCCAGCGCCCAGCAGCACTCTATAAGTTTCCATAGGGCTATGCATGCAATTTATTTGAACAAAAATGGCCCGTTTTTGTGATAAATGGGCTGGGATTTTTGCTCATTTTTGGTCCCCCCCCCCAGGAGCACTCTGCAAGCCTCCCCAAGGTTATTCGTGCTTTTTTTTTTGGAAAAAAAATGGCCACATTTTCACAGAGAAATGGGCCATTTTGGGGAGGTTTGCAGAGTGCAAAAGGATTTTTTACCCTGCTCTTTAACTGTTTCTGTGCCAGCAGAAACAAAGTCTTAAGGTTTGTCACTGATTTCCTTCTCCAGGACATGGATAAATACACCTGGAAACATCAACCTACTTACACACACACACTCTCTCTCTCTCCCTCCCTCCCTTCCTCCCTCCCTACTGTATTTCTCTCTCTCTCTATTTCTCTCTCTCTATCCTTCTACCTACCTACACACACACACACTCTCTCTCTACCTACCTACCTAATGTATTTATATCTCTCTATTTCTCTCTATTCCTTTATCTACCTACCTACCTACACGCACACACTCTCTCTCCCTACCTACCTACTGTATTTCTCTCTCTCTCTATTTCTCTCTCTCTCTCTCTTCCTTTATCTACCTACCTACCCTCTCTCTCCCTACCTATCTACTGGGCATGCAGTATCCCAATTGGCCAAACTGGTTTTGTGGAAGTCGCACTTGGATAATTTAGTGTAGAGCTTGGCTTTCAATAGTTTTCCTAGCACTTCCACACTAACTTTATGTGGTCTTCCATTGTCTCAGATTAAATGAGGATGTCATTCAGGCACACCAGCACCCCCTTATAAGGTGCTCATGTAGTACTTCATTGTTTTGTTGCATGAACACCGCAGGTGCTCCTTACACTCTGAGACAATTGAAAGTGGTCCACTCATCACCCTCTTTTATTCTCACTCAGTAATATGCTTCTCTCAAGTCCACTTGGTGAACAATCTTCCCTTGGCCATGTATCCCAGCATGTCATGAGGGGGAGGTAGTACATGTTTTCCACACAAATATCATTGATCCCCTTAAAATCCATGCATAATCTCAAAGACCCATCTTTCTTTTTTTTGAAGAGCACTGGAACTGCCCTCATAGATTTTAGCAGTTGGATGAAGACCCTAGCTAGATTTTTATCCACAAAGCTTCTGAGCTCCTCCATCTCCCTTGGGACCATTAAATACATCTTTGGTTTGGGTAATTTTGCCCCAGGCATTATTTCAATGGCATAGTCAGTGGAGCAATGGGGATGGAGTACATCTTTACAATAACTTTACAATAGCAGAGTTGGAAGGGACCTTGTAGGTCTTCTAGTCCAACCCCCTGCATGGGCAGGAACCTTATACCATTTCAGACAAATGGCTGTCTAACATCTTTTTAAAGACTTCCAGGGTTGGGGCATTCACAACTGCTGGAGGCAAGCTGTTCCAGAGGTTAATTGTTCTTACTGTTAGGAAATTTCTCCTTAGTTCTAATCTGATTCCCATTTGCTGAATGTTTCAGCTAAGTCCTGGTATTCTCTCTCAGAATAGAATGAGCTGGAAGAGATCTTTGAGGTCTTCTAGTCCAGCCCCCTGCTCAAGCAGGAGAACATATATCATTTCAGATAAGTGACTGTCTAATTTCTTCTTAAAAACCTCCAGGAATGGAGCAACCACAATTCCTGAAGACAAACTGTTCCACTGGTTAATTGTACTCACCATCAGGAAGTTTATCCTTAATTTCAGGTTGCTTCTCTCCTTGATTAGTTTCCATCCATTGTTTCTTGTCCTACTCTCTGGTGCTTTGGAGAATAATTTGTCCCCCTCTTCTTTGTGGCAGCTCCTCAAATACTGGAATATTGCCATCATGTCACCCCTAATTCTTTTTTTCTTTAGACTAGCAAACCCAAATCCTGCAGCTGTTCTTCATATGTTTTAGTCTCCAGGCTTTTGATCATTTTAGTTGCTCTTCTTCGAACTTTTCCCAAAGTCTCAACACTTTTTTGTAGTATGGTGACTAAAATTGGTTGCAGTATTCCAGGTGTGGTCTTACTAGGGTTTTATAAAGTGTACTAATACTTCACGTGATCTTGATTTTATGTCTCTGTTTATACAATCCATGATTGTACTAGCTTTTTTGGCTGCTGCTGCACATTGTTGACTAATATTTAAGTGATCATCCATTAGGACTCCAAGCTCCCTCTCACAGTTGCTGATTTTGAGTCAGGTCTCACCTAATTTGTACTTATACCTTTGATTTTTCCGGCCTAAATGTAAAACTTTGCTTTTCTCCACATTAAAATTCATTTTGTTGGATAGGGCCCATTGTTCAAGTTTGTCACGATCTTTTTGAATCCTAAGTTTGTCTTCTGAGGTGTTGGCTATTCCTGCCAATTTAGTATCATCTTCATATTATGTGAGTTCCCCTTTTATTCCCTCATCTAAGTCATTTGAAGATATTGAAGAGTACTGGGCCTAAGACGGCGTCTTGTGATACTCCACTGCTTACTTTTCTCCATGTGGATGTAGTACGTTAAAGAGTACTCATTGAGTACGGTTTGTCAGCCAGCTACAAATCCATCTGGTGGTGGACTTCCTTCCGGTTAGCCGGAGGCGACGGTCGGGTCTTGGACTCGTCCGCCGCTTGCTTGCTCCGGCGGCACCTTCGGGGGCTGGGAGCTCTTGCAAAGAGCCCCCACTGCACGGGCAGCTCACGGTGAGTCCCCCCACCTCGACGGCGGTCGGGGGGGTGGCTCCCACCTCGCCCTAGGCGCCGGAGAACGAGTCGCGGGGGGGGAGTTCCTCTTTCGTCCCCTTCGCCGATGGAGAGCTGGAACAGCTGCTGAGATTTAAGACGGGCTGAAAGCCGGGGCTGAAGGCAACGCCGAGTCTCATGGCTACGGAGTGGATTGTGAGTGATTTTCACTTAATGCTTTCAACTTTTACTTTAAAAGAAGAAGGAGGAGGGAGTTTGTAAAACCCCTCCTCGGAAAGGAAAACAAAGCGGCGTTTTGAAATGTTCCCCAAGCTTGGGGAGGTGGAGGAATCAACATCTGACTTCTAAACTATAAGTGAAAGTCTTTTACTTTAAGAATCTCAATGATACTTTGTATCTCTGTCTGGCAACAATTGAAATGAACTTTCACTAGATCTCCGCAGCTTCCAGAGGGTTCTCGGCAAGAAATATTTCCTTTTGAAATTTGCTGACACTCCCCCGTCTTCGGGACTGAACTCTTTAACAGTGGATTGATTTAATTGATTATTAGGACCTTTCCCAG
Organism: Rhabdophis nuchalis; assembly: GCA_039707465.1. Taxonomy (NCBI): domain Eukaryota; kingdom Metazoa; phylum Chordata; class Lepidosauria; order Squamata; family Natricidae; genus Rhabdophis; species Rhabdophis nuchalis. The sequence goes on along the minus strand of CM077643.1, from coordinate 222,538,573 downwards.
ATGTGCCTTCTTTTCTTGTTCTTATTTTTTAAAAATTGCTCTCTCTCTGGACTGTAAGCAAATTGAACTTTGAATTTGGATATTGACTTTTGCTCTCTCTTCACCTCATGGACTACCTCTCCAACAGACGCCATATTAGTGACAAGAACTTAATACTTTCATTATGGCTTCAAAAAAGCAGCCACATCAACCCAAGATTACTTCAATGTTATCCAAAGGAACAGAGGTGGAAGCTACACAGTTATCAGCAATAGAGGAAACTCTTCAAAACATCATGAAAGAAATAAAAGAAATCCGGAAAGACAATGTTAGCTCAAAATTGGAACTTTTGGAGACACAGAAAGCACTAATGGAAAATAAACAAAGAATTGATGGATTGGAGGGGGGGACGGCTGAGATGAAGGGAGAGATAAAAAATTCTCAAAGGGAAATTGTGGATTTAGCTGGTCATATGTCTAGGATGGATTTTGAAAGGATGTCTTACTTTTTAAGGTTTCAAAATGTTCCTGAAGTTGCCTCTGAAGATTTAAAAGAATTAATGTGTACGATGTTATCAGATTACACTAAAAAGAGCAAAGAAGATATTTGGGGGAACATCGATCTGATCTATAGAATTAACTCAGCATATGCCAGAATAAATGAGGTACCCAGAGAGATACATATTAAATTTGTAAGAAGGTCAATGAGGGATGGGGTCCTGAGAGCACAAAGAGACGGTCCCTTAATATACCAACAGACTGAGATTGCCATTTTGAAACAGATCCCGAAAAAGATTAGAGAAATAAGGAGGAAATATTCCTTCTTATCAAAAAGATTATATAAAAAGGGGGTGTGGTTCAAGTGGTTGATGCCCGAGGGAATGTTAGTGTTCTGGGAAGGGGGGAGAGTAAGAATTAAAACAATTGCAGAGGCAGAAGCCTTTCTTAAAAAACATTCCCCAATCCTGGAGGATGAAAATGGGGGAGCAGAGGGGGCCACGGCTCTGCTCACTGGAGGTCAGGGAGAGGAAGATACAATTGTTAAAAGACTTAGATCTCACAAATGACATTTTTCTATATAGTGTAACTTCTATCTGGATGTTTATAGAAATAATGATTGATTGCATGAATATAAAATGATATATTTGTATCTCTTTCCACTTTGTAGGGAAATGAAAAATGATTTGTATTATCTTATTTTTTTTTTTGTAAGAAGCCTCGGAGGGGGCCGACACCTCCGACATAGATGTCCTCAAAATATCTTTGTAACACCTTATGCCCTTTTCCTATTTTTAAAATTTTGTAAAAACCAATAAAACTTTTTTTCATAAAAAAACAAAACAAATCCATCTGGTGGTGATATTGTATATGCCACATTTTCCTAACATACCAAGAAGTAGATTGTGGTCTACTTTGTCAAATGCCTTACTGAAATCCAGGTATATTATGTCCACAGCATTTTGCTGGTCTACTAATTTAGTCACTTTATCAAAAAATGATATAAGATTGATTTCACCTGATCTATTTTTAACAAACCTGTTGTCAGGGTTCCAAATAGCATCTTCCATAAAAGTCAAATGTTGGCTTCCAGGCCTGACACCTGTGCTGGCCACTAGTTATAACTTTATTTACTTCTAGTTGTTCACAGATTTGGTTTTTTGATTATCTTTTCCAGCCTTTTCCCAGGTATTGATGTTAGGCTGATTCGTCTGTAGTTTCCTGAGACTGCTCCCCCCCCCTTTCTTGAAGATGGGAACAACACCATCCCTTTCCCAATCTTCAGGTACTTCCCTGGTGCTCCAGGATGAGCATGATAAAGGGCCAAAATGGCAGGGACCTAACAGAGGCAGGAGAGATTAAGAAGAAATGGCAAAATTACATATAAGAACTATACAAGAACAAGCTTAGGGTCCCTGATAACCATGATGAGGTGGTCACTGACCTTGAGTCAGACATCCTGGAATGTGAAATCAAATCGGCCTTAGGAAGTCTGAGCAACAATGAAGCTACTGGAGGTGATAGTATTCCAGCTGAGCTATTCAAAATCTTAAAAGATGATGCAGTAAAGTGCTATACTCAATTGTCCAGCAAATTTGGAAAACTCAACAGTGGCCATAGGATTGGAAAAGGTCAGTTTACATTCCAATTCCAAAGAAGGGCAATGCCAAAGAATGTTTCACATGCTAGCAGTTATGCTCAAAATCCTATAAGCTAGGCTCCAGCAGTATGTGGACCAAGAAATACCAGAAGTACAGACAGGATTTTGAAGAGGCAGAGGAATTAGAGATCAAATTACCAACAAACACTGGATCATGGAGAAAGCTAGGGAGCTCCAGAAAAACATCTACTTCTGCTTCATTGACTATGCTAAAGCCTTTGACTGTGTGGATCACAACAAATTGTGGCAAGTTCTTAAAGAGATGGGAGTACCAGACCATCTTATTTGTCTCTTGAGAGATCTATCTATATGCGGGTCAAGAAGCAAGAGTGAGAACTGGACACGGAACCACTGATTGGTTCAAAACTGAAAAGGAGTCTGGCAAGGCTGTATACTGTCATCCTGCCTATTTAACTTATATGCAGAGCAGATCATGAGAAAGATGGGCCTAGATGAATCACAAGTTGGAATTAAGATTGCCAGGAAAAATATCAACAACCTCAGATATACAGACGATACCACTCTAATGGCAGAAACTGAAGAGGAACTAAAGAGTCTCTTGGTGCTGGAGAAGACTCCTGTGAGTCCCTTGGATGACAAGGCGATCAAATGGTCAGTCCTAGAGGAGATCAACTGTGACTGCTCTTTAGAAGGCCAGATCCTGAAAATGAAACTTAAATACTTTGGCCACCTATTGAGAAGGAAGGACTCACTGGAGAAGAGCCTAATGCTGGGAAAGACTGAGAGCAAAAGAAGAAGGGGGTGATAGAGAATGAGGTGGCTGGATGGAATGACAGAAGCAGTGGGCATGAGTTTAAATGGACTCCAGAGGATGGTAGAGGACAGGAAGGCCTAGAGGAACATTGTCCATTGGGTCATGATGGGTCGGACATGACTTCGCAACTAACAACAATTTATTTTCTGCCTATTTATGTATCTTTTATTTTCTGTCCTGTATTTATTTTTATTCCCCACCAGGGCCTTTCATCCTTGCCTATTGGGATCTCAGGCTTAATTTGTTGCCTTCTCTTCCGTCTTTCGCTGCTCTAACCTCTTGTCATTTTCTCTGCCAGCTCCGTTCTGTCTTTCAGTGCTCAGGTCTTTTCAGCCCTGTCTCTGCTCTGGTCAGTTCTCTCAGCCTGCTTTTCAGTTTTATGGCGGGCTCAACTCCACTGTCTGGTCTGCTTCACTCAGCTTGCCACTCAACTTTAGAGACCAGAGCTTTCTAACTCAATGGTCCTCTGCTGCTGTGCTGCCCGTCTGGGTTGCTATGATCTCCCCTCCACCAATTCTGCATTCTGAGCACCTCCCTTTCATCCACCGCACATGCACTTGCCACCTCCTGTGTGCATGCCCAGGGAGCAGGGCTGAGGCAGCAGGGCAGTCTTTCGCTGGCTTCAGGGCGGCTGCATGGGTCAGATCTAAGGCTGAACATGTTCCAGCCCAGATGGCTGCACCAAGTTGTAGGTCGGTGCTGCACTCACATCAGCGCCTCTATGCCCTGCTCACCGACCAGGTCTCGGAGCCCCCTTTCACTGGGACCACCCCACCTCCATGTGTCGGCACAACCACTGGCAGTGCTGCCAATCTCTCCCCCTCCCCTTGTCCCTTCCTGAGTGCAGATGGAATGGGACCTTTAGGACTATGGTGTTCCTGTCTGCCAGCCTGGGATGGGCAATAGGCAATTGCAGGGGCTGGGGGGGGGCTGCAGCAGGTGAACGGTGGTGTGTGCAGCTTCTACCATTGTGGGGTGAGAGGGGGAGGAAGCAGAACTGCCCTTTCGGCATTAGGCATAGAGTCAGTCTAGACGTGGAGGCAACAGAGGGGATGGTGGACAAAAAGAGAACCCACTGCTCCGCAGGGTATTTTTTACCTGCCAGAGGTTCTGGGCAGAGGCTTCCCATTTTGACCTCCCCCCCCCCCCCCGGCATTGCCTCTGCACCTGATGAGGCAAGGAAGGGAACATTTAAGGCATTTCCCATGCAGGGTCATCCTTCTTGAGAATCCCTACCACCTTCGAGATAACATTTTCTTTAAAATCAGTGGACGGGGAGCAAAGTGGGGAAGGAGGAAAAGTTATACCCTAGGGCAACTGTAACTATGTTTGGGTTCTGCAGAGAAGTTGTCAGAAGAAGGAATTAACTCAGAAGGAAGAATGTTGCAACTGCAAATATGACTTTTTTTTTCTGAGCAAAATTTTACCTGTTCATGACATGCTGGCTGGACTAAAGAAATGTACTCTCCAAGAAGGAAAGGCTGTGTTCTGATGACTAAGTCATTGTATGACTTTTCCACACTTTTGGAGAAACTTTCCATCATCCCACAGGGAAAAAAAACTACCCTGTCTTTGAGTTCTTGATTCTCATTTTAGCAGGCTGCCTTGCTCCTCTGAAGTAAGTTCTTAGTGAACAGAATTTGGCAGATAGCAAAGGAGATCCTATTAGGCAGGCTCTCTCACTTTTCCCAGGGGTAGGACCACTCAACACTCAGCAGGGAATACGTGTATTAGAAGAAGAAAGACTGTTGTATAAAAATTCCTCAGTCAAGATCTCCATTACAAGAATAAAAAGTGTTATGAGATCTTATAACTCTTTTTATATTGCACAGGAAGATGACTCATGCCCTAACCACCCCACCCCACCCCCAATAATTATGTGTGAATAGGGGAGCAACAAGGAGGGAGGAGAATGTGTACTGTCCTTGCATGTTCTGATGGATTTCTCTGTATGAAGGCAGTTGATAAGTATGAACAGAAAATTTATTTATTTATTTTATTAGATTTCTAGACTGCCCCCTCTCCCCGAGGGGACTATAATGGTTTATAGATACAGATGCAGATTGATTTGTTGGTGGGTACCCTTATTCTAGAGGCAATTAACAAATAGTCATTAATTTAGATTTATTTTTGTCCTGGCCCTGGAATGTGAGGTTGACACATGTACACCCAGCATGTAGACTTTTATATGAGAAGAAATATCCTACTATTCAACTTTCTCACAATATAGCTGAGTATGTCCTATGATGTTAGTTTAAAATGCTTTTAAAATTTATTTAGTCAAGAAATTATCTTCTTTTAAATAATAATATACAAGCACAATCCTTTTAAGTATACTGTATGAAACATTCTCTCTTTCTTTAAGTAAACTATTTATCCAGTTAAAAACATTATTTATCTTGAGAGTTCTTTTTCTGGCAATGAAAATGTAATCTCCTCTCGATTGATTTAAAAATAAAAAGCTACTTTTGTGACCGCATTTTCTCCTATTAAAAATACAACTGTTAGTGCTTTATCAAACTTGCTGACAATCTTGTGTGTGGTTTCTGATGTGATTTGCCCAAATTGGAAACTGTATACATATGAATATGTTTGTCTGTGTGTGTGCGCGCGCACGTGTGTGTGTGTAGATTATTGCGATTTTGGTAGAAAAACAATCATTGATAGACTGGGAATAAGCCAAGTGATCACTTGTATCTACCCCTCTCCTTGTTCCTTTCTTTGGTCAAATATAAACCAGGAAAACACAGTAGATTCCCAATGTACCTAGAGATTCTGTAGGGCTGATGTGGGGGGAGGGGCAACTTGAAGGGGAATCTGGAAAGACAGTTATAAACAGGGCAGGCTATGTTGTAATCTCCTGAGCTCATATTTAATCATAATTTTCACCAACAGAAATACTACACATGCCTAGGTATTTTTGAATTGCACTTATCCACAACTGCATTCAGGTTGTGTAGGGGGCACCATATATCTTCAAGAGAGATAAAAATAATATTTGCATTGAATACCAAATTTGATGAATTTCAAAGCAGTTGTGTACCAAGATACTACTTGTATTTTCTTGGGCTGCAACCCCTCCAAGACCGAGTGGCTGTGGTTTCCGGCACCCTGGTTCAGCCAGATTACTCCAACTCTGGCCATTGGGGGTGAAACACTGGCCCCCGTAGAGAGGGCGCGCAATTTGGGTGTCCTCCTGGATTCCCGGCTGTCCATGGAGGACCATGTGGCGGCCGCGGCCAGGGGGGCGTTTCATCAGGTACGCCTGATGCGCCAATTGCGCCCCTTACTGGACCGGGCTGCCCTTCGCACAGTCACTCAAGCACTCGTGACATCCCGACTCGACTACTGCAATGCTCTCTACATGGGGCTTCCCTTGAGGTGCACTCGAAAGCTACAGTTAGTTCAGAATGCAGCCATGCGGGTGATTACGGGAGCTTCGAGGCACTCCCATATAACACCAATCCTGCGCGAGCTGCACTGGCTTCTTGTGGTCTTTCGGGTGCGCTTCAAGGTTTTGACGACCATCTTCAAAGCGCTTCATGGCTCGGGACCTAGTTATATGCGAGACTGTCTCCTGTCCCATACATCCCTTAGACCGATACGCTCCCACAGAGAGGGCCTTCTCAGGGTGCCGTCAGCCGGACAATGCCAACTGGCGACACCCAGGGGAAGGGCCTTCTCTGTGGCGGGCCCTGCCCTGTGGAACGACCTACCCACAGAACTTTGTACCATCACCGACCTCCGCCTCTTCCGCCAGTGTTTAAAAACACACCTCTTCCATCAAGCTGGCCTAACATAGCCTCCGCTGGGACTAGCCATAGATAGTTTTAATTTGGGGATTTTAATTGGTTTTAGCGCAGGATGGGGATCTAATAGGTTTTTTAAATTTTGTATTGAGTTTTTTGTATGTATTTTAATTTCCTGTGCGCGGCCCTGGGTCCTCTTGGAGAAGGGCAGGATATAAATTTAATAAAATAAAATAAATAAATAAATTGTAAACAGTGACTGCAGCCATGAAATTAAAAGATGCTTGCTCCTTGTGAGGAAAACTGTGGCAAAGCTAGACAACATATTAAAAAGCAAGAGACATCACCTTGCTGACAAAGATCCATATAGTCAAAGTTATAGTTTCCACAGTAGTAATATACGGCTGTGAGAGTTGGACCATAATGAATGCTGAGAACCGAAGAACTGATGCTTTCAAATTGTGGTGGAGGAGCAGATACTTGAGAGTCCCTTGGACTGCAAGGAGATCAAATCAACCAATCCTAAAAGAAATTAACCCTGTTTTTCTGTAAGATACTGAAGCTGAAGTATCTCTCCTTCCAAAGTATCAAAATGAGGATTCATTCGAAAAATCATGATATTGGGGAAGATTTAAGGCAAAAGAAGGGGATGGCAGAGGATGAGATGGCTGGATAGTGTCACTAATGCAATGAACATGAAATCGGACAACTCTGGGAGACAGTGGAGAAAAGGGGAGCCTGGCGTGCTGTGGTCATAGGGTCAGATATGACCTAAGTCTGATGAAGAGTCAGATATTACCTAGTGACTGAACAAATTATTTGTAGGATGCCAATGTCTTACGCTTTATCAAGTGCATGGCCCTTTGCCTGGCTTCCTGTCTCCTCAGTGCTCGTGCTCTCCCTCCCCAAGTGTAGTTTGATTGCAGGTGGAGCCACGTTGCCTTTTCAAACCTGTAATCAGTGATCCTGGGCTGGATTTTTGCATAGCTTTATCCAGCTGTCAGGGGAGGGGGAATGACTTCCTCCTCAGGCCTGCATCCATTCCCCCCCCCCCACCATGCTGTAGCACACAAACTTCCCCGCAGCCCCATTCTTTTGGAAGGCTCAGATTGGCTCCCCTCCAGCTTCTCTGTCTCTCCTCTCACTCAAGCCTGCCAGCAGGAGTTGAGTGGGTGGGCTTTATTGCGTTCCAGGCATTTCCCACCTGGACAGCACACTGCATTTGCAATGAGGGAAGTGTTTGGGGAAGGCAGCAGAGGAATGAGGTGGTGGTGGCAGAGGAGCTGCTTTCAAGATATTGGGAGAGATATCCAATCCAACGTGTGTGTGTGTGTGTGTGTGTTTGAGAGAGGGGGGAAGGGAGGGAGAAAGGGAGGAAGGAGGGGAAGTGATAAGAAAAAGAAAAAGAAGGAAGGGAACTTCTTTCACAAAGGAGAAAAACAAATGCTGTCACTTTAAATTGGACCTCATGCCTGGCTGTGGAATTCTGGGAGTTGAAGTCCACAAGTCTTAATACTTATAACTTTAAATTGAAAAGGTGCAGGAAACAACAAATTGGTTATATGGTTATATGTTATATGGTTTTATGTTTTTGAAGTTTTGGGGTTTGTGCAATATAGGCTTTGTGTTTCTAAAAGGGTTTGGATGATTCCCTGCTTGTGAATGAAGCCAAACTTTCTCAAGGGTCATTATCTCTATCTGACAGGAATGTGGAATGAGCCTCAGGCAGGTTTCTTTGTTATCAGAAAGAAAGAAACACAGCACAGCAATTTAGGGCTAGAAGCCTACTGGGAGGTCATCTAGTCCAACCACCTGCCGCAGCAGGAAACTTTACATTGTCTGGATTATTTTGGTGCCTCTAACAGAGAGGAAAATTGCCAGAAAGGAGTAGTAGTTTAAAAGGACAAGGCTGCCATGCAGAGGAAGGCAGAGATAGTCCTTGACTTAGGACTACAATTGAGTGCAAAATTTTGGTTGCTAAGCAAGAACGTTGTTAAGTGAGTTTCACCACATTTTACCCAATCCATGACATCTAGTGAATGACATCAAGTTGGCCACTTCCACCTGGTCACATGACTGCCAAGCCACTCCCACAGACCACACCTACAGAATAAGTTCTAAAAAATTTTGGAACCCACCTCAAGCATAAACCGTACACAATATACACCTCAAGAATGTAAAGGCCTGATCAATGTCATTGGAAAAGAAGAAATAAAGATCACATTTGTGGAAGCCAGACAATACAAAGTGTCCGGCTTTTCCCCAGGCTTGGTTGGGAAATCTTTTGACAGGAACACAAGAAATGAAACATGCCAATTCTGAAAAGATTTAAAATTAACTTTATTGTAATGCACCTACATTGCAATCTTTCAAGGATGCAGCAAAAACTGACTCCGTTCTCACCACCATCAAAAGATCAAAATTGATTATTTGGATTGATTTGATTGTTCTCTAACCTTTGTGGAAAGGTTGTTAATTTTTGGTATTTTTAAATAGTAATGTTAGCCTAATTTTGACAGTGTTTTAATGAATTCTTATGGTTTTACAGCCAGCCAGATGTTTAGACTGGATTTCCACTTTTATCCACCTCTCCAGTTCTTTCCAAGAACCTGGGAAAGGCAAATGTTGTTTTGATACTGTTAAAGATATCATCTCAAGATGTAAGCTGTTCCAAATAAAGTTGCTTTTTGCAATTGACTGTGATTGATTTTGTCAATGTTGATAGTGTTCACGGAGTGCTCTAGTTGTTTTGGGATTGCATCAGTTGTTTTAGGAAACAACTGGTGCCTGTTACTATAGGTACTATTTTTGCTTTCTTTTGCCACAATTATTCTACTTCTACTTGTAGGTCTTTGAATTTTGTGGTTTTCTCCACTTCTGCTGTCTCCAGGTATTGCACTGTTATTATCCAGACTGTCTTACCAGCTTTTGTTAAGTCTGAAGTCTTATGTGGCAGGTGTTTGTCTATTGGAATTATAAAGTCAGATGCTTTTTTCTATTTCCTTTTATCTTTATTTTTCTGCATCTTTATCTCTCTCTTTTTCTTTACTCTGTATTAATTGTGGTTATTTTTTATACTTAAATTTTTTTAAAATAAATTTTTATAAATAAAGAATTTAAGTCTGTTTTAATGTCAAATATGTATAAAAAGCCAAATGAACAAAACTTCCCCCTAGTTACCATCATGTTTATAATTTAAGATTGATGTAGAATCACTTTCCCTTCCATCAAGGAGGGGAATGGTATTAGTCAATGGTGGAAGGAAAAAATCAAGAGTCTGGAGGCCCCTTTTCCAAACAACAGACGGCACTGAAACTATGGAACAAAATTTATTTGCAAAAAAATCTCAAAAGTGAACATTTGTCAGTAAAACAAAGTAATAAAATAAAGCAAAGTGGTAAAATGAATATTGATTACAAAACCATACAAGCTGTAATTCTGAAATTGCCAGAAAAACCATACTGAAAAAACCATACTGAATTCATAGCAACAGCACCATTGGAAATACTACATGAAACCTGTCCAAACCATTTGAATATGTAAACATATCAATAATGTAAAGCTCAATTTGTGAAGTGAGTGTAGCACCTTATCATAATATCATATTGAAAAAAATAAGATCATCTGACAAGAGTTCTGCTTCCAGACGATTTCATTTAAAAACTATTTAGATAATGCCAAACAATCTTCGCTGGATTAAAAAGCTCCATTGCTGGAGAGTTTAAGAAGAGACTGCACAGCCATTTATCTCAAGTAGTATCAAGTCACTTGCTTGAGCAGGAGTTGAACTAGGAGACTTCCAAAGTCCCTTCTGACTCTTGTTAATAACTCTTTCAATCACATTTATAAGTTCATTGTATCTAAATAATATCACAGTTGATTAAATGGCTTGTACCTTCTTCTCCAGTTCTAGACTGGGCTAGATATTGTGAACTTATTATTGCCAAATCATCATCATCATCATCACCACCACCACCACCACCACGTTTTGAACTAGATCATTCATCCCATGTACCCTCCCTCAAGTGACAATGGAGGGCAATAAATATTCTTTGGAACTTCTCTTGTTACTAAGAGCAGAATAATTTTTCTGGAGCTGCCTAGCTCAGGAAATGCTTACTGTACTGTATTATATCTTTTTAGTTACAAAATTGAAAAAAGGCAATGAAGTCATGTGACATTTTATTTTGAAAATAAGATATTTATATTCATGTAAGGAGTACTAATAGAGATAAAGACAGTGCATTTAACATTCCCAGTTAACCTGGTTTATCGCTTGTCAAATATGAAACAAAATTATTCTCTTGGTTAGAGTTATGAACTAGAGTGACAATAAATCAATTTGTATTTTTTCCTGTAGGCTGGAGGAATTTATGGACAATAAAGAAAAGAGGAATGGACAGGGATAAACATAGCAAGCCTGAAAGCAAGGACAAAAGATTATGGCTCTGTATAAAAACATGGTTCCATGGGAGGTTAACAATTTATTCCTGAAATCATAGAATATGCCCTAACTTGCTTCTCTAGGAATCACCTCCTCAGATTACAGCTAGCTTTCTGGAGACAGTTTGATAGAATACACCTTTCAGCAAATATTGATAATCGGGTACTCTGAAAAGGTGGCGTGCTCTGTAGGCTACTTCATCCTGAGCAGCTTTTTGGGAGACAAGCAAACGTAGGTTGGGCTCATTGACTTGTGTGCCAACAGCAAGTACAAACATTTCAATGTCTGCCTTTTGAGCATTCTGGACTGCTCTCTCAATGGCATTTTCAGTGATACCTTGAGAATTGCCATCTGCGAAGATCAGCACCCTCTTCTTAATAGCAGGACGAGAGGATCTCCGAAACAGGTTGGTGACATAGTTCAAGGCTGCTACAACATCTGTGCCATCATTTATAAATTCCATTTTGTCAATTATATCAGCTATCACTGTGTAGTTCCGTTGAAAGTCCACCTCCAGTTTTTGCTGTGTGCTGCCACTGTACTGGACAACAGTAATGCGCACAGAAGCCCCTGGACGTTTACCAGCTGATATGAATCGTTCTGCAAGACGTTTCACAAACTTCTTGGTGATATTGAAGTTATGGGCCCCAACGCTGGTAGAGCTATCCATGACAAGTGTGATATCAGTTGAGTCGGTAAAAGTAACTGAAAAGAGAAAAGGTTATTTTAGGATATCCCTGCTACATATGTTTCAACAATTTGCTTTCAGTAGTTGCCTGAGTGCAAACCAGCTTCCATCCATACTTTCCCTCCCCTTCTTTGCATATCCCTGAAAAGTTTCTCGAGACAGCTTAGGCTAGAACTCATCAGCATAAGAGACTGAGTCATACTGGGCTGAACTGGGAAGGAGCTGTCTTCCAACACTGAGTGAAAACATGAAAACACCTTGTTTAAGTAAGCAGTGTTTTCATTGAAGCAAGAACCCTTCTTACTTATCTGGAGCAATTTTGTCTTCCCTGCAGCTCTCTGAGGCCCATACCCTGGAGGTTGGTGGGGGGGGGGGGAGGGAGGGGGAATGCTGTCTTCCCCTGGGCACTCTTTGTATAAAAAGAGAAGCAGAATAACATCAGGGATTAGGGACTTTTCTGTTGTTACACAATACAGAGGCACATTATTCTATCTATATAGTTAATACCAACAAGAGACTTTTAGCATTTGATTCATATAGTTAAAATTATGTTTCTTTAATAGCATTTTTACATTCTTATTAGGGAGGCTGAAGCAGCTGCAAATGAAGCAATTGCAAAGCAAATCTTGTTGTTTTGTGATTTTCTTCTCCATCATGTAAAGGAAGTGAAATTGGGACTCTAAGAGCTTTCTCTTATCCTGCTCATAATGGTTTTGGGCAGAATTTTTACAGAAACCTTTAAAAAAAGGCCAGGAAGTATTGGCTGGGCAGACATCACTCTGATGACAGGAATACTACCAAAAATAGCTGATAAAGAACAAATTGCAAATGACCACAATTAACAATATTGTATTGCTGCAGTCGGCTGAAATAACATATCCATTTTGGCTGGACATGCACAGATGGAAACGATCCAGTCAGGTCCCATGAAGCAACCCAGCAAAACGTTTTATTAAATAAGGCAATATTAAGTTTATGCATGGAGCAGAGAAATTAAAATAAGGTACATACAATAGTGTGGGATACTCACTTGGGCAGGTATAATCAGGACATTGTTTTTCTATAAAACAAAACCAAACAAAAATTCTATTAAAGCGCTCCTGAATACCAATAGAATGAAATAGATTTTTTGCAATTCCTCGCCAGTCTAAATTTCTTCACTGTAGTTAGAATTGTACAACTTAGATTGCCGCTGTAACCAAATGGCAACTAGCCTGGCTGTTTCTTTTTATTGATTTTATACATTGCTTTCCTTCAGAGAGGTGAATACAGCACATAGTTTCCCATCCTATCTTTGATTACAAATGCAAGCACAATTAATATTTGGTAACTTCATTAAAAGTGTTTTGCACTTTTAGCACAGTGAACTATTTAAGAAGATGTTTCTTCTGCGTCAATATGAACTTAATTTAAAATAGTGCTAAGGTAACCACATGCATCCCATAATTGTCATCTCCTTATTTTAAAGTAGCCAGTGGTTCTTTAACAAGAGTTGAAGAACCAAGAAAACAATAACCAATTTCATTGTAATTTTTACAACGACAATAAAGATTATTATTATTAATAGGTTTGGGGCTACCACAGATGGGCTTCAAAACTCCAAACAATCATTAAAACAACTCTTTAACTTTTTGCACCCATCTATGCAGCACAGAGCAGTAAAGACTAAAGGCAGAAGTCTGGAAGAACTGTGGGAGCATGGAGGGTTATAGAAGGCAATGGGAAGTATGGGACAAATATAGGACGGGGGGAGGAGGGAGGAGAGAGAGGAAGGGATATTGCAGGCTTCATTGGACATGCTATAATGCTGTGCTGTTTCATTCCTTCTAGCTAAACCAAATTAGCAGCAAATCAATTTATTCACCCACCTCGACAAACATAAGAGGTAACATTCTGAATGAAGGTGTCATCCAGCAAGGCAATGTACTCTGGTTGGGTAAATGTGAGTCCTCCACAGGATATTTCACTTAATTTTTCAGAATCTGGAGAATCTTGGAAAATATCACTAGAACCCACAGGGATAACCTAAAAAATAATAGATATTATAATGAAGGCAAATAATAACAGATATTATAATGCTTACATTTAGATAAATAAATGTTATTAAGGTTCTCTGGTGCTCCCAAAATGTGAATGAAACTCACTCTTCACTTGAAAGATTTATGGGAAGATTGCAGCAATATTCCTAAAAAAGTAATACTGCAGCACAAATATTTGTAGATTTTAGGTAAAAACATCACCATAATGTGCCCTGTCTGTAAATCCAAGAAAGCAGCCCCTTTTAGAGAGTCCAACATCAATCCTTATCAAAATTCCAGGGCACTAAGCATATATACAGATTCTTCAAAGAAAAATGAAAGGGACTTGACAGTCAACGTTACCTTCTCATCAACCCCCATCTAGATGGTTTCTACTTTACTTACAGAAACGTTGTTCTTATAGTCTATATTTGTTGTCCTTATTACAAAGACATATAGCAATAGCACTTAGATTTATACACTGCTTCATTGTGCTGTAAAAAGCCTTCTCTAAGTAGTTTACAGAGTCAGCATATCAGCAGTCAACCTTGAGTTAGTGAGATTTGAACTGCCAAACTGCAGCTAGCAGTCTGCTGAATAAGCCTGCAGTGCTGCACTCTAACAACTGCACCACCTCTTCTCTCATATGGTCTCAAGAGCTTTTGTTCTCTCTCTCTCTCTCTGTCTCTCCATCCATCCATCCATCCAGAGGTGGGTTTCAAATCCCAGCGCTACCAGTTCACTTGTGCTTGTGCGGTGGGCAGAGCCTCCCACCACCACTACTAGTTCAGCTGATCCAGGCCAATCCAGGAGCTACTCACCTATCTACCTATCTACCTGCCTGCCTGCCTATCAATCATCTACCTACTTATCATCACCCATCCCACCTTTATTCCTTTTTTAAATAATTCAAGTTGGCAAACATACAGTTATATAATATTCCTTTCTCCTCCTACATCAACCCTGTAAGATGGGTTGCACCAAGAGAGACAGCAATGGGTCCAAAATCACTCAGCCAGCTTTCATACATAAGGCAGGACTAGAACTCAGGGTTCTGGTTTCTAGATTACCACTTCCAACACGTCCCCAAACTTATATTGATTTCACCTTATTGCTTTTACAAAGTACGTCGATGGGTGTTGGATCATGTAATACATCAGTCCGTCCATCGGTGATGACAATGACAACTCTTTTGTGAGTGAAATTTGGAGGCAGACGTTTTTTGGTGTAGTCAAGAGCCTCTCCAGTAAAGGTGCCACCAGCAATCCAGTGAAGGTTCTTCACAGCCCTTGCAATAAAGCATCAGAGGAATCAGTCTCAGCTTTATACTTTATAGGAAGATTTTTGCATTCTTTCTTTCAGAAAGTCTAGCTTTTGTTTTCATTCCAGAAATTTGAAACTAAATAATACAATAATAGCAATAAATTAGTGTAATCTATTGTATGAAGCTCAAAATCCTTATGGTAGGTACCACATCCGTTAACAAAGCAATATTTCTAACTTGCCAAGACTCAACCACAAATAAAGTATTTCATTGGCTATTTCTTTTTAAAGCAGAGAACATCTGAGCAGCATATTTCATCAGTGGGTAGCAAATGGTATGGAATTAGGAAAGGCTCTAGAATAAGCTATCCAACAAAACATATTTTCTTTCTGGAATGAATGCAACAAACTGGAGGAAATTACAACTGTGATTTCAGAGAATGAAAGTGGCGTTTTTCCAGAAAAAAAAGTTGTTGTAAATATTTACATGAGCACCAGATGCATATAATGAGAAAACCCAAAGGATGCATCTTTGTCTATGTGAGCCAAATAACATTAACCAGCTAGTTCTTATTATCATTTTGCTAATATATACCGTATTTTTCAGAGTATTAAACGCACTGGAGTATAAGACGCACCCAGGTTTTGAAGAGGCAATTTTAAAAAAAACGTAGGTAGGTAGATAGAGGGTTAGAGAGGGAGAGAAAGAGAGAGAAATACAGTAGGAGATGGCGGTCTGCCTCTGAGCTCCGCGCGGGCCGCGGGGGCTTTTTGGTTAATAGGGATGCCGCCCGACCCTCCTTACCAGCTTTGAGGGTCGGGCCCAGTAAGTGACCACCCTGGCTTACCATCGAGGCCATGGACGGCCTCCCAGGGTGAGTTGACGGCCAAGAACGGGGGTTTTGCGGACCGGAAGGCGCCGGTCAGCTGGAGACGCCGGGCGTCAGGCCGATGGCGGGCCGATGACGGGCTTGTAGAGCCCGCCGGGGGGAGAAAGCGGGGGAGGAAGCGGAGTGCTGGAGACCGGGCAGAAGGTCTGCTGGACGTTGGAGAGGCGGAAACTGGGCAGGAGGCTGGGCAGGAGGCTTGCCAGAAGGTCTGCCGAGGCGTGCCGAATGCCGAAGGCCGAAGGACGTGAGAGGCCGGGTTGCCAGAGGCCGGGACGCCAGGCTGGACAGAAGGCAAGCTGGGACTGCCGAGTGCGGAGGGCCATGGGGGGCCAGGACGCGGAAGGCCGGGATGCCAGTCTGGGAGGGACACCTGGCGAGGACGATCTAGGCCCGATAACAACAGGGCCGTAGCCAAGATGACCCAATCTGGACTCCTTTATTTGGCCGACTCCATTAGAGTACCGGTGAGTGGGAAAATCGGAGGTCTAGCAGCCGGGAGCCGGGAGGCCGCATAACAGCTGGGCCGAGGCCTAAGAAGATCCAGGCTGAGGCCCTGTTCCCTACTGACTCTGTTTAAACCAACTTAAACCAGGACCCACAAGGGGGGCCGGGAGATCCTGCAAGGGGCCCAACCATGTACCATCTTTGGCTGAGGCCTGAGGCTCTGGAAGAGTGGGACTGGACTTGCTAAGGCCACGCCTGTGATAGTGCACTTATGTGATCATGTGCACTTTATACGATTATTTATGGACCATCATACCCAGGATTTTAACTTCCCTACACCGTATTATTGACTTACTGGAATTAATTAATTTTAACATCTTTTAATATTTATTGAATATATATTTTAACATCTTATTTAATATTTAATATTTATTCTGACCATCTAAGCATCTCTGTACCCAATTGATTCCCTGCTGTTGATGTGACCCGTAATATATTCAAGGGCAGACCTAATCCGACTGCGGGAGTCCCCCCTCTCGCAGGTATGGCCCGCTGTGTTATCAAGGGCACACTTTGATGAGGGACTAATAAGTCAGGAGAAGTGGCGAAAGCGCAGGTGTAGGGGGTTTTTAGTTAAAAAATAGTTGTTTATTTTAGGGGGTACCAGGGAGGGGGGAGGGTTTAGACAGGTTGAGACTAGCCAGAAGGGAACGGGCCAAGCCAGCAGACGACGGAGGGAGGCGGATGGTTCCGTTAAGAGGGGGGAAACACAAGTCATTCCGGTGGAGGGCTTCCCCATCCAGAGGGTCGTGGGGAGGGGCAGGTCCGAGGGGAGACAAGTTCCTTCCTCCCGGTTGGAGGCACGTAGCCGTTGGTTACAAACGGTCAGGTGCCACAACCCCCGCAGGCTAGGTGGCCAGGGAATTCAGAGCCAGGGTCTGCGGCTGATGTTTTGCAACGCCAGGTCCGTTGTCAACAAAGCCCCCCTCATTAGTGACCTTGTGTCAGAGGGGGAGCCGGACCTCGTAGGAATTGCGGAGACCTGGTTGGGCCACGAGGGAGGACATCCCCTCGTTGAAATGTGCCCACCAGGCTACCGCGCATTTCATCAGCCGCGGGCCCTAGGCAGGGGTGGTGGGGTAGCGGTCATTATTAAGGAAGGCCTTGAGCCGAGAGAGACCATTGTGCCCCAGACTTCCGGCTGTGAGTCCCTCTGCATGAAGTGGGGCCTAGGGAGGCAGTTGGGCTTGCTGGTTGTATACCTGGCTCCCCGCTATGTAGCAGCAGCCCTGCCCGAGCTCCTGGAGGTGATCGCTACGGTGGCAGTGGAGACCCCCAGACTTATAGTCATGGGGGACTTTAACCTGCCATCGTTGGGCGAATCATCCGTGGTAGCTCGGGAGTTCATGGCTTCCATGACGGCCATGGACCTGACCCAAGTAATTCAGGGCCCCACCCACGAGGGTGGACATACGCCGGACCTCATCTTTGTCTCGGGCCAATGGAAAAGTGATCTGGGTACAGGGGATATAGTCATCACACCCTTGTCATGGTCAGACCACTCACTTCTCCGGCTCGACTTTCCGACCGCTGCTCCCCTCCGCGGGGAGGCGGAACCAGAGTCACCAATCTGGTACCGCCCCAGGCGCTTGATGGACCCGGATGGGTTCCAGACAGCGCTTGGGCCATTTCCTGTATCCCTGACCCGCGCCCCGATGGAGGACCTCACGGCCGCATGGAATAGTGCGGCCGTGGGAGCCTTAGATCGGGTCGCGCCCTTGCGGCCTCTCTCGCGGCGGCGAACCACCCTGGCTCCTTGGTTCACTGAGGAGCTGCGGGTGATGAAACGCCGCAAGAGATGCCTAGAGAGAAGATGGAGGGCTAGCCGCTCTGAATCTGACCGGACACAGGTAAGAGCCCATTTACGGACTTACATTGTGGCGCTGAGGGTGGCCAAACGTCATCATTGTGCCACTCTCATAGCATCCGCAGAAAACCGCCCTGCCGCCCTGTTTAGGGTGACCCGCGCCCTCCTTCAACAGAGGGAACGGGAAGCCCCACTACAGGGTAGAGCAGAGGAATTTGTGATTTTTCTGCAGGAGAAAACCGCCCAGATACAGAGTGAGCTAACCCCCATTCATGGCCCAGTGGGATGCCACGAGAGAGATCTTGTTTGGGAGGAGTTTGACTCCGTTACTTCCGAGGATATGGACAGGCTACGTGGGCGACTGCGAGCCACCACGTTTATTGGCCCCTTGCCCCTCCTGGCTTGTACTGGCATCCTGGGAGGTGACACGAGGCTGGCTCCAAGAGGTTGTCAACGCATCCTTGAGTGAGGGTTCCTTGCCTGCCTCCCTAAAAGAGGCCATGGTGAGGCCCCTCCTCAAGAAGCCCTCTTTGGACCCAGCTCTTTTGAACAACTACCGTCCAGTCTCCAACCTTCCCTTCTTGGCGAAGGTTGTTGAGAGTGTGGTGGCACAACAGTTTCCCCGTCACCTGGAGGAAGTTGACTATCTAGATCCGCGCCAGTCCGGCTTTCGGTCCGGGCATAGCACCGAGACGGCATTGGTCGCGTTGGTAGATGATCTCTGGAGGGCCAGAGATGGGGGATGTTCCTCCATCCTGGTCCTATTAGACCTCTCGGCGGCTTTCGATACCATCGACCATGGTATCCTATTGCATCGGCTGGGGGGGTTGGGGGTGGGAGGCACCGTTTTACGGTGGTTCTCCTCCTACCTCTCTGGCCGATCGCAATTTGTGCGGGCAGGAGAGCAGAGGTCGACCCCGAGACCCCTCACATGCGGGGTGCCTCAGGGGTCGGTCCTCTCGCCTCTCCTGTTTAACGCATACATGAAGCCGCTGGGTGAGATCATCCGTGGTTTTGGGGTAGAGTACCACCTGTACGCTGATGACACCCAGCTGTACATATCTACCCCAAACCACCCCAACGATGCCGTAGCGGTGATGTGCCAGTGCCTGGAAGCCGTGCGGATCTGGATGGGAAGTAACGGACTTAGGCTCAACCCGACCAAGACCGAGTGGCTGTGGTTTCCGGCTGCCCGATTCAACCAGCTCTCTCCAACGCTGGCCATAGGGGGCGAACATCTTGCCCCTGTGGATGGGGCGCGCAACTTGGGTGTCCTCCTGGATACCCGGCTGTCCATGGAAGATCAAGTGACAGCCGTGGCCAGGAGGGCGTTTTACCAGGTTCGCCTGGTACGCCAGTTGCGCCCCCTATTGGATCGGGACGCCCTTCGCACAGTCACTCATGCTCTCGTGACATCCCGACTGGATTATTGCAACTCTCTCTACATGGGGCTCCCCTTGAGGTGTACCCGGAGGCTTCAGTTGGTCCAGAATGCAGCCGCGCGAGCAATTATGGGCACGTCTAGGTTTGCCCACGTAACACCGCTCTTGCGCGAGCTGCACTGGCTACCTGTCGTCTTCCGGGTGTGCTTCAAGGTGTTAATTACCATCTTCAAAGCGCTCCATGGCTCGTGACCTAGCTACCTGCGGGATCGGATCCTGCCCCATACATCCTCACGGCCGATTCGCTCCCACAGAGAGGGACTTCTCCGGGTGCCGTCCACTAGACTCTGTCAGCGGGCGACGCCCAGGGGAAGGGCCTTCTCTGTGGCGGGCCCAGCCCTCTGGAATGACCTTCCCCCCGATATCAGGACAACCACGGACCTCCGCTCCTTCCGCTTAAAATTAAAGACGCACTTTTTTCGTCTGGCCGGCCTTGGGTAGTCTCTTTTTAGGTTAGGGGTTTTTAGGGGTAATTTTTAGTTTAGTTTATGGGTTTTAGCGCAGGATCAATTTAATCTATTTTTAACTTTGTATTTTGTATTTGTCTGTGGTTTTATTTGTATTTTTAATTGCCTGTGCCCCGCCTCGAGTCCCCTTGGGGAGAGAGAGCGGGATATAAAATTAAATTATTATTATTATTATTATTAGGTAGGTAGGGAGAGAGAGAGAGAGAGAGAGAGAGAGTAGTTAGGTAGGTAGGTAGATAAAGGGAGAGAGAGGGAGAGAGATAGAAATACAGTAGGTAGGTAGGGTGAGAGAAAGGGTAGGTAGGTAGGTAGGTGTTTCCGGGTGTATTTACCTATGTGCTGGAGAAGGAAATCGCTGTAGCACCTAAAACTTTGTTTCTGCTGGCACAGCACTTGATCAATGTAATTCTCATCAACCACTCTAATTAAACTGCTTTCCGAAAGGGGGGGGGGGAAAGTTTTTGCGCTCTGCAAACCTCCCCAAAAATTTTTTTTTCCCAAATAAAAGGCATGAATAGCTTGTAGAGTGCTTCTAGGGGGGGGGGGGGGGCAAAAACAAGCAAAAATGGCCCATTTTTTTTGCAAAAACGGGCTGTTTTTTGTCAAAAAAATTGAATGCATAGCCTTATGGAGGCTTATAGAGGTCTGCTGGGGGGGGGGAAATGGCCCATTTTTTGCTCATTTCTGCCTTCCCCAGCCCCCAGGAGCTCTCTGCAAAGCCTCTATAAGGCTCTGCACGGCCATTTTGGTGAAGGGAATGGGGTTTCAGGAGGCAAATTTTTTTTTGCTGTATTCAGCCGCTTTTTAGAGGAAAACAGGCGCGTCACTTAAATGTCAGATTTAACACTTATTGTCGTTATTCATCTTTTGCAGATGACATGTGAGTATTACTGGCACAAACGTTACTCTATTCTCTCAATTATTTTGCATAAAATGAACTGGAGAAGCTGTTTGTTAGTGCACACATTTTTTAAAAAAACTATGGATTTTGCATACAAATTACCTGTACACAAATACTCTTAACACTTATATTTTTTTAAACTGCCCATATTCTAATCTTCTTAAGAATGCATTTCTAGCATGCTATGACATATGTATGCAAAGACGTTCAACCTCCTCAGACCTTTGAACAGAGTTCTGGTGGAATCCATGCAGCACTGATTGTTTATTTTATATTGGTTCCATCTTGTTGGCTAATGGCCTTTCAGACTCATAGAAATACATATACAGTAAACTTTCTTTTGCATCCCTATTAGTTTTTTACTGATGTAAACAATCTGTTGTGGCCCACTGACAATCAATTGTGACCCACTGTAGTAGCTGGATCTTTTCATAGCTTTAAGACATTGAAATGCTGTCTCCAGTATACTGTATGCTTCCATCAAATCCAGTTCTTTTCCTTTCTTCCTACTAAAGAGCCAGGCAAACCCACAAAGTGTCCAAGCACAACTCAAAAACACTTTTAGATTGGCTGCTAATCATGGCATATAATTTGACAATCCCACCAAAAGGCTTTAATTGTGTCTCATCCACAGAAGCATATGATGGAATCCTAGCAAGCAGCTTTTTGCAAGTAGTGGCTATTAATATTTGAAAATATATTTTAAAAAGTTAAATAAATATACTACAATGCACCATGGACAAGGCAAAAAAACCAAGTATTCTTTCATCTGTTATGAACTCACTCCTTGAAACCTTGAACGTCTCCATTTTTCATGAGCACCAATTCCTCAGTTCCACCATGACTATACTGCACAATAGCAAGATTAGAGTCTTCTCTGGAAAACTGTCAAAAACAAAATATTATCCAAGGAATAGTTGTAACTAAAGCCAAAAATCAGAGATTACACTATCAGACTATGGTACCTCCAGAGAAACCTGTCTAAGAAGTTTCATGTATTACAGTACAGTGCATTACTGCATGCTACTCAACAGTTGTTACTAACTGTTAGCCTTATTCATAGAAATTCTATTAGGGAAAAACTTGGGGATAGAAACAGGGTACTGCTCAGCAGAATGGGCAGGAAACCCAGCTGATAACACTGAGCTAAGAATTAGGATCATAGGTTGATGTAGTTGTAAATCAAGGCATCACATGATTGAATTTGAAGTTGCAACAATATTTTAGGATAGTCATTAAGCAAATGTTGGAAACTAGCAAAAATGGTTGTAAGTTATGGTCACATGCCTGTGGGAGACTACAATCAACTATGAAAGGTGACCCAGTTACCAAGTACTGAAAATACAATCATGTGACTGCAGGGCCATGTGTAGCCATCGTAACTCTAGAAACAGGTCATATGTAGTTCTGGAGAGATCTGTTGTAACTTTGACCAGCTGTTAAACAACTGGTTGTAAATCAAGGAATAATTGTACTAAGACTTACCGTTACATGTTCTTCTGTGCGCAGCCTGTCAATAACTTTAATTATAAAATCCTTTGCAATACCAAAATTCATTTCTCCAATGCTCTCAGAACTGTCTAGTACGAATATAATATCAATGGGACCACACTTACATTCTGTAACAAAACACAGGATACTGTAGAAACATACACAGGAACATGCAAACCAATAGCATTTATTTATTTATTTTATTTTTATTTTATTAAATTTATACCCCGCCCTTCTCCAAAAGGACCCAGGGCGGCGCACAGGAATTTAAAATACAATACAAAATCAAGTAAAAAATTTAAAAACTTATTTGATACCCATCCTGCGCTAAAAACAAATTAAAATCCCCAAATTTAAAACTGTCATTTAAAGTAGTCATTTGTGGAGGTTACGCTAGGCCGGCTAAATGGAACAAATATGTCTTTAAACACTGGCGGAAGAGGCGGATGTCGGAGATGGTGCGAAGTTCAGGGGGTAGGTCGTTCCAAAGGGTGGGCCCGCCACAGAGAAGGCTCTTCCCCTGGGTGTCGCCAGTCGGCATTGTCCGGCCGACGGCACCCTGAGAAGGTCCTCTCTGTGGGAGCGTATCAGTCTAAAGGATGTATGGGGCAGGACACGGTCTCGCATATAACTAGGTCCCGAGCCATGGAGCGCTTTAAAGATGGTCGTCAAAACCTTGAAGTGCACCCGACCACAGGAAGCCAGTGCAGCTCGCGCAGGATTGGTGTTATATGGGAGTGTCTAGGCGCTCCCGTAAACACCCCGTGGCTGCATTCTGGACTAACTGTAGCTTTCGAGTGCACCTCAAGGGAAGCCCCATGTAGAGAGCATTACAGTAGTCGAGTCGGGATGTCACGAGTGCTTGAGTGACTGTGCGCAGGGCAGCCCAGTTCAGTAAGGGGTGCAATTGGCACATCAGGCGTACCTGATGAAAGGCCCCCCTGGCCATGGCCGCCACATGGTCCTCCATGGACAGGCGGGAATCCAGGAGGACACCCAAATTGCGCGCCCTCTCCACGGTGTCATCAGCGTACTGATGGAATTCTACCCCAAAACCACGTATGATCTCACCCAGCGGCTTCATATAAATGTTGAACAGGAGGGGTGAGAGGACCGACCCCTGAGGCACCCCACATGTGAGTGGTCTAGACATCAACCTCTGCCCTCTTGCCAACACAAATTGCGACCGGTCAGAGAGGTAGAAGGAGAACCACCGCAGGACGGTGCCTCCCAACCCCAGCCCCTCCAGCTGGTGCAATAGGATATCATGGTCGATGGTATCGAAAGCCGCCGAGAGGTCTAATAGGACCAGGATAGAGGAATGACCCCTATCCCGAGCCCTCCAGAGATCATCCACTAATGTGACCAATGCTGTCTCTGTGCTGTACCCGGGCCGGAAACCGGACTAGCGCGAGTCTAGATAGACAGTTTCCTCCAGGTGCTGGGGGAGCTGTCGTGCCACCACACTCAACAACTTTCGCAAGAAAGTGAAGGTTGGAGACCGGACGATAGTTGGCTAATACAACTGGGTCCAGGGAGGGCTTCTTGAGGAGGGGCTGGCCAGAGATCCCCTCTTTGGCAGCTTTCAAAGCTGCAGTGACTCTTCTCACTTTGGAAAGCTTTGGACATTGTCAGGCTACATTTCCTTCTTGAAACTGTTTGACATACCTGAATTTAGCCTTAAATCATCAAGGAGACCTTTTATCGACTTTTGATGCTACCGAGCCTTCCATCAGCCTAGGGCCCTAGGGAGGGGTGGGGGGTGGCGATTATGGTTAGGGAAGGTCTTGAGCCGAAGGAGACCACGATCCCTCAGACGACCGGGTGTGAGTCCCTCCTCATGAAGTGGGGCCTAGGGAGGCAGTTGGGCGTGTTAGTTGTATACCTGGCTCCTCGCTATGCAACAACAGCCCTGCCCGAGCTCCTAGAGGTGATAGCCGAAGCGGCGGTTGAGACCCCCAGACTTTTGGTCATGGGGGACTTCAACCTGCCGTCAGTAGGCGAAACCTCTGGTGCAGCTCGGGAATTCATGGCTTCCATGACAGCCATGGACCTGACCCAGGTAGTTTTAGGCCCTACCCACGAGGGTGGACACACCCTGGACCTTATCTTCATCTCGGGACAGTGGAGTCGTGATCTAGGAATTAGCCATCACACCCCTGTCATGGACAGATCACGCTCTCCTTCGGCTGGACTTTCCGATTGCCGCACCTCACCGTGGGGATGCGGAGCCTGATATTCCTATATGGTTCCACCCCAGGCTCCTTATGGACCCGGTAGAGTTCCAGAGGGAGCTTGGGCCAATTCCTGTGGACTTGCCCCGCGACTCGACTGAGGACCTAGTGGCCGCATGGTTAAGTGCGGCTATGGGGGCCTTGGACCGAGTTGCGCCCTTGCGGCCTCTCTTGCGGCGCCGAATCACCCAGGCTCCTCGGTTTACCGAAGAGCTTAGGGAGATGAAACACCACAAGAGACGCCTAGAGAGCAGATGGAGATCCTCTCGCTCCGAAGCCGACCGAACACTAGTGAGAACCTATATTAGGACTTACTTAGTGGCGATAAGGGTGGCCAAGCGTGAATATTGTGCCACCCTTATTGCATCCGCAGATAACTGCCCTGCCGCCCTGTTTGGGGTGACCCGCTCCCTCCTTCACCAGAGGCTGCGGGAAGCCCCTTTGCAGGGTCGAGCAGAGGAATTTGCGATTTATCTGCAGGAGAAAATCACTCGGATTCGGAATGAGCTACCCTCCATCGAGAGTGGTCCAGTCGGACTGTCCGAGGCTGTTCTTGTGACTCCATCCTGGGAGGAGTTTGATTTTGTTACTACCGAGGATATGGACAGGTTGTCAAAGAGACTTAAGGCTACCACGTTTATTGGACCCGTGTCCCTCCTGGCTTGTACTGGCATCCTGGGAGACGACACGAGGCTGGCTCCAGGGCATTGTCAACACATCTCTGAGTGAGGGGTCCTTGCCTGCCGTCTTGAAAGAGGCGGTAGTAAGGCCCCTCCTCAAGAAGCCGTCCCTGGATCCAGCATTGTTAGAGAACTATCGTCCGGTCTCCAACCTTCACTTTTGAAGGTGGCCCAACAGTTTCCGCGACACCTGGAGGAAATTGATTATCTAGACCCGCGCCAGTCCGGCTTCCGACCTGGTCACAGCACTGAGACGGCATTGGTCGCGTTGGTAGATGATCTCTGGAGGGCGCGGGATAGAGGCTATTCCTCTATCCTAGTCCTGTTAGACCTCTCAGCGGCTTTTGATACCATTGACCATGGTATCCTATTGCAACGAACGGGGGGGGTTGGGGCTGGGAGGCACCGTTTTACGGTGGTTCTCATCCTACCTCTCTGGTCGGTCGCAATATGTGTTGACAGGGGAGCAGAGGTCGACCTTGTGACCCCTCTTATGTGGGGTTCCTCAGGGGTCGGTCCTCTCGCCCCTACTATTCAACACATATATGAAGCCACTGGGCGAGATCATCCGTGGTTTTGGGGTGGGATATCATCTGTACGCTGATGATACTCAGCTGTACATATCCACCCCAGACCACCCCAACGATGCCGCCGAGGTGATGTCCCGGTGTTTGGAAGCCGTACGGATCTGGATGGGTAGTAACAAACTCAAGCTCAACCCGTCCAAGACTGAGTGGCTGTGGCTCCCGGCATCACGATATAGCTAGTTGGTACCATCTCTGTCGTTGGATGACCATATGACAGCTGTGGCCAGGGGGCCTTTTATCAGGTTCACCTGATACGCCAGTTGTGCCCCTTTCTAGATCGTGATACCCTATGCATGGTCACTCAAGCCCTTGTCACCTCCCGCCTAGACTATTGTAACACTCTCTACATGGGGTTCCCCCTGAGGTGCACCCGGAGGGTCCAGCTAGTCCAGAACGCAGCCGCTCGGGGGATTTTGGGAGTGTCGAGATACTCCCATATAACACCTCTCCTGCGCGAGCTGCACTGGCTGCCTGTGGCCTTCTGGGTGCACTTCAAGATGTTAATGACCACCTTCAAAGCGCTCCATGGCATGGGACCTGGTTATCTGCGGGACCACCTTCTACCACATACCTCCCTTAGACCTGTCCGCTCTCACAGGGTGGGCCTCATCGGGGTGCTGTCTGTCAGACAATGCCAGTTGGCGGCCCCCAGAGCGAGAGCCTTCTCTGTGGCAGTTCGTTCCCTCTGGAATGGCCTACCACCCGACCTCTGTACGATCACGGACCTGCGCCTCTTCCGCCGGGCTCTAAAAACACATCTCTGGCATAGCTCTAAATTTTAATCTTATTTTAGAAATGGGTTTTAATTGGCAATTGTAGCATGGGTGCAATTTAATTTAATTTATTTTTAATATCCTGTATTTATTGTTTTTTACATTTTATTCCTTTCCTGTGCGCCGCCCCGAGTCCAATCCGGAGATAGGTGCGGGATATAAATTTGATAAATAAATAAATTTGATAAATAAAGTTTACTTCCCTAGGTCAAAGGGAGACCAAGAAATTAACTACATCAGATTTGAACATCAGATAGTTCCTTTTGATTAACCTGCAGAAACGTTGTTGCAGCTGGATCAGGAATTATGTTACTGGAACCCTGGATTTATGCTCCAACTGCAGCAGAGTTCTTATGAGATTTACAGATTTGTTTTCCCCATCCCTTAATCAATTTAAGAAGTAATCAATTACAGCTGCAGATTTCTTTTGCAGCAAAGAAAAGACCCCTATCTGTGAATTAAACTTTCTTTTGAGACTACAGAAATACAAGAGACACTTTGGTTTAAAGATTTAAAATGTATTGGCAAGTAGCTCAATTAAGAGAAGACCTCTGAAAGGGTTCAGCAACTAAGGGGACAATGTTTATGTTTTAATCTGCTATTTTTTATTTTTACAGGTAGTCCTCAACTTGCTACCACAATTGAGTCCAAAATTTCTGTTGTTAAGTGAAACATTTATTAACTTAACTTTGCCCCATTTCTTGCTACAGTGGTTAAGTGGATCACTACAGTTGATAAGTTAATAACCTGGTTGTTAAGTGTATCTGGCTTCCCCATTGACTTTGCTTGTTGGAAAGTTGCAAAAGTTTATCACATGACCTTGGGACACAGCAACAGTCATAAATATGAACCAGTTGCCAAACATCTGAATTTTGATCACATGATCATGGGAATGCTGCAAAAGTTGTGAAAAATGGTGTTAAGTCATATTTTTCCGTGCTGTCATAATTTTGAATAGTCACTAAATGAACTGTGGTAAGTGGACGACTGTACTATTTCTACTTTTGATGAAAGTGCTATGATACAAATTATTACTAAGTTAGTGAAAGAGAATAGTTTAGCATGGGAATATCTGGCAATTATCTCTAAGTTCTGCATAACAAAAGATAAGGCGCCACTCTCAGCTTATGACTAGAGACCTGATGTCTGGACCTAATGGACAATCCAGTTTGTATTTTATATTTTTTAGAATGAGGTATTTACAAAAATGAATGTATATGTTTGTATATGCATGTGTGTGCATGGTTGTATGTAAATAAAATCAGAGTTGCTGTTTTACTGGGGGGGGGGTTGCTTCTGTTTTATTCTGGAGGTTTTTTGCCAATCAATTGCAAGTAACTAAGCTAATTTAAGATTTCTTGTCCATATTAAGGGGCAATTTAGAAAAAGATTACAAACTATTTAGAATGAACCCATTCAAGAATTGGGAGCAGGTAAACCAATTCTAAATCAGGGCTTAACACTCATACTTTAATTATATAAAAATTAATAAATATTTCTAAGCAAACTTGTAAAGAAGTAAAGTATAACAAAAAGCCTTTGAAAGAATAAATAATTGTCTTCCAATATTTGTCAAATCTCAATCATCACATACAAGTGGACATTTGCTTATGATATGCATACAAATCTCAGAATAAGTGACAATAGTGGATAAGTAATGCTGAATAAGCAGTGCAATATTTAGACCAATATTTTGATTCAGTTGGTCAACTGGGGGTTTCTGAATATATATTTCAATAAATGTATCATCAAAATATCCTTCTCGTGATAAATACTGAGAATGAACATGCCTTGTCTGGTTCTCCTTTAATCTACTTTTTAAACTAGATAATAAACCTAATCATGTATCTATGGGATACTATAGCCCAGTGATGGCAAGCCTTTTTCTTATGGCATGCCACAACTGTGCCCGTGTGCTATCGCACGTGCATGCCCACTCAATCTCCCTGCCCAACTGCGCATGCATGCGTGACCCCCTGTGCATTTGCGTGCTACCCTTCCCCAGGCTCCGGAGGCTTTCCTGAAGCCTGGGGAGAGTGAAAACAGCCTCCTCCAGCCCCTCCCGGAGGTCCTCTGGAAGCTGGAAATGGATTGTTCCTGAACTTCTGTTTGGCCCGTTGGGGGCGTTTTTTGCCCTCCCCAGCCTCCAGAGGCTTTCCTGAAGCCCGGGGAGGGTGAATACAGCCTCCCTTGGCCTTCTGGAAATGTGAAAAATCAGCTGGCCAGCGCACACATGCACGCTGGAGCTGACATCTGGCATTCCACCAAATATGGCTACATGTGCCACCTGTGGCACATGTGCCATAGGTTTGCCATCACAGCTATAGCCAATCAGATCTGTTGATTAATTTAAAAATTCTTGCAGCAGGTAACTTTCACAATAGATTGAAAAAGTGATGACAGCAGGAGGGAGTCTTACAGAAACGAATTCTAGGACTGCCTGCTACTGAAGAATGGGCTAAATAATTTCCATCTAAATCTTCATACATGTGATGAAAGAACAAAAAAGAAATTGAAAATAGGAAACTTACCACAGCAAGCTGAGGTGGTGGTGGGGGGAGAAGAAAAGAATAAATGTACTGAGAAACATAAACTACAAAGAGCGCTGAAATACATCCATACTTCCGCTAGGGACACCATTTAAACAGATTGGAAATGTTTCTCTTTATATTGGCTATATTTTATAATGTTTCTCACATTTCAGTTGTTTAACATACTGCTACATTAAACAAATGAGAATATGGGGAATATAATAAAAATGCCTGATACCTTTTTTAATGTGTGCACCTGTATTTTACCTGCATGATATTTATTACTGCATTTGTCACAAATATTTAAGCTAATTTTTAGTGAATTTCCAAACAAAGATGTTTAAAAAAGTAATATGCACACAAAAACTTCATTTTCACTGGTATATTACCAATATAAACATTGCTCAAGAAATTAAAAGTGGAATGCAAACAGCACATGAAGCCCTTTTCCTAAGAACCCATTTCTAGTTTCTGAAGTGTAATAATTATGGTACTTTGTATCATACAGCAGTACAGCAATAGCATATTTTTCAAAATACAAGAATAAAAACAAATTGATAGCATAATTGCATATTTGTTTTTCCAAACAGCATTCCAAGGAAGCATATTCTAGATTGCTTTTTCTTGTGTACATTGAGAAAATAAATAAACAAGTAAATAATTTAATAAGTACTGACATATTAATAATTTTGGCTTATGCCAATTTCTTTTTGGCTTTCAGATAAATTTGATTTTGACGTACATCATGTATTATTGTTATCCTAACTTGAGGAGTTTTGATTCTTGAGCTAGCAACATTAATTCTAGGCACCATTATTTGCCAGTCAAAGGTATGGGAGGAAAACCGAAAATGGGAAATAATTCGAAATACCTCTTTTTCAAGTAATGAATATTATTAAATGGTTTAAGATTTATTAAAAACATGAGGCATCTGATTTTCCAGGAATTTAAGCATGCAAAACCTAGGTAACATTAGGAAACAGAAAGGCATCAAACAATAAATACAGAATACAATAACAGAGTTGGAAGGGACCTTAAAGGTCTTCTAGTACAACCCTCTGCTTAGGCAGCAAACCCTATAGCATTTCAGACAAATGGTTATCCAAACTTTTCTTTAAAACTTCCAGTATTGAAGCACTTACAACTTCTGTAGGCAAGTTATTCCACTGATTAATTGTTCTAACTGTCTGGAAATTTCTCCTTAGTTTTAAATTGCTTCTCTCCTTGATCAGTTTCCATCTACTTCTTGTCCTGCCCTGAGGAGTTTGGGAGAATAGTGTGACTCCCTCTTCTTTGTGGCAGCCCCTGAGATATTGGAACACTGCTATCATGTCATCCCTAGCTCTTCTTTTCATCAAACTAGACATACTCAATTCCAGCAGCTATTCTTTATATGTTTTAGCCTCCAGTCTCCCAGCATTTTCTCCCAGCAATGGACCAATTGTTTCCTTGACTTTTTTCTCGTTTTTAACATGTTGGAAGAAACTTTTTTTTGTTATTTTTTACTTTTGTTGCAACCCTTTGCTCATTATGAGCCTTAGTTTTTCTGACTTTATCTCTGCAGGCGGGGGCTATTTGCTGATATTCTGCCTTAGTTATGTGCCCATCTTTCCTTTTTTTATATACTTGTTCTTTTTGTCTTTCAATTTATCAGAGTTCTTTATGCAGCCATGCTAGTTTCTTCAGAGAGCTATTATTTTTCTTCTTCATTGTTATTGTGCTAGACTGGGCTTTTATGATCTCACTTTTCAAAATTTCCTCTTGAGTTGTTTCCCCTTTGAGGATTCTCATCCATGGAATCCTTCTTGAGCTCTAAGTTTATTGAAATGAGCACTCTTAAAGTCCAAGACTCTAGTTTGACTTTGTTCTATTGATTGTGCTTGCATAAGGTTAAATTCCAATATTGCATGATCACTCCCTTCCAAGGTTCCTGTAGCTTCAACACCTATCATTTCATTTCTGTTAGTGAGAATGAAGTCCAATGTGGCTGATCCCCTTGTTCCCTTCTCTACCTTTTGGGAAACAAAATTATCTGCTAGGTTTGTCAGGAACCTGTTTGATCTTCCACTTGATGCAGAGTTTGTCTCCCAGTTGATGTCAGGGAAGTTAAAATCCCCCATTGTGATGTGCTTCCTACATACCTTAGTTAACTGACTAGCAAAAAGTTCATCTATTTCCTCTGTTTGGTTGGGTGGCCTGTATCTATGGCAATGTCATCCCCCTCCCCCTTTTATATTGACCCAAATGCATTCAAGGCAGTTTTCATCATTGTTGTGCTCTATTTCTGTACAGATGCAGTTATTTCTTTTATATATATATATATATATATATATATATATATATATATATATATATATATATATATATATATATATATATATATATATATATATATATATATATATATATATATATATATATATATATATATATATATATATATATATATATATATATATATATATATATATATATATATATATATATATATATATATATATATATAGTGCAACTCCACCTCATCTTTTATTTGGTGGTCTATTTCTTTGGCAACTGCGCATGCACGACATGGCGGTCGCGTCCTGAGACACGGGAGAAGCCCAGGGGGTTGTTTCACCCCCAGGAAGATGCTGCCAGCCCCCACTTACCACCACCGAGGGCTGGCTCGACGAGCCGAATTGCCCGTCGTCGCGCCGAGCCGCCCGAAGCTGAAGGATGACGGTGAAGAGCGGAGAGGCGACTCGGCCTGCTTGCGGCCTAGAGCGTCCCGGCGCGGCCGGAAGAGAGGTAGGCCGCTAAGCCGGGACGCGGAAGATCAGCGGGCAGCTAGATCGGGCCAGGAGAGCTACCATCGGGCCGCACGACTAGTGGCAGGTCGTGCGGCCATACCTTGGCCTTGGCCCGAAATATTCACCAGCCGATCTGAATTTATGCTGGCGTGGACTGCTCATAAGGGATGATGGACGGAAGAAAGTAGAATGTTGGTGAGAGGAGGTGCGGAGGTATGGAAGGAAGGAAGGCATTGGAGGAGTGGAGGAAGGAGAAGGAGAAAGAAGGAGAGAGAAAGAGAGAGATGGAAGGAGAGAGGAGTGAGAGATGGAGAGAGATGGATGGAGATGGTGATGAGATGGTGATGATGGAGATGGTGATGAGATGGAAATGTGAAGGAGTCGGAGATGGTGGAGACGGAAGAAGGAGAAGGAGAATGATGGTGAGATGGAGAAGCCGAACGAGATGAGCTGGTGATGGAAGAAGGAGAAGGAGAAGGCAGAAGAAGAAGGAGAATGGAGAGTTGAGAGGGAGTACTGAATGGTTTTTGAATGTGGCATGCTGGATTGAGCAGTCTGGTGCGGAACATCTGGAGCCGGATCGTGTGATGGTGGACGTGGCCGAGGACGACCCGGGAAGACCCTGAAGACCTTGAAGTGAGTGCACGGGACTGGAGGAGGTTAGTCGAGCCATTAGAGGGCTGCATCTTACATCAGGCCGCATGATGGACTAATTAGCCATGCGGCACTAAATGCGAACTAAGCCCATATGGCCGGAAAAAGACAGATGGATGGGGCCTGTAACGGCACTGGATTCGATCTCCCCATCCATAAGATTCTTGACTGTCTGACTTTACCCCCCATCCTGAAGGACTATCTTTGCACTGAGTCACTTTATATTATCTAGACTTTTCGGACTTGTGTTTGCCTTCCTGGACCTGGACCACCTCTGGGGCTTTTATTATGTACTCTAGGCGCGACCTCCTTGGCCTGCGAGAGTCTCCCCTCTCGCAGGCCTGGCCCTCTTGTTTAACACGGGCCCACCTCGATGATGGACTGATTATTCCTGAGAGGTGGGCGAAGCGCAAGTTGAGGGGGTTTCTGGGGAGGTTTTTAATTCGGTTTTTAGGGGGTTCCAGGGAGGAGGGGAAAAATAGTCCAGGGGGGGGGGGGACAGCAAATGAGTAGGCCGGCCGGCGGAAGTAGGGTAACGGAGGAAGGGGAGGGGGGGGTTCGTTTCCACGGTGGCTTTGTCCATCGACTCGGTCTTAGGGAGGGGCAGAGGCGGAGGGAGGCAGAATGGTTACCATCGGTTGGAAGACCGTGGCCACTGGATTCAGGCGGTCACGTGCTCCACTCTCCGCCCTCCCATCGCAGACTAGGTGGGCAGGAATCACAGACCCGGGGCCCTAGGCTGATGTTATGCAACGCCAGGTCCGTGGTTCAGAAAGCCCCCCTCATCCATGACCTTGTGTCAGAGGGGGACCGGGACCTGGTGGGTATAACGGAAACCTGGTTGGGCCACGAGGGGGGTTTACCCCTCGTGGAAATGTGCCCACCAGGTTACCGTGCCTTCCATCAGCCTAGGGCCCTAGGGAGGGGTGGGGGAGTGGCGATTATGGTTAAGGAAGGTCTTGAGCCGAAGGAGACCACAATCCCTCAGACAACCGGGTATGAATCACTCTGCGTGAGATGGGGCCTAGGGAGGCAGTTGGGCGTGTTAGTTGTATACCTGGCTCCTCGCTATGCAACAACAGCCCTGCCCGAGCTCCTAGAGGTGATAGCCGAGGCGGCAGTTGAGACCCCCAGACTGGTAGTCATGGGGGACTTTAACTTGCCGTCGGCGGGCGAAGCCTCTGGAGCAGCTCGAGAGTTCATGGCCTCCATGACAGCCATGGACCTGATCCAGGTAGTTTTAGGCCCTACTCATGGGGGGGGGGACACACTGGATTTAATCTTTGTCTCGGGACAGTGGAGTTGTGATCTCTTTAGTCATCACTCCCTTGGCATGGACAGATCACGCTCTCCTTCAGCTGGACTTTCCAATCGCTTCACCTCACCGCGGGGAGGTGGAACCGGATACTCCTAGATGGTTCCGCACCAGGCTTCTAATGGACCTGGAAAGGTTCCAGAGGGAGCTTGGGCCAATTCCTGTGACCCTGCCTCGCGACTCGACTGAGGACCTTGTGGCCGCATGGTGAAGTGCGGCTGCAGGGGCCTTGGACCGAGTCGCGCCCTTGCGGCCTCTCTTGCGGCGACGAACCACCCAGGCTCCCTGGTTTATTGAGGAGCTTCAGGAGATGAAGCGCCACAAGAGACGCCTAGAGAGTAGATGGAGATCCTCTTGCTCCTCTCGCTCGACCGAACACTAGTGAGAACCCATATTAGGGCTTACTTAGTGGCGATAAGGGTGGCCAAACGTGAGTATTGTGCCACCCTTATTGCATCCGCAGATAACCGCCCTGCCGCCCTGTTTGGGGTGACCCGCTCCCTCCTTCACCAGAGGCCGCGGGAAGCCCCTCTGCAAGGGCGAGCAGAGGAATTTGGGATTTATCTGCAGGAGAAAATCACTCGGATTCGGAATGAGCTACCCTCCATCGACAGTGGTCCTGTGGGACTGTCCGAGACTAGTCTTGAGGTTCCTTCTTGGGAGGAGTTTGACTTTGTTACCACCGAGGATATGGACAGGTTGTCAAGGAAACTTAGGGCGACCACATGTTTATTGGACCCGTGTCCCACCTGGCTTGTACTGGCATCCTGGGAGACGACACGAGGCTGGCTCCAGGGCATTGTCAACGCATCTTTGAGTGAGGGGTCCTTACCTGCCGTCTTGAAAGAGGCGGTAGTGAGGCCCCTCCTCAAGAAGCCGTCCCTGGACCCAGCATTGTTGGAGAACTATCGTCCGGTCTCCAACCTTCACTTTTTGGTGAAGGTTGTTGAGAGTGTGGTAGCCCAACAGTTTCCGCAACACCTGGAAGAAGTTGATTATCTAGACCCGCGCCAGTCCGGCTTCCGACCCGGTCACAGCACCGAGACGGCATTGGTCGCGTTGGTTGATGATCTCTGGAGGGCGCAGGATAGAGGTTATTCCTCTATCCTAGTCCTATTAGACCTCTCGGCGGCTTTTGATACCATCGACCATGGTATCCTATTGCACCGACTGGGGGGGTTGGGGCTGGGAGGCACCGTTTTGCGGTGGTTCTCGTCCTACCTCTCTGGTCGGTCGCAATATGTGTTGACGGGAGGGCAGAGGTCGACCTCGAGACCCCTCTTATGTGGGGTTCCTCAGGGGTCGGTCCTCTCGCCCCTCCTGTTTAACACATATATGAAGCCGCTGGGTGAGATCATCCGTGGTTTTGGGGTGGAGTACCATCTGTACGCTGACGACACTCAGCTGTACATATCCACCCCAGACCACCCCAAAGATGCCGCCGAAGTGCTGTCCCGGTGTTTGGAGGCCGTACGGATCTGGATGGGTGGTAACAAACTCAAGCTCAACCCTGCCAAGACTGAGTGGCTGTGGTTTCCGGCACTCCGGTTCAGCCAGATTACTCCAACTCTGGCCATTGGGGGCGAAACACCGGCCTCCGCGGAGAGGGCGCGCAATTTGGGTGTCCTCCTGGATTCCCGGCTGTCCATGGAGGACCATGTGGCGGCTGTGGCCAGGGGGGCCTTTCATCAGGTACGCCTGATGCGCCAATTGCGCCCCTTACTGGACCGGGCTGCCCTTCGCACAGTCACTCAAGCTCTCGTGACGTCCCGACTCGACTACTGTAATGCTCTCTACATGGGGCTTCCCTTGAGGTGCACTCGAAAGCTACAGTTAGTCCAAAATGCAGCCGCGCGGGTGATTATGGGAGCCACTAGATACTCCCACATAACACCGATCCTGCGCGAGCTGCACTGGCTTCCTGTGGCCTTTCGGGTGCGCTTCAAGGTTCTGATGACCATCTTTAAAGCGCTCCATGGCTCAGGGCCTAGTTATATGCAAGACCACCTTCTGCCCCATACATCCCTCCGGCCGATCCGCTCCCAGAGAGGGTCTTCTCAGGGTGCCGTCGGCCGGACAATGCCGACTGGCGACGCCCAGGGTAAGAGCCTTCTCTGTGGCGGGCCCAGCCCTTTGGAACGACCTACCCCCTGAATTGCGCACCATCACCGACCTCCGCCTCTTCCGCCAGTGTCTAAAGACACATCTTTTCCAACAAGCCGGCCTAGCCTAATCTCCCACGGGGACTTTTTAGAAAGTTTTAAATTGGGTATTTTAAAATTTGGTTTTAGCATAGGATTAGGATAGTTTAATATATCTTAAATTATGTATTTATTTTTTGTATTTTTGTATGTTTTTAAATTCCTGTGCGCCGCCCTGGGTCCTCTGTGGAGAAGGGCGAGATATAAATATAAATAAATTCAAATTCAAAAATTTAAGTTCCTCTAGCGGTATGTTCCATTTGTGGGTTTCATCCCACCAAGTTTCATATCATATCTGCCATCATTTACTTGAATTTCTAATTCACCCTGTTCATTCCTAATATTCTGTGCATTGGTGCATAGACATTTGAGTCCATTTTGACTGACACTGTATTTATTTTCTACGTAACCTGACTTCCTGTGCCTGACTTCCCCTACTTACTTACCACCTGTTTGATTAGTGCACATGGTATGACACTCGCTATTAAACGCTTGATTTTGCAGGTTGATATTCTTGCCTGCACAAACATCTATGTTACATGCACTGATAACCCTATTAATTTTAGATTGCTGGGGACAGAAATGTTCTGTATAAATTAACTCTCTGTCCCCACTGTTTAGTTTAAATGTTTATCCAGAAAATCTGTGAATTTAATGTCAAGTCATTCAGTGCCTTTCTTTGATGGCTGCAAACCATCTCTTTTGTAGAGTTGGACCAGCTGCAGACATCCTGACTAATAAAACCAAAGCCTTTCCTTTTACACCACTCCTTTAGCCACTCATTAAACTCCACTATACGCTGACCTTTCCCTTTGTTCCTTATATACTGGTAAAACCTCTGAAAAGGTAAGCCTACAGCCTATACTACTAAGTTCATACCCAAGCTCTGAAATAATTCTGCAGAGAAAGTACATCTTTTTGCGACAGATGTATAACAGCATCAACATCACAGTCCTTACTGGCATTCTTGACAATCTTAAAAATGCACCACTTTGTCTCTGCTGGCAGTAGCACTTGGCACACACCTGACCTGTTTCAAAAGCTGCATATCTTTTCCTAAAGATAATTGCTAATACTTGCTTGTGATAACACTTGCTAATCAATGATACTCTTATTAACTGTGCAAGAGCTGAAATGAAATACTTACAACACAATAATTGTGTTCTTCTAATAAGTGGCAGTGATGGTAACACAGAAATTATTCTCTATCACCCTTGCTCTTGAGTAATGCTGACTGGAGGAGTTTTTGAGGAGAATAATCAACTCTGTGTGTGTGTGTGTATGAATATGTATACATATACAAAGACCGTAAAAAGAAAGCTTAAGACTGTATTGGTTGGAAAGATGCAGAAGAGGCCTTCATCCTGCAATGGATACACAAAGGCTAGACTAATGATAAGTGTTCAATAAGTAGGAAATTGTCCTGTAAGCAGTGAATGTTGCCTTGAAGGGGGTAGTTGCAAGGACCTTTCTGAATATGAAACATTAAAGATAGATGCACATTTGTAGAATTTTGAAGTTTCTGCTTGTTGTGAATACATGGATGCATGATTTGTATGTCTGAATAATATGTGAGGAGATGAATTATTTGAGTCTTCCTTTGTATGTTTTATGCCTTTACCGTCATTCATTTACAATATATGAAGATTTTTTTTTATATATTACCTAAAATACCTAAAACAAATGCATAATGGAACTTGGCTTTAAAATGTATCACTTTGCTGGCAATTCAGAACAGCAAAAATAAGTGAAAAGCAAGATCTGGTTCCAATCAATTTGTTACAAGTGGTTTGTCATGGTAGTTATAAAAACACATTTTACTTGAGGTGTTTCAACTAAAGCAACTTCATAATTTCTATATTTCTATTGAATTTTAAGGAATGCAATGTTAATTTGGGAAAAGTTGTATTAATCACATACACTGTATTGGGGATGCAACAGTTGAAAACCCGGAGACCTAATGAATATTTGTGATGGTGATTTGGTAAAACCAGTAAGTTGCCAATTCTCATTATGTTAACACTTGCTAATCAATGATACTCTTATTAACTGTGCAAGAGCTGAAATGAAATACTTACAACACATTTTCATGATGATATCTAAAATTTCACATTCCTGAAAACAAAGGAAGAAAGGTTGGTCTTATTGAGACATTGGAAATGTAGAATGAACTGGGTCCTTCCCTGCAATCTTGAAGAAAATTACCTTTGACAGCCTTACAGTTAATTTAGCAAAAAGTTCAGGAAATTTACATACTACAACTGAACTTCAGATTCTTCCTTTCAACATCCTAGTTTAGGACTGTTAAAGAATGACTGCCATCTGTATCTATTTACACACAGGCACAGGCACAAACATACACACACATACAGACTTTTAAGATTGGTTTTTTTTGTTTAAAGACTGCTGACTGGAGGAGTTTTTGAGGAAGTTGCTGTGTCAATTTTTGCCAACTGAATTGCCAAAATTTGCTGCCATTATCCAATGAGTCATTGAAGGGGAATTGGAAAGCATGGATTATCTATTCCTGACATCAAACTTAATATGTTTACTAATAAAGGAGAATATTTGTAGCTCAGGGTTAAAATATAAATGTATTATGATGGGTCCCTAGTGCTCTCTGAGTGAGTTGATTTCTTGCAGATGTTTCATTAGGTAACATGATCAGTGCTAGTATATAATCAGCACTGATGATATTACCTAGTTTGGGTAATGAAACATCTGCAAGAAAACAACCCACTCAGAGAGCATCAAGGACCCCTCATAATATATTAACATAAGCTTCATTAGAGAGGATGTAGCATTTATAGAGAATGATTTGGTATGCAGGAAACAGTGAAAATATATCTTACATTTTAATTTGTAATTGAAGCTAAATCTTGATTTCTGTGAAAACTAAATCTACTCATCTGAAAGTATGTTTGTACTGAAATAATATCAAAAGCAAAGCAGATCAATATAGTATAGCATTAAAAATAATTTCCATGTTTTAATATTGCCTTTATTGTTTTTATAAATAATCCAAGGTTGCGAACAAACCTATCCTACTTCCTTCCCCTCTTTTCCTTTCAATAGCAACCCTGAAGTGAGTTGGGCTGAGAGAAAGTGACTGGTCCAAAGTCACCCAGCCAGGTTTCTTGCCTTAGGCAGCGGTAGGACTCAGTCCTCTGGTTTCTAGCCTGGTGCCCTAACCGCTAGAGTAAATTGGCTCTCTCATTTGTTGGCAAAGGAAAAAAGGAGTCTCTGTGGATTTTAATCCACTAATCCTTTAAAAAGGGGTGCTCATCTCCATTTCCTTAAACCATTGAGCCAGTGTTGTTTGAAGACCTTTCCGCAGACATGTGCTCAGCATGACATCACACTACAGAGATGAACACTTTATCTTTCCACCAATGTAGTACCTATTTATCTACCTGCATTTACAAGCTTTCAAACTGCTAGACTGGCAGGACCTGGGTAAGTGACGGGAAATCTTTGCTGGTGTTTTTTAAGCTACTTGGTATATTTCACAAATTGGAATGAAGACCAAGGAACAGGTAAAGCTTGGGAATCCATCAATGAAAAAAAGTAATAATCTAAGAAGGCCTACTATAAGAAAAGGCTCCCTCTAAATAATATTGAGAATATTATTTTCTGGACTTAAAGAGAGAAGCCACTGACTATAGAACTAACCTTCTTCCAAGCAGCTGAATGTTATACACATAAAATTGTTCCAAATCTCTCATATCTGCAGTGTTTGCTGTGTTAAGCAGTTTACACAACTTTCCATGAAAAATCTTGTATAGTGCTTTGTTGTGTAGAGAAGAAGATAAACCACATTAATTTCAGTCCTACTCACATCTGGCCCAGGGGGTCCTGGAGGTCCTGGAGGTCCCTAGGATATAAAACCATGGTAAAAGCTATGAGAAAAATTCTCAGTTACATACAGAATAGAAAGGTGGCTGTGACATATGGTTGCTTTTGGTGAAGCTCAGTTCCCAAACTAGACTGAAAAAGAAATGAAAATATGCTAAAGAATTATGGCTGCTAGCTATTGATGATCCCAGGTTGCTATCTTCCCCATTGCCCTGGACTATGTAACTGCTAGCACATTATTTAAAATATAGCCGCTCTCTAGAAAACATGAGATAAAATGACAAAGGAAACTTTATTTTTCATCATGCTGTAGACATACTTCTCGACCAGCTGAAAGGATTGCAGCATTCAACGATTCTAATGATACTAAAACTTGATGTTCTAATGGACTGAAGGTAATTTTTCCTGCAGGTGAAGTCTTTCCAGAAAAAAACTTTTTTTCTTATAGAAGCCTTAAAAATAGTGATCATTTGTACCAGCTTGAGGCTAGGTTTGGGAAACCTTATCCTTCCTGATAGTATCATGGTAGCATAGCTTGTTACTTTCTTCAAGAACTAAAATGGAAGGAGGGTTGAGATATTCTATATTCTTTGCAATATTGGAATTAATAAGAAGCTTATTTTGCTACTTACTGGCTCTCCTTCTGATCCCCTGTAACCTTTGGCACCTTTCTTGCCTTTGATCCCATGTTCAGTTATCTGGAAGGGGGGAAAAACAAGGACAAGGCAGATTTTCTAAGTGGTGGTGCTATCAGCTCTTTTCTGTTAGAAAACGGGTAAACGGCTCCTTTGCTTCCTTTTGTTCACATTTCTAATTACAACAATAGAATTGAAAATTTTGAAAATGACTTATCTAATAGATAATTTGGTGTTAGTACAAACCTCACAAGAGCCTGGGAAGACCTTGAAACAGCTATGCTGAGCCTCTAAGTAATTATTTCAGTTTCAAAGTACAGAGGTTCTGTAGGAAGTTTCACTTCTAGAGAAGTGTTTATCAACATTTCTTAAACTAAAATAAATATCACTTCTGATGTTCAATCATTATCCACCGTGATTATCATCCTGTGTCCAGCCTCATCCACTGCTTTCATGACTTGATGACCAAAGACTTGAACCTTTCCTTGGCTGATGATCCCAAAGACAGTCTACATAGATGAGTATTTCTCAACCTCAGCAATTTGACTTCTATGAAACTCAATTTACACCCAAATAATTGGCACAGGGTTTTATCACAATTGAATTCCCTCTTTCATCTTCTAAATTTGCTATGGTTAAATAATTCCCCCATCCATTAATGTCATTTCTAAACTATAACGCATGTGTCTTTTCAGAATAATATAATCCATCTAATGTTACTACATAATTCTCATTTCAAATAAATAGTTAGAATAGGATGAAAAACATGGATTGCATTATCTAAAGGAGTTGATTCTTGACAAATATGCTGTATCCCATTTTTACCTACTTGTTTACCAGGCTCTCCAATTTCACCATCATCACCTTTGGGCCCCGAGTAGCCTTTGGTGCCCTAAAGAAGAAAAGGCAACATTTAGGAAAAGCATATAAAGTATGTGGGATTGACTCCTGCAACTGACTGTAGATAACTCCATTCTCCTAAGCCTTCTTTAGAAAAGTGCATGCTGCGTAAGCTTCTTCCAACAGTTGAATCCTCCATTGCTGACCTGTTCCTTCCTTGGCTGTTGGAAGAAGTCTGCGCACGCTTCCTTCTCTTTGACAGCCACCTGGTTTCCAATTGGGGGGGGGGGGGGAAGAGAAATCCATGCATTAGAGGGAAAAGAAGGCCGAGCTTCTGCTAGGGACTTCCCTTCCCCCCTCTCTAAAACATGGATTTCTTCCCATCCCATTGGAAATCAGGTGGCTGTCAAAGAGAAGGAAGTATGTGCAAACTTCTTTCAACAGCCGAGTCCTCTGCTCTGACAAAGAAAGTGGGTGAGTGGGGCAAGCATGGTGTGGACAGGCAGGGTGAGAGCGAGTGGCAACCAGGTGGGTGGGGGCGAGCAGGGGGGGG
Organism: Rhabdophis nuchalis; assembly: GCA_039707465.1. Lineage (NCBI taxonomy): Eukaryota > Metazoa > Chordata > Lepidosauria > Squamata > Natricidae > Rhabdophis > Rhabdophis nuchalis. The sequence continues at coordinate 222,496,351 of CM077643.1, read as the reverse complement.
GCAGGCCAGGGGAGGGACTGTACCCGTAGAGGGCCTCTGGCAGCCCAGGTACACAAACAGATGCCCAATTTCCGCTACCAGTATGTGTGTACTGGGGTGTACCAGTCATAACCTGGTGGGTGGCAGGGAGGGTGGCAGGGAGAGGCAGATCCGATGGGAGACAAGTTCTATCCTCCCGGTTGGGGGCACGAGGCCGATGGTTACAAACGGTCAAGTGCCACAACCCCCGCAGGCTAGGCAGTCAGGGAGTACAGAGCCAGGGCCTACGGCTGATGTTTTGCAATGCCAGGTCCGTGGTCAACAAAGCCCCCCTCATCCATGACCTTGTGTCAGAGGGGGAGCCGGACCTGGTAGGAATTGCGGAGACCTGGTTGGGCCACGAGGGAGGACTCCCCCTCGTTGAAATGTGCCCACCAGGTTACCGCGCTTTTCATCAGCCTCGGGCCCTAGGCAGGGGTGGTGGGGTAGCGGTTATTATTAGGGAAGGTCTGGAGCCGAGAGAGACCATTGTGCCACAGACTACCGGTTGTGAGTCCCTCTGCGTGAAGTGGGGCCTAGGGAGGCAGTTGGGCTTGCTAGTTGTATACCTGGCTCCCCGCTATGTAACAGCAGCCCTGCCCGAGCTCCTCGAGGTGATCGCTACGATGGCAGTTGAGACCCCCAGACTTTTAGTCATGGGGGACTTTAATCTGCCATCGGTGGGCGAATCATCCGGGGTAGCTCGGGAGTTCATGGCTTCCATGACGGCCATGGACCTGACCCAACTAATTCAAGGCCCCACTCACGAGGGTGGACATACACCGGATCTCATCTTTGTCTCAGGCCAATGGAAGAGTGATCTGGGTATAGGGGATATAGTCATCACGCCCTTGTCATGGACAGACCACTCACTTCTCCGGCTCGACTTTCCAACCGCTGCCCCTCACCGCGGGGAGGCGGAACCTCAGTCACCAATTTGGTTCCGCCCCAGGCGCCTGATGGACCCTGATGGGTTCCAGACGGCGCTTGGGCCACTTCCTGTACCCCTGACCCGCGCCCCGATGGAGGACCTCGTGGCCGCATGGAATACTGTGACCACGGGAGCCTTGGATCGGGTCGCGCCCTTGCGGCCTCTCTTGCGGCGGCGAGCCACCCTGGCTCCTTGGTTTACCGAGGAGCTAGGGGTGATGAAACGCCACAAGAGATGCCTAGAGAGAAGATGGAGGTCTACCCGTTCTGAATCTGACCGGACACAGGTAAGAGCCCATTTACGGAGTTACATTGTGGCGCTGAGAGTGGCCAAACGTCATCATTGTGCCACCCTCATAGCATCCGCAGAAAACCGCCCTGCCACCCTGTTTAGGGTGACCCGCTCCCTCCTTCAACAGAGGGTGCGGGAAGTCCCGCTACAGGGTAGAGCAGAGGAATTTGTGACTTTTCTGCAGGAGAAAATCGCTCAGATACAGAACGAGTTAGCCCCCATTGATGGCCCAGTGGGATGCCACGAGACAGATCTTGTTTGGGAGGAGTTTGACTCCGTTACTTCCGAGGATATGGACAGGTTACGTGGGCGACTGCGAGCCACCACGTTTATTGGACCCGTGTCCCTCCTCGTGGCATCCTGGGAGGTGACACGAGGCTGGCTCCAAGAGGTTGTCAACGCATCCTTAAGTGAGGGTTCCTTGCCTGCTTCCCTAAAAGAGGCTATGGTGAGGCCCCTCCTTAAGAAGCCCTCTTTGGATCCAGCTCTATTAACCAACTATCGTCCAGTCTCCAACCTTCCCTTTCTGGCGAAGGTTGTTGAGAGTGTGGTGGCACAACAGTTTCCCCGTCACCTGGAGGAAGTTGATTATCTAGACCCACGCCAGTCTGGCTTTCGACCCGGGCATAGCACCGAGACGGCATTGGTCGCGTTGGTCGATGATCTCTGGAGGGCCAGAGATGGGGGTTGTTCCTCCATCCTGGTCCTATTAGACCTCTCGGCGGCTTTTGATACCATCGACCATGGTATCCTATTGCATCGGCTGGGGGGGTTGGGGGTGGGAGGCACCGTTTTACGGTGGTTCTCCTCCTACCTCTCTGGCCGATCGCAATTTGTGTTGACAGGAGAGCAGAGGTTGACCCCGAGACCCCTCACATGTGGGGTGCCTCAGGGGTCGGTCCTCTCGCCTCTCCTGTTTAACACATATATGAAGCCGCTGGGTGAGATCATCCGTGGTTTTGGGGTAGAGTACCATCTCTACGCTGATGATACTCAGCTGTATATATCTACCCCAAACCACCCCAACGATGCCGTAGCGGTGATGTGCCAGTGCCTGGAAGCCGTACGGATCTGGATGGGAAGAAACGGACTCAAGCTCAACCCGACCAAGACCGAGTGGCTGTGGTTTCCGGCTGCCCGATTCAACCAGCTGATTCCATCGCTGGCCATTGGGGGCGAACATCTTGCCCCAGTGGATGGGGCGCGCAACTTGGGTGTCCTCCTGGATGCCCGGCTGTCCATGGAAGACCAAGTGACAGCCGTGGCCAGGAGGGCGTTTTACCAGGTCCGCCTGGTTCGCCAGTTGCGCCCCCTATTGGATCGGGACGCCCTTTGCACAGTCACTCATGCTCTCGTGACATCCCGACTGGACTATTGTAACTCTCTCTACATGGGGCTCCCCTTGAGGTGCACCCGAAGACTTCAGCTGGTCCAGAATGCAGCCGCGCGAGCAATAATGGGTACCGCAAGGTATACCCATGTAACACCGCTCTTGCGCGAGCTGCACTGGCTACCTGTCGTCTTTCGGGTGCGCTTCAAGGTGCTAGTTTTCATCTTTAAAGCGCTCCATGGCTCGGGACCTAGCTATCTGCGGGATCGAATTCTGCCCCATACATCCTCCCGGCCGATTCGCTCCCACAGAGAGGGACTTCTCCGGGTGCCGTCCACTAGACTTTGTCAGCGGGCGACATCCAGGGGAAGGGCCTTCTCTGTGGCGGGCCCAGCTCTCTGGAACGACCTTCCCCCCGACATTAGAACAACTTCGGACCTCCCTCCTTCCGTCAGAAATTAAAAACTCACTTTTTCTGCTTGGCCGGCCTAGGTTAGTCTCTACCTCAGGGGTTAGGAAATGTTAATTTTAAAATGGGAATTTTAGTGCAGGGATAGTTAGATTTAATTTGTTTTTATTGTATTTATGCATGTATATATTTTATGTTGTTTTAATTTCTCCCTGTGCACCGCTCCGAGTCCCCTCGGGGAGAGGACGCGGTTATATAAATAAATATTCTATTCTATTCTATTCTAACCTACCTCTGACCTGTAGGACTTCCCTTCAGTGGCTGATTCTCTCTCCCCCCCCCCCCCCCATGCCTTCCTCTACAACTTGAGGTGTGCAGCATTGGACAAATGAAGCACACATCCATCAATGGCCACGGTAATCCTGATGTGAGCTGGGAAGGACAGAAGGCTGGCGGGATGGGAATAATGAGGACAGAGAATAGATCTGATCTACAAATTCACTTGCCCTGTATATCAGTATTTATGAAAAGGCGCCAGGGAGACACATCCTTGAGGCATGCTGAGGCCCCTGCTACATACAAGTTTGTAATTCTTTGTTCCCAACATGGTACCAAAAATGCATTTGTGAGAAAAATCCTGCTATTGACTACCTTTCAGCTTCCCATCTTGAGGCAGCTTATTACAATATTATGTCATGAGGCAAAATTATCACAGAAAACCAGCAGCTTAATTGAGGCCCCTTTTATTAAAGTAAATAGATACAATTGATAAATCCAAATGCTGTAGAAGTGAAGAGGAGGATGACATTTTCTTGCTTCATTACAAAACAAACATCGGTTTGTCAGGAAAGAAACAAGGGATTTTAATTTCACCTGTTGAGTAAGGTAAAGAAGAGAATGATACTTACATTAACTCCACGTTCACCTCTAGTTCCGGGATCTCCCTGGAAAAGTAAAAAGAAGATTGGAAAGTAAAATTGAAACAGCATAAAGAGAATAAATTCTGTTTTGCAGTATGAAATGAAACTTACTGGAGCACCAGGATAGCCAATGGTCCCATTTCCTGGTGGGCCATCATCTCCCTAAGAGGAAATTGGGAGATTAATAACAGTGGATAAAATAGAAAATGAACAAAATGAAAAAAAAAAGCAAGCTCAACTGACGTCTTGACCAGTATGTGATTTGAAACTCAAGAGTTAAGAAACTGGAGGCTTGAGTGGTCTTATTTATTCTTTCCAGTTCACAAACAATGACAATAATGGTGGTGGGCAGGTGCCGGGAGGGGGGGGGGGGGAAGAAAGCTAAAAATGAATGATTGACTAGACAAATGAAATGTAGGACCATTGGGTTCAGGTTATTTGGATTGAAGATCTGCTGACATAACATTTTTTTCACCTTAGAAGGGCTGGTAAAAATGTGATTTTTGCACATAGCAAAAAAGGTGGCTCAAAACTGAATTCTTGAAAACATTGGAAACAATCTCCTTAGAAAATCCATTTTATAAATATTTCTGCAGTGTAGAAGGAGAACAAACATTTTTCTTTAATTGTGTCCATTAAATTCCATTCAGTAAAAATAAAAAATACCCCCATCTCTACCACCAAACACACTGGTTCATCATTGATTGTCTATAAACTAATGCTTAGATTATGGCAATTGATTCAAAGGCGCTTGAAGTACAGGAAGCAACATACAGTAACTGAATGAATGGAATGGAGAGTTGGTGGAATGATTCCCATAATTACAGCTTAGTTATATTTGTTCAATGGGGGAAAAAGAGCAATTGCTCTGCTGTTTGTTAGAATTATTCATCCCTGCTCATAAATCAAAGTGCTAATTGCATAAATAATTTCTGTCTTAAAATAAAAAAGGAACAAATATTGGTTATTGATATCTACTACTACCCAATCAGCCTACAGAAAAATGGCATAGGGTCTCCTGCTTGGGCAGGGGGTTGGACTAGATAATCTACAAGGTCCCTTCCAACTCTGTTAATCTGTAAATATGTAAAATATAGGTATTTCCCAACAGCAAACCATTGTTCTTTCAAATAAGTTTGAAGCAGGAATAATTGAGGACTTTAATAACCCTAGAACATACTATTCCAAAAGACAGGGCATGGAAGACAGTTCAAGAGCCAAAATGGAAGTACAAAAAGCTTAGTTAAAATCTGAAAATTACAGAGTATTGTAGACTCTGAGGACAATAAATCAACCTTATTTAGTTACGTTAAAAATGAAAGAGAAAATAATTAATGTTTCAGCTGCAAGACAGCAACTGCATTCTTCTTTTGACACAATTGGGTGATATGAGGTCTACTAAGCAATTGTGAAGAACAGAAGGGGAAGTTAGTATTGAAGTTTAATCAGAATAGGGAATAGGAATTTGGGGTGTTTTAGATCTTTAGTATGCTTAGCTCACTTGAAAATCATCTATTAAAAATACACAGATGCAAGATGATTCTTGGCTTGGACAATGAGGATAATCAGGTGCTTAAAACTAAGCCCTCTGAATAGAGAATTAAAGAACGAAAGAAATGTTAGCCTTGCAAAGACTATGTCAGTGGTGGGTGGGGAAACAATGCCGTTCTTCAAGGACATAGAAAAATGTCAGATGGAAGATCATTACTTATTTCTTTCATTCCAGAGCACTGAACAATCACCTGTCAGGATGCTTTAATTTGCATTTGTGCATTAAGCAGGGGATTGGAATTGCTGGCCTCAGTGCCTTCTTTCAACTCTAGGTAGCTACAACTCTATGAGATTTAAAGACTGTCTTGAGGCTTAAACAACCCCTTTGAACTTCAGTTTTCATGAAGCTCTACCATTTATGATTATGGCCAGGACTTTCTTCCCTGGAAGTAAACATAATTGGAACAACAGCCAAATTAAAATTTTGCATTCCCAGGTATTATATCACTCACTCTATCACCCATCAAGCCAGGGTTTCCAGTTATTCCAGGTGGTCCAACCTGTCCTTTAGGACCCTGAAAAGTAAAAAGGGAAAAAGCTACAGTAATATTTAGTGTTAATTTAAACCAAATGACAGGCAATCACAATTCATTTTCAGAAGAATAGCTATACAAAATCTACACTGTAATATCAGAGTATAACAAGATATCACATTATCTTTAAGATGCTGCAGACTCTTACAATTAATGTTTTGTAGATTTATGTTACATTGTCTTCCTCTTTTTAAATGAGCCTATTATTTTGAAGGACAGTAGATTTAAATCCAGAAATTTTGGAAGCCAACTTTTTTATTCTTATTTATTCTTTGCAAGGTTTATCATTTGTTTTCCAGGCCTCACAATATGAAGATCATACGACACCAACCAGTAATAAAATACTCTTAAATATTCTAAATATATTTAGAATATTTATTTAAATATTTATTTAAATTAACATCTAAAATGCACAGTGTTTCCTTGTTTTAGTTGACAACTGTATATATCCTTTCGTTGACATCTGTATGCATCTTACAACACTGGTGATCTGAGAAATGTGTATGAGAAATTCAGTGAGATATAGGATTTTCCCCAACCATAGACACTAACCTCTGGTCCAGAAGGTCCTTCATCGCCCCTAAAACCCTTAGGTCCAGGTGCACCTACTTTACCCTAGAAGAAAAATGTTAGTTCAGTGGTTTCATCTTTTGTAACACATGGCCAGAACCAACTAGTTTTGCAGAAATTACAAATCTTGTCCTGCAACCTCACAAAATGATCTGAAGGGAGTTTCCTGAAGCTGCTGTTCATTTCCTTCATTCTTTCCTTACCTACCTATCTAATTTGGAGTGGGAAGATTTAGGAAGGAGTTTGATTTAGAGGCCTCAAGTTCTTTATACTTTTTTAGTATAACAAGACGCAAATTCTTTTGAATTGCTAAGTTCTACAGGGACATTTATCATCCCCTTTTTAATTAAATTTCAAAGGTATTCCACTAATTTGTATATGCAGTATTTGTTAGACAAACAGGAGAAGTCTATTTCTCTATAATAGCAATATTCTGCTACATTATGTGTAAACTTTCCCTACAAATGTTTGCCAACAGTCTTTGATGGTAGGGATTAACTTTGCTGGAGTTTTTTTTTACTGCACTTAACATATTTTTATTGGCCAATGACTGAAATAAAATTTCTGTTTGTTTGTATATTAAGGAGGAAGAGAATTTTTATATATTATTCTTTTTTGAAAATATTTTGCAAGCAAGTACACCTTTTAAGTTTATAATCCCTTATGACAGTTTAGCTGTTCTTGTTAACTCATATCAACATTTTAGCTTTGGAAACCCAGAGGTAGATCGCATGCTGCCTGATTTGTCCCAAATTTAGAGGCTAACAATATGTTATATAAGTTAATAAAGTATGTTCTCTGCTATTGCTCATATTTTATATAGACAATTTCAATAGTTTGGATTTTTTAAGATAATTTCTGCAAATGTGATATTACTTCATTTTTTTTGTCAATTGATTTATCAAATGGCTGAGTGTTTCTATTTACAAGCAGCATTGATTACATATTTTACCAGTCTGGATCAAAAATAGGATTTGAAAAGCATCCCTTTATCTATCATACAAAATAAACAGCTGTAACTTTTTAGACTTTTATTGGAAAAGGATGTTATTTGTAAATGTGGATTTGCTTCTAAATATTCGCTCTGAACGTAGATGTGTTAGGGGCTAAATCTCATTACCGGTACTCATTCCTTTTCTTTCTCTACCACTAGGTGGTTGCAATGAGAAATTTCCTTATAGTGAGAATAATTAATTAGTGGAGCAGCTTGCCTTCAGAGGTTGTGGGTGCTTCACAGGAAGTTTTTATGAGAGACTGGGCAGGCACTTGTCTGGAGTAGTAAAGGGTTTCCTGCTTGAGCAAAGGGTCGCAGTAGAAGACTTCCAAGGTCCCTTGCAATTCTGTTATTGAATTAAACATTTTTTTCTGGCATGGCTCTCCAGCATTGCTGTTTGCTGAATGCTGGAGCTCTGGGAATATCAGACCAGGAGTAAAATTTTACAAAACAGTAAGTTCAGATCCAACCTCTTTATTCAGATTATCTCAAGTGGCTGTGGAATTGAGCTTTTACCAGGTCCAGTACAAACACTGTGCAAATGCTAATAGTTATATACATGTATATTTGGCAGGTGAGATTTCAAAACTTTAATTGCATTTTAAAAATGAGAATCCATTAGCATGGGCTTCAAATATACTTGCATCAAGTATAGATGCAAGTCTGAACCATCATTTAGACTCACATATGTAGGTAGTCCTCTACTTAAAAACACAATTGAGCCCAACATTTCTGCTGCTAAGCAAGACATTTATTAAGCGAAATTTGTCCCATTTTACAAACTTTCTGCCCCCAGTTTTAAGTGAATCACTGCAGTTGTTAAGTTAGTAACATGGTTAAGTGAATCTGACTTCCCCATTGATTTTGCTTGTCAGAAGGTCACAAATGGTGAACACATGATCCCAGGACACGGCAACTGTCATAAATATGAGTCAGTTGTCAAGCATCTGAATTTTGGTCATGTGACCATGGGGATGCTTGCAACATTTTGTAAGTATGTACAATATTTACAAGTTTGTAAAACGGTCATGTCACTTTTCAGTCCAGTTATAACTTTGAACAGTCACTAAGTGAACTGTTGTAAATCGAGGACTATCTCTACTTGCAGAGCAAAGGGGATGCAGAAGCCTGATCTTTCAATATTTTAGAAATGGAGGTTACCCATGAACATTTCAGAATATTTTATGAGAAAAGTTACTTTCCCCATAGAAAGAATATGCTAGGATGAGTAAGACTTATTTCTTTACTTAAAGCACATTTTCATCCTTGTCGTTTAGAACAAGCTACAAAGAATAATCACCAGAGAAACTGTACAATTTAAATTTTAGTTCTGTGCAACTGTACTGTCTAGGACATGCAGTATTATCAGTTAATTTGTCAGACTTTAGCTTTCTCTCGATCCAAGAAAAACCCTGTACTGCCTTAAGAACCAAAATAAATAGCTTTAAGACTTCCTATTCCCCCTCATTATAGCCCTTTCTAATTTGTTTTTCCTAAAAGAGGTATCAATTATCTACTCATTATTCTACTGATGTCAATTTATTTGACAGTTTGGGGTTTTTTTTAAATTTCATTTACTTGAATCCTGAATTCTAAAATGTGATTCATGGCTATTTTGTATCCCCCTTAGAACAAATAATTGTGGTCTCCTTTTTTCTCTCTTTTTAAAAAGTCTGTTGCTTTAAATGTCCTGAGGAACTCTTGCTTGGTCACCTTGATGCAATATGTTCAATTTTATATAGAAAAACACAGATAGCTCATAAGAGGTTCTAAATGGGATTTATGTCAGCTTTTATACTAGCTGCTGTTTTCAATTTGCCATTTTGGTGCAAAACATCTGCATTTCATTTTAACAATACGTGTTGTTTTACAACTACAAACTGGACTAATAGAACAGAGCAAAGGCCTCATTTTGGAGCACTAAGGGATGGAAATGTCCTGGATCTGTTGAAGGACAATTTTCCTCTACAGCTGGGATATACAAGCCAGTAGAAATATGTGCAGAGAAAATAAGTGGAAAATATGAAAGCAAAATGAACAATAAATAGCATCTATGCAACCTATATACATGATCTTATATTAGAAAATATAAGAGGAACTCAATGTGTTTTCTTATTCAGTTTTCTTATTCTTAGCAATGTTATTGATGTTAATGATACAAGGATACCAGATCCTCACATTATGAGCCAGAATCTAGTCCTTTTTGGTTGTCCTAATTGCTTATAGGGCTCTTTGCACTACTCCCATCAACACTAATTACACTGATTGATCCTTGCTGTGAAAAAATTATTACTATGAAACTCAAATTAATACAGAGCCTCATCTAATATTCTCTTCCTTTCCACTCATTGGTTTACATTCTCCCTCTGCTCAAGTGAGCAATCAAGGATGCAGAAGAATTGAGAGCATCTTACTGGCTCTCCTGGTGGTCCAAAAAGTCCCTCACGGCCTTGTTCTCCTGATGGACCTTGCTCACCCTAAAAAAAGAGAAAAATAAATGAAGCAATATTTGTACAGAAGAATAAGTAGAAAAGCAGAAGAGACAATATAACATCTGCAGAGTTGAATCATATGTGTTATATATATAAACATATATAACATATATGTTATATATATAAAATTATACCATATTTTGCTTATAATCAACACAGGAAAACAGTATCAAGCAAACATTATCAAAGGCTCAGATAATCTTAAAATCTATTTTAAGATTTTCTACTCTTAATCTGTTAAAAAGCTCATTTAAAACAAAAATCATATTTTGCCCAGAATCCTCCAGGGAGTGGAGGATTTTTGGCATAATTATATTGTGCATAGGCTCCATTGCATCATATTGTCAGAAAGCCAACTATTTCCAACGCTTTTGCCAATTTGCTTGTAGAATAGAGTATTGAGAAGTTAATGGCTCAAATGGGACTAAGGCAAAGCAACTTATGAGAGCAGCCAGAAGAAAAGACTTGTTCACATATATCTTCTTTTGCCTCATGAGTTGATGAAGTATCAATGGCCTAGCAGGAATGCCCAAAGGCTACATGCAACTGAAACTGACTGCTGGGTTGTGGCACTTCTAGCGTTTCTATCTGTTTGGCTCCCTCTTGGTGGCTTGAGTTCTTGTCATCCTCAGTCAGGGACACTACTCACTCTTTGAGGCTTGACTACATCATGGCAAATGAACAGCACCGACTCAAAGAAACAGCAGTGAGCAATATCCTTGTGTTTCAAATATTATCACTGGGCAACAATTTCTTTCTAGAGAATGCCAAAATATTCTGTACTCATGAGACAGTAGCACAACAGAAGAGCAAGAAGCCAAAACAATGAGATGTTTAACGCAGCAGCATACCAAGGGGTATTACACATTACCCAATCTTAATTAAGAGGTCTTGGGAAACACAGGGAGTCTATGGGATGCTAGACTGTGAGAACATTAGTGAAGAGAGCAGTGGAGAGGGAACAACAGGACAGACTGCTGCTTGTCATCCCATTTTCTGAGAAGTAGAAATATAAGAGTAGTCAGAACCAGATTGAGGGACTTCTGGAGAAAAACGTTTTATTTGTTTGAAAAATAAATATAGTAGGGAGGGATATACCACAGTCTCTTATGTGGCAGCACTCCTTCCTCTGTGCCAAAACTTTATATAAACAGAATACTTGGTTCATGTGAAGAATTAGGATATGTCTTTGCGTTACAAATTTGGAATGAGGTAGATCAAGAATCCCTTTTCTGAAAATGCCTGCTGCGCTCACAGCTGAAGATTTGGACTTGAACTGAGCAAAGAACGATCCTAACAGGGATTTTTCTACAGTATAATAATGCAAATTATATAATAATGATGATGATTAAATCTTCATTATTTTATCATCTGAGTTTGAAAGATATATGGTCTTCCCAGAATGTCAGCATGTTTGTTTCATTGTAGATACAAAACCCACATTTTAATTATTTGTTAGCCTTTCCCTATTGAAAGTAGCATGTTTTTAACTGAAAGCCAGCAGCAATCAGCAGCTAGAATATCAACATAAGCCTGGATTCAAGTTCCCATTAACTCATGAATATTATATTGCCATGTTTTTATGGATAATGACATTTTTTGTTTGACTGAATTTTCAGGATTATTCTCTAGATAAAACAGGAAGGAAGTGGTTGAGCATTCCACCATGGATAAAAGGATAGAATATGCTATAACTAGGTCTAATGAGTAATTGGAACTTTATCCCTACTTAGACTGGATATTATGTTAATAGAAGCTCCAACCTTTTTTTCTTTTAGCAACATTCACACAAAGAAATGTCAATTTTTGATGCAATGATGCAAAACTGACAAGGTTTATTTGCAAAATAGTTGTCTCTGTTTTGATTACTCCTAAAGCATGCTTCCTATAAGACAAGAACTTCCTTTTCCTTTGTTTCCACCATAAGAACAGAAAACTCAGTTGCAGAATTTTGATCAATAGGTTATTTCCTCCATAATCCTTACTTGTTCTTTGGAATCCTAAATATCTACCCTTTAGGCCTGCTGCATTTGAGCTGAAGAACTCTAGAAAATCACTAGATGGCAATAAAATCAGAAAATCACTAGACTTTAGCAGCCACTAGCAAAAGTGTTTGCATTTAGAATAGGATTGTCAAGAAAGAACTGTTTTGTTTCTTTAAATCTTATTGCTATTCAGCCTGGCAATGAACTGGGGGTGGGGGAAAGGGTGGAATGGAGTGCTGAGAATTTGTGTACAGACTGTGAGAGCCTGGAAATCATCAAGGTCACCACTGCAAGTGCTTGAGATGGAGGTGGACTGTTCCCATAGCAAAATAATATAATTGGATAATGTTCATCATCCATAGATGGGGAGAAAGGGAAGCTATTGTTTAACTAGGCAAACATTTGTGTGGGAAAACCAGACTTAGCTTTGATTCTTCAGTACCAAAATGGTGTATGCAATAAAGTTTTACTTTTGGAAATTCAAACTCCCAAGAATGTTTACTTATTTTGGGTTCATTACTCAGACAGTTGACAAGGACATTTTATCACTCTGTTTAGTTCACCTATCAAATTTATCCCAAAAGAAGGTAAATCACAAGAAGTGGCAATACCATTATATACTAATGAGGCCACGCTTGGAATACTATATTCTGTTTTGGTTGCCATGATACAAAAAAGGATGGTAACATCCTAGAAGAGATCTTACCATTCTTTTTGCAGAGAAGAGCAACAAAGATGGTAAGGATCTGGACACTAAACCATATGATGAACAGTTGAGAAAGCTAGATGTGAGAGGCGACCAGGCTGAGCCCGAAAAAGGGATTAAATGAGTCATGGGTCCCTTTGAGCTCATAAGAGATCTAAGTCCAGCCTATTTTGAATTCCTTTGACTGTTATCTATTACCAATTTGCTTTGACAGTTAGTAGTTCAGATTCTTGTAGCTTAAGCTTGCAATAAATCTTTATATCCATTTGAATTTTCTGGATTCCCTCATGCTTGACACTAGCTATGTCTAGCCTAATAAAGAGAAGGATTAGGAGTGACATGATAACTGTCTTCCAGTACCTGATAGTCACAGAGAAAAGGGAGTCAACTTGTTCTCCAAAGCACTTGAGGATAGGAGAAGAAACAATGGGTGGAAGCTTGTTAAAGAGAGATCCAATCTGGAACTAAAGAATTTTTTTTCTGATAGAAAGAACAATTAATAAATGGAAAGCTTGCTATCAGAGTTGTGAGTATTCCATCACTGGAGGTTTTCAGAAAGAGCAACTTGGGGTGGTTTACAAACTAATCTGGTCCACAATTTTAAAATGATAATTTTCTTCAGAAGCATATTTCTGAATTGTGTGAACAAATTTCTGCCTAAACAAAGCAAAATGTGTTCAGAGTGTTATTTTATGAAAAGTGATATTTAGTCTTCTGAGATAAAATATATAAATGTCCTTGTTACCCATGAATAGACCAATGAGAGGGAAGCTGAAATTACAATACGTTATTTTGGTATAATCCTCAAACTCACGAACCCTGCAGCACTAACTTTTCTCAATATATCAGAGCCAATTTTACAGATGCACTTTTTGTTTGAGACAGTAGATTTTTCCCTACTCTTCCAACTTTCTCATGAAAACAGGCATTTTTTTCCTTTTCTGATCAACTAGCTCATCAGAGGGAGATCCAACCTGCAAATAAGAAATTGCTTGACAGTGAGAACAATTAATCAATGGAACAGCTTGTCCCCTGGAATTGTGGTGCTCTGTCCCTGGAGGTTTTAAAAAAACAACCATTTGTCTGGGGTGGTATAAAGCCTCTTGCTTTGGGCAGAGGGTTGGACTAGAATAATAATAATAAATTAATAATTTAATAATGTATTAAATTTATAGACCGCCCCCTCTCCCCGAAGGGACTCGGGGAGGTCTACAAGGTCCCTTCCAACTCTATGATTCTATTCTGTTATGTTCTGCTCCTCTCCTCATTCTATTCTATGCCTTTCTTAATTTATAAACTCAGCCCATTCTACATTGAGTCATGTGTATCCCCCAAGTTTCAGCTACAAGAAATTCACCACAAAAGCAAGTTTTAGCAGAACCAGTTAAGAGTGCAGAGTGTCTTTCCCCATATGTTGAGACATTATTAGAAGTATTTAAAACTCTTAAACTTGACCATTTCTCTAAAAAGATCACCAGTCCTTAATGGCTTGAGTGTTCACTTAAAACAGTGAAGTCTTTCTTCTTCTTCTAAACTACTTATGAATATTGCAAATCTAAATTTACCTTTTTTGAAACAATTTTCTTTGTCACTTTCTCCTGCTGGCTCTCAGTCTGGGCGGTGGAAGATGGCTGCCCTTTGTTCCTAAATTATTATTTTTTCATGGAAAATTACCATCTCTTTGTGACCTGGACTGTTTCTCTCTACCAACGGATGTATTTTTGGATTAATTGACTCCTTCCCTGGAATGCCTTCTTTGTTTTAATATTTGACTGTGAAAATTGCTTCTCTCTCTGGACTCTATAATTTGTTACAACTTTGATTTGAACTTTCTTCTCCGGACTTGCTCCAGCAGCCGCACCCAAAAAATGCCATCTTAGTGGCACTGACTTTAACAGTTCACCATGGCTTCAAAAAAACAACCAGAAAATCCAGGATTGGAAGAAAGGATGACAGCTATGGAAGCAATGTTACACTCCTTGGTGCTGGAAATTAAAGAGTTAAGAAAAGACCATTGCAGCTCTAAACTTGAGCTTTTAGAAACACAGAAAAAATTGATGGAGAATACACAGAAGACCGAGGAGTTGGAAGTGGGGTTGGCTGGGGCAAAGGGAGAACTGAAAAATGTTAACAGTGAAATTGGAGATTTGTCTGGTCATATGTCTAGGATGGATTTTGAAAGGATGTCATATTTTTTAAGATTTCAGAATATTTTGGAGGAAACTGGTGAATGCCTTCCTGATCTCATGAGCACAATTTTAGCAGACTATTTACAAAAACCCAAAGATGAGATCAGGGGGGACATTGACCTAGTTTACAGAATAAATTCAACATATGCCAGGATAAATGAAGTACCCAGAGAGATACATATTAAATTTGTCAGAAGGTCGACTAGGGAGGGAATCTTGAAGGCGCAGAGAGTGGGTCCGTTAATTTATCAACAAAAGGAAGTCGCTATCTTGAAGCAGATCCCAAAAAAGATTAGGGAGGTGAGGAGGAAGTACTCCTTCTTATCTAAAAAATTGTTTAATCACGGGATTTGGTTTAAGTGGGCGATGCCAGAAGGGATGTTGGTGTTCTGGGAAGGAGGAAGAGTAAGGATTAAAACAGTTGCTGAGGCGGAAGCCTTTCTTAAAAAACATTCCTCTATCCTGGGGGAAGATCCAGGGGGGATGGAGGGGGCCAGGAAGGAGAACAAGAAGATACAATTGCCAAGAGACTTAGATCTAAAAAATGACTTTGCTTTTTATTAATACAGTATAACTTTTATCTGGATGTTTGTACATGATTGCCAGCATAGAATTTAGAATTTATGATGTATGCATTTGTTTTCACCTTGTAGTATTATTGAAAAATATATTACCAATGTCTTATTAAGAAGCCCCGGAGGGACCAATGACCTCGACGTGAAAGTTCTCAAAATATTTTTGTATTGCACCTTACCCCTACCCTACCTTAAAAAATTTGTAAAAACCAATAAAACTTTTTCAATATACCTTTTCTCCTTTTGGTCCACGAGTCCCAGGGACACCTCGTAAGCCTTCAGATCCAGGGCTACCCTGTATGCAAAAGGATCATGATGATTTTATATACTAGATTCAATAACAAGCCTGTTGAAAGTGTGCTAAAGATCTTTTAAACATATTTCTCTTCCCGAAGAAGCTAAAGGGGAATTTTGAATTAGAACTTGTTCTGAGAATCCAGTTAGGAAGGATTCTGAAGGCTTGCTAAGAACTGAAGGAATCCCTAAACATTTCATAGGTTTCAATGTGTTTACAATTATATTTATATTTATTCAATTTATACCCCGCCCTTCTCCAAACAGACCCAGGGCGGCGCACAGGAAAATTAAAAATACATACAAAACATCATATAAAATTTAAAAAACTAATTCAATGGATCCTGTGCTAAAACCAGATTAAAATCCCCAAATTTAAAAACTATCTAAAAGTCAGATTAGGTGGCTACGCTAGGCCGGCTAGATGGTACAAATGTGTCTTGCGGAAGAGGCGGAGGTCAGAGATGGTGCGGAGTTCAGGGGGTAAGTCGTTCCAAAGGGCTGGACCCGCCACAGAGAAGGCTCTTACCCTGGATGTCGCGGAATTGTCCGGCCGACGGCACCCTGAGGAGGCCCTCTCTGTGGGAGTGTATTGGTCTGAGGGATGTATGGGGCAGGAGGCGGTCTCGCATATAACTAGGCCCCGAGCCATGGAGCGCTTTGAAGATGGTCGTCAAAACCTTGAAGCGCACCCGAAAGACCACAGGAAGCCAGTGCAGCTCGCGCAGGATTGGTGTTATGTGGGAGTGTCTAGGCGCTCCCGTAATCACCCGCGCGGCTGCATTCTGGACTAACTGCAGCTTTCGAGTGCACCTCAAGGGAAGCCCCATGTAGAGAGCATTACAGTAGTCGAGTCGAGAGGTCACGAGGGCCTGAGTGACTGTGCGAAGGGCAGTCCGGTCCAGTAAGGGGCGCAATTGGCGCATCAGGCGTACCTGATGGAAAGCCCCCCTGGCCACGGCCGCCACATGGTCCTCCATGGACAGCCGGGAATCCAGGATGACACCCAAATTGCGCGCCCTCTCCACGGGGGCAGGTGTTTCACCCCCAATGGCCAGAGTTGGAATAATCTGGCTGAACTGGGGTGCCGGAAGCCACAGCCACTCAGTCTTGGACGGGTTGAGCCTGAGTTTGTAACTACCCATCCAGATCCATACGGCCTCCAAACACCGGGACATGACCTCGACGGCATCGTTGGGGTGGTCTGGGGTGGATATGTACAACTGAGTATCATCAGCGTACAGATGATATCCCACCCCAAAACCACGGATGATCTCACCCAGCGGCTTCATCTATGTGTTGAACAGTAGGGGCGAGAGGACCGATCCCTGAGGTGCCCCGCATACGAGGGGCCTCGAGGCCGACCTCTGCCCCCCTGCCAACACATATTGCGACCGACCAGAGAGGTAGGACGAGAACCGCCGCAGAACGGTGCCTCCCAGCCCCAACCCCCCCAGTCGGCGCAATAGGATACCATGGTCGATGGTATCAAAAGCCGCCGAGAGGTTTAATAGGACTAGGATAGAGGAATATCCTCTATCCCGCGCCCTCCAGAGATCATCAACCAACGCGACCAATGCCGTCTCGGTGCTGTGCCCGGGTCGGAAGCCGGACTGGCGCGGGTCTAGATAATCAACTTCCTCCAAGTGTCGCGGAAACTGTTGAGCCACCACACTCTCTACAACCTTCACTAAAAAGTGAAGGTTGGAGACGGGATGATAGTTCTCTAATAATGCTGGATCCAGGGACGGCTTCCTGAGGAGGGGCCTTACTACCGCCTCTTTCAAGACGGCAGGCAAGGACCCCTCACTCAAAGATGCGTTGACAATGCCCTGGAGCCAGCCTCGTGTCGTCTCCCAGGATGCCAGTACAAGCCAGGAGGGACACGGGTCCAATAAACATGTGGTAGCCCTAAGTCTCTTTGACAACTTGTCCATATCCTCGGTAGTAACAAAATCAAACTCCTCCCAAGATGTTGTCTCAAGAGCAACCTCGGACCGCTCAACTGGACCACTGTCGATGGAGGACAGCTCGTTCCGAATCCGAGTGATTTTCTCCTGCAGATAAATCCCAAATTCCTCTGCTCGACCCTGTAGAGGGGCTTCCCGCGGCCTCTGTTGAAGGAGGGAGCGGGTCACCCCAAACAGGGCGGCAGGGCAGTTATCTGCGGATGCAATAAGAATGGCACAATACTCACGTTTGGCCACTCTTATCGCCACCAGGTAAGTCCTAATGTAGGTTCTCACTAGTGTTCGGTTGGCTTCGGAGCGAGAGGATCTCCATCTGCTCTCTAGGCATCTCTTGTGGCGCTTCATCTCCCTAAGCTCCTTGGTGAACCAAGGAGCCCGGGTGGATCGTCGCCGCAAGAGAGGCCGCACGGGCGCGACTCGGTCCAAGGCCCCCGTGGCCGCACTTAACCATGCAGCCACTAGGTCCTCAGTCGAGTCGTGGGGCAAGTCCACAGGAATTGGCCCAAGCTCCCTTTGGAACCTTACCGGGTCCATCAGAAGCCTGGGGCGGAACCATATAGGGATCTCCAGTTCCGCCTCCCCGCGGTGGGGTGCAGCGATCGGAAAGTCGAGCCGGAAAGTCGAGCCGAAGGAGAGCGTGATCTGTCCATGACAGGGGTGTGATGACTAAATCCCCTATTCCCAGATCATGACTCCACTGTCCCGAGACGAAGATGAGATCCAGGGTGTGTCCACCCTCGTGGGTAGGGCCTAAAACTACCTGGGTCAGGTCCATGGCTGCCCTGGAAGCCATGAACTCCCGAGCTGCACCAGAGGTTTCGCCTGCCTCTGGTGGCGAAAGTCTGGGGGTCTCAACCGCCGCCTCGGCTATCACCTCTAGGAGCTCGGGCAGGGCTGTTGTTGCATAGCGAGGAGCCAGGTATACAACTAACACGACCAACTGCCTCCCTAGGCCCCATTTCACGAGGAGGGACTCACACCCGGTCGTCTGAGGGATCGTGGTCTCCTTTGGCTCAAGACCTTCCCTAACCATAATCGCCACCCCCCCCCTCCCTAGGGCCCTAGGTAGCCTGGTGGGCACATTTCCACGAGGGGTAGTCCTCCCTCGTGGCCCAACCAGGTCTCCGTTATACCCACCAGGTCCGGGTCCCCCTCTGACACAAGGTCATGGATGTGGGGGGCTTTTTGCACCACGGACCTGGCGTTGCATAACATCAGCCTAGGGCCCCGGGTCTGTGGTTCTTGCCCACCTAGCCTGCGATGGGAGTATGGGGGGTTGGAGTGCGTGACCACCCGTAGCCAGCGGCCACGGTCCTCCAACTGGTAATGTTCTTCCCGTCTCCCACTGCCCCTGCCCCTCCCCAAGACCAGACTGATGGGAAATACCTCATTGGAAACGACCCCCCCCTTCCCCCTCCTCCGTTTCCCTACTTCCGCCAGCCGGCCCTATAATCTGTCGCTCTCCCACCTGACTATCCCCCCCCTCCCTGGGACCCCTAAAAATCAAATTAAAAATTTACCCAGAAATCCCGAGCTTACGTTTTGCCCACCTCTCAGGGTTCAGCAACCCATCCTTAAGGTGGGCCCCAGATAGATCGGGGGGCCACAGCTGCGAGAGGGGAGACTCACTGCTGATTGGAAAGCTCTTTGCTGATGGTATCCCATCCCATATAAATATTAGAAAAACAGTTTTGAATAAATCCATTGAATTTCAGCTCCAGAAGCTTAATGAAGACCATTTTCTTGGTTCCCAATTTTGCTACCAACTACAGAAAACATCATTGAAAAGAGTAACCTTACCTTTGGCCCAGCGATACCATCAGAGCCAGGACTTCCCTACAAGAGAAATAAGAGACAGCGAAATGAATTGTCATGCACTTAAATTTGCTCCTTCAGGCCCATAAAAATTTTAAACATGTACCTCATCTCCCCATTCTCCTTTTTCTCCTTTGGCTCCCACTTCTCCAGGCAGACCCTAAAAGATATGAAAAAACAAATATTTTTATCATGAGCTTTTGAGTATTCAAACAGCAGCTGTGAATCACATAGTGATCTAAACTTAAATGGATAGAGATGTCAAAGCAATGTTATTATTGCCCTTCAAAATCAAAATCAACTGACTTGCCTTTCATAGACAAATGACATCTTTATATAAAGATTGTCTGCCAATTTAAAAACAACTCTTACTTTCTCTGATCGCATGACATCAACTGCATTGAGAAGCTGAAATGATTCAGTTTTGGCTATAGTATAGCTGCAACATTTTAATTCATAATATTTTGAAATATGGTAACTCTTTACAGCTGGTTGGCAGTCATTTTCCCATCAGAAGGATCTTTTAACTTATCCCCAAATGCTGGTGCCTGAGCTTGGGTTCCCCTAAAAGGTCCTTGAGGGGAAATAATGTCTTAGAAGCTTTCAAGTCTTCATATTTTTTAATGCAACTAGACAAAGGCAACATGAATTGAGGACATGGACTGGGGTTCAGGGAATAACAATTTATTTTACTTATCTATGACATGGGATAAAACATAGGCTGCAGCTGGGTGAGAGCAGTAAGGTTTCTTGCTCCTTATCATCAATATACTAAAATTGGGTGATGATCACATAACAATTTGAAACTTTCTGATGATTTGGGGAACAAAAGAAGTGGAAATGTAGAAGAGGCCAAAGTGTCTAAAAATTATGATTATTTCATACACCACTTATATGATGAAGGAATGTTATTCTTATGTTATTCCTGCTTAGAGATTACAGTTGCAATTGCAAAGCAAAAGATCACTTCTGTTTTGGCTGTTAAGCAAATTATTGAAGTCATTAAGTGATTAAATGACATTAAATGACTTGCATTTTCACACCTGCACTCTCCATTAATTGTGCTTGTTGAAAGCAGGTTGTGAAGCATACTAATTATGATCATGTTACTGTGGGACAATACAACTGTTGCCAATGCATACTGGTTGAAAAGCACCCAAATGGCAATCATGTAACCATGGGACCCTGTGATGATCCTAAATATAAGGTTTGGTGGCAAAGCTATTTTTCCAACTCAACTTCAAACAATTGCTAAATGAAGAAGTCAATAAGTGAGAAGTACCTGTACAGTCCTTTATAAAAAATATTTACCCTCTCCATCTAGGCTGCATGGAATACATGTACAAGAGTACAATGTCTAAAATTCAGGAAAAGTCCAAGAGGAGCTGCAGTATCTAGTCAATTTCATGTTTTGTGTCTGATCAACTAACCAGCATTCCTAATATGGAAAATGACCTACAGCCAATTTTGAAATTAGGAAAGCTCAATTAAGGTTAGGGTTAGTCTCCACATGGTAAAGTGAGGGAGGGGTGAAAAATCAGTGATACCAGTCTGTCTCTTCCTCTGCCAGCTTATCTTCTGGTTGTTTACCATCTTCTAATGCAGTGCTTTCCCCCCTTAGTTCCCCTTTTCATTACCCAAAACTGCTTATCAGAAAGTCCTTTTAGCACTTAACAGAAATTCCTTATTTAAATGTCCCTGCAGTCATTTTGGGCAATTTACTTAGAATAGGGAAGTTTAGGGAAGCACAGCTCTAATGGATCCACTAGCAAGTTATGGGGAACTTTCACTCAGCCCTGCTATATATTTCCCTGAATAAATACCCAATTCTGCTGACTTCCTTTATCAAACAGTACGCAAACAAACAATTAATAAAACACTTAATTGATTTAGAGTAATCCCACATTTGTTTCTCAGTAGCATACAAAATATAAACAAACATTTACCATGAAATGCACTACTCCTTAGCACAAGTAACAAGAAGTAACATTGGGGAAATTGTTATAGCATACATAAATCTGTAAGATCTACCCGGTGCTTAAAGCTGGCTCAGCAGAAAGAGTGTGAATGTGCTGGCTATTGTCTCTTTCCCCCTAATCTGGTGGCGTTATGTTGTGGGAGGGAGCAGTGTCTATGATCCATGTTCGGCTTTCCCTGTCTGAGATGTGAGAAAGGGAAGTGGGAAGAAACAGGGTATATTATAGTCAAGGACTCTCCTCCAGGCAGCTAACAGCAGTGATAAAAGGGGAAGGTCAAGCGATGCTGTAAATTCACAATTACAACTATACCTTGTTGCCAGGACGTCCATCTTTTCCTTGTGGGCCTGGACCTCCTTCGGGCCCAGGTTCTCCCTTGAAGTAAAGAACACAGAGACACATGTAAGTTTAGGGAGGAAAACAGGAATCCCATTCCAACATCCTAAATGACATGACATACAAGTGGGAGTTTTCTTTGATCACCCTCTCCCTGGTGGAAGTGAGAATTACTTGTTGTCAAAATAGAGAAATCTAGAGTTTTATCATCGTGATAGGACCATGCATACCAGCCTAAATGAAAAACATAAAAGCAGAATTTCCAATTCTTTCAAACACAGACCATTTTTATATTTAAGAATCCGTGTGTGTGTGTGTGTGTGCACGCGCAGAATTTCCAATTCTTTCAAACACAGACCATTTTTATATTTAAGAATCCGTGTGTGCGTGTGTGTGTGTGCGTGCGCCATATGTACCATATATATGTATGTATATATATATATGTATTGCAGAGGTGGGTTTCAGGCAGTCCGGTCTGGTACGTGTGTACCAGTGCCAGAAATCTGGCATGTGTTTGCACACCGGGGCTTCCGGAAGCCCCATACCGGAACAGTCCCTCCCCTGGCCTCTTTTTTAGGGTCAGCAGAGGATCGGCTGTGGCAGCCCAGCCCCAGGCACCTTTCCCCAAACCCGGACAGCGCACTCCTGCCTTCCTGGTGTCCGAGCTGCAGCAAGTGAAGTGCCACTTCAGCAGTGCTTATCTCCAGCCAGGCTGCAAAGCAGGGGCGCAGAGAGCAGCCACATCCACAGAAGCAGAGACCAGTCACCGCCACCACTGCTACCCCACTGTTGCTGGTGGTGGTGACATGAATGTATCTTCACTGTATGTTCCGCCGCACTCAGTCTTCTGAGAGGCAAAATGGGAGGCGCCCCACTACCAGAGCCTCCGGGTGGAAGGCAAGTGAAGTGCGCAGTGGCAGGAGAGGCTGGCTGTCCCTGAAGCCAGGTCTCTAGGAAGGAGGCAGAGATGAGGCTTGCTTCCTCCGAGAGCTATGGGCGGCAGGGAAAACAAGGCTTCTTTGCCAGCCTCCCAGCTGGCAAAACATAATTTTTTGCCAACTGGAAGGTATATGTGTGTGTGTGAGAGAGAGGGGGGGAAGAGAGTGAGAAAGAAAGAGAAAGAGAGGAAGGAGGGAAGGAAGGAAGGAGAGAGAGAGAAAGAATAAGAGAGAGAAAGATAGAAAGAGAAAGAAGGAAAGAGAAAGAAAGTTGGAGAGAGACACAAAAAAGAAAGAAGGAAGGAAGTGGAAGAGAAAGGAAGAAAGAAAGAGGGAGAGAGAGAAGAAAGAAAGAAAGAAAGAAAGAAAGAAAGAAAGAATGAAAGTGGGGCAGAGAGAGACACAAAAAAGAAAGAAAAGAAAGAAAGAAAGAGGAAGAGAAAGGAAGGAAGGAAGGAAGGAAAGAGTGAGAGACAAGCAAAAAAGGAAGAAAAAGAAAGTAAGGAAAGAAGAGGTAGAGAGAGACACACAAGAAAGAAAGAAAGAAAGAAAGAAAGAAAGAAAGAAAGAAAGAAAGAAAGAAAGAACTTATGATCACAATTGAGCCCAAAATTTTGGTTGCTAAGCCAAGAGCGTTGTTAAATAAGTTTCACCACATGACTGCCAAGCCACGCCCATAAAGTAGGCCATACCTACAGTATAAAAAATTCTAAAAAAAATTGAAACCCACCACTGATATATGTATATGTACGTATATATAATTATAATATAAATGTTGAACATTACAACATTGAAAAAACAATGTTGCTAAGATCAACATCCTAAACTAATATATTGAGAGTTAGTACATTGCTGATTTGGCTTCCACTTACTTCAACTTACTACAACTTACTACAATAACTTATTAAAACTGGTTCCTTGGACTGCTTGAATTTGCATGTATGAACATGTTTTGTAAAATAAATGTAATGCCATATTTAATTACTTTACTAGTATTTACTAAATATTAGATAAATTTATCATGGTATTTATATGCTGACATCACAAAAGTATAGTATCCAAGTCATGAGAAAACAATGAATTATGGCTAACCTTTATCCCTTGGGATCCATAAGAACCAGCATCCCCTTTTTGTCCAGGAGGTCCTTGTAAGCCCTAGAACCAAGCAGTTATCAATTAACTAATGACAATGTGTTATATGTTTTGGTATATTACAATAATCTCAATCAGGCTGGGCTGAATTTCTCCATACTGTTTTCCACCTATTTCTAATCTGTATTTTTTCTTTCATCTTTCACTTTGTAACTACCTATATTTACAGATTTGCTTCCACCACTGCACCCTGAGATTGCCTGAGATTGTTAGCAACCGGAATGGATAGATGTGTAATCTCTTGTACCGACATACATCAAACCCAGGAGATCCTTTGCATCCTGGTAGTCCATGATATCCTTGTTCACCCTGTGAAGGAAAAATTTTTTACATGACTATTATGAATCATTGAGAATTATTTTCTTTTATCACTAGAAGATAGCAATAGCATTTAGATTTATACAGTATATCACTTCACAGTGCTTCACAGTCCTCTCTAAGCAGTTTAGAGAGTCAGCATATTAACCCCAACAATCTGGGTCCTCATTTTATCGACTTTGGAAGGATGGAAGGCTGAGTCAACCTTGAGCCTCTCAGAATCGAACTCCTGGAGAGAGCAATGAGTTAGGCTGCAGTACTGCATTCTAACCAGTTTCTTCAATCACTTCCTTACAGTCAATACTTTATTCAATTGCAACCCTTTAATGCAGTTTTTTTTAAGGCATAAGGAGAGAAACTACCTTCTGCACACAAATATCAACCATACCTTCTTGCCATCAGCGCCATCTATGCCATGCTTGCCCTTCTCTCCCTGTAACAGAAAAAAAGTCAGGTATATAATACGTCATTCAATTCACGTTCAAAAGGATAATGGCATCATCCCCCAAACAAAATCTAAAGACCCACCTTGCCTCCTTTTGCACCTCTTGAGCCCTGTAGATGAAAGAAGATGATTTATAATGATGTACAAGTGCTTGCTGGAGCTATATGGAAAAGGGCAGGGGAAGTGGATGCTTTTAGTCCTCTTTTTAGAGCCTACTATGTAATTTAAGATGTTATATGATCTTCCAGATAATCACCAGACACTGATGTTTATATCAGCAAAATACAGTGGCTGCATCATGTCCTAATACAATATCCTAAGAAGAAACTATGTCCTTTTGAACTGAACAGAATTAGCCTTTTCATTTAAAAAAGCATAAATACAATTTTGCTAAATATCTTAAATCTTATCTGAATCATTCCCTGTCCTTGCTCTGATTGTTTAACTTTCTAGTGGTCACAGAATTACTGTCCCCATGATAATACGATAAATAATCATAATAGCCCTTGGAGAAATACCCAAAGGGTTGCCTGGATACATGGAAATTTTGAATTCATCAGTCCTGAATATTCTGACTTGGCAAAAAACCACCTTCCTCAGAACTGCCTATATACTCAGACCTTACCTTAAAAGTTCTTAAGTCCTTGGTTAGAACTTGAACTGTTAAGTTTTTACCAGTTCCAGACTATGAATCGAACTGAAGATTAAGTCAATAACAACAACAACAACAGAACATTGAACAACAACATTAACAACACTACTACTAATAATAATACTAGAGAAACAGCTAGAAAAAATAACAAAATATTGTGATTTTCAAATTGAACTTGAGTAACTATGGAGGAAGAAATCAATGGTTGCTAACAGTAATAGGAGCCCTTGGAGCAATATCCAAAGGGCTGCCTAGATACATTGAAAATTTGAACTTTTTACCAGTTTCAGATTGTGAATTGAATTGAAGATTAACCATAGCAATAGTTTTAAAATAATTTTTATATTTTAATATATTTTAACATATTGTTTTTAATATATTGTTTTTATACTTAATGCATGATGCCAAGAATCACTTGTTTGTGAGATGAGTGGCCATATAAATTTGATAAGCAAATAAATAAATGTGCAACATAAAATCCAAGATTTTCCCAGCAGTTCTAGTGGGAATCTCAGATCCAAACAATTCCAAGTAGAACCAAATTAATTTAAATTTCTTATTTCCTTTTCTCCTTCTGGAAAATAGACAATTTAGAAAAATCATAAAAAGGAAAAGTCATCACTCTGAATTGTATCCTTTAAAAAGCATACCGACCGGCCACACATAACTTCTGTGCATCTCTAAAATGATTATTATTCATAAATAATCTCATTTTATAAATTTTAAATAAAAAATTACACCAAAATTCTCATCTAATATTCCAAATTTGGTCTATTTTCTTCTTCAAACATGTACTTAAAACACAACCACATAATGGCACCCATTGTCTATTCCCAACATACATACACCTATATAGATTTTTCAATAATAATCTAAAGCAGTCTTAAATTTTTATGAATAATTATTAATTAACTAGTAATCCTTCAATGATATTATAAAACCATCTAACTAATTATTAATCATCAAAGGATAACAATTTCCATTATCAGCCAGTGTCTTTCCAGTATCGGATTGGACATATCTCTCTTGCCATTTGTGGCTCCCATCTCTTTTTATTCTTCTTTCCAGGTTTTTTTTATAAACTTCTTTTTGCACTCTATTGTCCAGTATAACTCTCAAATAATAGCGCTGCCCAGTTTCTATCTTTATACGTTGTTTATCTTTAAATGTCAGGCGTGTTTCTTCTCTTTCATCCATCTTCAATTCTTTTTCCCCCTCTTCTTTTCCCTGACCAGTAAAGTGGGGCTCACATTCCTCAAAGTCTCTTTTAAAAATTTCCTTCTTTTCATTCTCTCCAAGATTTAATCCATTGGCAAAGTTCTCTTCTGGAGCCTCCAACCCATGGCTTGATGTAACAGACAACAATTTATCCATTTTTTAAATCAATTCTTCTTGCACTTTGTTTCAGAAAATTTAAAATTTCAACCAAGGCATTCTGATTTTCTAAAGTATCCTCTTCTAGATATGGAACCATGTTGACAAATCCAAAAAATAATAAAGTTTAGCTTTCACTGCCACCCTGGTCTCAGGCCTCTCTTATCTTTTTGTGTTTTCCGAGAGAGAATATTGGAGTCAGTTATCAAAAAGCAGCTGTTGCAAACAACCCATGCCTTGTAGCCACAGCCTCTTTCACAGCTACTTCAAATGAAAAAATAAATAAATTGTCTCATACAGACTAATCAGCGAACTCCAGTGGCAATGCAACAGATTTTCTTTTTTCTTTGTTGTTAAAACAAAAGTAAAAAATATAATTCTTATTTAGTTTCAAAAGTAAGCAATGAGCCTTCAGAGGTAATTATAAAAATAGTCCCAACTTCAGAATTTTAATTCACAGAGAAAAGAAAGAAAGAAATAAAAATAGTCCAATCACTTCCAAAGGAAAAAAAAAACCTTGTTCGCTTCAATCCACAATTCCAGAGAAATAGAAAAAAAAAAGAAGTCTCCCAATTCAGAGCGTATTGGCTTCTGACTTTTTATGTATAAATTGCTATTTGGTAGGGTTTTAAATGGTTTTAGCACGGGTTTTAATAATTTAATATGTTTTAAACTGATTTATACTGTTCTTATTGTGGTTTTAATAATGCCTGTGCGCCGCCCTGAGTCCTAACAAGGAGAAGGGCGGGGTATAAATTCAAATAAAAAAATTAATTAATTAATTAATTAATTCCGCCGCTAATTTCATAGTTAACAGCTTTAGTTTACTAAAAAAAGAAAGTTTCTTTCAACAAAATGTTTCAAAAAAAGATAAAATACCTTCCCAGTGTAGTACTCTCCCTTCCTTCTGGAGCTTGCCAACGCCTTTGTTCCCTGGGAGGCTGCCTTTTTGCCGCCTTGCAGGAGCTGTTCCCTTGGGTCAAACGGGTTTTGCAATACCCCTGTGACCAGCAAGGCTTTGTCTCCCTCATCGCTGTCCCTCCAGGACGGTTTAGGTCACCTATGGACCAAGGTTCAACGGAGGTCTCAGAGCGCTGAGACCCCGCGTTGTGTCAGCGTGGCGTGGCTCCGTCCTCCCTCTAGGACATGCTTATTTTAATTTGATCCAAAGAAATGAGATCTCAGGAAGAAGGAAGGCTTTAATTAAATATTACAGGAAATTTCCTGAAGTGCTACATAGCAGGCAAGGCTGATAGGCAATCATTAGAGTGCCACAGTAGATTCCCTAAAGGAAGTTAGCAGCAGAAGGTACGTGGGGAGGGGGTGGGAATAGGACACACGGCTCAATGGTTTTTTGAGGTATTCACAGTTATAATATTATTACAATGACAATAAAGATTATTATTATTATTATTATTATTATTATTATTATTATTATTATTATTATTATTATTATTATTATTCAGATTCATGCTATATATTAAATCAGAATGCTGTTAATTTGTTTTTGGCTTGATGTGTAAATCCACTCAATTGTGATTTATTTATGTGGTTTAAAATGATATGAAATGAGATGAGATAAGATCCTGAGAGTAAATAGACTTCGCAGTTTCAATCACAAGCCAGCTTTCTTCCCCATCGCCTATTTGGTTTATAACATAGATCTAGATCAAGGCTAATTATTGTGATATTTTGACTGGTCCTAAAAATGGCATACTCTTAACACTGAATTTTGGAGTGTCCCCCCTGCCAATAGTTTAACGGAGATTCATTTGCTTTTGTAGCACTGTTAATCAACACAACTCACCTTGTCCCCTCGGTTGCCCTTGTCTCCCTAAAAATGAGAAGGAGGGGGGGGGGGGGAAAGTCAGATATATTATAAATAAAATGATGAGGAAAAAAAATCAAGAGCAAGAAGTGAAATTATACTTGCCTTCATCCCTTGATAGCCAATAGGTCCTGGGTCACCTTGCTTTCCCTAGGTAAATAACAACATTCAAACAATAAATCCCATTGCAGTCAGATCCGAGTCTTCATATACGGAAAATATCCCTTGGGAGGAATGCAGCCCTCCAACTAAAAGAAATACTCCATATTTATTCAGAATATACATTAAAACAATCCAGTATTACATAAGATTCAGCTTCACTTTGAGTATCTTCCATCCAAGGTCAAATGTATTTTCTACTTACATGATCTCCAGCTTCCCCTTTTTCTCCTGGCATGCCAGGTCTCCCTCTTTCTCCCTGAAACAAAATATCAGTAAGCATCTATTTCCAATTTTTATTTAACTTTACATTTCAGGTAAAGTTTAGCTTTTAAAAACCATCAAAGAAAAGGGGACATGTTATGAAGGACAATTTCAAGGCTGCCCTTTAATGACGAGCAAATGCCAAATATTGCAATACACATAACATTAATTTTTAACCTATCTTTTCACTTTACACAATTGTTTTGGAAGCAACAACAGTAAATAGTTAGAAAAGTCTAACAAAACTATAAAATGCGAAAGTACTATTTCCCCCCCAAAGACTATTCTATACATATGAGTTAGCAGCTACATAAACAAGAAGTAAGTAGCAATGGGAACTGAGGGGTCTTTAAAGAAAGGACTCCCTGAATCTGGAATGGAAAGATTTGCATGGCTGTGTCTATGGGCAGAGAAGAATGAGTACTGTACAGCTGCTGAGGTCTCTGTCAATAGTGGGATGGGCAAGAAAAGGCTTGGAATAAAGTATTATTATTGACAGAAGTGCACACCGTAGGTGTCAAGTTAGTCATTTAACGGAAAGGAAAACTGGCTGGCTTCACTTCTTTTCAGGTTGCAATCTAGCAAATATGTCAAGTGAAGTAAATAAGCTTTTCAATCAAAGGTCCTATTCTTAAATGCAAGGCGATTTCCCCATAAGGCAACTCTTAAATGAAATTTTGAATGAACATATTGGTCTAGTTCAGATAACAGATATCTATATGATCACATGATTGCCCCCTCAGTTGAAGACTCAAATGGGAAGAGCTTAACTGTACATTAGCCAGATTATATCAGGCTGGTTCATACATTCAGAATTAAATCCTGAATGGCAACAATGATCCTTCTTGATCTGGGTTTGATCATCAGCAGAACAACAATTCAAAGGGCTGCTCACATGAAACCATGGTAGGATGGCTGTGAGCAGCTTGCAAATGTCTGTTCTTCTTGCCCCCATAAATCACCTCCTTCCACTGTATGACTAGTTTTTAGGTGACAATAAATTCTGCCAGATACTTGGCAGTCAATCTAAATGTAGTCTTACAGAATTGATACGGTGAGGAAAATACCCACCTCTTCTCCTGGGTCCCCAATGTGCCCTGGAGGTCCTCGAGGAGGCTAATAAACAACAATCAAAAATTGAAATTAGAGCAAAGGTATATAAAAAGTAAGATTTTATATACTGCTGGGCTGTCAGGATAATAACACTCACCTGGCATTCATAGGAACAACACTGTTAACAGAATAAAAAGACACCATTAAAAGAGTTACCAAATTTACACTTTTATAGAATGAGTACATTTCTCTTTTGCTATAACTTAAAAGCATTCCTTCATCCCTTCATTTGTAACAAGCTAAAAAAAAGCTGTATCCCACACAATACTGGTGAGTTCTAGCAGGAACTGAAGCTACCACTTGGCATAATGCAATTGGTTGGAGCTTCTAGATTAGTTTCCTGTCCATTTGAACAGTCATGAACAAAAAAACCCAACAAAGTTATGTTGCTTGGATATGCCTAAATGTGTCAAGTTAAAAAATGGTAAGAAAAGAGGAAAGATACCCTGAAGAAATTCAGCTTCTGAATTTCCATTATTCTCTGCTTTAGGATGAAAACATCTGATCACTTGTGACAAAAGGGAATTCATCAGACTGGGCCAAGTGCCAATGTAAATGAGACACTTTAGAGCAAAATGCAAACTAGAGAACTATCATTCAGCCCCCTGGCTTCAGCTCCAGGATGGCATACAGTTGTACATATCCACCCCAAACCACTCCAACGATGCCGTCGAGGTGCTGTCCCGGTGTCTGGAGGTCGTACGGGGCTGGATGGGTAGCAACAAAACTCAGGCTCAACCCGTCCAAGACCGAGTGGCTGTGGTTTCCGGCATCCCGGTTCAGCCAGGTAAGTCCAACACTAGCCATTGGGGGCGAACAACTGGCCCCTGTGGAGAGGGCGCGCAACTTGGGTGTCCTCCTGGATTCCCGGCTGTCCATGGAGGACCATGTGATGGCCGTGGCCAGGGGGGTGTTCTATCAGGTACGCCTGATACGCCAGTTGCGCCCCTTACTGGATCGGGTGGCCCTTCGCACAGTCACTCAAGCACTCGTGACATCCCGGCTGGACTACTGTAATGCTCTCTACATGGGGCTCCCCTTGAGGTGCACTCGAAGGTTACAGTTAGTCCAGAATGCGGCCGCGAGGGTGATTATGGGTGCCTCAAGGCAATCCCACATAACACCTCTCCTGCATGAGCTGCACTGGCTACCTGTGGCCTTTCGGGTGCGCTTCAAGGTGCTGACGACCATCTTTAAATCGCTCCATGGCTCGGCGCCTAGCTACATACGAGACCGCCTCCTGCCCCATACATCCCTTCGACCGATCCGCTCCCACAGAGAGGGCCTTCTCTGGGTACCGTTGGCCGGGCAATGCCGGTTGGCGACACCCAGGGGAAGGGCCTTCTCTGTGGCGGGCCCAGCCCTCTGGAACGACCTACCCCCCGATTTACGCACTACCTCGGACCTCCGCCTCTTCCGCCAGCGTCTTAAAACGTATTTATTCCAACAAGCCGGCCTAGCATAGCCCCCGTTTCTGACTTTTATTCAGATAAATTTTAATTCATAGGGTTTTATAAGGGTTTTTAGCAAGGGATATAATTTAATAGTTTTTAATAATATATTTTTGTATTTATGTATGGTTTTTTAATATTGCCTGTGCGCCGCCCTGGGTCCTTGTTAGGAGAAGAGTAGGGTATAAATTTGAAAAAATAAAATAAAATAAAATAATAATACTCTGGAGTTACTGAGCACATGCCGGAGCCTCCATTTTGAGACCAGTCTACTGCTGTAGAAGGTTGAAGCTGGATCAGGTTGACAAACAGCCAAAGAAATGTTTTTAGTAGAAAACTCTTTGGCCTGAATCTTGTGGCCTAAGATCATCCATGCTTAATGACTACACTTACTCAGACACCCCCCCCTCCCCAAATAGATATAAATATAAATACTGATTTGCTGATAATTCCAGTTTTTATAAAATAAGTTTTTAAAAACTATTTAAATTCTCAAATATTTACATTTCTGCAGAGCTTTCATTAGTCCTAAATTTTAAATAGGAGATTAAAATTTTGAATCCTCCTTTGTGATCTGAGCAGAGGGCTGTAAATTTGGTTCAAGATATGGTTCTTCCTTTTACTCTTTGGGACAAAAACATTTTGATGTTTCCTTCTTACTAAATCATAGGCATCTGGAGTGAATCATGGCATTTAGATTAATATTGGCATGATTAGCTCAAGGTTTACTAGGAAAGAAATAGTGACAAGAAATTAGAAAATGTATAAGATAAAAATGATTCCTGAATGAACAAAAGGGCCCTGAAAAAACTTACCACATGCTCCACATTATTTTTCTGAAAGAAAGAATAAGGAAGAAAATGATCAGAAATAATAAGATAGCAGGAAAATATCTCTAACTTTAAAATTATTGCTGTAGAAAAGCAAATTAGACAGACGTAAACTCATCTACTTGAATCTCTTTTATTGTAGATCTAATAAATAGGAAAGAAACACTAAGACTTACAATCATTTCAATGATGGTGTCAATTGTTCTAGGAATATCGCTTTGTGGTACAGTTGCTGTGAAATTACGACGATAGTCATGATCTGTAGCAATCACATTTAATCTGGATTCCTAGGATAAAATAAATCAAATCAAAACTATATTTTCACTCCAATGTCGTCTTGTAAATTTAGCAGTGAGCTTGGTCTAATTGCTGCAGACTGTTGGTACTCTAATCTTCCCATGAAGATCCAAATATAATTCCTCTCATCTGTGTTGATGTAGGTTTGATTATAGTTATCTATGTAATATGCCAGAAATGTCCTGACCTCCTCCTGCAGGGGAGGAGAGGCACTTGGGCAGTTAACTTTAGATCCTAACGTATGTGCACTCACACTGTAATACCTGAAAATATTTCTTTACACACACATACATGCCTTTGCATGTTTTCTGCAATTTTCTGTACCTACTGTCCCTTTCTGCCAAATGAAGCACATGTCAGTTGAAAGAAAGTTTTCTTAATGATTGCCCCATAGCTATCAACTATTTTTTTAGAAGATTTGCTACTCACTGAAATATCTGAGCAGTAAGAATTGCCAATGATTCTTTTTAAAGATTACACAAGGTTTTATTCATTTTAGCACAAGTACCTTATCTCACTTGGCATAATTAGGCATACGATATATTGCACCTTTAAAATCAGCAAACTTGACCCAGCTTAAATCAGAACCAATATAGTTTTAGGAAATGCTGCGTAAAGAGGACAGAATCACTGATTATTACAATCAAGGGTTAGAGCAAAGGGCCACAGTACGCAAAATCATAGGAACAAGCACATCTTCCAAGCAAGAGCTGTCTTTGGACTGATCTCTATTTATTTATTGACAGTATTGCTCAAATATCATTCGTTGACAGTAATTGCTCTAATATCATTCATGTGTACATTTCATACCAGATGGTCTGGAGATACAGCAACAGCAAACACTTTGATCCCCTGGTGCTTTGCTTCATTGGCTGCATCTTCCAATCCCCCACAGGGCTCTTTGTAACCATCTAAGGGATGTCCATCTGTCACCACAATAAGATACTTATTTTCCCTATGATAGGATCCGCTGAAAGAATTAAAACAAGCCAATGAAAAACAAACCATATTACATAAGTGTGCACTCTCATCACATCACAATCCTAAATGGTTCTGTGGGGTTTTATCTTCTCTGCTCTGTATTATGCTGCCCTGAGTTGAGAGACAAAGACAGACACAGAAACATAGTCAGCGAGATAGAGAAGGCAAAACTGGGGTAAACATATCATCATCATCAAACAACCATGATAATGATAATATCTGCTTATATATCACTAAAGTCTTAAGAAAAGGCTAAAAAGGCTTCTCCTTATAAATAAAAAAACTAGTACAGGTAGTTGAGGGATGGCAGCCATGACAGGTATCAATGGAGACAAAGAAAGGACTACCTGGGAAAGGCAAGGTTCAAATCCATGGATTCAAGTGGATCCTTAAAAGGGCTATAAGTTTGTTTGTCCTGGAGAATAAAACCTTCAGAAGTCATGTGATGCTCAGTACAGAGATGGAAGTCTCAATAAAACATTTTAAGTAATTTTGAAAGACACAGTAGAGTTCATATTTAAAAGTCTATCTGAATGCTATCTTAATCTGACTTTGCAGCATTAGGAAAGATATACTACTGTGTTTCCCCCAAAATAAGATCTGGTCTTATATTTTTTGGGTTCCAAAATAAGCACTAGGGCTTATTTTGGGGAAAACACGATTTCAGGGTGATCAGTATGGCTGGGAACCCCACCCCTTGACACGCGCATAAGAGGTGGTAAGTGCATGTGAACCACCAGTATCTGGCGGCAGCTGCAGCCCACTAGTCCCTGCATCTGCACACTCAGGTTGCGCACATTGTGCAGCACAGGTGAGTTATTCTCTATCCAAGCAGATGGAGGCAGAGGCGCAGAGGGGGAGGCAGGCGTTCGGAACACACCATGCAGGCTGCAGGAATGCCAAGAGTGGGTAGGCTGGAGCAGGTGGCCAGCAGCGGAAGGCTCGTCTTTGTGCAACGGCACTGGCAGATGGAGATGAGCTTTGCATGGCTGCCCACCTGCTCCAGCCCACCGACTTTGTTTTCCCATGGCTCATGGGGCACAACTGGATCACTTGCCTTTCCCCCATGCCTGCCTCCTTCTGCTGCCAGTACCACCCTGGCTGCCCGTCACTCAGGTCTACTGACTCTCCACTTTTCCGTGGCCCATGTAGTGCATCCAGATCATGGGTCTTCCCTCTCCACACCTCTGCCTCCACCTGCTGCTTGGACAGGTAATTACCTGTGCTGCACGGGTTGCACCCAGACATCATCAGCCTGTGCACACTCGCTGCCTATGC
Organism: Rhabdophis nuchalis; assembly: GCA_039707465.1. Lineage (NCBI taxonomy): Eukaryota > Metazoa > Chordata > Lepidosauria > Squamata > Natricidae > Rhabdophis > Rhabdophis nuchalis. The sequence continues at coordinate 222,461,386 of CM077643.1, read as the reverse complement.
TGGCCACGCCCACCCCCTTCACTAGGGCTTATTTTGGGGTAGGGCTTATATTAGGTGCACGCTTAAAAATCAGGCCAGGGTTTATTTTTGGGTTAGGGCTTATTTTCGGGAAAACATAGTAGTATTCAGTTGCAAAAGTACATGCAGTTACTTAGTATTGATAGTTCTTCATTCATTGTAATCTAAGTTACTACTGTTTTGTAGTACTATTACAGATATGTCTAGTTCCATAGTCATTTAATAAATGATAATCATTTCTTTCCAGTCTTAAAATTAATAGAGATATTTTAAGTTTTCTCCTCCAATTTTCCATGTAATAGAAAACACACACACATTCTTGTAACTATAACAGTTTTATTCACTCCTGATACTTCTACAACTTTCAGAAAATTATAACATTTTGTTAAATTATGCACACAAACAAAAATAGATTTATTTATTTATTTTATTTTATTAAATTTATACCCCGCCCTTCTCCTAAAAAAGGACACAGGGCGGCGCACAGGCATCATTAAAAGCATACAAAAATACAAAAATCCAAAATTGTTAAAAACTAATTAAATATTCCCTGTGCTAAAATTAATAAGACTCCAAAATTTAAAAATTATCCCTATAAAAGTCAGAAACGGGGGTTATGCTAGGCCAGCTTGTTGAAATAAATAGGTTTTAAGACGTTGGCGGAAAAGGCGGAGGTCCACGATGGTGCGTAGATCGGGGGGAAGGTCGTTCCAGAGGGCAGGGCCCGCCACAGAGAAGGCCCTTCCCCTGGGCACCGCCAACCGGCATTGCCCGGCCGACGGTACCCTGAGAAGGCCCTCTCTGTGGGAGCGGATCGGTCGAAGGGATGTATGGGGCAGGAGGCGGTCGCGAATATAGCTAGGCCCCGAGCCATGGAGCACTTTGAAGATGGTCGTCAGCACCTTGAAGCGCACCCAAAAGGCCACAGGTAGCCAGTGCAGCTCGCGCAGGAGAGGTGTTATGTGGGATTGCATTGCGGCACCCATAATTACCAGTGCGGCCGCATTCTGGACCAACAGCAACCTTCGAGTGCACCTCAAGGGGAGCCCCATGTAGAGAGCGTTGCAGTAGTCCAGCCGGGATGTCACCAATGCCTGAGTGACTGTGCGAAGGGCTCCCCGGTCCCCGTAAGGGGCGCAACTGGTGTATCAGGCGTACCTGATAGAACGCCCCCCTGGCCACGGCCGTCACATGGTCCTCCATGGTCAGCCGGGAATCCAGGAGGACACCCAAGTTGCGCACCCTCTCCACGGGGGCTAGTTGTACGCCCCCAATGGCCAGTGTTGGACTAATCTGGCTGTACCGGGGTGCTGGGAACCACAGCCACTCGGTCTTGGACGGGTTGAGCCTGAGTTTTGTTGCTACCCATCCAGCCCCGTACGACCTCCAGACACCGAGACAGCACCTCGACGGCATCGTTGGGGTGGTTTGGGGTGGATATGTACAGCTGAGTATCGTCAGCGTACAGATGGTATTCCACCCCAAAACCACGGATGATCTCGCCCAGCGGCTTCATATAGGTATTAAACAGAAGTGGCGAGAGGACCGACCCTTGCGGAACACATCCCCCACATGTGAGGGACCTCGGGGCCGACCTCTGCCCTCCTGCCAACACCCATTGCGACCAACCAGAGAGTTAGGATGAGAACCACCGCAAAACGGTGCCTCCCACCCCCAACCCCCCCAGTTGGTGCAATAAGATACCATGGCCGATGGTATCAAAAGCCGCTGAGAGGTCTAATAGGACTAGGATAGAGGAGCAACCTCTATCCCGAGCCCTCCAGAGATCATCCACCAATTCGACCAATGCCGTCTCGGTACTGTGACTGGGCCGGAAGTCGGACTGGCGCAGGTCTAGATAATCAACTTCCTCCAGGTGTCGAGGAAACTGTTGGGCCACCACACTCTCGACAACCTTCGCTAAAAAGGGAAGGTTGGAGACTGGACGATAGTTCTCTAATAATGCTGGGTCCAGGGATGGCTTCTTGAGGAGGGGCCTCACTACCGCCTCTTTCAAGACGGTAGGCAAGGACCCCTCACTCAAAGATGCGTTCACAATGCCCTGGAGCCAGCCTCGTGTCACCTCCCAGGATGCCAGTACAAGCCAGGAGGGACACTAAACATGTGGTAGCCCTAAGGTTCCTCAACCACCTGTCCATATCCTCAGTATCAACAAAGTCAAACTCCTCCCAAGATGTTGTCACAAGATCGGCATCGGACAGGTCGACTGGGCCACTTTCAGTGGAGGGCAACTCGTTCCGAATCTGAGTGATTTTGTCCTGCAGATAAGCTCCAAATTCCTCTGCTCGCCCTTGCAAAGGGGCTTCCCACGGCCTCTGGTGAAGGAGGGAGCGGGTCACCCTGAATAGGGTGGCAGGGCGGTTATCTGTGGACACGATAAGGGTGGCACAATACTCCCGTTTGGCCACTTTTATCGCCACTAAGTAAGCCCTAATATGGTCTCTCACTAGTGTTCGGTCTGCTTCGGATCGAGAGGATCTCCCCCTACTCTCTAGGCGTCTCTTGTGGCGTTTCATCTCCCGCAGCCCCTCGGTAAACCAGGGGGGCTGGGTGAGTCGACGCTGCGTGAGAGGCCGCAAGGGTGCAACTCGGTCCAAGGCCCGGTGGCCGCACTATACCATGCGGCCACTATGTCCTCAGTTGAGTCGCGGGGCAAGGACACAGGTATTGGCCCAAGCTCCCTCTGGAACCTGTCTGGGTCCATCAGGCGTTTCCGGTTCTGCCTCCCCGCGGTGGGGTGTGTGATGGTTGGAAAGTCGATCCGAAGGAGAGAGTGATCTGTCCATGACAAGGGTAAGATGACTAAATCCCCTGTTCCAAGATCACTTCTCCACTGCCCAGAGACAAAAATCAGATCCAGTGTGTCCTCCCTCGTGAGTGGGGCCCTGAACTAATTGGGTCAGGTCCATAGCCGTCATGGGAGCCATGAACTCCCGAGCCGCCTCGGATGTTTCGCCCGCCGATGGCAAGTTAAAGTCCCCCATGACCATCAGTCTGGGGGTCTCCACCGCCATCTCGGCGATCACCTCAAACAACTCGGGCAGGGCTGCTGTTACATAGTGGGGAGCCAGGTATACAAGCAACAAGCCCAACTGCCTCCTTAGGCCCCACTTCACATAGAGGGACTCCACACCGGTCGTCTGAGGGACAGTGGTCTCCCTCGGCTCAAGACCTTCCTTAACAATAACCGCCACCCCCCACCCCTACCCAGGGCCCGGGGCTGATGAAATGCACGGTAGCCCCGGTGGGCACAATTCCACAAGGGGCACCCCCCCCCCTCGGAGCCCAACCAGGTCTCCGTGATTCCCACCAGATGACTCTCCCTGAAATAAAAGGAAGTCAAATCACTAAGATAAATAATATTAGACCAAGGTCAAATATTTAATTTTTAAATAGATAAACACATACATGCAGAGATGAAAGGTTTGTGGAAATGTACAAAACATCTGCCCCTCCTGCATTTTTAAAACTCAGGCTGCACAGATTGTGCAGCACAGTATTGTATTAAATCTGTTTATTTCCCATCTTTCCCCCCTCCCACTCCGAAAGAGCCAATTTCAGCATAGGTTGTGCTTGCCCAGGCCTGACCACAATGATTTTTTTAGTGGACATTCTTTTAGGATCATCTAGGGTCAAATGATTTTGACATTTCCAAGGGATATGTACTTAATCTATTGTGTATAATAGTGAAGGGGATGGTACATTAAAACATGAAATCTGGCACTAATAAAAATTAAAGTTTTGTAAAACAAACACTATGTAAAGTATTCCAAGCTTTTCCCCATACAACAGAATAAGGAACTTTGGAGTCCAACCTAATCCTGCTCAAGCAGGAGACTCTTTTATCATTCTTGACAAATGGCTGTTTTGTACAATCCTTTTTTTAAAAAAACCTCCTGTGATGGAACACTCACGCACATTCAAATACTATGGTTTTTTTTTCCGTTTTGCAAGAATATACTGTATTTGGAATTCTATCTTAAGTCTCTTATTTACTATAGTTGCTGGGCCTCTAGGATACGAATGATGGTATCAATGCCTAAGGCCTCTGTCTTCTAAAGGTGTGCGGACTTCCACACACATTTTTCCTTCTCTCTATTGGTGCAATGAGAAATTATGGTTCCGACTTACCCAATGAGTAGTTCTTCAAGCCCTGCCTTAATGGCACAGTCAGTATAGGTGCCTTTCCCAATAGACTCTACTGAGGACACACGGTTCTTCAAGTCCGCTTGCCCACTGGGCATCCGTGTAAGTTTTTTGATCAGTTCCACCTCATCACTGTAATGTAAGGCACCTGCATTCCACACTAGATTTCGGTCACATCGATAGTATCTGTAAAAAAAAAAAAGAGAGGCAGGGGATGAGTGGGAAGAATGTATCCCTTTTTTCCTAGACATGTTTTTTACCTCAGTAATAGTAAAGTATTATTTGTTTTAGCAGATTCCTGGTAAACAGAAATCTGACAAAAATGAGAAAGTGGTATATATTAGGACAGAGGATATGGATGAATAATATGGATGTAAAATTATAGAACTAGACCAGTTCATTCCACAGGCACCCTCTTCTCAAACTTTTCTTAGTTTGTGAGGATCCTTACAATGAGGCAGAAATTCAGGAACATGCATCCCATCTTCAGCATGAGCAATGAGAAAAACAGATAATAGCCTATTTTATTTCTACCACTGCGAGGCAAGTCACTCAACTATTCCATACATGATTCTGTCCCACTGCAGCTAAGCCCATACAGGAAGCATCTGCTGACATTGGTCAGGACTATAGTATAATACAAGCCCCATCAAATGCTAGCAGCATCTAATCATTATGCCTGGTGTCCTTTAGTGGCATTTAGATTGCTATTTTGTGACCTCTGCTTCCTGAGCGGGAAAAATAAGACTTTGCTTGATGTTTGTAGTCTTAGCTTTTGCAACAGAGAACCAATCTGATGTAGTAGAGTGATTGATTTGCTTGACTCTATTCAGAAGTTTTCTACACACCAGTAGAAAGGATAATACATCTTTTTCATTTGAAAATGGTCCCCTAAAATGTTTTGTCTCTTCTCTTGTCAAAGCTTTAGGTCTCTTCCACACCACCAGAGAAGCAGATAGTTATCTGATGGGTATCTACCACCACCGTTGCCTCTGGTTGCTCCATCTGGCTGCTCCCCAGAACTGGTCTACCTCTTTTAGTTGTTTATCTCTTTTCTTTCCTTCCCTGACACTCAAAAAGTAAACATGAAAACACAGGAGCAATGATACACTGCATTTATTCAGCTCAACAAAGCATCCAAAGTGTCCATAAATTTTTGGAACGTCCAAATACAGTTTGGAAGGAGACTACTTCTCATGATGCAGTATTTTTTCCCCCATTATTTCATTTCATTGGGTTTCTTGCATTCCAAATTCTATGTGGGCCACCCAGATAGTGAAAAAATAAGTAATAAGCTAGTTAGGATTGTGGGGGTCAGGATCTGGCCAAATCCAAAACAGGGTTCTGTTTTCAAATATACTAATATACAAAATTGGATTTTCTACTACAACTGCCATTTAAAAATTAGTTCTATTGCTGCCTCCTGACTTTAAAATTCAGTTCCCTTGAACGTTTTTTAGCACAACTTCCAATTCAGAAAAGAACCTCATCAGTAAAATGATTGTCCCAGGAATATATGAAAAAAGATATTTCCTTGGGTGTGTGTTTTTATGAATCTGTGGAAACAGCAAACTGTAAAATAAATGTAAACTAATGATTAGGGAACTTTTTGAAGAAACATTTTTAGAAGGAACACTATCACCATTATTTGCTAATTGGAGTGTAAAAATGAATGCAAAAGTACTTATTTTAATTCTTAGAAAAATGTCAGTTCCTTTTACAATTATCCAATAATATTAACATCCATCCAAAAGCTTCTCTATACAATAATACAATAGCAGAGTTGGAAGGGACCTTGGAGGTCTTCTCTGTAGTCCTGTGCAGGCTTCAGCAGTCTGACTGCCCGGACATTGTAGGCCCATTTTGATTTTCAAGATGGCCTCTCTAGAAATCACTATTTCTTCTTCCTGTTCATGTCTACATGTGTTGGAGGTGTGAGACAGGAGAGAGAGAAAGGGCAGGGTGGCCAAGAGAAAGACCTTTCCAAAGCAGTATAATGCTTTTTTTTTACAATAACTTCCACATTCAAGAAACTTGAGTATATATAGTACCTGTCATTTAATTTATCAATGAATTGATTAGTGAATGCTTTGATCTTGTCAACGTTGGCTCTACCAAAAGGTTTTTCCCTTAAGGAAACGCTCTCAGAGGTATCCAGGACAAAAAACAAATCCACCGGGCAATCTGTTAAAATTCAGAAATGGTCAATTTAGAAATAAAATGTTAACATGTTTACATTAAAAGATTCATCAGAAAGTTTTTAATGCATCAGGTTATATGGAAGGAAGCTGTAGTCACAAAACACTCTGCAGATGTATTCAAAATTAAGATCTCCTTTTTTCCCTGTGGCTTATTCACCAATGCAATCTCAGTAACAAATTATATAGGCTTGTTTTTGCTCTGAGGTCACTTGGTGGCCTAGACAAACCAGGGTCTCTTAGACTCACTCCACTCTTAGAAAACTGGTAGGAAAATAACCACTACATAATCTAGGAATCAGTTTGCAAGATAATGCATCTAGGTATGCAGGCAATAATACAAGGAGTTTTGGAAATACAGGGAAAGGAAAGGAAACCCATTTGAAGCAATTTATATAATATAAGAGAATATAATTTCACCTTCAAGCATCAAACATAATTGACAGACCCACTAGAATTATGGGGATGTTAATATGGGTAGATATATTAATATGCCCTCTCAGCATGGCAAAATCCTAGACATTTAAGATTATGTTTGCATACATGGGTGGCCTATTACAATCTGGTCACAAAATTCACAACCTTCAAAATCAGCAGGTAAAAATCAAATATTGTATACTGGAAAAGTTGATTTCTGAAATGAAAATTTGCAATACTTACTCAAATATGATAAGTTATACATTGACTATATTAAATGTACTTTTTAAATATACTTTAAAAAATATATTTACAGAAAAATGTTCTTAATTATTTCTTCTTTACTCCTTTGACTTTATATTTGGGACATTTTAATTTCCAACAAGAATGGAAATATTTTCTTTCCTTCCTCTTTTTACTTTACTATCCATACTTCAAAACCTATCACTTTTCTGCATTGTTTTTCAAGGCACTTTCAAAGAGATGCTTTTTTGTTCTATAAAATAATGCTGGGTTTTTTGCTTATCAGTTCTGCCTATTTCTTCAACATAAAGTATCATTAAAATTACCTTGCACGACTGTTCAGTTGATCACTGAAATACCAAGGCATGCATATTGCACATATTTTGGAATGCCTATCAAACACATTTTCTTTACATATAGCTTGCATTTCTATTGCAGTGGGACACAGAAAGTTCTTTCCTTTTCTCCAAACACTGCACCACGGATATTCTTTACTTATATTGGTGGGATGCATATTGCTGCTCTCCACCTAATTTTCTGTTTGTCAAATTCATATGTAAGTAAAAGTTTAAACAAAATGTCACGATCCAAAATCTGTACTGAAAGAGTAGGGCAAAGGTGGAGCTGGGTTACGATTAACAGCTTCATCCTTTCAGTCCATTAAAGCAGGCACATCTGGAGAAACCACAAACATGGAAACACATTCTTACCTTGGAAAGCTATTACTCTGTTGGATATTTCTGATCCCTGAGCGAGAACCCTCGTTATTAAAAAACAGTCCTGAAATAGGAAAATAAAAAAGATGCACGCTAACTTCATCTTGCAAGGAGCGGAGTTAGCATAGGGTGAGATCTGAAAATGCAAAAAAAGCGCAAACGAGAGAAAGTTCAAACCCAGTTTCTTTTGGTTGGTAATTTTTGTGAAGTTTCTATCCCGTCCCTGAGTTTCGAAAAGTGTAGGAAGGAAAGGAAAGAGGTGGAGGCGGCGGCGGCAGCGGCAGCGGCCGTGGACGTCGAACGAGCCAGAGCAATCCTTCCAGAGGGGAGGGAACAGGCGGCCTCTGCTGCAGCTGAACTCTCAGCACCAGCTGGTGAGTCATGAAACACCCCAGTCTCCTTGAAAATGGCTCTTTTTAATGCAGTTATTCTTCTACCTTCCTCAAGTAGAGAGGCATGTTTCTATAGGCTCTGAATTTGCATTGAAGCATCTCTCTTTCATTGCAAAATTATTTCTTATCTGCCTTTCTCTATTAGCAGGGAGACACAAGACTTGATGCCCACACTTTTAGCTGGCTTTTAGATCGCAACCCACTCTAGGAATGTGAACTCTGTAATGATGTGTTTTTCAACATGTAGGATGTAATGTAAGGGTATTGTTGTATCGAAACAATGTGGAAGATGAAAAACTCGGAACAATTGCAAACCTGTGTAATAACAAACTTATTAAATTTGAATAGCGGCTATTCAGGAACAAACAGGTCTCCCTCTATTTACAGAGTAGCTGTACAACATTTTGTAATGACTTAAAGACCAGTATTTGATAGATGTTTACTGATTTCATATGTTGCACTTCCATAGTTTGTTATATAAGCCATAGTGGTTGAATTCATAGAACATATTAAGAGAGTATCAAGATTTACAAACTACAGTGGCTGGATTCAGATGCCAAAATCAAATTGACCACTCTGTAGTTTCATTTTGCACATGCATTTACTCTTTTGCTTGTTTTAAAGAAGATAAGATAAAGAAAATAGTAATAATGGGGAAATTCCCTTTTTTCCTGCCATCTACTGTGCCTCCAGAGGTTTGCAAGCCAGATGTGGTAGGCCTAAATTAGTAGCAAAATTCATATATAGCTTTATTTTGATTTTCTTGTAGTTGATAGGTGATACAAACTCTGAGTTTCTATGCATCAGGATCAAATGGCAGTAGAATGGAGAGACTGGAAGGTGACGAAGTTATCTTAGAAAAATTCCACCTGCATTTAAATGTTCATGGGTTGTGGTTGTCCTAACCTAGCTATTAATTCTTTGGTCACAGTTGTATGCCCATGTGAGCACTGACTGGGGAATTCTGATACTTAAGTCCATACATCTTAAAGTTGTTGAGGTTGAGAAACAATGTCTTAGAACAGGGGTGTCAAACTTGTGGCCTGCGATGGCCACCCCCACTCCCATTTTAGAAAAGGGACAACAGAATTTCAACAGAGTTGGAAGGAACTTTGGATGTCTTCTAGTCTAACCCCTTGCTCAAGCAGGAGACACTACACCAGTGATGGTTAACCTTTTCAGCACCAAGTGCTGAAACTGGAGTACACATGTGTGTGTGAGTGTGTGCCGGAGGACCAGAACCTGGAAAAGAGCAGATGGCCAATGTGCATGTGCCGGCCAGCTGCTCTTCCGGGTTCCATCATGCACATGCGCGCCAGACAGCTAGTCCAACGTTCATATGCACCGGACAGCTGCTCTCTTCCAGGTTTCAGCACGCACATGCACATCAGCCAGCTGGTCTTTGCGTGAAGTCCAGCTGGCCAGCACACAGGGCACGCTGGAACCCGGAAGAGCAGCTGGCGATGGTACGTGTGCCCACAGAGAGGGCTCTGCACGCCACCTCTGGCATGCGTGCCATAGGTTTGCCATCACGGCCCTACACCATTTCAGACAAATAGCTGTCCAGTCTCTTTTTAAAATCCTCCAGTGATGAAGCACTCATAACTTTTAAAGACCAGCTGTTCCACTGGTTTATTGTTCTCACTGTCAGAAAATTTCTCCTTAGTTCTAGGTTGTTTTTCTCCTTGGTTAGTTTTCAAATATTGTTTCTTGCCTTGCCTTCAGGTGCTTTGGAAAATAGGTTGACCCCCTCTTCTTTTTGGCAGGCCCTCAAACATTGGAACACTGCTATCATGTCACCCCTAGTCTTTCTTTTTACTAGACTAGACATACCCAATTCCTGCAATTGTTCTTAATATGTTTTAGCCTCCAGCCTCCTTATCATCTTTTCACTTTTCAAGTCCTTGACTTACAACTTGTACATTGTAGTCATGTCGAGGGTCACCTGTATTGCTTCAAACTATCCAAAATTATCATGGAGCCATAGAATGTAAGCATTGGAAAAAGCCCTGGGAAAATTATTTCTTTATTTGAATTTATTAGAAGCTGAATTCTAATGGACTCATCTGGTCCAACCCTTGGATAATAGATGGCTATCTAGTTTCTGCTTAAATAGAAGGATAGTTCACCTCTACTTCCCCCCTCCCCCCCAATCTGTTTGTTGAGAATACATACTATTTTAGATATCAAAACCTGCTTCCCTGCAATTTAGACCCCTGTGTCTGAAAGAACAAACTATGATGTCTCTCTGCAGTCTGCTCTTCTCCAGGCTAATCATGGTCAAAGCTTCCAGCTGCACCTCTCACTAACCTTCCAGATTCCTTACCATCTTGCATGCTGTCTCCTAGATATATTCCAGTCTGATAGCATCCTTTCCAAAATGCACTGAACACAATATTTTAAGTGTGATAACTATGCAGAATAGAAAGGGGCTGTGACTTGACTTAGCATTATAATTCTACTGATGCAATCCAGGATTGTGTAGGTAGTCCTTGATTTACAACCCTAATTTAACAGATAATTTCTGTTGCTAAGCAAGGTAGATGTTAAATGACTTTTGCTACATTTTATGACCTTTCTTGCCACAGTTAAGTGTATCACTGTAGTTGTTAAATACAGTTGTTAAGTGAATCTGGCTTCTCCATTGACTGGTTGTTGGAAGGTCACAAAAGGTAACCGCATTACTCTGGGACACTGTAACCATCATAAATACATGCCAGTTGTCAAGCATCCAAATTTGATCAAGTGGCCATGGGGATGCTGCAATGGTCAGAAGTATGAAAATGGTAATTGGTCATTTTTTTCAGTGTCATTGTAACTTCAAATGGTTACTAAATGAATGGTTATGTCAAGGGCTACCTAGCTGAATATACTGTCAGATGATATCCAGCCTGTGGTTTGGGGAAAATCTAAGATGATTGCTTATCCCATGTCAACTCTGTTTTAATAAAAAGGAATTGAATTTGGACATGAGCGACTCTTGTTACCTATTGCATACATTGGTAGACTGAGGTAGGGCAATAGGGAAGTCCAATGCATATATGGTAAGCCATGCTTGCTTGTAACCATAACTGATTACACATGGTATTGCATTCTGGTATATACAGTGCCTTCAGAAAGTATTCAGACCTCCTTCATTTTTGTCCATTTTGTTATGCTGCGGCCTGATTCTATTGTGGTTGAAATTCATTTTTTTCTCATTAATTCAGTACTCCATAATGACAAAGTTCCAGAAAGACAACCATCACTGCAGCTATCCACTGATCTCCACTGATCAAACTCCAAGTGAAAGCTTACTTGAAGTTTGCAAAAAAGCACCTTAAGGACTCTGAGATTGTGAGGAACAAACTCTTAAGAGGGCTTTCATGTGTTTTGCACTGAGGAAAGGCTTCCATCTAGCTACTCTTCCATAAAGCCCAGATTGATGGATGGCTGCAGTGATGGTAGTCCTTCTGGAACTTTGTCCCACAGGATCTTTGGAACTCCATCAGAGTGACCATCAGGTTCTTGGTCACTTTTCTTTCTAAGGCCCTTCACCACCAATTGTTCAGTTTGACCGAGCGTCCTCCTCTTGGAAGAGTCCTGGTTGTGCCAAACGTCTTCCATTTCAGAATTATGGAGGCTACTTTGCTCTTAAGAACCTTTAGTGCAGCAGAAATTTTATTGTAGCCTTTCCCAGATCTGTGCCTTGCAATAATCCTGTCTCTGAGTTCTACAGGCAGTTTCTTTGACCTCATGGCTTTTGTTTTGCTATAGTATGCACTGTTAGCTGTGATGCCTTCTTTAGAGTGGTATGTGCCTTTTCAAATCATGCCCAATCAATTTACCACAGGTTGACTTCATTCCAGGTGTAGAAACATGTCAGCAAAGATCAAGAGAAATGGGAGGCACTAGAGCTAAATTTCACATGTTGTTGCAAAGGGTGTGAATACTTTCTGAATGTACTGTATATTACATCCCACAACTTATGGGTTTATATAATAGGTCAGGGATGGCGAACCTTTTTTCAATCAGGTGCCAAAAGCGCACATGCGTGGTCATGCGCATATGCATGCCCACACCTGTAATTAAATGCCCCCCATATTGTGCCCACCTGTGCATGCGTGTGCAATCCACCGCTACCCCCCATGCCTGCATGCATGGCTTTCTTGGAGCCTGGGGAGGGTGAAAATGGCCTCCCCTGTCCCCCTGGAGCCCTCTGGAGGCCAGAAACGGCTTGTTTTCCAACTTTTGGTGGGCCTAGTAGGTCTGTTTTTCACCCTCCCCAGGCTCCAGAATCTTTCCTGGAGCCCAGGAGGGTGAAAATGGCCTCCCATGCCCCCTCTGGAGGACCTCTGGAGGCCAGAAACAGCCCATTTTCTGACTTCTGTTGTGCCCAGTAGGTCCGTTTTTTGCCCTTGAAACCTTGGGAGGGCAAAAAATGGCCCAATGGTCCATTGGAAGTTTGTTTCCGAACTTTCATTGGGCCGGCTTTTGCCATCCACAGGCTTCAGGAGAGGCTCCTGAAGCCTGGGGAGGATGAAAACGGCCCAAGGGGGCTACCGGAAGTTTGTTTCCGAAATTTGGTTAACACCAAAGCAATCTACAATTTATCTCTGAACCAAGCAGACATATTGTTTAGCAGAATAAAATTGGGTAAATCATGATACATTAGAAAAATTGCATCAGTGTAGATGTGGGAAAGTTGTTTGCAAACTATATCAGTGTGAAATGCATTTAAATAAAGCATACAAGTGTCAAAATACATATATAATCAATTAATAGGGGAAGAAGAGTCCTATAAATCAATGCATTTAGCAGAGATGTATAGGGTGCCCAAAATCTCCTGGGCAACAATAAGTTTTTGTAAGATAAACTTTTTTCCCTGGAAAATCTGCAGAATGAAATAACTTCAGCTTAATCAGTATTGATTTGTCAATAATTTGCAAAGATATAAAGCTATAGAAACAATTTAATCAAAGAAGGAGCAGGAGTCTTAAACTGTACCAAATTCAACATTAAAATTTAATCCATACTTATTAAAGGAATCCATTTTCCATGTTAGATTTACCTGCTGGTTTCATACTGTATAGAGCAGGGGTCTCCAACCTTTGCAACTTTAAGTCTGAAGGACTTCAGCTCCCAGACTTCTCCAGCCAGCTTTGCTGGCTGGAGAAGTCTGGGAGCTGAAGTCCTTCAGACTTAAAGTTGCAAAGGTTGGAGACCCCTGGTATAGAGTATGCTGTATTTAAACAAATACATACTAAAATGAAATTGGAGAAAATTTCCATAATAGAATTTGAATAATTAAAATTCTATATTAAATAGTATGTATGCACCACCAAGTCTTTAACCGATATATCCAGAGATGGGATTCAAACATTTTTACTACCAGTTCTGTGGGTGTGGCTTGGTGGGAATGGCTTGGTGGGTGTGTCAGGGGAAGGATACTGTAAAATCTCCATTCCCTCCCCACTGCAGGGAGAAGGATACTGTAAAATCCCAATTTCCTCCTCATCAGATGGGACTCAGGAGCCGGGGCCAGTCCGAACTACTCAAAATTTCCACTACCAGTTCTCTAGAACTGGTCAGAACCTGCTGAATACCACCTCTGGATATATCGTAAAGATATTGGGAAAATTAAATGGTAAAACTCAAGACAGAAATATTGTCATTATAACTGAGATTTGCTTCATTTGCCTCTTTGTAAAAGTGTCCCACAAAAGTTAAAAAAAAACACCAAGACTTAGCTTACGTAACTTCAGTAGGAAGCTAGATCCAGATTTGGCCCTTCTCATAAAAGATGCATGAAACTCAAGGATGTATGTTAGTTCTCCCTAGAACATAGTATTTACAGAACACTCATTCAAGGCCAATGTAATTTATTGTACTTTCTTTCTTTATATCCGTTATTATTGCTTCAATTTATCTCCATATGTTTTTCCTGAGGGTATTCGGCCAAGTTCTCCAACAGCCAAAGAAGCACTCTTCTTCCATTAGGGGGAGCACTGAATCCAAGAAATACAACTTTTTTCTTATACTGTGCAAAAATCTTTGGAAAAGTACACTATACTGTATAGCACCGGATTAAATGGCAAGGAACCTTGTTGAATTTGAGTTTCATCCCTCTGATTCTCTCCTGCCTTCAACCCTTATTCTCATAGTTATCTAGATAATTACAGCAGAAAAAGAAAAGAAGTTATAATTCTGTTACTCAAACTCTGGATGAAGCCAACTTACATTTATTGTTTTACAACAGCTCCTTAGGTTCATTGGAGCATGAACTTTAAAGCATGAAAAATAACATTTAAACAGCAGGAGAGGCTTAACATTTTAGGCTTTTCCACTTTGTTAAAAAACAACAACTATAAGCCAGTTTGTTTTAAGCAGTATGTCCTAGTGATAATGGCATGATTTTTGCTGGGGTTTTTTTCACCATATTTGGGAGGTTTCCCCCCCCCCCCCTTTACATCTGGTAGACATCAAGGACACATGTTTTTTTCCTGAAGGAATCACAGCTGGGCTCGATCCCAGCTTCCTTCAGAAGGGAAGAGTTTTCTCAGAAAGAGCCACATCCCCACTCTTGGCTACAGATCTTGGTTCTGCAGCCGGTTGCTTAAGCACACTCAGCTGCTTCAGGACAATGTTCCCCACAACTTTAACAACATTTGAAAAATGAGTCACTTCAAATACCATTTAGCTACAGAGTTCTCTATATTTTCCACAGAACATATGATTCCTTTAGAACACAAATCCTCTCTTTAGAACTTTGATCCAAAATCTTTATGCTCAAAAAGTATCTGATGAACCAGCCCAGTCATCCCCTTGTTTGAAGAAGAGTCTTGATTTTTATTCTGCAATGGCAATAATTAAAGTATTTTCATATTACAAAATATCTTAGAATAAGAAATTATAGTGAATCTCAGCAAAATGAGTGTTATGTGTAAAAGAAAAGATAAACCAGGAAAGAAAATTTATCTGAATGATAGTTTTCTTAATTATCCTTAAGGGGACAAAAATATCAGAATACAGCCAAACCTATATACAAACCCCTAATTTTATTTAAAATGATATGGCTGCTTAGTTTGGAGAAAGAGATATTGCAGCTGTAAACAGGCGTCAGGGAGTGGAGGTTCCCACCATTAACACTTTAGGATGCCTCTGAAGTTGGTGTATAAATTACCTCTAGAACATTTCAGAATAGATGTCAGCAGCATAATCAATTCTAAGAACAGTAAAAAAAAAGACCTTACTGGATCAAACTAGAAGGCCCATCTAGTCCAACACCCTGAGCCCATATTGGCTGTCCAGTTGCCAAATGAAGGACCAGAAGCAGGACTTGAATACAATTGTTCTTGCTCATTTGTGTTTTCCCCCCAGCTATGACTACAAGGAGTCCTACACTTTGTTCTTTTATTACAGGTAATATATAGGCTAGACGGCCATTTTGGTGAAGGGGGGGGAGTTCAGGAGGCCAAAAATGCTGTATTCGATGTATAAGACCTACACAGATTTTCAGACTCTTTTTAGAGGAAAAAAGGTGTGTCTTATACTCAAAAAAATATGGTTTCTATGAGTGAAAATGTGATTAAATATGTAAATACAGCTTAAAACTGAACATGTACAGGACTTTTTCACACAGCTGTGTATACATACATACTGTACATATACACACATACAAACACACACACACGTATTTATAAAAATATTAAGATATATGAAAGAATAAGACGGAGGTTTTAGGAATTTAAGGGTGGTAGTAAGGGTATGTGTAAACAATATGAAATAATAATAGGAACAAAATGTAATAATTATGAGTAACAATATAATGCTTATTTGTATTGAAATGTATGATACCCAGGTATCACACCATTCACACATTGATATGTATAAATATTATAAAATAAAAAACTTGTTTGAACTTGTCTGTCCTGGACTTAAGACTATTAATCACTCCTAAAATGTGTATTTCTCCCTCTCTTCCTCTCTATCCCTCTACCTACCTACCTACTGTATTTCTCCCTCCCTCCCTCTCTCTCCCTCTCCCCCTCTACCTACCTACTGTATTTCTCTCTCTCTCTCTCTCTCTCTCTCTCTCTCTCTCTCTCTCTCTCTCTCTTCCCCTCTCTATCTACCTACTTATCTACTCTCTCTCCCCCTACTTATCTACCGTATTTGTCTCTCTCTATCCCTCTATCCACCTACCTACCTATTTTTCGGAATAAAACACACACCGGAGTATAAGACTCACCCAGGTTTTGAAGAGGCAATTTTTTTAAAAAAGTAGGTAGGTAGATAGAGGGATAGAGAGGGAGAGAAAGAGAGAGCAATACAGTAGGTGGGTAGGGAGAGAGAGAGAGAGTAGTTAGGTAGGGAGATGGAGAGAGAGAGAGAGAGAGAGAGAGAGTAGGTAGGTAGGTAGGTAGGTAGGTAGGTAGGTAGAGGGATAAAGAGAGGAAAATAGAGAGAGAGAGAAATACAATAGGTAGGGAGGGTGAGAGAGTGTGTAGATAGTAGGTAGGTAGAGGGATAGAGAGAGAGAAATAGAGAGAGAGAAATACAGTAGATAGACGGGGAGAGAGAGAAGGTAGGTAGGTATAGAGGTAGATAGAGGGGGGAAAGAGAGAAATACAGTAGGTAGGTAGGTAGGTAGATGTTTTCAGTTGTATTTATCCATGTGCTGGAGAAGGAAATCGCTGTAGCACCTAAAACTTTGTTTTTGCTGGCACAGCACTTGACCAATGTAATTCTCATCAATCCCTCTAACTCAGGGGTTCCCAAACTTGGCAACTTTAAGACTTGTGGACTTCAATTCTCAGAATTCTCCAGCCAGCTATGTCCACAAGCTATGCTGGCTGGAGAATTCTAGGAGTTGAAGTCCACAAGTCTTAAAGTTGCCAAATAACTAAACAGCCTTCCGAAAGGAAAAAACAAGGGGAGGTTGCACTCTGCAAACCTCCCCCAAACGGCCCATTTTTTGTGAAAATGGGCCCATGTTTTTCAAATAAAAGGCATGAATAGCCGGGGGGGGGGGGGCTTGCAGAGTGCTCCTGGGGTGTGTGTGCCAAAAATGAGCAAAAAATGGGCCGTTTTTCACAAAAACGGGCCATTTTTATGTCAAAAAAATTGCATGCATAGCCTTATGGAGGCTTATAGAGTGCTGCTGGGGACGGGGGGGGGGCATAAATGACCCGTTTCAGGCTCATTTCTGCCCTCCCCATCCCCCAGGAGCTCTCTGGAAGCCTCTATAAGGTTATGCACAGCTATTTTGGTGAAGGGAGTAGAGTTTCGGGAGGCAAAAATGCTGTATTCGATGTATAAGACGCACACAGATTTTCAGCCACTTTTTAGACGAAAAAAGGTGCATCTTATACTCCGAAAAATGCAGTACCTACTCTCTTTCCCCATACCTATCTTCTGTATTTCTCTCTCTATCCCTCTACCTACCTACCTACCTACCTACCGACCTACCTACCTACCTACCTACCTATTCTCTCTCCCTGCCTACCTACTGTATTTCTCTCTCTCTCCCTCTCTCCCTCTATCTACCTACCTACTTAAAAAAAAAATTCACCTCTTCAAAACCTGGTGCATCTTATACTTCAGTGCGTCCTATACTCCAAAAAATATGATAGTATTTTGATGAAAATTTCTGTAGTCGGATTGAGATGCATATTTTTTTTAATATAACCAAAGTCTTTTTAAGGTTTTGAGTGAGTTTATGTACTAAAAAAAACCAAGATTAATTACAAAATAAGCAAGAAGCATCTGAAGACCAAGCAGGAGCTGATTGAATCCATTATTGCATTATTGAAGATCATATGCAAATGCTTATACAGTCTATGGCGAAGCGATGCCGCCTGGTGATAAGCAAGAAGGGCTGGCCAATTTCATATTAGTAACCATGTTTGGTTATCTAAACTGTTCTTTTCAGGGCCACAAACAATAAAAATGTTAACTAAACTCTAGCATCAGCCTTAGTAATTGTAACACTTATGCCACTGGGTATGCATCATTTAATCTATTTTCATAGTCATTGTAAGCATGCATTGTAAGCATGCAAGAAAATTCACAATCCCCATCCAAACAGCACCAAATTGCAAAAAGCTTATGCTTTTCACTTAAAAACCACCAGTATTTATTTAAATATAACAATATTTGCATAGCAGTTAGTATAAAATATCATAAAATCAATGGCATATCCAAAAAATGTTGTAAACCATAAACTGTAAAGTGTGCAGTACTTTTTCACACAGCTGTATATTCACACACACACACACTATAATTCCCCTCTTATTTCTATCTCTATTTTACCCTATTCCTCCATGACGCTTTAATATTCAAAGACGTTTCTTTTCTATCTCCCATCGTCAGCTGTTTTATTTTTTATTATTCATATTCCCCTTATTTGTCTCTTCACATCTATTTATGTTAAAGTTTCATCCTTCTTTCATTATTCAATGTCTCAATGTACACATCTAATACCAATCACAATCATTTGAGCATTTAAAATACATCTCTTCATATTATTTCCAGTCCTCTAATTTGTGTAGTTCTACTATTAATACATATGTTTACATTAAAATATACTTTATTTTCTAATCGTTCATTGTTTGATTTTATCATTTCACTGCTAATCATATTTTATACATATTTTATAATACAATCATTCAAGCTCTCATTTTCCAATTGATACTTAATTCTTATTCATAATTTTTTCATAATCCCCTTATTTCACTCTTCATATCTATTTATATTAAAATAGGTATCCTAATGTTTATTGCACTGCATACAAAATAATTATCCAATCTATATAATTATAATATTAATGCACATTATTAAGATATAATCCTGGAAAATCTTTATTTTTTCTCTCTATCTATTATCTTTTGTCCACATCCAAGCTTTTAATCTTATCTTTTTTTTTGGCTTGTCTCCCAAATTCTTCTCTTAAGTCTTTTACTCCATCTACCCTACTTCTAAGTCTATAGTCTGATTCCATGATCTAATTTTTTCTCCCCTCTCTCCCCTTTCCCACTGTCTATTTTTAAAGCTATCTGCTCTTTCTCCCCAGATATCTTCCTGTTCCTCCCATTTCTTTTTTAAAACTTTTAAAGTATTTTCCCGTGCTTTAATTCTTTAATCATTATTAATTTATGGTAATAACTGCTTCTTGTTGTCTTCTTTTTGCTGGTTTCTCAGTTCTACTTTTCCTTCTGTTCCTTCTGATGGCTCCATTCTTCCTCATTCTCCTGGTCTTTGCTCATTGTCCCTTGTGTAATAATTTCCAGTCTTTGGTCTAGGCCAGGGATGTCCAAACTTGGGAACTTTAAGACTTGTGGACTTCAACTCCCAGAATTCCCCAGCCAGCATAGCTGGCTGGGGAATTCTGGGAGTTGAAGTCCACAAGTCTTAAAGTTCCCAAGTTTGGACATCCCTGGTCTAGGCGATCAAATATTTCCACCATCTCCTTATGGTGTTCCTGTATAAGGTCCTTAATTCTATGAAACGTTAGCTCCATTTTGTTTAGTTCTCCACTCACTTTAGCCTTGCATTGCATCTTTATTTAATAAGTCTTCTTTTTAGCCAATTGTCCAGGAATCATTGATTCAAAAACAGAACTCTTCCAAATCAAAAAATTTAATGTCTCATCAAAGATCAGTCAAATCAGTTTAAATACATTAGGGGATTATCCACCTCTCCTCAAGTCACTTTTGAATATTCGATAATATTCTACACAAAAGTTCTTATTTGATGTTCCAAAATCTCCAGTGGTCATAAAGTAGATACATATAATTCAATAATTATTTTCAGTCCTTTAAATGTTTATTCTCAAGTTGCATAGTTCCCCTTTCATCAGCAGATGGTACTCTCTGCTTCAGCCATTCTGCTTTGTTTTTGACAAGTCTAATTTAATTATCTTACTTATTTTGAATTGTAAATCCAGTGAATAAACTATATTAATAAAAAGTGTTTGGGATCATAATTCCAGCATTTTAATATGTCTTCTTAAATCACATATTTTTGCTTTGAGAGTTCAATTTTCTATTTATTTTTTTAACTAATTTTCTATTCTAAAATTCAGTATTTTTGTTCAAAATGCTTGTATGTTGCTATGACAAATCGTTCTAAAATATATTCCCCTTGGATTTTTTGGGGTCAAGTTTCAGCAAAAAGTATTCTCTCATCCAATTCACACACCATTCACCGTCTTCCCGTTCCTGCACTGTCTTAGGTGTTCAATCTGTTCCCAGCTTCACAGCAGCCATTTTTGCTGCCACTGCTCCTCGTCTTCAGATGAGGGGGCTTTCTGAGTCAGGGAGATGAGATGCAGCTCTCTTCAACCTGCACATTGGTCCCCCTTTACTTCACCATCCCTCCAAGGGTGGCTATGGCTCCAATTGGAGCCCTCCGATGGGGAGAGCTCAGAACAGAGCCGCAGAGCTTTCCGTCCTTGCTTGCAAAGGCATTAGAAGTACAGCCAGAAGTCCCCAGGACAGAATTAGATGTACTTAAGATAAATGTAAAACATTTCACTTAGAAGAAAACAATATTTGTACAAGTGTACAATATTGTACAGCTTAGAAGAAATGCATATGCAAAGTATAATGGAGTGGGGCAGGAGTTAAATGTGATTTAGGAGTAGAAAATGAAGCTGCATTTAAGAGTACATTTGCTAAGTCAAGTAGTGGATTTTTCTCTATTCTGCATGGCTGGACTCCAACTCTGGCCCTGTTAAGGTGATTCCTTCATATACGGTGCTGAATACACAAGGAGTTGTCAAAGCCCATGTTTCTCAGGATTATACCCATGGGATAAACAAAATCCCCAGAAAGGTCTTGGTGACCAAATGAAGCTGCTGCTGCTGCTGCTGCTCCTCCTCCTCCTCCTCCTCCACCATCACACTGCAACACAACTAAAAGGCTTTCAACATAGAATATAGAATAAATGCTTGCTTGAATGCATATAATGGGGCTGTCTAAACTGGGCTGCTCATTAAGGACAAGTATAAATAAGGACAGCAGGAATGAGCAAAGGAGAGACTGAGTGGACTGGATTTGTTTAGTCTTCAGAAAAGATGACTGAGGGGGCTTTTCAAGCATCTGCCTAAAGGTCACATCTTGTTCTCTGTTAATCTGTGGTACAGTGTTAAATTATAGAAAGACAGTTTTGGTTTAGTGCTAGGAAAAATGTCCTAATGTCAGACCAGTTTGACCATGAAACCAATTATCTAGTGAGGTGGGGCTCTCTTTGGCTGAGTGTGTTTAACAGCAACTGAACAGACATTTGTTGCAACTGATATATTTTGGATTCCTAAAATGAGCAAGTGGTTGGCATTGTGGGCATAACTAGCTCCTTTCAATTCTAGAATTCTGTGAAGAGAAAGTCTTGGCTATGTGTGTTCTTTTATGGTCATTAAACAAAGTGCAGGAATCAGCTCCCCAACATTAGAAAATGATTCTTACTATGAGAGGTTCTCCCCCCCCCCCCCGTTAACTGTAAGAAAAAGGCTGAACATGTAAAGCATTGGATGAAATATTTTCGTTGGAAACTCAAACTTTCCGCTAATAAATGACTACTCATCAAAGAGAAATCTGCTTCACATAAGGTGACCAGATTTCAAGTTTACTAAAGCGGGACACCATCGACGGTGGAGGGGACAGCGGCCTTTCCTGGCTCCGCAGCTGCCATAGAGGCCGCCTCGTCTGGTGGGGGGGCGCACAGGCCGACCCCCTCCCTTCCCTCCCCCTGAGCGGGACACCTGCAGGTGTAGGCGTCTGGTGGGGCGGCGGAGCAGGGCCAGGTGGCCGCGGGCGCTCTTCACGCGCTCAGAGGTGCGGGGCGTGGCCAGGAAGTGGAGGGCCGGCGAGGGAGGAGTCAGGCAGGGAGCAGGCAGCGGAAGAGGAGGAGACCTGTGCGTGCCAGAGCTGCATCCGGAGCCCGCGCGGCCCTGAACTTTGCACCGCCGCCGCCGCCTCCCCTCCCATGGCGGGACGGATGTGAAGGTGGCGGTGGGGCTTCCGGCAGGCCACTCTCAGCGCATTGCGGTGGTGGTGCAAAGTTCAGGGCCCCGCGGGCTCCGGCTGCAGCTCCGGCGTGCACAGGTCTCCTCCTCTTCTGCCGCCTGCTGCCTGCCTGGCTCCACCCTCGCCGGCTCTCCCCTTCCGCCTGCCCGCCAGCCCGCTTTGGCCACCACTTCCTGCCTATGCCTTTGAGCGTGTGCAGAGCGCCCGCTGCCCGTCCCCTGCCCCCGCCCCAGGCAAAAATCGGGAAATTTTTAAGATAACGCGAGACGTGGGACAAATTCTTGAAAAGCGGGACTGTCCTGCCAAAAGCGGGACGTCTGGTCACCTTAGCTTCACATGACACACTAAGCCACATTATGGTTTGTTTAAGCTTGTTGCCTGAAGCCAGAGTAATTATACAAGATTGAATGCTACTTCAAAAAGTAAAATGTGACTTGGTTTATTTGGGGTTAATATTAAGGGGTCATTGATCTTTCTGCATTCTACAAGGAATTCCAAGGACTTCTAATTTCAGGCTATAAGGCACCATCCAATCATGCATATTTATTACATATTTATTCTTTCTTAACTAAAAATGGCAGGTGGCTTTCATTCCTCATCACCACCTATTTTACATCGTTTTCTTCCACAATACCTCATCTTTACTAAGTGGGTGAGATGCCAACATCTACATGCAGTATTTGATTCAAGATGAATCAAACAATCGTGACATAGTGGGTGTAACAGTTGAGTCAGCCTGTAGTAGGTTTCAGTATTCATTGGTGTTGGATGGGTTAATATTTTTCCAGTTAACTGATGTTGGCTTCTGATTATATGGAAAATCTCAAAGCATCTGGTAATAATATATCTTTAATAGCTGTCTGCTTTTGTGGAAAAGTTTGACTTGATTTCCTTAAAAATGAGGATAAATTTGGTTTGAAGAATGCAATACAGAAAAGGCAGTCTAAAAGTATGTAGTGTGCCAATGAACCTCCCGACAAACAATATATCAGTTCATATTAAGAAAGAGATTAGATTGGAAAAAAAACCCACCTTTGCTTTTTCAAAGCTTGCAGATAAAATGTTTAAAATAGCCAACTTAGGTTAGCTACAAAGAAATAGCACAGTGGTACTGTGTGGTTTTTTTAAAGAAATTGATATTTAGTAGGGACATACCCAGCTAGGATTCTTTGCTATAAAAAATTGGGAAGTGTGTGATTTCAAATACATAATGTCTGGTTTCAAACAGAGAATAATTAAAAGATACAATACAATACAATACAATACAATACAATACAATACAATACAATACAATACAATACAATACAATACAATACAATAGCAGAGTTGGAAGGGACCTTGTAGGTCTTCTAGTCCAACCCCCTGCGTGGGCAGGAACCTTATACCATTTCAGACAAATGGCTATCTAACATCTAGATGATTAAATATATATATCTAATATCTAGATGATTAAAAGTATCTGAAATAAGATGTAACATTCAATAAAGTTTTTTGAATAAACTTGCAACATTTAGTATATATTAATATGTATGCTAAACTGTAGAACTGGCCATAAATAGTTTTTCAGAATTCTCCAGGAATTTAGTGGAGAGAGAAATTGGGTAGATAATTTCTCTGAATTTTTTTAGAAGGATTAATTCTCCATAAATTTCTCAAGAGCAGGATTTTACATTCACAATTGTGATAGCTCTTCTCCTGAAACAGTTCATCTAGCAGAGTGCATCATGGGGATTTCTTTAGAATTTAATTGAAATATGAGAAATCGGAGATGAGGACCAGTGAACAGGTCATTGTATGCCGAAAAATAGGATCTTTATTTCTGGAAACCTTGTATTTAAATTAAGTGCAAGAGGACAAATTAACTGTAAATATTTTTTTCATCAGAGTAAGAATTGGAAAGAGAATTTCACTGCCTAGCACTCAAAAATTCCTTTCAAAATGTTCCATGTGTTTAATTTTATTTTTATTTATTTGATGCATTAGGTACTTCACGGTGCATAATAGTTAAAACCATCTTCTAAAACAGTGATGGTGAACCTATGGCACGGGTGCCACAGGTGGCACGTGGAACCATTTCTTAGGGCACGCGAGGCGTTGCCCTGCCAGGGCTAGCGCATGTGTGTGCTAGCCAGCTGATTTAGGTCTTCTTTTGAGGCCATTTTTCACCCTCTGGAGGGATCAGGGAAGCTCCTGAAGCCTCTGGAGGTGGTGAGGGAGGCTGTTTTCACCCTCCCCAGGCTCCTAGAAAGCCTCTGGAGCTTGGGGAGGGCGAAAAAAGCACGCCAAAAGCAGAGGGTCGCACACATAACATTATGGGTGTGGCACGGCCACGCACGGCGCCCCTGCCCCCCCCACCCCCGCTTTTGGCACACGAGCCAAAAAAGGTTAGCCATCACTGTTCTAAAACATCGGAGCAGCAGAAAACATCAGAGCAGCAGTAATAAAAACATTTAAAAATATTACGAGAAACTGATTAAATTTCTATGTTTCAAAAATTGCACAAAGTATTTCTCCCACATTCCTCCTTTTTTGCTGTTATTTCTTCCCAATGTAGCTTTTAGCCTGAAACTGAATCCAACACAGTTTGTCATCCATTCTGAAGTATTTTGAATTTTCTGAATTTTCACAGTAAATTAAGGTGACCAGATTTAAAAATTTGTAAAGTGGGACACCATTGACGGGGGCGGGGGCGGGGGGTCAGTGGCTCCCCGCATCAGCAATTTTTGAATATTATGCCAAAATATACTTTAGAGTTTGGGAGTCAGGAATCCATCGTCTCTGGTAGAAATCTCAGAGGTCTCTTCATTCTTCCAGCAGTCTCCACTCGGGTCTCCCCGCAGCAACGGTGGACGGGGCGAACGTGGGCCAATGGCAAGCCGCGCCTCGGTGCATGGCAGTCTTTCCGGTGCGTTGACGTGGCTCTGGCACAGCCCGTGCCTGCGCAGAGGGCGTTGGGACAGGGGCGCGCTCCCGCGCACCCCCACGGGGCCCCCTTTAAAGGCGGTGGCCCAGCTGGCCGGCCAGCCCCGTCACCACCTCAGGAGTGCCGCCATCATGTACTGCCGCTTGGGAGAGTTGCTGGCGCCCGCCCACGCTGCCACCTCGGCCTCTTGCCCGCCCTGCGTGGAGACTTTGCGGCCTCACGCAGTGCCACAACCTCCGCCTCCCCTTTTCAAGAATTAGACGCGGGACTAATTCTTGAAAAGTGGGACGTCTGGTCACCTTACAGTAAACTGATCATCCTTGATGATTTACATTGTAATCTCAAAGAGCGGGACCCTTTTCATATACATATTTTGGCTGAAGAGCAAACCAGATAGTGACCATTTTATTTGTATCTTAGTAGCATAAAACCATTTGATAATTTATTTTTATAATCAATCCCTATTGTCAGTATGCAACTAGATTTAGGCAGAGGTGGGCTGCTCCTGATTCGGGCCAGTTTGGGCAAACTGGTAGCGGTAATTGGGCCTGGGTCACCAAACTGGTAGTGATGGCTGGCTGGCCACACCCCCAAACTGGCCTGTTCTGACGCTCGCCCTGCCTTGTTTTCGCCATGTTCATCCACAGAACTGCCTCCTCCTGGGTACACACAGGTAAGCATTCGTGCTAGCCTAGTCCCCCCTCCCCACTGGCCAGCATCTCCTGAAGCTGCCGACATTGCAGCCCCCCCTTAGAGATCCAAGTGGTGGGCGGGGCGGCAGGGGTGAGCTCTTGGCACTTTTTCCACTGGTAGGAAAAAATGCTGAGGGAGATCCTCACTCACCTTTTGCCAGCCATCTGGAGCTCCAAGCAGCTGAGGTGGGGGGTAGGGGTGGCAGTGAGTTCCAAGCAGAGGGTTTGCAAACAAGGTGCAAAGTGGCTCTCAAAGAGAGCGAATGAAGCAGGTGTGGTGCACCCAGAGCTTCCACTTCTTCGCAACAGCTGAGGACAGAAGAGGTACCGGCCACACCAGCCACAAATCACTCGTCCATGTTCAAACCAGCCTGCCTCCTCTCTCTCTGCACAGACTCTCTGGAGGGGGAGAGAAGGTCTCTCCCAAAACCGACTTCTTTCCTGCCCTCCTTCAGCGTCAGTCCCTAGGGGGAGGGCACAGACTGTTCACCGCTGAGGTAGAAGCAGCCATGGCACAGGGGAAGGCAAGGCTTCTTTGCCATCCTCCCAGCTGGCAAAACAAAATTTTTTGCCGGTTCAGTGAGTGTGGCTAGGTGGGGGGGGGGGGGGCATATGACTGATTGGGCATGTGCATGAGTGATGTCAACTTGCCCATGCCCACTCAGCCACATGACCCCCACTTAGCCATGTCCACTGAACCAGTAAAAATTTTTAGAACCCACCACTGGATTTAGGGCTAGTCCAGACTAAATTGACACAATAACAAAAAATAATAATAATAATAATCTTTATTGTCGTTGTAAAAATTACAATGAAATTGTAACTTGAGAGCTTTCCAGATTTTATCTGTAACAATTGAGGATAGGTCTGAGAACTCTGTTACAGAGCTATACTAAACTTATTCTAGCCAACATTATACACCAACAAGTAATAATGGCATCATAGCCAGAATTCTGACTGTGTCAGACATAGTCAGAATTCTGACAGAAATAAGTCAGCCTTATTTTGGAACTTCTTAGGTTCTCATTCATTTTATTCAATTCATTCAAAACCCCAGTACTCTTCAACATCTTCATAAATGAAGGGGATAGAAGGGGAGCCCATCAAATTTGCAGACAACATCAAGCTGGGGAAAATAGCTAACACTTTGGAAGATAGGTTCAAGATTCAGAATCATCTTGACGGACTTGAATACTGGGCCCAATCCAGAAAAATACAAAAGTATGAAAAAAGTATGGTCTTACACTTAGGCAAGAAAAAATAAATGCACAAATATAGAATAGGATGTACCTGCTCAACAGTAATAACTATAAGAGGGAGCTAGGAGGGAGCTTGTGGACAATCAGTTCTTTATGAGCCAGCAGTGTGCTGCAGCTGCAAAAAAGCCAATGCAGCGGTAGACATAACAGGGGAATAGTATCACATTTATGTGCAATGTTAGTACTGTTTTATACTTCACTAGTAAAATCATACTTGGAATATTGCATCCAATTCTGGTCACCACAATACAAAAAGATGTTGTGGCTCTAAAAAGAGTGTAGAGAAGAATGGCAAAGGTGATTAGGGTCTAGGGGCCTGGAAGCAAAACTGATGAACGGTTGCAGGAACTGGTAGGTAGTTATAATATAGTAGTCTAACAAGGAGTTATAATATAGTAGTCTAACAAGGAGAAGGACTAGAGAAGGCTTGGTAGCTGTCTTCCACTACTTGAGGGGCCATCACAAGGAAGAGGAGGGCCCCCTATTCTCCAAAGCACCTGAAAGTAGGACAAGAAGTAAAGGATTGAAGATTATCAAAGAGCAATCCAATCTAGAGTTAAAGAGATATTTTCTGTTATTGAGAACAATTAGTCACTGGAATAACTTGCCTCCAGAAAGTAAGGGTGCTGGTGGTTTTCAAGAACAGATTAGACAATCATTTGTCCAAAGTGGTAAAGCATCTCCCTCTTGAGAGGGGAGATTGGACTAGAAGACTAGAAGACCTCCAAGGCCCTTTCCAACTCTGTTATTCTATGACTTCTATCACTTCTATTTGTAATATAAACTGTTTAGCTATTTTAAATATTTGTTTACTTCTACTATTTTGGACAGTGACCATCATGAATATTATTCACAGAGCATGTTTTGATTCTTTAAAAAAAATAGAATGTTAAAAACATTCTACAGATAGTTATTCACTTTTTTTCCTGGTCCTCTTAATGGCAAAATGAAATTTCTTCCTACTATAAATGATCTTCCAAGCTCCATTATCAAGAGTTGAAAATCTAGATAGGAGTTTCGATGTGTAAAGTTTGAATCCCAACACATGGAGAGAGAGGCAAGGTGTGTCCAAGTGGGACCTCCATTCTGGCCCTAATGTTCCTCATATGAATTTGCAATTGATCATAGAAAAAGGTTCTGAGGATACCTGTAAAGAACTGAAGGTCTCATCATGATACAGCCATCAAAGTTTGATTACACAAACCACTCTCAGTTGTAAAGGGTGTGAACCAGTAACTCAATATTTTGTGTATGGCTTATTCTGTTCCGCTTATAACTGGTCCTAGCAGATCTCCCAAGATCTATATGTAGCTATGGAATTATAGGGTACCTTGCCTTAAATGTAGCTTAGGAATCAGTGAGGATTTCTTATGATACATATTCCTAAACATATTAAATCCTTCTTAATATGATAATCAGGAACTTCAATTCATGATGATCCTGAGGTTTGTTTTCTTCACAATTATTGGGAGTGGGTCACCATGGCTTTTTTCTGAGATTGTTTTACTTCTTAGTCCTCTCTGTAGCTGCAGAATTCCTTGGTGGTCCACATCCACATAGTTACAAAGCCTAATTCTGTCTAACCTTTTTGAGATTAGTCAAGGTCAGTAATAATCCTGATCACAATTACATTCTGATCTCTCTCTCTCTCACTCACTCACTCAAACACTCTTGTTTTTAAAGAACATACTTGGCACATAAACCTAATCTCATATCTTATCAGGAGATTAAATTGGCCTAAATCTGAAAGTGTGCTAATTCTATTGAGAGAGATGTCAACTTGCGAAGCATTCTTGACCACCTCTCAAGTTGCCATAGGCAGGGGGATGGGGAATCAAGCTTCACAGCTGCATAGAAGAACTTGCATTTCAGTCAAAACAATGCACATTCCAGCCGGCCATGTCAAGGTCATCTCCAGGGTCACCCACAGTGTTCGGAGGGAGTGACTTCTACAACCCACAAAATGGCTTCATTGTGGAATGTGTCTGATGACACACCTTGGGAGAGGGGGAAACAAGGTCAGAGCCAAGCGAATTAAGTGAGGTCAGTTGGCTTCACTTGGTTTGCGCCGACATGAAGTCCTAATAAATAACTGGATTTCTTTTGAAGCTTGGCTTGAGGTTCATGGTTTAATTAGGGCATTGGTTGAAACTCTGACAAGATATATATATGTTAGTTTTATGAGCTGATCAATAAATAAATCAGGGAGACTAGTATAGATCTATTTTGAACTTGTTAGCTCTCATCAGCTAGCCATACCCTTACTGGGATTCCAACCGGGGCCGTATTGCATATCAGGCAAGATGTCAGCCTTCGCTTTGCTGCATGCTTGGCTGCCATGGAAACGGGGAGGGTGGGTCTTGGGTTAATTATGTGTGCTGGAGGAAGATGGTACGAGTCGGTGATATCTCAAACCTAACGGTATCACATTCCATTCTGATGACTGCTCTGGACGTGATGCCCACCTGATGTCCTGGAGGATATTGCATTGGACACTATTGTAGAGGGCATGGGTTATTGGGGTTGGCTTATGCTTTGATATACACGCTTCGCGCCTAAACTAGTCACTCCCTGCTTGACCTTCGTTTGCTGTTCTTCTGTATTCAGTAAAAGTAACCTTAAACATTCTGAAATATGCTTAAGTGTGGTCTTTCTTGAGTAATAGAAGAAGCGAACCCTGACACAAGAGCCTTTAGCCATTCAGCCAGCCAGGTTCTCTTATTGCATCAGCTGAGACAGGAGGATAAGTATCTATAATTGTTCCACAACACCCTGTTAGGGCCCCAATTAAGAGAGGAGACATACTGTTTCCTTTTCTGCCTTTCGGCTCATTACCAGAGACCATCTAGACAGAAAGCCATGAGTTCCATTGTGTGATTTTAAAAAAATATGTGTGCTAGTTTTTATTTATTTATTTATTTATTTATTTATTTATTGATTGATCAATTATTTATTGATCAGCGTATAAAACTAACACACATATTTTAAAAAATCACACAACGGAACTCATGGCTTTCTGTCTAGATGGTCTCTGGTGATGAGCCGAAAGGCAGAAAAGGAAACAGTATGTCTCCTCCCTTAATTGGGGCCCTAACAGGGTGTTGTGGAACAATTGTGTGTGTGTGTGTGTGTGTGTGTGTGTGTGTATATGTAATTGTTTCACAACAACCTGTTATTATTAGGCCCCAATTAAAGGGAGGAGACATACTGTTTCCCTTACTGCCCATCGGCTCATCGCTAAAGACCATCCAAACAGCAAGCCAAGAATTACGTTGTATAATATTTTAGATATGTGTGTTAGTTTTATGAGCTGATCAATAAATTAAATTAGAAGAGACCAGGATAGATCTATTTCGAGCTTATTAGCTCTCATCTTATTAGTTCGAATCCCAGTAAGGGGTATGGCCAGCTGATGAGAGCTAATAAGCTTGAAATAGATCTATCCTGGTCTCTTCTAATTTAATTTATTGATCAGCTCATAAAACTAACATATATATGTATGTATGTATGTATGTATATATACTTTGTTACACAACACCCTGTTAGGCCCCAATTAAGGGAGGAGACATACAGTTTCCTTTTCTGCCTTTCGGCTCATCACCAGAGACCATCTAGACAGAAAGCCATGAGTTCCGTTGTGTAATTTTTTTTATATGTGTGTTACGTTTTTGAGCTGATCAATAAATCAGGGAGACTAGTATAGATCTATTTTGAGCTTTTTAGCTCTCATCAGCTAGCCATGGCTTTCTGTTTAGATGGTCTCTGGTGATGAGCCGAAAGGCAGAAAAGGAAACAGTATGTCTCCTCCCTTAATTGGGGCCTAACAGGGTGTTGTGGAACAAAGTATATACTTATCCTCCTTTCTCAGCTGAGCAGGAAGAGAACCTGGTGGCTTAAGCGGTAAGGCATTTGCCTAGCATGTAATACAGCCCCAGTTCGAATTCCAGTAAGGGTATGGTTAGCTGTTGAGAGCTAAAAAGCTTGAAATAGATCTATACTAGTCTCCCTGACTTATTTATTGATCAGCTCAAAAACGTAAC
The DNA here is from genome assembly GCA_039707465.1 of Rhabdophis nuchalis. Lineage (NCBI taxonomy): Eukaryota > Metazoa > Chordata > Lepidosauria > Squamata > Natricidae > Rhabdophis > Rhabdophis nuchalis. The sequence goes on along the minus strand of CM077643.1, from coordinate 222,430,315 downwards.
ACACACACACACATTTGCGTCACTTGTGCCTAACATGTAATACAGCCCTGGTTCAAATCCCAGTAAGGTATGACTAGCTGATGAGAGCTAAATAGCTCAAAATAGATCTATCCTAGTCTCCCTGACTTATTTATTGATCAACTCAAAAAGGTAACACACACACACAATCATTACAAAAGTCACACTTTGACTTCCCAATTATATATGTAGGTTAGTCATATATGCACTTACATATACATTCTGTATCCTCACTTTTCTCTCTTCCTCATACCTAGTTTAAGTCTTCCTTAATGTCCATGATGTCATATGTTTCTATAATTTTAACCAATCATGTATAAACATTTAATTGAAAAAAAATTATTTGTGATTTCAGAATATCATGTAGGAAATCTTACTTTTCAGATTCTTAAATTTGCTGTTGAAGAAAAAAAGAAAAGAATTCTATTCTAGGATTGGTACAAGAGCTCCGTCTAGTGGTTACTATGGTCATTTATGTTATTCATACATCAGAGAAAACCAGATGAAATAAAATTGAGCAAAATACAACCTTTTTCTTTTCACATCAGAATAACTTTTATAAGTGATTTTGAAGATTGTAAATTGTTCACATGGCTGATGATTTCATTGTCCTATCAAGTAAACAATTATATGTAAGTGTTCTTCAACTTACATGCACAGGTCTGTCAGATGAGGATAAACTTCCTGGTAAAAGCCTAGAATGCATGTTACTAGTTTCAACAGATTATGGTATACAAGACTTTGTATGCTATTTTTTTTTTCAAATTATAACAATATTACCTGGCAATATCCAAATGCATTTAGATAGGTAAGTAGAAAGTATATCCACTTACTATAGCTGCAATAGAGAAGAGCATTGATAAATGCTAGAGCAAATTACAAGAGAGGCTAGATATAAGATCAAGAAATGTAAAAGGAATCCAGTGTTAGATAGGGCAGGAGTTAGAGTAATGGAATTAAAGTAAGGAGAAGTTAAATAAGATGGGGTGGGGGGAAAGAGGCTACTGCAGTTGATTGACATTGGAACAGCTAAGTGTGAATTCTGGGGACAAACTGACATGGTGAACATTTTTCTGTGCAGTCATTAAGAATCAAATCCAACTCAATAATATAGAACTCTGCCTGATTTCATTGTATACATTTAACTGTGTTTATTGAAGACTTAGTTCTTAATTGTTATGTCTAATGTGCCCAAATCCTTAGAAAATATGCTTATAATTGCATCCTTAATTTTTCTTCCTTTCTTTTCTCTCTCTCTCTCTCTCTCTTCCTTCCTTCCTTCCCTCACTATGCTGCTTGTTTTACCAGATGATACTATCCTAGTTGACATTATAGGAAAAATTGCAAGAGCAGGGGCTCATATTCAGAGGCCACATGAAATAACTACAGAATGCAGAGAGTCGACAGGAAGTTCTTCAGCTGGACAAATGTGGGGGGTGGGGGGGTCTCAAGAGCCTCACATGTTGCCCATTCCTGTGTATAATTCTCCTGTTTCTGATCTTTTAAAAAAGATTAATTATATACAGAATAAATATCAGACAGGGAAATACCATGTAGCCTTTAGGTAAGAATGTTTGGATTGATAGGTGAATAGATTAAATAATATTTGGGATGTTTGGAATTTTTAAAGTGGTATAGTCAGGGGGGTGGGATTGATTGGGAGGTAGGGGTGGGTTAGGGTGGAGGGTGGGGAAATATATGTGGATAAGTAATATAGAGATGGGAATAATGGGACATGGTTATGTTATGATGTGTACATGTTGAATTAACTTAGAAGAGGGTGTTAGGGAGAGATTGATGTATTATACACTAAATTTATATCATGTCTGTCGGGTGGCGAGGGGGTATAATATTTAATATCTGAATGAGAACTTTGTTTTAAGATGGGGGAGGTGAGGGGTATAATTTTTGTATGTGATTTTATATTATATGTTGGGGGGGTAAAAAGGGGGGAAAACTTGTCTGAATAAAACTTTTGCAATAAAAAAAAAAAAAAGAGCCTCACATGAACCCTGTCTAACAAACCAACTTCAAGGTCTGTTTGGACCGGAACCCCCCCTGGAGGGGGGTTGTAAAGAGGACAGCATCTCATTAGATCCAGGAGGTGGCAACAGAACCCCCGCAGGTCGGAGATTTGTTTTTTGAATCGGAGTTGGGACAACGGCCTATAAATATGGCTGACAAGACACTGGACTTCTTGTCAAAGCAAAAGGAACAGGAGAGTTCAGAAGAGATGAATGGCAGGTAAGATAATTTATCTAACCCACAGCTATAAATCAAACTTTGCCCTTCCCCTAATAATATAAAGATAATTTTGATTGGTTATTTGGATTTCAGCCCCCCTAAACCCTTACACTTGTTATGTTAAATAGCTAAATGTCATGTGTGGGTTTTGGGGGTTTTCTTATAAGCAAGTTATTCTTGTTCCTAACATCCTGGCTAGTGGTTTTAAGGTGCTAACTTCTGTCTCGCTATTAATGTGCAGCCCCCCTCTTCCTATTGCAGAGCAGAATAAAAGAACAAACAGTTTTTTCTGAGCTCCCACGTGACTCCCATCCATCTTCAGTGAGAGAGACAGGAAAAGAGCGAAGTTCTTAATTGTCAAGGCAAAGAAATGAAGACAAGAGAAAATGTTTTATCAGAATTCATATTCCTCACTCTCATGTCCATTCTATCCACATCTGGGTCCTATCGCCACATATGACCCTTCTTCTGATCCCCAGGGCCTCATCTAGACATACATTCCATCAATGCATCCTTCAGTGCATTGCTTGTTCTTCTTTTATTCCTTGAGCAATATGGAGACATGTCAGATATTTTGATGAATGGCTCAAATACTGTTCTTTCTTTAGTAGTGTACAAGACAACATACTAACTAGCTTGAAGCTATTAAGGCACTGCTGGAATAACATTAAACTTGGTGACATGGTGCTATTTTAGAGCTTGGTATACTCTCCCAAGTTCATAGCTGCACTCCTTGAAATAACTGAAACTATTACGAATAGCAGTGAAACCTCATCACATTATAATAGTGCCAGTATTAAGAGGGAAAATACTGAAAATACTTTCAAGATGAATTTTCCACGTGGACTTTGGATGAAAACTGAACTTGGCTCTGAGTATGAAGTACAGATAGTTCTACTTCAGGCAAGTTAAATGAGAGGCCAACTAACTGCATATAAATTCTGCTGCCTACCAACATTGATCTTGAATCCCCTGCCACAACTGGTCGGAAGAGAGAAGTAAACAAAACTGGAATGTACAACTGTTAAGTAAACCCTAAGAGAAACCTCACCTCACCCTTCTGAAACAGAACATTGAGAATAAACTACTGGAGATGTTGATGGCCTTCAAACTATCATGCTGGATATCAGAACTTTATCTTGGCAAGGGCATACCTCAGAGGACAGTGGGGGCTTTGACTTTCAGCAGAGTTGCAAACTTAGCTCTAGCAGTAACTTTCCTAAACATTCCAGGAACAACAATAAAGCTCCCAGGCCAGTGCTGAATCTCTTATGTGATTTCCTCAGAACTGTCAGTTCTAGCAGTGATATATAGCACTACACCCTGGAAAGTACAAGAGGTGGCAGGAATTCTAAAATTAAAGTCCTGCTAGGAAGAGGATGTAAATCTCCTCATGAACTCTACATAATATTCTTATTCTTGCTTTGATAGAACTAAATAAAAGAAATCTTCAGAATGTTCATGTCTTTTGATCTGGAAAACTATCCTGCTGTTCAGTTTTAATCATGTATATACTGAATAAGACCTTTTCCCCAACCCAATTGACCCTACATTTTCCCTTCCATGATGACTCAATCAATCAGTGCTTAATTTTCTAATTGTGCAGCATATCTACTGCAATACATCAGTTTAATACAATAAATACATCAGAATAATGGAATAAAAATGTGAAACCCTACAGCTATGTATGTCGAATTATGTTGAAAAAGACAGGCCTCTTCCTCTAAAATCCATTACAGCATGTATAGATGTGCCCTTGGTTTTGCTAGCTTTTAGCACTCTTAGACATGATTACTCAGAGCTAACTCAGCCTCAGTGGCATATTCAAAGGAAGAGGTGTTCTTCAGAGCAGCATCTTGTGGTCAGTGCCTGCAATGCAACATGATAAAAATTCTAAAGATATGGTAGGGTTGCATTGCACTTGAGTTGTCCTTTGGGATACGTTGTTTGCAAAACTTCCCTCAGAAGAAAAGCAGCCAGCTTCTCAAACAAGGAACATTGCAGGTAAAAAAAGGTGGAGTAGTTAAAGGGTTTCTCTGCAACAATAGGTGGTTCCGCCCCAGGTGCCTGATGGACCCTGATAGGTTCCTGATGGAGCTTGGGCCACTCCCTGAGGCTATGGCTCACGACTCGGCTGGAGAACTGGTGGCCGCATGGGACAGGGCGGCTGCTGGGGCTCTGGACCACATCGTGCCTTTGCGGCCTCTGATCCGGTGCCGAACCCAGTTGGCTCCTGGGTTCTCTGAGGAGCTGAGGGAGATGAAGCGCCAGAGAGCAGTTGGAGGGCCAGCCGTTCCGAATCTGATAGGACACTGGCGAGGTCTTATATCAAGACCTACCTAGTGGCGATAAAAGCGGCAAAGTTTAATTACTTTTCCGCTCTTATTGCGTCTGCAGACAATCGCCCAGCCGCCCTGTTTAGGGTGACCTGCTCCTTCTTACATATGGAAGCGTGGGAGGACCCCTTGCAGGGTAAAGCTGAGGTTTTTGTACAATACCTGCAAGACAAAATCGCTCAGATTCGGGAAGGGCTGGACTCTGACTGGGTAGGGCTAAATGGGGTGATGGAGGCAGGTCTTGAGAACGTTATCTGGGAGGAGTTTGACCCTGTGACTCCCGAGGACGTAGACAGGATTTTGGGTAAGCTTAGTGCTGCCACATGTTTATTGGACCCGTGTCCCTCCTGGTTGGTGCTGGCCACCCGGGAGGTTACACGAGGCTGGCTCCAGGGTACTATCAATGCTTCTTTGAGAGAGGGTTTCTTCCCCACCGTTTTGAAAGAGGCGGTGGTGAGGCCCCTCCTCAAGAAGCCTTCCCTGGACCTGGCTTTTTGAGCAAACTATCGTTCAGTCTCCAACCTTCGCTTTGTGGCAAAGGTTGTTGAGAGTGCGGTGGCACAACAGCTTCCCAGGTACGTGGATGAAGCGGTCTATCTTGATCCGTACCAGTCAGGTTTCAGGCCTGGGTACAGCACGGAAATGGCATTGGTTGCATTGGTCGATGAGCTCTGGAGGGCTTGAGACAGGGGTTGCTCCTCTGTCCTGGTCCTATTAGACCTCTCAGTGGCTTTTGATACCATTGACCATGGTATCATGCTGCGGCAGTTGGAGGGGTTAGGGGTGGGGGGCACTGTACTTCAGTGGTTCTCCTCCTTCCTCTCTGACCGTTCGCAGTTTGTGTTGATGGGGGGGCAGAGGTCGTCCTCAAGGTGCCTCACTTGTGGAGTGCCCCAGGGGTCGGTCCTCTCGCCCCTTCTGTTCAACATTTATGTGAAGCCGCTGGGCGAGATCATCTGGGGTTTTGGGGTAAAGTTCCATCAGTACGCTGATGATACGCAGCTGTACATTTTGTCCCCAGACCACCCCAATATTGCCCTTGACATGATATCCCAGTGCCTGGAGGCCGTGCGGATCTGGATGAGGAGGAACAGGCTCAGGCTCAACCCCTCCAAGACCGAGTGGCTGTGGTTCCCGGCATCCCATTACAGTCAGCTGGTTCCATCGCTGGCTATGGGGGGTGAGACCTTAGCCCCCACAGGAAGGGTTTGCAACTTGGGTGTCCTCCTGGATGCATGGATGTCCTTGGAAGATCATATGACGGCTGTCACCAGGGGGGCTTTTTATCAGGTTCACCTGATTTACCAGTTGCGTCCCTTCCTAGATCGGGATGCCCTACGCACAGTCACACATGCCCTTGTCTCTTCCTGTCTGGACTACTGCAATGCTCTCTACATGGGGCTCCCCTTGAAGAGCACCTGGAGGCTTCAACTGGTCCAGAATGCGGCCGCACGGGTAATTATGGGGTGATGCGACGCTCCCATGTAACACCCCTCCTGTGCGACCTGCACTGGCTTCCGGTGGTTTTCCGGGTGCGATTCAAGGTGTTGGTTACCATCTTTAAAGTGCTCCATGGCTTAGGACCTGGGTACCTACGAGATCGCCTTCTGCTACCGAGAGCCTTCCACCGGCCCATACGCTCCCAAAGAGAGGGTCTCTTCATGGTGCCGTTGGCTAGACAATGTCGACTGGTGAAACCCAGGGGGAGAGAATTGCCCCCGGAATTAAGAACTAGCCCTGACTTTCGCACCTTCCGCCGCAGTCTCAAAACCTTTCTCTTTCAACAAGCCGGGCTGGCATAAAGCATGTTTTTTAAATTTTAAATTTAATTTTTTATTATTTTAATTAGGTTAGTTTGGTTTTCCCCCCACATTTTGGCCAATATTTTAATGATGTTTTTAATTATGCCTTTTAATAGCTTTTTCTAACTTTTATATATTTGTTTTTTATTTTGGCTGTACACCGCCCTGAGTCCCTCGGGAGTAGGGCAGTATAAAAAACCAATAAACCTAAACCTAAGCCTAAACAATATGGCTTATCATCCTTTTTCTTTTCTTTTCTTGCTGCTAAGGCAAATCAAACCATCTGTTGTTCAACATAGCTGTCATTCACTGAACACAATTAGAAAAGAGTATAATAATATGCCACACATATCCTTCATACACACATGAGGCAGACTCTAATGGGTGTCCCAAAACTTTCATTAACAGAATGGAAAGGGAACAATTTATCTAGTGCCCTTTTGCAAAATCTGCTCTGAAAAGTCCTGCTGGATAAATTTGGGATAATAAAGTAGTCTGGAGCGGGAAACAGAAAATGGGTATTTTGTGTTCTAATACTTACTTGGATGCTACTCATAATCATTGTTCTTTTTACATTTTCATTTAAATGCTCATTTAAAAAGTACAGGTAGCATAACCCAAAAAAGTAATTCCATGCTGTAAACAAAATTCTTATTGAAATTGGCAACGATAATTTGCTCTAATTTCCCCCCCCAATAATTCATTGTGAAAAACAAGGGACTTAATTAAAACCAGAACCTTATTAAATTGAGCCAGAATTAGCATTTTTTAGCTGAAAATGGGAATTATGGCCTGGAAAATATGCAATAACTGACCAGTGCTCACCTCTGACCATTTAAAAAAGAACACATTTCTTGCCTATTTTGACTAGCATTTCCTTTCTGTTCCTCATAGTGCAATATCCAACAGAATGGACCACTGGAAAGAAGTGGTTCTTTTATTGAAAAAAAAAAAAGGAATGAAAATAATTCCACCTTAACTCCTTGTTGTTTGTCACCATCTTGCTATCTTCTTCAACCAGCTGACTGCTTATTTCCCTGACTCTTCTCTAGTTCCACAAATAGCCAATTTGGAAAATGCTCTGGTCTGCTTAAGGATCTCCTCCTTGTTTATAAATATATTTTTTTAAACCGGCATCTGACCTTGTTTATGCTACATGTTTAAATAAGTTAAGGATTAACATATTCTATAAGCACTGCAGTCAGCAGCTGTGGATTGAGTAACTAAGAAGCTCTGAACAAGGATGAATAGGATACTGTGGAGGGTTAGCTATTCCTTCTGGCCTCCAAGAGAACAGAGTGCTGGAGTAGTATCACCAAAGTAGAACAAGCCTGGGAGGGGTGTTAAAATGGCATTGCTGAAGCTGAAGCTGAATATCATTTAATCTTTACAGAGACTGGTCATATTGGCAATTAGGGGAAGAAAGAATAGAAGAAATATGCAATTGATTACCAATTGCATGTTTGTTTCTGCTGTGCATTGTCCTGACTGGAATTCTTGGGCTGGCCTCTGTAGCAGGCTTTCTAGAGGACAAGTATTTTCTTCGTCTGTCTTCTCTTTTTTCCCATTCTGGTGACCAAAATTTCAGAGATGCAGTTATGCGTAATTCGGCCAATAAACATGTTCTTTTGCATCTGAAGCATCTGTCTGTAAATTTGTTTAATTAGCTTGATTCTACTGAGCCACATACCATCTTCTAATTATGGATCCCAGTCAAGGTTATCTCAACCTTTTCCTTACAAAGCCTCTCTTGGCTGTCTCCAAATAGATCAGGTCAGCATGAGTTTGTTCTGCCAGGGAAAAAAAGAGCAGGGAACTAACAGTGTCCTAATTTTCTTTTCAGCAGCTGAGATCTGTTCTAAAATGGTTACTATCCAATTCGCTGGGTTGCTACTGACAATCATTCACTTCAAGAGCAACAGGGGCACAGGATCTTCTATGAAATCAATCATCTATGTCACATGAAGACTACTTAAGTAGGGGATCACGGAAGTATGCATGTAGATAAGGAAGAATGAAGCTGGGATCGTATGGCTCTTCTCTGAACTGTCAGGGAACCTGACTCTCTTTGCATAGCCTACATATTTAAGCTTTGTGTAGGAAATGAGATAAATGCATCACTGTCATAATATAATGTAAATATTATGTTTATAATATAAACATAATATTTACCTAATGCATTAATTCTAGGAAAGGTGCCCCTGTTATGCACAGAAGCAGGACTGTGCCCCCTCAATCGGTTGGCAATATCTAGCCATCTTTATACAATGAGTAGCAAGGAGAGTCTTCATATAATGCAAGAAGTCTCATTACAATAAGTGCAGGATGGGTTTTTCTTGCTGCATTTGACCCAATACTTCAGAGTTGGAGCCAGCACAACATTAGAATTGGAATTCTCTGGTGAAATCCTATTGCCTCTTCTATGTACTAGCTTACAAGGCCAGAAAGTGTTTGTAAATAGTAAGAACAGTATGTAATACAGTCTATAATTTGGTGGTTCAAGATTTTTAATTATCTAGATGAGTACTTTATTTTCAGAAACTGCTTATGTGATTCTATAATATTGTTTTAAATCAAGAAAATTATTGTTATATCAAAAACTGCCCAAAAGTAATTTCTTATTTAAAGTCATATTTCATTTAAAAAATATTTTTCTAAGAAAAAAATCATAAAGCAACACTGAGATTCATGTATTTTAGATGGCAGAGATTGGTGATGGGTTTCTACTGGTTTGGCCTGGTTTGCCTTGGCGACCTGGGTTGCTGGAACCAGCAGTGACTCAGCCCCTGAACCAGTTCCCCGGGTGGTGCCATAGGCGCCGCCATCTTATTTTTCAGTTCTCCGCATGTGCAGAACAATTTTAATTTCATTGCACACAGCGCAAACACGATCAAACCAGCAGTAGTGCCTGCCGGAACCCACTCCTGGTAGATAAAATTGTCTAGAAGGAAACATACCATTCATGAAAAGTGTATCCATCACTCCTCAACAGGCAATATTGGGATCTTGGTGGGATCTAAAGGAGCATATACAGAAATGCTGTCAAGCATAGAGTAAATGAGGAAAGGCAAAGAGTTTCATTTTTTTCAGGGCAGTAATTGTCCAATTCATAGCATCCTGTCCAGAGCAGTTAACACAGAAATACTTTTAAAGGTTTTCTTCTCCACTGGTACCTCATTTGCCACTTGTTGTGAGTTTTAATTGGAGAATATCAGAAGTTTTGGTAGCATCTTTCCCAACAAGTTTTATAAAAAGAGACAAACTTGTAATTACTTTTAGAAATTAAACTTAATTAATTAAAGTTAAAAAAGGTACCACAGAACTCATTGGATTTTTTTTGTCACCATACAGTAACACAGTTCTCCTCCTATACGAATGTTTTTGAACACAGAAGAACAACCACCCCGAGGCCTGGGAAGGCCGAAACATCTGAGCTGGTGCCGTGGCCCGAGAGATGCAGGTTGGTACGGGAGGCCGTGGGCCAGCCGAGACTAGGCTTAGGCCAAAAATCACCGATGGCCGAGGCCCATGAGTCGGATGCTGGGTGCTGGGGGCTAGAGGAGGCCGTTGAAATCTAGGCCGCAGCTATGGAAGAACATAGGCCAGGGGCTTGTTTTGAGTCAAAGGCCGTGTCTGCTCACCGGACTCACCTTGCACTGACCAGTTATTATTATCAATTATCTCCATTTCCCTCGATTTTAAGAACTATTTTAAGAACTATTTCTAAGAACTTTCTTGAGCCAGATACCATACTCTCCTGGGATTATATAAACCTTTCAGGAATTTTAATATATTTAATATTTACTGTATAATATCTTAGCAGCCAGGATGCCCATATAAGTAATCCGCGACTCATTTTATATCCACTGTATTTATCTATTTTACACCTATTTATATCTATTTATATATTCTAGAGCAGACCTTATTCGACTGCGAGAATCCCCTTACTCGCAGGTATGGCCCTCCGCTCTAACGAGGGCCCACTTTGATGAGGGATTATGTAATCAAGAGAGGTGGGCGAAACGCAGATGTAGGGGTTTTTAAGTTAAATGTTTGATTCGGATTTTAGGGGGTCTCAGGGAGGGAGGGTGGGGTTAGTCAGGCTGGGGGTGGGAATGTTACTAGGTCGGTCAGCAGAGTGAAGAAGGAAGCAGAAGGGCCCATTAAGAGGGGGGATACACAAGTCATTTCCATTGAGGGTCTACCTATCAAGACGGTTGTAGGGAGGGGCAGGGGCGATGGGAGACAGGTTTTTCTTTCCCGGTTGGGGGCACAAGGCTGATGCTTACAAGCAATCAGGTGCCACAACCCCTGCAGGCTAGGTGGTCAGGGATTACAGAGCCAGGGCCCAAGGCTGATGTTTTGCAACGCCAGGTCCGTGGTCAACAAAGCCCCCCTCATCCACGACCTTGTGTCGGAGGAGGAGCCGGACCTGGTGGGAATTGCGGAAACCTGGCTGGGCCATGAGGGAGGACTCCCCCTCATAGACATGTGCCCCCCAGGTTACCACGCGTTTCATCAGCCACGGGCCCTAGGCAGGGGTGGAGGGGTAGCGGTTATTGTTAGGGAAGGTCTTGAGCCGAGAGAGATCACTGTACCACAGATTACCGGCTGTGAGTCCCTCTGCGTGAAGTGGGGCCCAGGGAGGCAGTTGGCCGTGCTGATTGTATACCTGGCTCCCCGCTACATGTCAGCAGCCCTGCCCGAGCTCCTCGAGGTGATCGCCAAGATGGCGGTTGAGACCCCCAGACTGGTAGTCATGGGGGACTGCAACCTGCCATCTGTGGGCGAATCATCAGAGGTAGCTCGGGAGTTCATGGCCTCCATGACGGCCATGGACCTGACCCAAGTAATTCGGGACCCCACACACGAGGGAGGACACACGCTGGATTTAATTTTTGTCTCTGGTCAGTGGAAGAGTGATCTGGGTATAGGGGACGTAGCCATCATACCCCTGTCATGGTCAGACCACTCACTTCTCCAGCTCGACTTTCCAATCGCTACACCCCACCGCGGGGAGGCGGAACCTGAATCGCCTAAATGGTTCCGCCCCAGGTGCCTGATGGACCCGGATAGGTTCAGACGGAGCTTGGGCCACTACCTGTGTTCTTGACCCGCGCCCCGATGGAGGACCTGGTGGCCGCATGGAATACTGCGGCCACGGGGGCCTTGGATCAGGTCATGCCCTTGCGGCCTCTCCTGTGGTGACGAGCCACCCAGGCTCCTTGGTTCTCTGAGGAGCTGAGGGTGATGAAACGCCACAAGAGATGCCTAGAGAGGAGATGGAGATCCACACGGTCTGAATCTGACCGAACACAGGTGAGACCCCATTTAAGGACTTACCTTATGGCGTTGAGAGTGGCTAAACATCATCATTGTGCTACTCTCATCACATCCACAGTTAACCGCCCTGCCGCCCTGTTTAGGGTGACCCGCTCCCTCCTTCAACAGAGGACGCGGGAAGCCCTTTTGCAGGGTAGAGCAGAGGAATTTGGGGAATATCTGCAGGATAAAATCGCTCAGATTCGGAGCGAGTTGGCCTCCACCGAAAGTGGTCCAGTGGGATGCCCCGAGGCAGATCTTGAGACAGTTTTGTGGGAAGAGTTTGACTCTGTTACTTCCAAAGATATGGACAGGTTACGTGGGCGACTGCGAACTACCACATGTTTATTGGACCCGTGTCCCTCCTGGCTTGTACTGGCATCCTGGGAGGTTACACGAGGCTGGCTCCAGGAGGTAGTGAATGCTTCCTTGGGTGAGGGGTTCTTGCCTACCATCTTGAAAGAGGCGGTGGTGAGACCCCTCCTCAAGAAGCCCTCTCTGGACCCAGCATTGTTGGTAAATTACCGTCCGGTCTCCAACCTTCACTTTTTGGTGAAGGTTGTAGAGAGTGTGGTGGCACAACAGTTTCCCCATCACCTGCAGGAAATTGATTATCTGGACCCGCGCCAGTCCGGTTTCCGGCACGGGCACAGCACCGAGACAGCATTGGTCACGTTGGTGGATGATCTCTGGAGGGCCAGAGATGGGGGTTGTTCCTCCATCCTGGTCCTATTAGACCTCTCAGCGGCTTTCGAGACCATCGGCCATGGTATCCTATTGCATCGGCTGGAGGGGTTGGGGGTGAGGGGCACCGTGTTGCGGTGGTTCTCCTCCTACCTCTCCGGTCGATTGCAATTTGTGTTGGCTGGAGGGCAGAGGTCGACCTCGAGACCCCTCACTTGTGGGGTGCCTCAGGGGTCGGTCCTCTCACCACTCCTGTTCAACACATATATGAAGTTGCTGGGTGAGATCATCTGTGGTTTTGGGGTAGAGTACCATCTCTACGCTGACGATACGCAGCTGTATGTATCTAACCCAAACCACCCCAACAATGCCGTCGAGGTGATGTGCCGGTGTCTGGAAGCCGTGCGGGCCTGGATGGGAAGGAACAGACTCAGACTCAACCCGTCCAAGACCGAGTGGCTGTGGTTCCCGGCATCCCGGTACAACCAGCTGACTTCATCACTGGCCATAGGGGGCGAACATCTGACCCCTGTGGATGGGGCACGCAACTTGGGCGTCCTCCTTGATGCACGGCTATCCATGGAAGATCAAGTGACGGCCTAATCCAGGAGGGCGTTTTACCAGGTTCGCCTGGTTCGCCAGTTGCGTCCCCTATTGGACCGGGATGCCCTTTGCACAGTCACTCATGCACTCATGACATCCCGACTGGACTACTGCAATGCTCTCTACATGGGGCTCCCCTTGAGGTGCACCCGAAGACTACAGCTTGTCCAGAATGCGGCCGCACGGGTAGTTATGGGAACCTCTAGGTTTGCCCATGTAACACCGCTCCTGCGCGAGCTGCACTGGCTGCCTGTTGTCTCTCGGGTGCGCTTCAAGGTGTTGATTATCATCTTTAAAGCGCTCCATGGCTCGGGACGTAGCTATCTGCGGGATCGCATCCTGCCCCATACATCCCTTCGGCCGATTCGCTCCCACAGAGAGGGGCTTCTCCGGATGCCGTCCACTAGGCTATGCCAGCGGGCGACGCCCAGGGGAAGGGCCTTCTCTGTGGCGGGTCCGACCCTCTGGAACGACCTTCCCCCCGAAATTAGAACAACTACGAACCTCCGCTCCTTCCATCAAAAACTAAAAACTCACTTCTTCTGCCTGGCCGGCTTGGGTTAATTGACCCATCTACCTCAAGCTGAATATTCAAACTGTTTTATTAGGAATTTTTAGGGGTATTAGTTTTAGTCAGTCTGGGATTTTAGCGCAGGGTCTAGGTTTAATTTATTTTAAATTGTATTATAATGTCTGTTGATTTTATATATGTATTTTTAATTCCCTGTGCACCGCCTTGAGTCCCTTCGGGGAGAGAGAGCGGTTTACAAATTAAATAATAATAATAATAATAATAATAATAATAATAATTATTATTATTATTATTATTATTATTATTATTATTATTATTATTATTATTATTATTATTATTATTATTATTATTATTATTATTATTATTATTATACTATAGATAATCACCATGAATACACTGAACCCAGGTAATGGTTGTGACAGGAATAACAAGTTCTTCTTTCAAAATACTTTAAACTTCAGTTAGAACTCAAAATATCCACAGCAACCAGCAGAAAATATTGAACGATTCTCAGAAAATGCCTCTCTGATTCAGGAAGCTGTCTTAAAAATTATGTGGCTGTTGTTTCAGATGAAGCCTTTGTAATGATTGGCAAGCACAATGGAATTCTGAAGCTTCTACAAAATAATCAAAGTAGGACATTTGTTGGTCTTGGCTGTATTTGCAGGTTAACACATCCAGCAATAAAATAGGTCCAAAGGCTGCAAGAATCTCTGCTGGTTCTGAACGATCATTTTGAAAAACATCCCCTAAGAGAGACTTTATTTGATAATAAAACAGTCAGAAAAAGTTCTCCGTCATACTCCAAGAATGTATCATATCCTTAAATATTTTGGATAACCTTACACAGAAGTTATCAATCATTATAGTGATGATGAGCCTGTTCTACTGAAATTACACAGAATAGATTAGCAAATACTGCACAGTTCATAAACTCTATTTTTTCATGCAATTATTCCTTGATTTGAGAATTTTAATAGATTGTTTCAGCATGAAATATGTGCTAGTACTGTATATGGAAGCTATGTGTGGGCTTGTTAAAATATTTTATTAAACTACAGATGTGTGAACAAATTTGGAGTACAATTTCTTAAAATCATCAAGAGGTTTCAGAAAATAAATTCCTAATTAACTTTTGTTGTAAATCAAAAAGTTGGATCTTGATAGATCATCTGGCAAGTAAATAGATATTGTTTTTTAAAGAAGTTGCGTTCAACCTATGAAAAGAAAATCTGAGAATGTCCTAATATTTTATGGCAGAACACAAAAATGATCATTGTGTGGCATTTGCTTCTAACATTTCACAATATTTCAATATTTTCTTTTTTTCTGTAAAACATATTTTTAATATCCCACAAAAATACTTTCTGCAACAGTACCTTCAGACTAAGCACAGAAAGTCTTTAAGGAAATTAGGCATATGGCATGTATTTCTGGATTTTATGGCTAATGTAAAGTATGAAAAAGATAGGGACTATTCAGGGAGAAGAGGGGCATCTTTCTCCATATGAAAGTTGGAGAGAGTCATAGAGCAGACTTCTTGGACAAAAAAACCCTGGCAGTCTGAGAAGTTTCTATTGGGTAAAAAGAAGTTTCTATTGGGTAACGTTAAAGGAAACAGGAAGAAGTGGCTGGGATTAGGGCAAATGGAGGAAGATTGAACATTGGGACCTGTGGTGGCTGCCAAGTCAGTTCAGTGCAGTGCTGTGTGATATGAATGAAGATGGTTTGGCTAGAGGAATGGAATTGAATGATTAGAAGAAAGCCAGGATTGACCTAATGTTAGGTGAGGATCCCTTTGAAGCCAAGGATTTACAGTAGGACATGGAATTTGAAGGTAATGATGAAGATCAGAATAGTGATGGGCAGAAGGAATTACAGGTGGAAGTGGGATTGGGCTGTTTTATTGAAACCAGCTCCCACTTTCAGTCACCTGAACTCAGCTCAGGAACTTGTTTTCCAGGACCTTGGTAACCTTTGTATTATACTGTCTGTTTCCAGAACTTGCAACTGAATTTTCATAGCATGGATGCAAACTGCATTACTACTGAATTTTCAAGTGAAAACGAGAAGCAGCCTGAAACTTCCTTAAATGGTTTAGGGACAGTTATGACTATTTCTCAGGGCCATTTGATTATCTAGTACAAAAAAAAATGTGGATGAAATGGATTACTGGGTGATCATGAGGGCTTATCCATTTCCTTCATGGCAAACCTTGAGGTTAGAGTAGACTGCTCTGGTTTGAGCTAAACCTGTTTTTTTAATTTTTTATTAATTGCTTCAAAACATTTTAAAATTTGAGGTTTGTGAATTTGTGATCGCTTAATGATGTTGATCTAACATTTATTACAAAGATTGTCATTAGGAAAGAGGTAAAAACCAAGCTTTTGATATGATTATGCTATTACAGAAATCTATGTGGCCACTCTTAGAATATAATATTGTTTTCTGTTATGAAACTTGCATCTTACAAAGGGAAAGATTGCTGGGGGGAGGGCAACCTCTTTAACATAATAAGGTTTTGTTGGCATATAGACTATTTTGAGGGTATGTAGTTCACTATTAAAATAAGAACTTTTTTTTTAATTTTGGGGGGTTATTTGGACAGTAATTTGCGGGCATATTTGGCCCTTGTTTAAGAATGTATCCTGCCAAATTCAGACAGATAGGCCTAAAGGAATTTTGCTAAAGAAATATTTACAAACTTTGGAACATTGAAACCAACTGTTAATATAATCTATTATTGATGGGCTTTTTAAATTATCAAGTCATTGTTGACTCTCTGCATCACAAAGATTTTCTCCATGGCAACCTGGTCTTCTAATGGTGCTCTCATTGCTATTGTAACTGAGCCCATTCACCTTATTATTAATATCTAATGGCTGTGAAAACCCCCAATGCTATAAAGATACAGGTAGTCCTTGATGTGGATGGGGCACGCAACTTGGGCGTCCTCCTTGATGCACGGCTGTCCATGGAAGATCAAGTGACAGCCGTGGCCAGGAGGGCGTTTTTCCAGGTTCGCCTGGTCCGCCAGTTGCATCCCCTATTGGATCGGGGTGCCCTTTGCACAGTCACTCATGCCTTCGTGACATCCCGACTGGACTACTGCAATGCTCTCTACATGGGGCTCCCCTTGAGGTGCACCCGAAGGCTTCAGCTTGTCCAGAATGCAGCCGCGCGGGCAGTTATGGGAACCTCTAGGTTTGCCCATGTAACACCGCTCCTGCGCGAGCTGCATTGGCTGCCTGTCGTCTTTCGGGTGCGCTTCAAGGTGTTGGTTATCATCTTCAAAGCGCTCCATGGCACGGGACCTAGCTATCTGCGGGATCGCATCCTGCCCCATACATCCCTTCGGCCGATTCGCTCCCACAGAGAGGGACTTCTCCGGGTGCCGTCCACTAGGCTATGCCAGCGGGCGACGCCCAGGGGAAGGGCCTTCTCTGTGGTGGGCCCGACCCTCTGGAACGACCTTCCCCCCAAAAGCAGAACAACCACGGACCTTCGCTCCTTCCGACAGAAACTAAAAACACACCTCTTCTGCTTGGCCGGCCTAGGGTAATTTAAATTGTCCTAAATTGTTTTAGGGGTTTTTAGGGATAGTTTTAGTTTTATAGGGGTTTTTAGCGCAGGGCCAGTTTAATTTGTTTTTAACTTTGTATTCCGTTTGTGGTTTTAATTGTATTTTTAATTCCCTGTGCCCCGCCTCGAGTCCCTTCGGGGAGAGAGAGCGGGTTATAAATTAAAATTATTATTATTATTATTATTATTATTATTATTATTATTATTATTATTATTATTATTATTATTATTATTATTATTATTATTATTATTATTATTATTATGTACAACCACAATAGAGCCCAAAATTTATGTTGCTATGTGAAACGTTTGTTAAGTGATTTTTGCCCCATTTTATGAGCTTTTGTGCCGCAGGTATTATGTGAATCATTGCAATTGTTAAGCTAGTAACATGGCTGTTAAGTGAATCTGGCTTCCCCATTGACTTTGCTTGTCAGGTCACAAAAGGTGATTATATGACCGTGAGACACTGCAACTGTTATAAATACATGTCAGTTGCTAAGTATCTGAATTTGGATCACATAACTATGGAGATGCTGCAACAGTTGTAAGTGTGAAGAATGGTCATAAGTACCTTTCTGGTCTCTCTAAGCAGTTTATACCTAAAGTAATGCTCTGTTATATGTTGAAATTCTAGAATTCTGCTATAGATAGTCCTCAAGTTACAAATTCTAATGTAACTGTTGTGAGTCGAGGACCATGTGTACCGGGAAATCAGACAGAGATAAGTACATTTAGAATTGTGCTTCTTGAATTTCTGGTTTGTTTGTTTGCTTGCTTAAATAGTGCCTGAAACATTTGGAGGAGGGGGGAAGAATGTCTTCATCAGATGACATTTAGTGTTCACAAAAACCCCTGAATTCTCTGTAATTTGAACTCTCCCATCATAAAAAGTCACTCCAATGGCTACATCTTAAACTCTCTCTTTCCCAATCAAAGTGTGAAATAAATTGAGAAGATAAATGATACACAAACCCCATCAACAAAAAAGCACAGAACTCAACATGAGCACTTATTATTAGCAAAGCTGCACAGACTTTATTGAATTTAAACAATGGCAAACACAGCTGGCTCACAAAAACTGGAGCTTCCTAACCTAAGTCCAAAAGTCTGTGGGTGACTGTTTTCAGCAATTCCTGCCACCCTTTGAATTTAATTTAGTTTCATGCTCTCTGATTTCCACATTTCAGGAAAAGGTCCCCCCCCCCCCCTTTGTTGATTCTTCTAGACTATGAGAAGGGCTTATTCTGGCTATGCCACTGCAAAGCAGCAGGAACCACCAGGGAACCAGTGAGACTGCCTGCTAATGCTCACTGGCTCTTGCCTGTTCTGCTTAATAGGAGAACCCATGCTAGATTCAAAGGGTACTTGTAAGGATAGGCAGGAACCCATAAGGTTTAGAAACCGAGAGAATAACGACATAACTGAATATCTATTTCAAAACAACTCTTGCTCTAAATGAGGCTCAATCTCAGAATTACTGCAGGTACTCAAAAAAAGCTGAGTTAAGGTAACAAGGTCTAGTTAAACTCTGGCTAAGAGAATGCCTTCTCTGAAGAATTAATGAAAGAAAATCCCAGCAAAATTTATTTAGATTAGTATGCACTTTACAACTGAAACACAAACTGGCCTGGAGCATAAATTAAATTTTAAGAAGAAAACTAGGAGCACAAAATGGAAAGACACTTATCAATGTGAGTGTGTGAGTGTGGATGTGCATGCACACATTCCTTTTTGAAGAAAAATATCCTAAGAGTTAAAACAGGTATGTGAAGTAGTAAATATGCAGACTGTACAAGCTGAATGAAGGATAATTAACTTGATGGAGTCAGGTGATGTAGAATTAAAGATGACAAGAGACAAATTAGAGTGCGCCCATTCCAGTGACCTCAGACGTCAGCCTAGAAGAAATAAAGATACATACAGATGAAAAACAGCAGAAGTGTTTGCAGTTCATGAGGAAGAAATAATAATAATAATAATAATAATAATAATAATAATAATTATTATTATTATTATTATTATTATTATTATTATTATTATTATTATTATTATTATTATTTATTGGACTTCTAGACCGCCCCCTCTCCCCGAAGGGACTCGGGGCGGTGTACAGGTACGAATTAAAACCATTACAATCAATAATACATATAACTAAAATCGAATTAAATAAACCCCTGTACAAATTTATAAAAATTAAAAACTTAACCTTATAACCAAATCACAGAATTTAAAAATACAAACTGAGGTGGGAAAGCTGGAATTAGGCCAGGCCGGCTAGATGAAACAAGTGGGTTTTGAGTTTCTGGCGGAAGGAGCGGAGGTCCGTGGTCGTTCTAATGTCGGGGGGAAGGTCATTCCAGAGGGTCAGGCCCGCCACAGAGAAGGCCCTTCCCCTGGGCGTCACCCGCTGGCACAGCCTAGTGGACGGCACCCGGAGAAGTCCCTCTCTGTGTGAGCGAATCGGCCGAAGGGATGTATGGGGCAGGATACGATCCCGCAAATAACTAGGTCCTGTGCCATGGAGCGCTTTGAAGATGGTAATCAACACCTTGAAACGCACCCAAAAAGCCACAGGCAGCCAGTGCAGCCCGCGCAGGAGAGGTGTTACGTGGGAGTATCTAGAGACTCCCGAAACTGCCCGCGCGGCCGCATTCTGAACCAACTGCAGCCTTCGGGTGCATCTCAAGGGGAGCCCCATGTAGAGAGCATTGCAGTAGTCTAGACGGGACGTCACAAGCGCATGAGTGACTGTGCGAAGGGCGTCCCGGTCCAATAGGGGGACGCAATTGGCGCACCAGGCGAACCTGGTGAAACGCCCCCTTTGCCACGGCTGTCACATGGTCGTCCATTGACAGCCGGGCATCTAGAAGGACGCCCAAATTGCGTACCCGATCCACGGGGGCCAGATGTTCGCCCCCAGTGGCCAGTGATGGAATCAACTAGTTGAACCGGGGCGCCGGTAGCCACAGCCACTCAGTCTTGGACGGGTTGAGCGGTGAATCTCACCACCTCACCACCTCCGACATGGAAGCTCTAAAATATTTCTATGTATATCCTACATACCTTTTTTCCTTTAAAAATTTGTAAAACCAATAAAATTATTGTTCCAAAAAAAAGGTTTTTGCTTTAATACATAGAAAGGAAAATATACAGAAACAAATGAAAAGCAAACACATGGGGAAAAGGAAAAGAGAAAGGAAACTTAAAAAACAATTAAAAAAATAAAAAGCTCAGTTTTAAGCACAGCATTAAACCTAATCTTGACCACATAGTAATATTGATTACCCTTTCCATTATACTGATAAGATAGCAATTAAACATAATCTAAGACTGTAAATCTAGGAAACATTTATGGTAATGGGAAATACACTTTTGGGAAGGAAAACATTGCTTAAAGCTTATGGTTTGTATATGAAAACATTTAGTTTTCAAAGTTAAATTTATGATACTAATTCCTCAGAAATGCTTATGCTATTCTCTTAATTGTTAAGACTAGAAGCAAAAAACATATGTTTAACAGATCTTTCTCTTATCTACAGTATGTAGACTAGTTAATAACTTTACTATGAAAAAGAACAGCTGTTTTAACTTTAATGAATTTTTTATTTGTGAAAAAAATATTGTTAAAATGAAAAGAATTTGACATATCAGACTAAGTAAAATGATGAATTAAGGAAAAATAATGATTATAAACTGGAAAAGAAGAAACAGAGAAATATTTGATTTAATGCAATTAATTGAATAATCTGATAATTTACTGAATTGTTTTACAACATCAATCAAAATGGTGATGTTACATTAGCCAGGAGACTAATGTAACACTAATACTAATACAGAGTAGGAGTTTGGCTACCTAAGACAGCTAGCCCATGTGGTTCACACTTGCACGCTGTCCAAGGTGTACCACAGGGGGCAGCTAGCTCTGCATTGTATTCAGCAGAAATAGGTTTCTAAAGACATTTACTTTCTGGGAATTCTGATGCAGTGGAAATGAATGTGCTATGAGTATTATAGTCACTTTGTT
Source organism: Rhabdophis nuchalis (assembly GCA_039707465.1). NCBI lineage: Eukaryota > Metazoa > Chordata > Lepidosauria > Squamata > Natricidae > Rhabdophis > Rhabdophis nuchalis. The sequence goes on along the minus strand of CM077643.1, from coordinate 222,409,165 downwards.
TTAACCAATTATGAACAAGTTGATAAAAATAAGAATAAGGGTCTAAGGATGAAATTTCACCTGGCATTGATGAGGTATTGAGCAAGGCTGATGTTAGCTGGGGTTCCTGTGATGGTGATCTGACGCTCTGATGAGCCTTCTGTGGCATTGGCGATTTTGATCTGGGCTCCAGACATCTGCCTGATTTCATTAATTTTGGTCCCTTGGCGCCCAATTATGCAGCCTATTAACTAGGAAAAGAGATATTAGGATTTTCTTAAACTAACTCTTATGGTATTAAGAATTGTGAACAACGAATAGCACAAAACTGACAAGAAATCTCAGTATTAGTTTCTCTTTTGTTTTGTTACTAACAATATGCTGTAACTATCCTCTTTCCTATAAGATAAGACAGGGCAATTTTCAAACTACTTCTTTTTTAGCACTACCCACTATAACTGTGGAAACATCACTAATGGAGATTGGAACTGCATTAACTGGAGAAAGCTATGAATTATTAAGGCAGAAATCTTCCTAGATGTTTCCTTATTTAAAATGTTATTTCTAACTATAGTATATACATGAGATTCACCTGGCCAAGTATGCTTTGTTGTGATGGAATATAGCACATATAGAATATATAGAAAATATAGGCATTTCTATATACAAACTGAAAAATTGTATATTATTATTTTTAGTTATTATTCTGCCTTTTTATATGTAACTCAAAGCGGCGAACATACTGTACCTAATGTTCCTGCCTCCTATGGCTAATTAGGGATTGCATTGCACCACAATGGAGCACTGATTTTATTCCCAGAAATGGTTATACTTTTAGCACTTATAAACCACCACCATCCAATTGCAAACAATCTCATGCCCCATTTTGCCTGTGTCATAATATACTGATGGTGATGGGCAGCCTTAAGTGAGGCCTGAAGGATCTCTCCATTTTGTTGTTCTACAACACAATCCCAAAGAGTGTTTGTTTTGCAGGCCAAGGCTTTATCCTACCTCTCTCCTGGTTGGTCATAAACCAGACAACTCTTTTTTCTCCTCCCTATACACTCAGAATGGTATGGGGGCTTCTGCTCTAAGGAAGCAGCTGAGACAGGAGGGCCTATCAATTGCTTAGTCCATGGTCAACAGACTGACTACTGGGCTTCTTTATCTTCTTAAAGTGTTTGCCCTGGAACAGAAGTGAGCCAGTAGTCACAAGCAAAACTGAGAAGACAAATCATTCTACTATAAAAAAACAAGCAGGAATATATATTTAGTAATACAAATAACAACAGTAAACATTCAACCATCCGACATATAATCATAAATGTTTAGATGTAAAAACAAGCAGAGAAAGGATGGAAAGTGAAAGCCAAACCAAAACCTTAATGGACAAATTAAAAAAAACAAACACCTGACCAAACAAAAGATTTTTCAAGTTAGGACTCAAATATAGCAACATCCATTAAAATTTCATAAGTTGCTAAATAGAAGTTTTGCTCTTCAGAAATTGTTTTAAACATTTGCTTTCTCTTTTGCTAAAACTTAACTAGATTTATGGAATTTGAGAATTGCTAGTGACAAGGGATTGTGGCACTGTTGGGATTCACCACTTCGGGAGAACCGGTTGTTCACTTTTCTGAGCAGTTTGGTGAACTGGTTGTTGGAAGAAATAATTAGGGCAGAGAACCGGTTGTTAATTTATTTGAATCCCACTACTGGATTGTGGGGTCTATAGTCCAAAATTATCTATTGGTGCATCAAAGCCCTGGAGAAGCAATCTTCAAGACCAATATCAACTTTTTATTTATTTTGCAATTTGTAGCATAAGTAGATACAAGTGGTCCTCAACTTCTTGCTTAATGACTGATCAATGTTATGATGGACTTGAAAAAAGTTGCTTACAATCTGCACCATCCCATGGTTATTTGATTGCATTTTGGCTGCTTGGTAACTAGCTCAAATTTATGATCCTGTAATTGTGCTTTGCAAAGTTTTTTTTTTGCCATTTTCTGGCCAAAAGAAGGGCAAAAAAAATGCCTACCTGATAAAGCAAAAAATGCCTACTGAATAAGCTGGATTCAGATTTAGGACCATTTGATTTGTTAATGACTTGCTTAATGACCATCATAAAAACAGTAATAAAATCAAGTCCAGTCACATGGTCATTCAACTTTTGATCGCAATGACTTATGACCAAAATTCCAGACTCAATTGTAGAAGTTGTAAGTTGAGGACTACGTGTAGATAGATAGGAGAAAGAAAGAGAAAGGGGGGGGGGGGGGAAACAGGCAACCCTGACAGAACAAGTAGTTTTTAAGAAAGAGCAAATTGCATTTAAATTATAGATTTTCTTGAGCTGTGTAATATAAGACATACTGAAGAAAAATGCATAGTTGTACTTTCATATTTGTACTTCTGCAATCTCAGTGAACATTTAGAATTTCTAATTAGAGTAAATTAAGAACAGATGTAAGCTGTGTTGAACATGTTTACTCATTAGTATCTTACAATGTGGAATTTTTGACATGAAGGAGTTTAGTATCAATTAAATCTTGTGGCTTGACGGGGCCCTTGGAAACTTGTGGTCATATACTGGTAGCTAGGAAGCCCAAACTGTTCTGAGAAAATTATATTTATGGAACATCATACTTGAATTTAGTCATAATTAGATGGAGGTTCTTTGCTTTCCAAAAAATTATGTTTGTATATTCTGCCTTTCTACTCTACTTTGATTTAAATAACATTGATATGGGGTATAGTGAATGAACCTGCTGAACTTCTTTTGAAAATATGCTGTGATCTAAGGAATTTGTGTGTTAGAATTATAACTGCAATTTGAGAAACTCTAAGATAGGGAGACCGTTCTTACTGCAATAATTTATTCATTCCGGACTTAATCTGAATAGAATCATAGTGGTACTGATGTTTGCCATCCTGCATTGAAATCTATTATTTTATAGGTTTGTAAAATACTTATTTCAAGTCAAATGACAACTAGAGAAACTCACAACTATTGATTTTCAAAGCCACACTTTAAATAAGGTCTATTCTGGAAGTTAATTATACTCATTCTGTGGAAATTTTCTCTTTCTCTTTATTATCATTATCATTAGGAGCAGTGGTTTGAATGCAGTATTGCAGGCTGACTTTGCCCACAGCCTGTTCGATCCTGACAGGGCTCAGCCTTACATTCTTCCATTTTGGTAAAATGAGGACACAGATTGTTGAGGGCAATATGCTGATTCTGTAAATTGCTTAGAGAGTGCTGTAAAGCACTCTGAAGACTGAAGTGGTATACAAGTAAGTGCTAAGTGCTAGTGCTATCAGTGCTTTTACATTGTGAGGGATGACTATTTCTTTACATTGCTTATCTTTTCACACATCCAATTGCCTGTCCATATTAATAGCTACTGGCTTTATGCTTAAGGCAAGAGTAGAAGACAACTCATTTCATAGATTAACGCTGGATAAATTAAACTACTGAAACACTGCAAGAAAATACCATGCCATTTCATGTCTATTTCTTCCAATACCTATCATTCTAGGCTAAACCTAGAATATATAATTCTATTGTACATGTGATAATATCCATCTTCATTTCTCTATATAGATGCCCTAATTTAGAACATAGAGATGATTTCATTTTATATGTTATTTTGGCTACTGTCAGTGGAACAATGGTTTACAACAGTTAAAAGTTTTAACTTTTAAAACAACTTGAAATACCTATTGGATTTATTATTAATTAATAGAATCTTTTTTACAATCATTTTACATAGAAATAGAAAAGAGCCATTCATTCTAAAACAATAAAAATTTTACCTTAGAATGGAGACTTTTTATTTTCATTTTTATCATATAAAAACATCGGCTTGTTCCACCCAGTCAGAAAGTGAAGATATGTTGCACACCCAGTCTGCTAAAGAAATCCAACTGGTGGAATCTAGGAAGAGAGCCTTCTTTGCTCTTGCCCTTGCCCTTGCCCCTGCCCAATGGAATATTCTTCCCCCACTTCAGTGGTGGGATATGACTGGTACGTCCCGGTATGGGCGTATGGTGCTTGCTGGGAGCAGCAGGTACCATTCTGGTACGGTGCTCCGCAGGGCCCACCCACTTGCTTGCTCTCCTTACCACTATTTGAGCCAATCGGGGCTTACGCACCCAAAGCGTATGGTGCCTGTGCTATGCTCCGCTGAGCAGCTGCAGTGTTGTGGGTGGTAAGTATGCATGCACACGCTGCGTGCATTTATGCAGTGGATGCCGGGCCTTGTTGCAGTGTACCGGTTGCAATGGGATCCAGAACCCACCACTGCCCCTTCATGGCTTTCTGAAAAGAAGTTAAAATATGGCTCTGCAGCTTTGCATAGGGAGTCCAGAGGAGTACAATACAATACAATACAATACAATAGCAGAGTTGGAAGGGACCTTGTAGGTCTTCTAGTCCAACCCCCTGCGTGGGCAGGATCCTTATACCATTTCAGACAAATGGCTATCTAACATCTTTTTAAAGACTTCCAGGGTTGGGGCATTCACAACTTCTGGAGGCAAGCTGTTCCAGAGGTTAATTGTTCTAACTGTCAGGAAATAAGCAGCTATGGAGCTGCCTGTGCCCTGAGAACCCTTCTTCTAACTTTGAATTAATTTTAACAAGGTTTTATCAGCCTTCTCTTTCTCTACATTTTTCAACAATATATTGGTTTTATATTTTAATACTTTGTTGTATACTGTCTAGACTCTCTACCTGAGAGAAATGGGCAGTTGAGGAATATGAAAAACAAACACAATTGAGCTTTTAAAAAACTTAATAAGAGTACAATTTCTTCACTAGTAATTCCAAAAGAAGTACAATATATTTGATTTCTTTTTTAAACAAGTGGTTTGAGTTGCTTTGCATGTTTGTATCTGAAATGTGGGACTATGACATTTACATGAACACCATTCCAAAGAAAAATAACTATTCTAAGATAAGAATACTCAGACATACAACAGATCCTTCCATCACAAAAGAAGGGCCATAATGGGACAGATCAGGATTGGGATGGGTATGGAAAACAATTCACTTCTCATATGGTAGCATGGTAGACTTTAGATATCCAACTGGAAGGGGCAGATCTTTCAAACTGGAGTCCTTGATTCAAACAAAAAATGCTGTTGTTTATCAGGAATGATAACCAAGCAAATTTTCCAAGCACCAAGAAAGTTAGCAAAAGCAGATCTTCCAAAATCATTGTTTTATTTCTCAGTTTAATAGCTTTATGTACCCACAAATGAAATTTCATGCCTAAAGTCAATGAAGGAGCTTTTTTGACACTATGTCACAATGAGAAGTTATTGTTTTGCTACATACATTTATCAAATGATAAGCAGAACACAAGATGCGATACTCACATCATTGGGAATGGTGAGTTCATGAGTACTGGCCGGGGGACTGGCATCCAAACCTGAGCATATGTAAGAGAAAATGGTCATTGCTTAAGGAGAAAGTATTGCACTTTTCATGGCATTTTACCAAAATAGCAGATGTTGTGAATTTCCAGACTGCACTACAGCCAAAGAATAAGGAAGGTTGAAGGTTTCAATAAATAACAGATAAAAATGGAGATCTGAAAGCATTTGCTGTAATATTTCACTAGATAACAATTGAATAGATTCTAATTCAGTGATACTGGGTTCTATGAATACTGATATCCTCACCTTATTTTTTTGCCTTTTGGAATAACAAGCTGGTCTATTACTGAATTTTCAGTTTTCAGTGTTCAAAATGTCACTATTGGTTGATGAAATAAAAGATACAGCTGCTTAGAAATATTGGGGAGTACTTGTGGCTATTTAGGAGGCAAACTATGATACAGTGGTTATTTTAACACCCCCCCCCCAATGAATTAATATCCTCTATGCTGCTCATTGTGTATGGATGCCATTTGCAAGGAAGAGGAATACTATATTTTAAACCTAGTTCTGGTGAAATAATGGAGATTTATAGGAAAATTACTTTGAATTATGTAGCATGAATGACAGACATATTTTGCCAATAGGGAAATGGAATTTCTTATGATCTTGAGAGTTAATAGCAAGGATTATTTATATATATATTTGCAAAGTACAAAAACAAATTATTATAGGCAGTAAATCCACAATAGCGTGAATGTTTTTACATGTTTAGATAACATATTATTTGTACTGAAAACATAACATATTATTTGTACTGATCCAAAGAGAAATGTGGACTTCAGCCAATAATTCCCACAGGAACATGTTGTAAGGTAAACGTTTCAGAATGGAAAGCAATGACCTAATAACTTGTTAATGTAGCCTAAATAGTAATATTTATTTATAATATTTTTCCCCAAATCCCACCCATTACTTTATAACTAATAAAGTCACTCAGCCAAGTTGTCATGCCTATAGTGGGACTACAATTAACTGTCTAATTTCTAATAAAAAGTGGCCATCACAAAACCTAGGAATTCTGCTTTTTAATAAGAGCCATAGAATGACACTAGTTTGTCCAAGTATAAGAGTGAACACTATTCTAAAAACTTTCTTATGACAGTGCATAAAAATGTGTGCAACCTGTTGGGCAACCTTTAATGGAACAGTATGTACAATATATGGCTTTCTGAAATCAATACAACTCCAAGAAAAGAATGAAAATACATTCTTAATCACCCGATTTTTATGTAGTGACTTTCCAGTGCCTAAATTGCTTCGTGTTAGAACTTTGCATGCAATCTTAGCCATGTTAATAGAGTGAGGATACAAATTTACATAAAATCTACATATGACTTAATCACAAGACTTCCAGGGTGTAGACACATGCAGTAATTTAAAAATAAATAAATGAACAAGCTCTTTGTTATGAATAATTCATAACATGCACAAATACAATATGTGAACAATCTTATAATGTGCACCTTATTTAAAAACAGGATGGGTAAGGTATATAGTCTATGCAATATTCTGTAGTTATAAAACTTTCCAGATCAGACAATGAAGAGTTGCTAGGGAAGACTTGATATAATTCCAACTTCATGATCTCCATTGATATTCATATTAAATATTTATAAGTGTTGACAATGATAGATTGCAGACTGCATCTCAGAGAAAGCACAGAAATTTGGAAGTACCGTATGTTCTATTAAAACTAATAAGATTTACTTCCATGGAACTGTGCTGGGATCAATCTGAATCTGTTTGCGTAATAGTGCCAAGTAACTGAATTTTCAGCATAATACACAGTACTAACCAAAAACCAAAAAGAAAGGGATAGGAGAGAAGCCATAGTCTGCTTTCCACTACCTGGGAAAAAAAATAAGGAGGAATACGAGAGAAGAGAGTCACTAAGTAACCTTCCAAACATCAGTTCAGTCTGCTGAAATTTAGAAATGAAGCTTAGTAATGCTGAAGTCTGCACCCATTAACTTACAGATTTGATTTGTAAAACTTTTAACGGTCAATACAATATACAGCTGTATAGGATTGTAGCTGTAAGGATAAGGATTTTATGGAGTCTTGTGGTCTGATCTGGTACATGTGACTATCTGAATTTATTTTCAATTTATTTATTGATAGCTGAATTTATTTTCAGAGATTCCTAGTTCCAGGAGAAATTATGTGAATTGTCAGATTGATAAAGAATGAGGCATCATACACTATGCTGTGGTAAATGTGTTGTTATAATAGCACAACAATATTAATGTATTTCATTTGTAAGACTTTTATATAATTTTATATAATACAGTTATCTTACATTAAAATATTTTTATGCAGAAGTTTTTTTATATGGATATTATTTTTACTTCGCTCATTATCACATCTAATAGTATCTAGTGAATGCCTTTTATACAGCTACAAAACATACAAAAATCATTCTATGAACCAAAGCCAGGATCTAAGGATGAGCGCTGCCCTGGGTCCTAACAAGGAGAAGGGCGGGGTATAAATTTAATAAAATAAATAAAATAAATAACAATGATTTTACTTGGATTTTTAATTTGTTATGGCTTCTGCTAAATCACTGTTTCTTTTAGAAAGTGTGTGTGGAGTGCAATGGAAAGTGAAAGGATGCTGTTTACTCCAAGCCAAAATTTGGGGATGAAAGAACAGTTTCAAAAGCTGAAGAGAGACATAAAGATGAAAGAGCTAAAGTCTAAAGACCAGCCATTTTTACAGTATCATATCATTATGCTGGAGAGTTATTCTGAAAAAGGGCCAGGTTGTCATAATTGCTGCCATTTTTTTATTGTAGTGTCATAACTATTATTGTGTTGTGTCTTGCCTCCTGAACATCAGTAAAACTATCCCATCAATATAATCAGAACAGCTGCTTTATTTATCACTTGGGCAATGACAAAAAGAATTCTAAGACTGCATTTCCTTTACCTGAGGATTGGCCCATCAGATTTTGAGCTTCTTCGGAGGAATGTAAGGGCAGCTTTTCTCCTGAAGAGCAAAGAAGAAATACATTTAATTTTTTTTTTTTGCCTTCAAGGAGAGAAGCAATGTCACTTCATCTAGGAAGCTCAAAATATGATGAACAAAATGGCAGAAAAAGCAAATTTTAATTCAAATCAAATGCAATGCTATTAAAACATATGTTCAGTAACATGTAAATAATATCTGCCATCCTAGTTTTCTATAGAAAATATTCCCTTTTCCTAACATTTCTGAGTTTATCAGAAATGATTTTCAGAAATCTAGTTGAGCTAAAAGGCTGGCCTATTCTTAGTTTTCCATAAAAGCAGTGGTTCAATTGCTAAGCATTCATTAGTCATCTATATATCTTTGTAATATAACTTATAATATCACCAAAAATCAGGGACAACTATGAGACATTAATCTTTACCTCACAGTGCAGAATGCATCTTTGCCCCCGACTGAAGGATTGTTATGACATAGGTGTCTTAGAGTAGACAATAGCAACACATAACAAATATATGACCTGACCTTTTCTCAACTGTAGTATCTGCCTCTTGTCCTCTCTTAATATTTCCACTGCAATTTTACATCCTATTTCTAACAAACCAAGCTTCGAAAAAGAGAGAACTACATAGGTAAAAAGAGAAGGAAATCTGTAAAGGGATTTTGGGTACGTACCAGGGAAAGCAGGGGTGGTCTGTCCAAGGGGAGTAAAGGGGGTTTGCTGCATAGCCAACTGGTGGAGCTTGGTCAACTGCTGAGGGGTAGGAGGGATATTAGAACTAAGAAGGTTATTGTTATAGAATACAAGTCACACTGAAAACCAAGAACAAAATTATAATAGTAATGTTTTTAAGAAAGAAACCAGGAAGCCGTGTGGAATCATGGAAACATACAGGTTTTATAGAAGGACTTGGCCTGGGAAATTATAATTGGTCAAATTTCTGGCAGATGTGCTCAAGCAGGATCTGAAACACAGCAGCCTAGTTTTGGTGTTGTGTTTTTCCAGATTAACTTGCACATATGTATGTGTTCATCATAAAACCTGAACTAAGTAGAAGAATATATATGGATGTGAGATTATTATCTCCCTAGGAGGTTCTACTTCAAAGAGACTATCAGTGCTTCTGGAACTGTACCTGGAATTGGTAGAAAGTTTCATAACTAGGTAGATGACCAATGAAAACTCCAGTATGTGTTTTGGCCAAAATAGGTATGTATTTCAGATCCTGTTCATCCCTTCTTGTGCTTTTAGCATTAGACTTCTAATGACTCATTCACAAAGAGGAAGGTGATTCCAATATATTTTATGCCAAATTTATACTATTATTCAAATGCCAAAATAACTTGAAACTAAATATGTTTTTAAAGCCATGGTGTGTAACAGCCTGAGGTAGGAAGATGATAATTAAATTCTGACATCATTACAGAAATTCCCTACAGCATAGTAATTGGCTGTGGGAAGTTCCCCTAAAGCCTTCCAGGCCAGCCATTTAAACTATGAGATTTTGATTTTTTGAATTCAGAAGGGGGGGGGGGAGAAACCCAACCCAAATTCCTGTTCTTGCAGCATATCTGAGCGAAAGGATGCAAGGAAGTCTGACATTGGTATAATAACAGTCAGATGAAGCATTAGAACCAGAATACCTGAGAGGCTGAAGAAGTCAGGAAAGTTACAAAGAGTTTGAAAAGTAGAGCTTTTATTAGTCAACCAAGAAGGCAAGCAAAACATGAGAAACATATGGCATCATACAAGCTATGTTGTCTTGAAATAACTTAACGGGGTGGTGGTGGTGGTTAGAATCTAAAACAATTAAATTTCTATATGAAGTACTCTGAAATAAAATGTTCTGTTCTTCAAAGTGTGGCATTCACTTCTCTCTGTGCAACCTTTACTATCCCTAATCCCAAATTGGATAGTCTTTAGGTTAGTGTACTGGAAGCACCATGGAATTTTGGAACAACAAGTAAGGAAAAACGAACTAAGATTTGGTTACTGCTTCTTAACCAGAAGATTGCCTATATAATCTTTCTGTCTTAACAAATTATGGTTTTAATTTATAGTAAAGTGATGGAATATAGAACTTCTTTGATGGAAAATTAAACTATAGTTCACACGTCATGCTAAGTCATAATACGGTTAGTTTACTTTAGTATGAAGAGTAAGCAGAGACAGGAAGTAACACAGAGCTGCCCTTCTGATTTCAGTTATGATTGTGTACATTGGAGGGAATACACAATTATGATCAAACCCACTGTGGGTAGGATGGGAAGATTTGGCTTTGCAAAAGTCACTATCTGATATAACTAGGAATTTTAAAAGAAAACAAATCCATGGATGATTCAATAGTGCTTCTTTCTTGTGGTTTTTGGGTTCTTTGCCAAGAAAATATGTTCTTCATATCTTCTTTACAGGACTGTCTCAAATTTGACATCACCTAATGAATATGAATTTTATTCAGCCTTCTCTTCTCCTACAAGAAACTTTATGTTCCACCAGGAAATTTGATAGGACCAGATGCAGAGGCAGGATTAAAGCTTGAAAATCATAGAAACACAGTCAGGAAGTTGGTGGTCTAGCTGAATTTTTATTCAGTATATTTGAGAAATTGGATCTGGTAAAGTACCAGATGACTGGAGAATAACAGACATTATCCAAGTCTACTAAAATGGGCAAATGGAAAAATCCAGCAAACTACAGACCACTCAGTCTGATCCTAATACAAGGGAAAATCCCAGAGCAAATGGTAAAGTTCTTGAAACATTTTGCAACACTAATCTTACCTCATGTTTTGAACAAGAAGCTTTCTTAATAGATTGTTAGCATGTTGTAGACACAATATACAGTATCTTGACTTCATGGCTTAAATTTAACCATGCAAGGAGTTAAATTGGTTAACTAACTAAGCTAGTTAAACTTACCATGGCTTAAAACTGCCAATTTAGCTAAGCATGACAGTTCATTGATGACTCAAACTTCTTCAAAGAATGTTAATCAAAGGGCCCTCATCAAATTGGAGAGAGGTATCAAATGGGATTCATAAGGATTAATTCTCTGTCCTCTATTTTTTGCTAATGATTTCAAAGATATAGAAATGCTTATCTAATTTACAGATATAAAACTTGGATGGGATAGCCAATATCCTAGAAGATGGAAATAAAATTCAAAAATCTTGATACATGTACAAAAGTATGATACATCTTGATACATCTGAAAGTAACAGAGTGAAATTTAACAGACAAGAGTAAATCTCTTCATTTAGGAAACAAAATCACATAAACAGATATACGATGTCGGATACCTACTTGCAAAAAAGATCTTGGATTAGTAATTGATTGCAAACTGAATTCATTGCCAAGAGTGTGATGTGGCTGCAAAGAAGGCAAATGCAATTTTAGGTTGCATCAACAGATATTTAGTTTCCAAATCACAGGAAATAACCTACTGCATTCTATTTGATTATCTCCACTTCAAATACTAAGTTTACTTCTGGGCAACATACATTAAGGATTCAGAGAAATTGAACAGACTCCAAAAAAGTCAATGAAGAGGGTCAGGGGACTAAACACTAAGGCCTATGAAGAGAAATTGAAGCTGGATATTGCTTGGGCAGTGGGTTGGACTAGATGACCTATAAAGCCCCTTCCAACTCTGTTAATCTGTATCTATCTTTAGAAAGGATACTTGAGGAGAGATCACACACTATTCTCTTGTGTTCCACAGAGCAATAGATTTCATAACAAGATGGCAGATCCTGATTTAAAAAAAATATTAACAGAAAGAATATTTGATAATGGAACCAATTATCCAGGAAGTTGATGGGCACCTCTTCATTGGACATTTTAAAGTGGAACCCAGGCAGTCTTCTGTCTTTGATATATTAATTTGAATTCCTAAATTAAAAGGCAGCTGGACTCAGAGGCTTGTGGCCTATTTTTTCTTCTTCTGTTCAGTCATGTTCAATTCTCATAGACTACTGCTCAAGTCCCTGAGGTTTTCGTGACAAAGTTTATCAGAAGTGGTTTGCCTTTGCCTCTTTCCTAGGGCTGAGAGAAAATAATCAGCTCAAAATCAGCCAGTTGACTTTATGCCTAAAGTGAGACTAGAACTTACAGTTTCTAGTCCGATGCTTTAATCACTAAATCAAACTGGCTCTCAAGTGACCCTTTAAAACCAGACAAACAGAAAAGGCTTCTTCACAAACCAAGGTAACCTACTGTGACTTTATTGCCATCAAAAGCAGTGGCTGCATTTCTGATGGATTTAAAACAAGATTAAAAAATCAGATGGAAGAGAAAGAAATAGAACATCTGTGTTTTATGTATTTTAAGAAGGTGAGATGTTGAATACTACATAGGCCTGAGAAATAAACAATCATGTTTAGGCCTGAGAAATAAACAATCTGGTTACTGCATTTCAAATGCCTATTTCACAGTGTTCAGCTCAACCCCTGTAAATTAGGTATCACCAAGTAGAATTTTCTTCCACATATAGATTGCAATCAGAAATCTATTCTGACAATTGCTTCCAATTTACAACTCCTCCATTTTAACATTCATGTTTATAGATTCTTATTCACTACATTACACATTGTTCAGTATTATAATGTAATCTAATTTTTAGGACCTGGGATCTAATGGAACAATTTTTTAACCTTACAACTGTTGTTTATTCACCATATTATACTGTGTGCTGGACCTACAGAAATTATAAGGGCAGGTTTATCATAATAATTCCTGATGAGAGAGGCTTGTCCTTTTAAATGCTCAGAACTTCAAACCCTTTCTACTTCTAAGATTTTAAGGAGAAGTTATCTGGGTTTCTAAATTCCATCCAATTCCACAAAATCTAAATATGTTACAATAATTTAGTGATTTATCCATTATACATAAGAAGAAGCAGAAACTTTGGAAAAATAACATATGGTTCCTCTCTGGATCCAAATTGAACTGCTCATCTCCCCAAAGAAGTTTTAAGTATGCATATACAGTAATCCCTCGTTTTCCGCGGCTTCGTTTTCCGCGGCTTCAGTGCTTCGTGGATTTGTAAAAAATACAGGAAAAAAATGCATTGGTAGGAGGCAAGCGCCCCCTAGTGGTTGCTTTAAACAGGTCCACCAATTCAAGTTTCCTAGCGAATCCTAGTTCGCGGATTTCCGGTTTTCGCGGACGGGTGCGGTCCCGATTAGCCGCGAACAATGAGGGATTACTGTCCTTAATCTGCGCATGCGCGACATGGCGGTCGCGTTTTGAGGCTGGGAGAAGCCCGGGGGGTAGTTTCACCCCCAGGAAGATGTCGCCAGCCCCAACTTACCATCATTGAGGGCTGGCCCGACGAGCCGAACTGCCCGTCGTCGCGCCGAGCCGCCCGAAGCTGAAGGGCGAGCCGTGCGGGCGACGACGGAGAGCAGAGAAGACGGGAGAGGCGACTTGGCCTGTTTGCGGCCTAGAGCGTCCCGGCGCGGCCGGAAGGAAGAGAGGTAGGCCGCAAAGCCGGGATGCGGAAGATCGGCCGGCTGCGAGATGGGGCCGGGCCAGGAGAGCTACCATCGGGCCGCACGACCAGTGGCAGGTCGTGCGGTCCTACCCTGGCCTGTGCCCGAAATATCCCCAATCCCGATCGACTTGTGTTGGCGAGGACTGCTCATAAGGGAGGCTGGAAGAGAAGGCTGGTGAGAGAAGGTGTGGAAGGTGTGGAAGTTTGGTAGGAAGGTGTTGTTGGAGGAGTTGGAGGAAGGAGATGGAGAAGGAAGGAGAAGGCGAAGGAGAAAGAAAGAAAGAAATGGAGAAGGAGAGAGAAGAAGAGGAGGAGAGAGGAGGAGAGAGAAAGAAGGAGAGAGAATGAGAGAGATGGAAGGAGCGATGGACGGAGATCGAGAGAGATGGACGGAGATGGTGATGAGATGGAGATGGGAAGGAGTTGGAGATGGTGGAAATGGAAGAAGGAGAAGGAGAAAATTTGAACATGTATGCTGGTTGAGCAGTCTGGCGTGGAACATCTGCAGCCGCTTTGTGGAATGGTGGACCTGGCCGAGGACGACCCGGGAAGAGCTTTTAACATCTGTAACATCTTGGAGTGAGTGCACGGGACTGGAGGAGGTTGGCTGATAATATCTGGGCCATTAGAGGGCAGTATCTTACATCAGGCCGCATGATGGACTAATTAGCCATGCGGCACTAAATACGAACTAAGCCCCTTTTGGTCGGAAGGACAGATGGATGGGGCCTGTAATGGGACTGGATTCGATCTCCCCATCCATAAGACTCTGGATTCTGACTTTACCCCCCATCCTGAAATATATCCTTGCACTTAGCCACTTTATCTGCTTTTCGGACTTGTGTTTTTTGCCTTCCTGGACTTGGACTGCCTCGGGGGCTTTTATCATGTACTCTAGGCGCGACCTCCTTGGCCTGCGGGAGTCTCCCCTCTCGCAGGCCTGGCCCTCCTGTCTAACACGGGCCCACCTCGATGACGGATTGATTATTCCTGAGAGGTGGGCGAAGCGCAGGTTGAGGGGGTTTTTAGGGAGGTTTTTAATTCGGATTTTAGGGGGTTCCAGGGAGGAGGGGAAAAATAGTCCAGGGAGGGGACAGCAATTGAGGCCGGCGGGCGGAAATAGGGAAACGGAGGAAGGGGAGGGGGGGGGTCATTTCCTCGGTGGCTTTTTCCATCGATTCGGTCTTGGGGAGGGGCAGGGGCGGAGGGAGACGAAATGGCCATCATCGGTTGGAAGACCGTGGCCGCTGGATTCAGGCGGTCACGTGCTCCAACTCTCCGCTCTCCCATCGCAGACTAGGTGGGCAGGAATCACAGACCCGGGGCCCGAGGCTGATGTTATGCAACGCCAGGTCCGTGGTTCAAAAAGCCCCCCTCATTCGTGACCTTGTGTCAGAGGGGGACCCGGACCTGGTGGGTATAACGGAAACCTGGTTGGGCCACGAAGGGGGTATGCCCCTCGTGGACATGTGCCCACCAGGTTACCGTGCCTTCCATCAGCCAAGGGCCCTAGGGAGGGGTGGGGGGGTGGCGATTATCGTAAAGGAAGGTCTTGAACCGAAGGAGACCACAGTCCCTCAGACAACCGGGTGTGAATCTCTCTGCGTGAGATGGGGCCTAGGGAGGCAGTTGGGCGTGTTAGTTGTATACCTGGCTCCTCGCTATGCAACAACAGCCCTGCCCGAGCTCCTAGAGGTGATAGCCGAGGCGGCAGTTGAGACCCCCAGACTGGTAGTCATGGGGGACTTTAACTTGCCGTCGGCAGGCGAAGCCTCTGGAGCAGCTCAGGAGTTCATGGCCTCCATGACGGCCATGGACCTGACCCAGGTAGTTTTAGGCCCCACTCACGAGGGAGGAAACACACTGGATTTCATCTTTGTCTCGGGACAGTGGAGTTGTGATCTGGGAATAGGGGACCTAGCCATCACTCCCTTGTCATGGACAGATCACGCTCTCCTTCGGCTGGACTTTCCAATCGCTACACCTCACCGCGGGGAGGCGGAACCGGATATTCCTATATGGTTCCGCCCCAGGCTTCTAATGGACCCGGAAAGGTTCCAGAGGGAGCTTGGGCCAATTCCTGTGACCCTGCCCCGCGACTCGACTGAGGACCTAGTGGCCGCATGGTTAAGTGCGGCCGCGGGGGCCTTGGACCGAGTTGCGCCCTTGCGGCCTCTCTTGCGGCGGCGAATCACCCAGGCTCCTTGGTTTACCGAGGAGCTTCGGGGGATGAAACGCCACAAGAGATGCCTAGAGAGCAGATGGAGATCCTCTCGCTCCGAAGCCGACCGAACACTAGTGAGAACCCATATTAGGGCTTACTTAGTGGCGATAAGGGTGGCCAAACGTGAGTATTGTGCCACCCTTATTGCATCCGCAGATAACCGCCCTGCCGCCCTGTTTGGGGTGACCCGCTCCCTCCTTCATCAGAGGCCGCGGGAAGCCCCTCTGCAAGGGCGAGCAGAGGAATTTGGGATTTATCTGCAGGAGAAAATCACTCGGATTCGGAATGAGCTACCCTCCATCGACAGTGGTCCTGTGGGACTGTCCAAGACTAGTCTTGAGGTTCCTTCTTGGGAGGAGTTTGACTTTGTTACCACCGAGGATATGGACAGGTTGTCAAGGAAACTTAGGGCGACCACTTGTTTATTGGACCTGTGTCCCTCCTGGCTTGTACTGGCATCCTGGGAGACGACACGAGGCTGGCTCCAGGGCATTGTCAACGCATCTTTGAGTGAGGGGTCCTTGCCTGCCGTCTTGAAAGAGGCGGTAGTGAGGCCCCTCCTCAAGAAGCCGTCCCTGGACCCAGCTTTATTAGAGAACTATCGTCCGGTCTCCAACCTTCACTTTTTGGTGAAGGTTGTCGAGAGTGTGGTAGCCCAACAGTTTCCGCGACACCTGGAGGAAGTTGATTATCTAGACCCGCGCCAGTCCGGCTTCCGACCCGGTCACAGCACCGAGACGGCATTGGTCGCGTTGGTTGATGATCTCTGGAGGGCGCGGGATAGAGGTTATTCCTCTATCCTAGTCCTATTAGACCTCTCGGCGGCTTTTGATACCATCGACCATGGTATCCTATTGCACCGACTGGGGGGGGTTGGGGTTGGGAGGCACCGTTTTGCGGTGGTTCTCATCCTACCTCTCTGGTCGGTCGCAATATGTGTTGACGGGAGGGCAGAGGTCGACCTCGAGGCCTCTCTTATGTGGGGTTCCTCAGGGGTCGGTCCTCTCGCCCCTCCTTTTCAACACATATATGAAGCCGCTGGGTGAGATCATCCGTGGTTTTGGGGTGGAGTACCATCTGTACGCTGATGACACCCAGCTGTACATATCCACCCCAAACCACCCCAACGATGCCGCCGAAGTGCTGTCCCGGTGTTTGGAGGCCGTACGGATCTGGATGGGTGGTAACAAACTCAAGCTCAACCCTGCCAAGACTGAGTGGCTGTGGTTTCCGGCACCCCGGTTCAGCCAGATTACACCAACTCTGGCCATTGGGGGCGAAACACTGGCCCCCGTGGAGAGGGCGCGCAATTTGGGTGTCCTCCTGGATTCCCGGCTGTCCATGGAGGACCATGTGGCGGCCGTGGCCAGGGGGGCGTTTCATCAGGTACGCCTGATGCGCCAATTGCGCCCCTTACTGGACCGGGCTGCCCTTCGCACAGTCACTCAAGCTCTCGTGACGTCCCGGCTCGACTACTGTAATGCTCTCTACATGGGGCTTCCCTTGAGGTGCACTCGAAAGCTACAGCTAGTCCAAAACGCAGCCGCGCGGGTGATTATGGGAGCCACTAGATGCTCCCACATAACACCGATCCTGCGCGAGCTGCATTGGCTTCCTGTGGTTTTTCGAGTGCGCTTCAAGGTTTTGACAACTATCTTTAAAGCGCTCCATGGCTCGGGGCCTAGTTATATGCGAGACCGCCTCCTGCCCCATACATCCCTTAGACCGATACGCTCCCACAGAGAGGGCCTTCTCAGGGTGCCGTCGGCCGGACAATGCCGACTGGCGACACCCAGGGGAAGAGCCTTCTCTGTGGCGGGCCCAGCCCTTTGGAATGACCTACCCCCTGAATTACGTACCATCACCGACCTCCGCCTCTTCCGCCAATGTCTTAAGACATATTTGTTTCAACAAGCCGGCCTAGCCTAACCTCCCATGGGGACTTTTAGGTAGTTTTAAACTGGGTTTTTAAAATTTGGTTTTAGCGCAGGATAGGTTATTTAATAGTTTTTTAAATTATATTTATTGTATTTTGTATGTTTTTAAATTTTCCTGTGCGCCGCCCTGGGTCCTTCTTGGAGAAGGGCGGGATATAAATTTAAATAAATAAATAAATAAAACATATTTTTCATTTCATTTGTTTGTATCCCACCTTTATTATTTTTATAGATAACTCAAAACAACAAAAATATCCAACCCACCATCCTCCTATTTTCCTCACAGTGCCAACTCTATGTGGTAAGTTGGGCTGAGAGAGAGAGTGACTGTCACTCAGCTGATTTTCATGACCAAGGCAGGACTTGAATTCATGATCTCCCATTTTGTAGCCTGGTGTCTTAACTACCAGACCAAACTGGCTCTAGTGAATATAAATACTGCTTAAACATCTCTTTGTATTTCCATCTGCTCTCTAGGCGTCTCTTGTGGCATTTCATCTCCCTCAGCTCCTCAGTAAACCAAGGAGCCTGGGTGACTCGTCGCCGCAAGAGAGGCCGCAAGGGCGTGACTCGGTCCAAGGCCCCTGTGGCCGCACTTAACCATGCGGCCACCAGGTCCTCAGTTGAGTCACGGGGCAAGTCCACAGGCATTGGCCCAAGCTCCCTCTGGAACCTTACCGGGTCCATCAGGAGCCTGGGGCGGAACCATTTAGGAATATTCGGCTCCGCCTCCCCGCGGTGAGGTGCGGCGATTGGAAAGTCCAGCCGCACCTAAACATCATGTTTAGTATAATACAGTTTGAATTCAGACCCCACAGGCGCCTTGGGCCACACCCAGTTTAAAACTTGTTTGAGCACAGAGTCTTTTGCTGTATGGCAAGCAACATCACAAGATGAGACAGGCCGAGTTTCAAGACAGTCAATGAGAAGAACTGGGTAGGTCTGTGGGCAGTTCAGGCAGAGGACAGCGACTCAAAGCGTTGGCATGTCCTAAAGTGGAGCCTGGTCAATGGACGAGCTGTAAGCCGCGAGAAAAACAATCCATCTCATCATGCGCGGCTACAGCAAAACGGGTAGGCTGGTCCCCAGCCAGCAAGCCCAGCAATAGTTTGTGGTCTGTGATTAGTTCAAAGTCACGGCCATATAGATACTTGTGGAACCTTTTTATGCCAGCCACAGCAGCCAGCACCTCACGGTCCAGCTGGCTGTAGTTCCTTTCGGTGGTGGACAAGGTTTGCAAGTAATAGGGGATGGGCGCCTAAGTTCCATTGGGCATGCGGTGGCTGAGGACAGCTCCGATGCCAAACGGGGAAGCATCACAAGTTAAGACAAGTGGCAGAGTTTGACTGTATTGGACAAAAAACGTGTCCGCTGACAGCAGTCTTTTTACCACAGCAAATGTGGCTGCTTCAGTCTTACCCCAGGACCACGGTGTTTTTTCTGAGAAGCCAATGGAGGGGCTCCGCAACCGTGGCTTTCTGTTTAAGAAAGATGCTGTAGACGTTAAGGAGCCCAAGGAATGCCTGCAACTCGGTTTGATTGCGAGGTGTGGGGGCTTCCTGAATAGCTTTTATTATTTAATTGGTCAGATGAATCCCAGAGCCGTCGATGAGATACCCCAAAAATTCAACCCTTGGCACATTAATTTGGCATTTTTCTTTTTTGAGGCGGAGGCCTGCATCTCTAATTTTGGCCAGCACTGTGCCTAATCTTTTGAATAATTGTGTCCTGTTTGCAGCCAATACCAAAATGTCATCAAAATAGGGGACGACTCCTGGTATCCCCTGCAAAAGCCGTTCCATGACGCTTTAGAACAGTCCAGGGGTGATACTAACTCCAAATTGAAGGTGGGTGCATTTGAATGCACCCCTGTGGGTTACAATAGTTTGGCCCTCCACTGTATCACCATCTACAGGCAACTGTTGGTATGTCTGTGTCATGTCCAATTTTGTGAAAACTTTTCCAGGGCCTAAAGAATTTAATAAATGCTGAAAAGGAGGAGCCTGTGTCGCGATGATACAACAGGCGGTCTCGATGCTCCAAGACCACCATTGTTTCTTTTTTCACGGGACAGTCCAATCGGACCTAAAACCATTCTGTAGGGATGGTCAACAGAAAGACAAAGCCTTGCTGATCTCAGGGACACCACAAAGTCCCTGATCGATCCAAGGGAAATGCTTCTACCCTGCGGTAAACAGACAGCCCCTAGGCTGGCGAAGTTGCTGATGGCTCCAAGAAAGAAGGAAGTGAAAAGAGAAAGTGGCTTCAGCTGGTGAGACCTTTACTGTTTTTAAAAGAGATTGCCTTAATAATAATGCCTTAATAAACCTAAAGTCAAGTTAAAAATTTAAGAACAGAAGAAATAAGCAGTGGAATTAAGATCTGGAGGACCCTGGTCAGTGTGTTATCACAATTTTCTAAATGTTATTTTTATAAATGGAACCTATGCAAAACTTTTTAAAAGGAATGGATTTTCTTCTTCTATATTTTTTTAATACTATTCTTATAATTCATGGATTAAACCTTTTCTTTTTCATTACTACATGTGATCTTTAACTTTTCCTTTTTTATTTTACCCAAGAATTTGACTCTTTTTAACTTGAAACAATTAATATACAAAAAGAAACAAAGAAACTGTAATAATTGTAACAACAGAGGGAAAGATGGTGTGCTACTCGAAAGCTGAAGTGTGTATTGAAAACAAAAACCTCTTACTTTCATTACTGATTATCCTGGTTTGGAACTTCAAAGACCTACAGCTTGTTTAAAAAGTGAAAAGTGAATTGTTTTTCACAGATGTTCTTTTGAAGCTTATTTTCAACCAGAGATTTTATTATGAATTTATGTGTCAACTTGTTAAAAACCTCTTTAAGCCAGTGTAGCAACTTTCCTTCTTAACAGCTGGAGACAATGGCTTATTCTGAACAACAGAAAGAAACTGTTAGTTTGCAAGAGATAATATTTGCAATACATGAATTTTCTATTATACAATACAATACAATAGCAGAGTTGGAAGGGACCTTGTAGGTCTTCTAGTCCAATCCCCTGTGTGGGCAGGAACCTTATACCATTTCAGACAAATGGCTATCTAACATCTTTTTAAAGACTTCCAGGGTTGGGGCATTCACAACTTCTGGAGGCAAACTGTTCCAGAGGTTAATTGTTCTAATTGTCAGGAAATTTCTCCTTAGTTCTAAGTTGCTTCTCTCCTTGATTAGTTTCCACCCATTGCTTCTTGTCCTGCCCCCAGGTGCCTTGGAGAATAGTTTGACTCCCTCTTCTTTGTGGCACCCTCTAAGATATCGGAACACTGCTATCATGTCTCCCCTGGTCCTT
This sequence comes from Rhabdophis nuchalis, assembly GCA_039707465.1. Taxonomy (NCBI): domain Eukaryota; kingdom Metazoa; phylum Chordata; class Lepidosauria; order Squamata; family Natricidae; genus Rhabdophis; species Rhabdophis nuchalis. The sequence goes on along the minus strand of CM077643.1, from coordinate 222,387,771 downwards.
CTCTTCATCAAACTAGACATATCCAGCTCCTGCAACCGTTCTTCATATGTTTTAGCCTCCAGTCCCCTAATCATCTTGGTTGCTCTTCTCTGCACTCTTTCCAGAGTCTCCACATCTTTTCTACATCGTGGCGACCAAAACTGTATGCAGTATTCCAAGTGTGGCCTTACCAAGGCACTATACAGTGGCATTAACACTTCATGTGATCTAGATTCTATCCCTCTGTTTATGCAGCCTAGAACTGTGTTGGCTTTTTTGGCAGCTGCTGCACACTACTGGCTCATATTTAAATGGTTGTCCACTAGGACTCCAAGATCCCTCTCACAGTTGCTACTATTGAGCAAGGTACCACCTATACTGTACCTGTGCATTTTGTTTTTCTTGCCTAAATGTAGAACCTTACTTTTTTCACAATTGAATTTCATTTTATTAGATAGTGCCCAATGTTCAAGTTTGTCAAGATCCTTCTGTATCTTAAGCCTATCTTCTGGAGTGTTGGCTATTCCTGCCAGCTTGGTGTCGTCTGCAAATTTGATGAGTTCCCCATTTATCCCCTCATCCAAATCATTGATGAAGATGTTGAAGAGTACTGGGCCTAAAACAGAGCCTTGGGCTACTCCACTGCATACTTCCTTCCATGTAGATGCAGTTCCATTGAGGACTACACGTTGAGTGCGGTTGGTCAGCCAGTTGCGAATCCATTTGGTGGTGATGCTGTCTAACCCACATTTTTCTACTTTATCTAATAGTAGGTTATGGTCTACTTTATCAAATGCCTTACTGAAGTCCAAGTAAATTATATCAACAGCATTCCTCTGGTCCACTAATTTTGTCACTTTGTCAAAGAATGCAATTAGATTAGTCTGGCATGTTCTGTTTTTGACAAACCCATGTTGGCTTTTGGCTATTACTTTGTTTGCTTCTAGGCGTTCACTTATTTGTTGCTTAATTATCTTTTCCAGAATCTTTCCTGGTATTGAGGTCAGGCTGATGGGTCTATAGTGTCCTGGATCTATTTTTTTCCCTTTTTTGAAGATGGGAACCACATCAGCTCTTTTCCAGTCTTCTGGCAGTTCCCCGGTGCTCCAGGATCTCTGAAAGATATAGTTCAGTGGTTCTGAGATCTCGTCTGCCAGTTCCTTCAGAACCCTGGGGTGTAATCCATCCGGTCCTGGTGATTTGAACTCGTCCAGGGCAGACAGATGCTCACTTACCATTTTCTTCCCTATTTCAACTTGTGTTCCTAATCTGATTTTTGTGGTGCTGTTTTTGATTGGTTGGACTGTTTTATCCCTTTGTGTAAAGACAGATGCAAAAAAAGAGTTAAATAGTTCTGCTTTCTCCCTGTTGCTTAATCATTTGAGAAAAATCAGATTACCTAATTGGGAAATATGATGAAAAGGATGGAGGTACATATCAAATGGAAAAAGCAGAGGTTAGAGTCCCAAGCACCAAAGAGAAAAATAATTACAAAGGAATTAAACCTGCTGGGTTTTTTTGATGAATGGCTTATGTCGGGCAATGGAAAAAGTGGAACTTGGAAAGAGGAGGTAGATGGATGGGAACTCCACCTCAGATGGCAGGACACAGAAGAAGAAACAACAAAAGAATTTATGGTATCAAAGAAAGAAACTTTATTAGTAACATCATTGATAACAACTCTGACAATTAAAGACAAGCTGATTAAGGAAGAAGAAGAGGGGCATCGAAATGACATGAAAGAACCAATAAATAATGAAATGCAAAGAGAAGTCCACACAAATTTGACTAAGGATAAGACTAGAGGACTTATACCACAAATGGCAGAAGACATGAGACTGTTTTACTACTGGAAAGATACAGGTTAATAGATGAACGTTTAACTTAAAATTAGTTAAGCTTAGGAAAATTTAGTGATAAAAGACATGGTTAAATAAACAACTGAAAATGATAAATAATGTACATATATATATATTGGTATAATAAGTAGTAATAGGATATGAATATTGAATGGCAACTATGAAAGGAAGATGAGTAATTGTTTGGTTATATACAAAGATTAATAAAAAAGAAACTGTGATAACAAACTCTAAACAGTGGTTTGAAAAGGAAGACTAGAAATTTTTTGTTACTAAATATTATTGATGTCTGGTTAGAATAGGTTATAAGGAACAGTGTTATTGGAGGATATTAGAATTAATAAATGAGATGCCAATATGTGGTTATGTTTTAAGCTTTGGTATATTTTATGATAATAATAATAATAGTTTAATTTCTTGACCGCTCCTCTCCCCATAGGGACTCGGAGCGGTGCACAGGGAAACTAAAAACCATAAATATACAATCAAGAACATCTTAAAAACAAATTAAATAGTACCTGTGCTAAAATACCCAATCTAAACTAAAATTCCCACTATACACTAAAACCCCATAGAGAGAGACTATCCCAGACCGGCCAAGCAGAAAAAATATGTTTTTAATTTCAGACGGAAGGAGCGGAGGTCCGTGGTCGTTCTAATGTCGGGGGGAAGGTCATTCCAGAGGGCAGGGCCCGCCACAGAGAGAGCCCTTCCCCTGGGCGTCGCCCGCTGACAAAGTCTAGTGGACGGCACCCGGAGAAGTCCCTCTCTGTGGGAGCGAATTGGCCGTGAGGAAGTATGGGGCAGGATCCGATCCCGCAAATAGCTAGGTCCCGAGCCATGGAGCGCTTTAAAGATGATAATTAGTACCTTGAAGCGCACCCGGAAGACGACAGGCAGCCAGTGCAGCTCGCGCAGGAGAGGTGTTACATGGGTAAACCTAGAGGTACCCAGGATTGCCTGCGCGGCTGCGTTCTGGACCATCTGCAGTCTCCGGGTGAAGGACATGTAAACAATTATAGTTAAATAAGAATGGAGGTATGAAGAGAGAAATATGTATAAATATATTTGATTCAATATACAAGATTCAAGAATATTTTCTGAGCGTGGCAACATACTTGGTTATTATTGAAGAGATGCATGAAAACATTTTGTAACCAACTGATACACTTTCTACAGCACGAAGATGGAGGACTTTTGTGTTGTGTTTAAAATTTAAATAAATAAATAAATTTTAATTAAAAAAAAGAATGTCAGAAATGCTGCACAATGGGCACAGGGTAGGCGCTTTGTTGTAACCCTTTATTTATTGAGCACTTATAGTCAGTGCATATTCTGACTGACTCGTCAGGCTTGATCGAGGTTACTATAGGGATCTCCCAGCATGCATGATCAACTGGGTCTAGGATTCCCTGAGCAATCAGTTTGTCAAGTTACAAATCAATTTTAGAGCGGAGAGCGAAAGGTACTCTCCTGGGTTTTAGCCTGATTGGGGCTATATTAGGGTCCAAATTAAAATAAATTGGAGTCCCTGTATACTTACCGAGACCGGGAGTGAACACGTCCTCAAACTCCTTAAGGAACGCCTCAGTGCTGTCATCTTGGACGGTGTTGATGCCAGTGACTTCTAGGCCCAAGGGCTTCAAACCAGTCAAGCCCCAGCAGGCTCTGTAGATTGTCGTGGACGATGATGACAGGCAGCTTCCCACTGAAATCTTTAAACTGCACCCAGAATGTGCCCTGGCTAATGATGGGGACTTGGTTCCCCTGGTAGTTTGAAGATGGATGTCTGGAGTCCATAGTTGACATTTCTTGAGACTAGGAATAGCCTTGTTGATCACTGCCCACGAAATTATGGTCAAAGATGATCCGGTGTCAATCTCCATTTGACATGGAGAGCCCTCAATGAGGATTGTGACTTGCAGCTTTTTGAGCCGCCTTGTGCGGACTTGGCCTATAGATGTGTAGTAGGTGACTCTGGAGTTGCCATCTGTGTGCCTTGGCGGTGGCTGTTGTGCCCCTTGGGTGGGCCTCTGCTGGCTTGCCAGGTTGTCAGGATGTGCTTCTGGTTTGCCAGGTTGTTGTGAAACAATTGCTTCTGCAAACCTGGCAATGTGCCCCTTTTGATTGCAGCATTGACAGATGGCATCATGGAAATGGCAATGCGCTCTTGGATCATCTCGAAATGCGGTTTGAATTTGCGTGCCAGCTTGGGATGCTCAGTGCACATGCAGTAGCTGTCATCTTCAATTTCAGTGGCATTGGGCTCTGTATTCTTGCAACGCACACACACTCTTTTGCATGCTCTTTGGAGTGGTTTGGTGCAGCATATCTGTTGACTGTGTTGCAGCTTCAGTGTCTCTTGCCTCTTCGAGGGCGATTTGAAGAGTGAGGTTGGTTTTGGCTAGCAATCTCCTCTGCAGGTTAATGTCTCTTATGCCCAAAATAATGTGGTCTAAAAGAAGATTGTCCAAGTCTCTAAATTCACAGTATGCCACTGAGTGTGGCAACATACTGATTGATGGATTCACCCTCTTTTTGATTGCAGAGGTTAAATGCGTGCCTCCTGACAAACGTGGATGGTCTGGGGGAGTAGTGTGTCCTCAGCATTTGCTGCAGGACTGACGAAGTGACCGACTGGAGTGGCATCGGCTCGGACAAGTTGTTCAATGTTTCAAACACATCTCGCCCGCAGTAGCTCAGGAACATATTCTTTTTGCAGCCTTCAGAAAGGCCCATGAGGTTGTTGGCCTCTAGGAAAGAGTCGAACTGCATCATGTATGATTCCCAGTGCTCATTGGCTGGGTCGTACGGAGTCGGTGGGGCGTGCGTTGTCATCTTGCGTTCTTGGCCACGCATTCAAATTTGTCACCCAAAAGATGCCGCTCAAGGCCATGCTGAATTCCAGGCTGGATTTGCCTCACTGATTGTATTAGCTCTTTTTGGTGCCTAGTTGCCTTCCTATCCCACCTTCATCGCCAGTGTTAGATAGGGTGAAAGGATGAGGCAGACTAGGGCTTCTATCTGACAGCAGCCCTTTTATAGGGAGCTGTCAGACCTCTCGACCAATCAGATTAAACCTCTGTTCCCGCCTGAACAGAGGACCTTGGTGTAAACCATTATAACTGTTACTAGGATGTAACATTTATGTATTGCATATTTATCCAATTATGTTCATTATTATAGGCAGTTGATCAGAAAGACATTTTCTAAGCAGTTGTTATTTATAACTACATTTTATTACATTTCTCCTAAGACATATATTTCTGATCAGAGAACAGTAATTAATTTCACATTCTCAATATTTAGGCTATACCTTTTTCTTCCATCCATAAATACATAAGCAAGCAAGCAAGCAAGCAAGCAAGCAAGCAAACATTGAAAATAGGTAAAAATGAAGCTCAATTCCCCCCCCCCCCTGTATAAAATTCAGTGTGAGCATCCTTTGGCAGCATAGAATGGGCTAAATAAAACTCATTCATAATCTTCATTTTGCAGCTGAAAGAGACAACGGAACTAATCTCATTTATGAGAAGCAATTTCGCAAATGTTGTTTCTGATGTTATTTATATGTTTTGTTTTGTTTTTAAGAAAGGAAGGAGCATAAAGTAAGTGCTGTGGTGGCATAGTGGTTAGAATGCAGTATTGAAGGCTAACTCTGCTCACATTGCCAGGAGTTCGATTCCTTCAATCCTGACCAGCTCAAGTATGACTCATCCTTCCATCCTTCTGAGGTGGGTAAAATGAGGACCTAGATTGTTGGGGCAATATGCTGACTCTGTAAATGGCTTAGAGAGTGCTGTAAAGCACTGTAAAGCAGTATATAAGTCTTATTGCTATTGCTATTAAGAAAATATTTTTGTTAAAGATATAAAACAAATAATGATGCCCACTTCTGGTTTGGAATGACAACTAGAGAACAATAACCAACTGTTTCCCCTCCCCCAAATTCTAAAAATAAACGATTCAGCATTAGCAAACATTTATTCTCCTCTTTCATTATAACTAAGGAAATGTAAAGTGTCCTGAGTTCTTGGCAAAAGGTGGAATATAAATTAAATAAATTAGCAAAGACTGAGGAAAATAGCAAGGATTCTGTGTATAACCACATCATAAAGTAAGAAGACGCATAAACTCAGTTTGTTTATGTCATTATCAACATTATGGCAGAAAAAAATAAAATAAAAGGCTCTTTTAAGACTAATATCAGAGAACAAAAAATTTAGCAAGGGGATGGCACAGAATTTTTTTTGATAATTTAACAACAGGCCAAGTCCTCAATAGAAATATGATTGGGTCCTAATTATGACCAATACTACACATGGCCAATTATTTTGAAAAAATATATTAATATTAAATATTAATATTAATATTACTCATTTGACAAAGCATGCAGGTAACATAAAATACATTTACGAATAATAAAGAGAAACTCACATCTGGATGTGGAATTGCATATTGTCCTTGAATTGTATAGGCCTGAAAAAAAAAAAGCAGCGTAAGACACTGACACAGTGACCAGTTGCGATAGGCTTCACTTCATGCTAGGCATGTATCACTAATCTACATAGCAGCAATATGTTAGGATCCTCCATAGTCTGCAATATTTGAGTTTGTCTGTCAAATCAGGGACATTGTGATAACACCATACTATAAAGTGGGTGTAGGCCTAAAGTATATAATAAACTGGAATTTAACTGAACCCTTTAAAATATATCTATCCAATGAAGCACTTTCTAATGCCGGAAGTAATTAACGTCCTAAGCTTTTGCCCACTTTGCTTCCAAATGCCAATTACACAGCCACCCTCCCCTCTTTATTGGGTAGCCTGAAGTTCATCCCCCTCCTCCCTTTAATGCAGCCCTTTCAGCTAATTTTCCAGAGCCAGTTTTGGAGGGAGAATATGTTTGAATAATTTCTCTAAATAGATTAAAGATTTTCCATCAAGAGTGGTCCTTGTATGAGTGAAAAGGAGTAAGTAGTTACAACCTTACCACTCCTCTGAGTTACGCCCTGTGAAATGACTTCACCTAAGTACCTGGCAGCTTAATAGAGATCTTGGGCTGGTAGCTGGGAAATAACTCACCGTAACTCTTGCATAGCAAGAATAGCACAGATGAAGGGGAGCTGAGTTACTGGGCATTCCTTTCTCAAAAATATATTTGTATCCATTCAGGCCAAGTTGAAACTTTTGCAAACAGGCCCACAAGAATATCTACTTTCTTTTCATGCAATTAAGTATTAACCTTAATTTCCCTCTTAATTCAACTTTAATTTGTTTTACAACTCCATTGAGGAAGACTCTGCCATATTTATGCCATATTCAGATGTAAACAAAAGTTGTTTCTGAAACAGCCATGTCCCCAATCCAACTCTCCACTCTAACTTCTACCCAGAATAAATATTTGTCTCAATTAAGCTTTGGACTGCTTATAGAAATAGTTGTTGGGTGGCATTTGTCTTAGCCAAGGGATAGGAACAGATCACAATTTCCTTCTGAATTTTGCAGTTAAAAATAGCAATTTTGATCAACCTTGCAATAGGGACTTCAGGAAAAGACCATCAGAGCTAGTTAAGGGCGACTGCACACTGATTGTGCACGTCTTCCATCCTTTCTAAGAGAGCTGCTTGACTGGATTCAATTGTGCAAGCCTTGGGCAACCATCATTTCCTACATTGCAAAATTGCAGTGACTGGCAATAGGCACTCAGTTGTGAGTGTAAACAATGATTGCTTTGTAATGCCCATCCATTGCAACATTGTTGTTGGTAAGCGAGGCAAACAGTACGATCTGACATCTGACAAGATATTTTGTGGACCAGAATTCCCTCTCTATATTTAGATATTATTATAGCTGCCCATACGTTTAGCCAAATATTTAGACTGGATTTGGCAAATCCTTCCCATGATGTGGGATAAGCAGTTGTTTGATGGTATTAAAGATATTATTACAGAATGTCAGGTGTTCTAAGTAACGCCTTTTGCAATTGAATGATTTTGTCAATGCCAATAATGTTGAAGTGATTCTCAGATTGGTTATTATATAACATTATATGGCTGACCACCAGACAGAATTTTACACCAGATTGGCAACCAAACTTATAATACTCTCTCTTCAGTTCTGCTCTTTAGTATCATCCCTTTCCCTATTTTAAGCAAACAACAATGCTGTGACATCAGTTAGATTGCAAATACCAGTACCATATTTTAAGCTCCATTGTTGAATGGGGACATTGAAACAGAACAGAATAGAATAACAGAATTGGAAGGGATCTTGTAGTCTTCTAGTCTAACCATACACCATTCCAGAAAAGTGGCTGTTCAGTCTCTTCTTAAAAGCTTCTAGTGATGGAGCATCCACAACTTCTGAAGGCAAGCTGTTCCACTGGTTAATTGTTCTCAAGAAATAGTTCTAAGTTGCTTCTCTCCTTAATTAGTTTCTATTCATTGTATCTTGTCTTGCCTTCTGGTGCTTTGGAAAATAGGTTGACCCCCATCTTCTTTGCAATAGCCCCTGAAACATTGGAACATTGCTATCATGTCCTTGTCCCTCTTTTCAGTAGACTAGACATACTCAATTCCTGCAAATGTTCTTCATATTTAGTCTCCAGCCCGCTAATCATCTTTGTTGCTATTTTCTGCACTCTTTCCCCAGTTTTAACATCTTTTTTAATAATATGATGACTAAAACTGGAAGCAGTATTCTACATGTGGTCTTAGTAAGGCTTCATAAAATGGTACTAATATTTCATGAGATCTTGATTCTATCCCTCTGTTAATGCAACCTAGCATTGGCCTTTTTGGCTGCTGCCACACACTGCTGGCTCATATTTAACAATTGTAATAGCACTTAGACTTCTATACCACTTCATAGTGCTTTACAGCCCTCTCTAAGTGTTTTACATAGTCTGCATATTTCCCCCAGCTGGGTCCTCATTTTAATGATCTACCAAAGGATGGCTGGCTGGCTGGCCCTTGAGCCAGCCAGGATCAAACTGCTGCAATTGTCAGTGTTTGCTTGCAATACTGCATTTTCATCACTGTGCCACCACAGCTCTTTTAAGTGATTGTCCACTAAGACTCCAAAATCTCTCACACAGTTACTGCTATTGAGCCAAGTTTCACCTAATATGTAACTGTACATTTGGTTTTTCTTGCTTGAGTGAAAACATTATTTTTCTCTATATTGAATTTCAATTTTCTAGATAGGACCCAGTGCTCAAGATCTTGAGCCTATCTTTTGGGGTGTTGAGTATTCCTGCTAGTTTAGTGTCATCTGCAAACTTGATGTGTCCCCCTTCTATTCCCTCTTCTAAACCATTTATGAAGATATTTATTTATTTATTTTATTACATTTATATCCCGCCCTTCTCCGCAAAGGACCCAGGGCGGCGCACAGGAGATTTAAAAAACATACAAAAATAGAACATAAATAATTTAAAATATATATTAGATCCCAAACCTGTGCTAAAACCAATTATTAATTAAAACCCAATTTAAAACTTTTCTACATATTAAAGAGCAATGGGCTTAAAAAGGAACCTTGGGATACCCTACTGCTTACTTCCGTTCATGTAGATATCTTCCCAAGTAATGATGTAGGCCAGTGATGGCAAACCTTTTTTGGCTGCCATGCCAAAAATGGGGGGAGCACAGGGGGGTCGTGCACCAGCATGCCACACCCATAATGCTTTGCGTGTGTGCCGCCCCAGCGCACATGTATGCATGCAATCAGTGACCCCCCACTTTTGCCATGGTTTTTTCGCCTTCCCCAGGCTCCAGAGGCTTTCTAGGAGCCTGGGGTGGGCAAAAAAGCCTTCCTGCCCCCACTGAATACCCTCTGGAGGCCTCAGGAACTTCCCTGAAGCCTCTGGAGGGCACAAAACAGACCTACGGGGAACCTGGAAGTTTGGGTATGGTGACTTCCAGTTTGTCCATAGAGCTGAGTTTCAACCTCTGGAGCCTTCTGGGGCCTTCAGGAGGCTTCCCTGAAGGCTCTTGAGGGCAAAAAATGGTCCTACAAGCAAACCTGAAGTGACTTCCAGTTTGAGTTTGAGTTTTATTGGACTTATATGCTGCCCTTCTCCTAAGGACTCAGGGCGGCGTACAACACAAAAAACACACATTACAAAAATTAAAAAAAAGATTAAATAAAAAAAATCCAATAACCCAATTAACAATTAAATTTAAATTTAAAATTACGTTAACATTAACAATAAAAATTGCTAATTTATTTTATTCAGGCCAGACCAGTTTTCTGAAAAAGCCAACTTTTTAGGGAACGCCGGAAGGACCGGAGGTCGGGAATTATGCGAAGCTCTGGGAGCAACTCATTCCAAAGGGAAGGTGCTCCCACAGAGAAGGCTCTCCCCCTGGAGATCGCCAGCTGACACTGCTTGGCCGATGGCACCCTGAGGAGGTCAACTCTGTGGGATCGTACTGGACGGTGGGAGGCTACCTGTGGCAGTAGGTGGTCTCACAAGTATCCTGGGCCTAAGCCATAGAGCACTTTAAAGATCATAATTAACACATTGAATCACACCCAGAAGACAACTAGCAACCAGTGCAGGCTGCCTAAATGGAGTGTGACATGGAAGCACCTAGATACCCCCATGACAACCCACGCAGCCGCATTCTGGATCAGCTGGAGCCTCCGGGTGCTCTTCAAGGGCAGCCCCATGTAGAAAGCGTTACAGTAGTCCAGGCGAGAGAGGACAAGGGTGTGAGTGACTGTGCACAGGGCATCCCGATCCAGAAAGGGGTGCAGCTGGTGTACCAGGAGAACCTGATAAAAGGCCCCCTGGTCACAGTCATGAAGTGTTCTTCTAAACTAAGCCACATATCCAGGAGGACTCTCAGATTGCGGGCCCTCTCTGAGGGGCTAAAGTTGCACCCCCTATCATCAAAGATGGTATGTGATGCATAAATTGGGATGATGGGAACCACAGCCACTCAGTGTTGGAGGGATTGAGCTTGAGCCTGTTTGTCCCCATCCAGATATGCACAGCCTCCAGGCACCGGAACATCACATCAAGGGCATCATTGTGGTGGTTTTAGGTAGAAATGAAAAATTGGGTATCATCAACATATTGATGATACCATACCCCCAAACCACAGATGATCTCGCCCAGTGGATTCATGTATATGTTGAACAGGAGGGGTGAGAGAACCGACCCCTGGGACACCCCACAAGTGAGGCACCTCAGGGTCGATTTCTGCCCTCTGGTCAACATGAACTGTGATTGATCCGAGAGGTAGGAGGAGAACCACTGCAAAATGGTGCCCCCCACTCCTAACCCCCCGAGTCGTCGCAGTAGGATACCATGGTTGATGGTATCGAAAGCAGTGGAGAGATCTAATAGGACCAGAGCAGCCCCTGTCCCAGGCCCGCCAGAAATCATCAACCAACACGACCAATGCTGTCTCCATGCTGTACCCGGGCCTGAAATCCAACTGAAACGGATCCAGATAGGTGGCTTTATCCAGGTACTGGGGAAGCTGACGTGCCACCACACTATCAACAACCTTTGCTACAAAGCGAAGGTTGGAGACCGGACGATAGTTGGCTAAAGAAGCTGGGTGCAGGAAGGCCCCTCCCTCAATGAAGAATTGGTAATCGCCTGGAGCCAGCCTCGTTTTGCCTCCTGGGAAGCTGAAACTAACCAGGAGGGACACAGATACAGCACACAAGTGGCAGCACTAAGTCTCCCCATAATCCTGTCCATGACCTCGGGAGTCACAGGATCAAACCCAGATAGTCTCCACAAGATTAATCCCCGTTGACTCGCCCGAATCTACCCAGTCAGAGTCCAACACAGTCCGAATCAGAGCGATTTTGTCCTGCAGATATTGGACAAATTCCTAGTCCTGCCCTGCAAGGGGTCTTTCACAGTTCCTTGATTAAGTAAGGAATGTGTCACCCTAAACAGGGCAGCTGGGCAGTTATCTGCAGACGCAATAAGAGCGGAAAAATGTTGCCGTTTTGCCACTTTTATCGCCACTATATAAGACTTAATATGAGTTCTTACTAGTGTTCGATCAGATTCGGACTGGCTGGCCCTCCAACCACTCTCTAGGCGTCTTTTCTGGCACTTCATCTCCCGGAGCTCCTCGGTAAACCAAGGAGTTACCTGGGATCGGCACCAAGTCAGAGGCCACAAAGGTGCAACATGATCCAAGGCCCCTGTGGCCACCCTTTCCCATGCTTCCACTAGGGCCTCGGTCGAGCTGTGAGCAAGGGATTCAGGAAAAGTCCCAAACTCCATCAGGAACCTTTCAGGGTCCATCAGGTGCCAGGGACGGAACCATCTAATTGGTTCTGCCTCCCTGCGGCAGGGGGTAGCTGTATGGATGTCCAGCCTGAGGAGGAAATGATCAGACCATGACAAGGGTTGGATAGAAATACCCCCTAAATCTAGATCATTTATCCACTGTCCAGAGACAAAAATCAGGTTAAGCGTGTGTGTCCCGTTATGAGTGGGGTCTTGAATTAACTGAGTTAGGTCCATAGCCATCATGGAAGCCATGAACTCCCAAGCCGACTAGGATGTCTTGCCAATGGAAGGCAGATTGAAATCCCCTAGGACCATAAGCCTGGGGAAATAAATCGCCAACCTGGCTAACACATCCAGCAGCTCAGGCAGGGCCAATGAAATGTGACAGGGAAACAGGTATGTAACAAAAAGACCCACCTGAACTCCAAGGCCCCACTTCACAAAAAGGGACTCACACCCGCCTATCTGAGGCACAGGGACCTCCTGAGGTCCGAGACTATAACCACTGCCATCCACCCCCCTGCCATGGGCTCTCAGCCGGTGAAACACCTGGAAGCCTGGTGGGCATAATTCAATCAGGGGAAAGCCCCCCCCCCACATAGCCCAATACAGTTTGTGCATAGCGCTGTTTTTCACCCTCTGGAGCCTTCAGGAAGCTTCCCTGAAGGGCAAAAAATGGTCCTAAGAGCAAACTGGAAGTCTATTCCCAAACTTCTGGTTTGCCCATAGGGCCAGTTTTTTCATGCTGCAGAGGGCGAAAAATGGCCTCAAAAGAAGGCCGAAGTCAGTTGGCAATGCCTCGAGTGTCCTGACAAATGGCTCCATGTGCCATATGTGGCACATGTGTCATAGGTTCACCATCACAGATGTAGACGATAGTTTTTCCTTTTTTGAAGATATCATATCAGCTCTTTTCTAATCTTCTAGTAGTTCTCCAGTGTTCACAGAACTTTGAAATATATGGTTCAATGGTTCCAAGATCACATCTGCCAGTTTCTTCAGAACTCTGGGATGTAATCCATTAGGTCCCTGTGACCCAGTAGACTTGAGACCCAGGATGTGGCTTTTTTATTATTTACATCCAACCATCCAAACCTCTTTACCTCTTCTAGATCTTCTGCTATAATTACCATATCAGTTTAATAATATTATATAATAGTTTTAACTAATAATTGTCTTATTCATTTACCATTTTTACTGGTTTGTTTTACACCTTCCAGATTAATTTTGTGAGATGGGCAGCCACATAAATTTGATTAATAACATAAATATTTTATAATTATAAAATATAATTACATAATATATAATATAATCATCATCTGGAGCAACAGTTAAACACAATCAACATTGACAAAATCATTTCATTGTTATTATTTCATCAAGGAATAACACAATGCAGAGAACAAACAAACAAAAAAATCACTTATTTTTCTGTTGTTCTTTGGAATTTTGAATCTCATTGAGGATCCTATGCCTTTTCCAAGTAACTTCCTAATGTGCCCAGTGAGGTATTTTGATAATACATATTTGATATAGACAAATTATTTACCTATTGTAAAGAAGTGTTTAATCTGTTATACTGCATAATGTGCCAATAACTATAGCGTTGAGTTTTTTCTTGAAGTATCTTTTTCAATAGTTAACTTATTTTCTCATTATTATAACCTCTTCACAAAAAGGCTATAATGGTAATCCATACATAGGTATGAATACTTCCATTGTAAAGAATGAGGAAGACTAGCAGAAAAACATTTTATTTCCCAAGAGTTTATGGCTTAACTAAATAGAATTTCCAGTACCTAATTTTGTATTTTCCTTACTTAGGATTTCCCAGCTCTAAAAAGATCTACAGTCAAATATTCTGTTTCTGAAACTCAGAGACAAGTATTTGATAAAAGGATGTAAACAACAAATACAACATAATAATAATAATACTGTAATCTATGACCTCATAAAAAAGAACCTGCTGTGAGATTTCTTATTGCAAGATGCTTAGATTGGCTTCATATACTTCCCTTGTGGTCCAATTTGTAGGGCTAGACTCTAACCAAGTCTAAGATCTTAAACATATTGCCCAGTAAATAACAATATACCTTATATTGTTTGGCTGATAAAAATGTGGTACTGTACTAGCACGTTTCCACTTATGCTTGTTTTATACACTTCTGATCCTTTTTATGGAAAAGAGAGAATCACTGATGTACGTAAGGTAATAGAATACAGTAAAAAACAGTAAAAAACACAACCACAGTCACAAAACCCCTAAGCTTCTAATTCTTATTAATTCTTTCCATTGACGAACAGACATTTTTCTCTTTTAGCTTCCTCTCTTTTGGGGATTTATAAATAAAAGTTTGCAGACTATAAAACAGCTTTCTTTTTATTGAAAAATTGAAATAAAAAAACACTTTATAAGCGACAGTAAATGTGCTGAAATCATTTTTCATAAGTGATTTAAATACAGTTCCATTTAAATAGGCTAGAAAGATGAACAATCACACATAAAGGGAGAGTAAGAACAGCAAAGGAAAATGAATGAAAAATTTAGTTGAATTTCAAAATCAAATCAACTGGGTTCCTTAACTTAAGGTTCAATACTGTTAACTGCAGCAAAGTGATTTGTGCTTGGGATGAGATTGAGGGATTTTCTTTCAATGCATTTGCCAGTTTTTTCATTTCTCTTTCGTTTTAATACTTATATTTTATCAGTTCCCTGTTAGAAAACACTGACACCAATTAAATAGGAAAAATTTCAGCCATATAATATAGAAAACTGTGTTACCTTGCAATTAAGCAAAGTAATTCTCTATTTCCATTTCAACACATTCAACCTTTTGGGTTATATAAAATGGACTATTATATATATATACTAGTATATATATATATATATATAGTATATATATATATATAGTATATATATATATATACTATATATATATTTGCAGTCTTATTTTTGTGTTACTGTATTTTTTATTAGCAGAATGATTCATTTTTGCGATCTTTTCCATCCAGCACCAAAGCATATATACTGGCTAGTTGTAAAGAGAGTGGAGGTCTCATTTTCTCTTCCATACAGACAGCCAAATGGTTTTTTCTCCCCAAACCCTTAAATAATTTGTTACCTGAAGTAAAATGACCTATCAGTTGGTTGAGCCTATAATAATCAATTCTGATGACTGTTAGAATGGCTCGGTATGTCAGTTGTTTTGTGAAAACCTAGCTATGGCATTTTTCTATTAGATGTGTTAAACTAATTCCAAAGAGTGTTGGTCTAGATTAAAGAGTAACAATTGTCCTTCCTGCAAGATACATCTTGCTGGCTGCTGAATTGGATTTGGCTCATGCTGTGTTTTCGTAGCTTACTGGATTCTGACTTTAAGATTAAGATTCAACAAAAACCAATGTATGAAAATGTCATATGAATCTCTTGTATTTAAATGTTTTGTTATTACTCCATTGTATATTGAATATTTATTACTGCCTTGGTGCTGTTACAGGAGGAGGGAAAGTTGATGTTTCTGCACTTCCTCCTTTGCCTTAGCCAACTAAATGAGCCCATAACATAAAGTATTAAGTAATGGAGATCCCTAATTGTTTCCTTCTCTTGAGGCACTTATACCATTTATTATAACAGTTCCTTCTGTCTTACTCTCCCTTTTGAGAAGCAAAAGCTGGACCCAAAGCTCTTTCACTAGATTGAGAGTTAAGAGAAATGGCTGCCCTGAACAAATATTTCCAATTACAGTTGGTTGGGCTATTATGGCATTTTTGTTCTTCAAAACTTTAATTATTTCTTTTTAGCATATAATTGCAACAGAGGGACTGCAAAGGTATTAATTTTTTAGGTAAGCTAAGAATGGTCAATTACTGAGGAAAAGAACATGATTTAGATTGAGAAAAAATGAGGCTGTGTGTGTGTTGTCAAATAATTTACCATTTAACAATCTGGCTCACCCAAATCTCTGTCAGTTCAAAGGAAAATAGATAGGTACAATTTTGGTGAGATGGATCTCTTCTTCCATATTGCTACCAAGCCCAACTTGCCCCACACCATCATTAAAGCAGCATTTCAGAGAAGAAAATCCCAACATTATGTGTTCCTTAGCTCAATGCAGCCAGAGGCTCTGTTGTATGTTAGCTATGGATGTATTTCAGATTATATGTCTGTTAGTGATTCAACCATATTATTCATTTTGTTTTAAAATATTATATTTCCTGTTTTCAAGCACTAATCTTATTTGGCCACTTGAACCATCAGAACATTTTATTTAATTAAATGAGAATGTACAATTACTTGTTATGTGGAAAACCAAGATTCATCCAGATAAATTTTATTGTTTAAATTAGCTAACAATCAAGACAGGGTGATGCAAGTATTTCAAATGGACCCTGGTGCACTTGGGATGTTTTTCTGAAGTTAACACAAAAGTTAAGCAGTTAAAAAAAATGTATAATTTACAGTGACAAATTTTAGGAGAAATGCTAATAACGGGAGATGTTAGCTACTTGGACATGTGTTGTAAAACCATTTCAGGGAAAACTGCAAAGTTTCCAAAATTATTCTATGGTCTTTTTGACTGCTTCATTGTCAAGAAAATTGAAGAAGAAACAACAGAACTGATGATCCTAATGAACAGGGAACAGTGTTGAAGTAGGGAATAGCCATTGAAGTTGCAAAACAAGGAGAACCTTGGATAGAATGTTGATATTATCTTAGAGTTCAAGTGTTCAAAATGTACTTACATGTATGTAATTAAAATGTCAATTTCAACAAGCTGAGAGAAATAGACTACCTAAATCTGATTGCATTGACAGAAATCCTTAGGTCAAAGGAAATAAAGGAGGACTGGCACTGGAAATACAATAACACATCATTCCATTGAGGGGAAAAGTGGGCTTAGAAAATTGTTGTGGGTGCATTGGGTAATTTTGACTAAGCTAAATGTTGAAGATAAAATCTGGGAGAAAACAAAAAGGGTGTTGTAATTTCCAAGAAGTATCAGCAAGCAGTTAATATTTGCAGAAAGGAATCAAGTTTAAATTGCAACTCAGTGCACAGCTGACTCAGTGTAATTCTGTTGTGTTAAAATAGAAATACAGAGGACAGGTACATTGTTAGAGAACCAGAGGAAGGAAAAAGGAGGACCTGAGGAATTACAGGTTAGACATCTTGATATTGAAACTAGAAAAATTCTGGAATAGATTATTAAGCATTTTGTGAGCATTTAGGAAAGAATGAAGTGCTTGGAAGGCTAGCAGAGACCTATCAAATATTATGAGGTTCAAAAACCTGATCTTTTTTTTTACTGACCATTTAGTTGATCATGGGGATATGACTTCAGCAAACATTCAACAAAGTCTCCCATGAAATTCTACTAGAGAAGATGGCAAAATGAGGGCTAGACTATGTTGCCATTAGTAGATTACAGAACTGGTTGAATAATTGTACTCAACAACTGTATATTTGTGATTTGCCATCAATTTGAAAAATTAATGTCAAAGTGGTAAACTGCAGGACTCAATTTTGTTCACTGTATTTGAGACCCAGTTTGGTCTAGTGGTGAAGGCACCAAATTAGAAAGCAGGAGACCATGAGTTCAAGTTCCGCCTTATCCATGAAAGAGAGCTCACTGACCTTGGGCCAGTCTCTATCTTTCTGCTCACCTCACCTCAAATGATAGTTGTGGGCAAAATAGGGAGAGGAAGATGTGTTGGATATATTCACTGCCTTGAGTTATTTGTTAAAAAAAAAAAAGCTGGATACAAATAAATTGGGAGGACACACGCTGGACTTAATTTTTGTCTCTGGTCAGTGGAAGAGTGATCTGGATATAGGGGACGTAGCCATCATACCCCTGTCATGGTCAGACCACTCACTTCTCCGGCTCGACTTTCCAATCGGTACGCCCCACCGCAGGGAGGCGGAACCAGATTCGCCTATATGGTTCCGCCCTAGGTGCCTGATGGACCCGGATAGGTTCCAGACGGTGCTTGGGCTACTACCTGTGTCCTTGACCCGCACCCCGACAGAGGACCTGGTGGCCGCGTGGAATATCGCGGCCACGGGGGCCTTGGACTGGGTCGCGCCCTTGTGGCCTCTCCTGCGGCGACGAGCCACCCAGGCTCCTTGGTTTACCGAGGAGCTGAGGGTGATGAAACGCCACAAGAGATGCCTAGAGAGGAGATGGAGATCCGCACGGTCTGAATCTGACCGAACACAGGTGAGAGCCCATTTACGGACTTACCTTGTGGCGCTGAGAGTGGCCAAACGCCATCATTGTGCCACTCTCATCGCATCTGCAGATAACCGCCCTGTCGCCCTATTTAGGGTGATCCGCTCCCTCCTTCAACAGAGGACGCGGGAAGCCCTTTTGCAGGGTAGAGCAGAGGAATTTGGGGAATATCTGCAGGATAAAATCGCTCAGATTCGGAGCGAGTTGGCCTCCATCGAAAGTGGTCCAGTGGGATGCCCCGAGGCAGATCTTGAGACAGTTTTGTGGGAAGAGTTTGACTCTGTTACTTCCAAAGATATGGACAGGTTACGTGGGCGACTGCGAACTACCACATGTTTATTGGACCCGTGTCCCTCCTGGCTTGTACTGGCATCCTGGGAGGTTACACGAGGCTGGCTCCAGGAGGTAGTGAATGCTTCCTTGGGTGAGGGGTTCTTGCCTACCATCTTGAAAGAGGCGGTGGTGAGACCCCTCCTCAAGAAGCCCTCTCTGGACCCAGCATTGTTGGTAAATTACCGTCCGGTCTCCAACCTTCACTTTTTGGTGAAGGTTGTAGAGAGTGTGGTGGCACAACAGTTTCCCCATCACCTGCAGGAAATTGATTATCTGGACCCACGCCAGTCCGGCTTCCGGCCCGGGCACAGCACCGAGACGGCATTGGTCACGTTGGTGGATGATCTCTGGAGGGCCAGAGATGGGGGTTGTTCCTCCATCCTGGTC
Organism: Rhabdophis nuchalis; assembly: GCA_039707465.1. Taxonomy (NCBI): domain Eukaryota; kingdom Metazoa; phylum Chordata; class Lepidosauria; order Squamata; family Natricidae; genus Rhabdophis; species Rhabdophis nuchalis. The sequence goes on along the minus strand of CM077643.1, from coordinate 222,368,706 downwards.
CTATTAGACCTCTCAGCGGCTTTCGAGACCATCGGCCATGGTATCCTATTGCATCGGCTGGAGGGGTTGGGGGTGAGGGGCACCGTGCTACAGTGGTTCTCCTCCTACCTCTCCGGTCGATCGCAATTTGTGTTGGCAGGAGGGCAGAGGTCGACCTCGAGACCCCTCACTTGTGGGGTGCCTCAGGGGTCGGTCCTCTCGCCACTCCTGTTCAACACATATATGAAGCCGCTGGGCGAGATCATCCGTGGTTTCTGGGTAGAGTACCACTTCTACACTGACGACATGCAGCTGTATATATCTACCCCAAACCACCCCAAAGAAGCCGTGTAGGCCTGGATGGGAAGGAACAGACTCAGACTCAACCCGTCCAAGACCGAGTGGCTGTGGTTCCCGGCAGCCCGGTGCAACCAGTTGACTCCATCACTGGCCATAGGGGATGAACATCTAACCCCTATGGATGGGGCACGCAACTTGGGCGTCCTCCTTGATGCATGGCTGTCCATGGAAGATCAAGTAACGGCCGTAGCCAGGAGGGCGTTTTACCAGATTTTCCTGGTCCGCCAGTTGCGTCCCCTATTGGACCGGGGTGCCCTTTGCACAGTCACGCATGCACTCGTGACATCCCGACTAGACTACTGTAACGCTCTCTACATAGGGCTCCCCTTGAGATGCACCCGAAGACTGCAGCTTGTCCAGAATGCAGCCGCGCAGGCAGTTATGGGAACCTCCAGGTTCTCCCATGTAACACCACTCCTGCGCGAGCTGCATTGGCTGCCTGTCATCTTTCGGGTGCGCTTCAAGGTGTTGGTTATCATCTTCAAAGCGCTCCATGGCACGGGACCTAGCTATCTGCGGGATCGCATCCTGCCCCATACATCCCTGCGGCCGATTCGCTCCCACAGAGAGGGACTTCTCCGGGTGCCGTCCACTAGGCTATGCCAGTGGGCGACGCCCAGGGGAAGGGCCTTCTCTGTGGTGGGTCCGACCCTCTGGAATGACCTTCCCCCGAAATTAGAACAACTACGGACCTCTGCTCCTTCCCTCAAAAATTAAAAACACATTTCTTCTGCTTGGTCGGCCTGAGGTAATTGAATTGTTTTTTAGGGTTTTTAGGGGTTTAGTTTTAGTTTGGGATTTTAGCGCAGGGTTTTAGTTTAATTCATTTTAATATTGTATTATGTTTGTGGTTTCATTTATGTATTTTTAAATTCCCTGTGCACCGCCTCGAGTCCCTTCGGGGAGAGAGAGCGGTTTATAAATTAAAATTATTATTATTATTAAATTAACAAATATTTATAAATGACATGGATGACAAGTTACAAAATGATACAAATATAGGGCTACCTTAGGATTAGGGCCAAAGATCTTTGACAGGCAGGAAGAATGAGGAGAAACCAGTAAAATGAATTTCAACAAGGATAAAAGCAAATTGAAGGCACAAGTATAGGGTAAAGGAACTATATTGGATAGCAGTATGGCTAAAAGAAACTGATTGTGTTGGCACATGACATAAAGCTATGTCATGCTGTCAAGACAGTCCTTGACTGCATCAGCAGAAGTAGCATCTAAATCAAGAGAAATCATTGTTCCTCTCTATTCTCTGATAATTACATAGCATCTAGAATACTGCATCCAGTTTAGGTCACTGCATTTCAGAAAGGAAATGGGCAAACCTGAGCATATGTTGAGGAGAACAACAGAGGTGACTGAGGACCTGGAAGTAAGGAACAGTTGGAAGCACTGGTATGTTGAGCTTGCAGAAGAGAAAACTGCAGGAAGGCATGATATTGAAAGGGTTGTCATTTTTTGGGGAAGACAGGGCAGATTCAGAAATAATAGATTGAAATGGCAAGATTGGACAGTAGGAAGAATTTTCTAATCTTCAACAATGAAAGTGACTGATTTGTTAGATGATGAGCTTACTTTACTGGAGATTTTTGAACAGAAGCTGCATAACCATCAGTTTAGTAGTGGATTCCTGAATTGGAGATTTGGACTTCAGTAAATGATTTCCAAGATTTCTTCCAAATCTTATGATCTCTGATTCCATGAAGATGAGCTTCATGAGCACTGAGAAGTAAATAAATGATGTAATACTGAATGTAAAAATAAACATAAGCTTAATTTTTTTAGGACAAGATAAACAGGAATTACTTTTCTTCTATTTACCAGCATCTCACTAAAATACTGTGTAAAGGCCATAGTGTAAATAGATAAACATGCGACATTATTTGGTGGATATTTTGCCCCAATTCTTTTCTTAGAAAAAAGTTGACAGAACAACCATTTGCTATGCATTGTGATTTAATCTGAATGTTATATTAGAAAGTATCCTTGCCTTTCTGTAAGGTCAGCCAACTCCCAACTATATTTATGAGTAATGAATTTATGTAGAATCAATTCACATATATCTATTTTCTAGATCTTAGTTGATAACATTTATTGTCTTGTGATTTAAGCAAAGACTGAGGAGAGTCTGTCTTGTGCAATCTAGATCCCTATTTCCTTTTGTTGTACCAGATGGTATTCATACTGCTTATTCAGTTGCTACTCCCAATAGTTTGCAAACAAAGAGCTTTGAGTCCACTTGTCCTGGTGTAATGCGAATGGGATGACACCATGCAAGTGAAAAGGCAACAAAACCTGAGTGCACTAACAGGCAGCGGCTGGTGCTGCAGTAAAAGGCTGAGGTTGGCAGTGGAGGCTGCAAGTGGGTCGGCTCTTACCTGACCACCTGCAAAAATGACAGGGGTGGAGGCAGGCTTTGGGCGATAGGGGATGGTGGCACCTTTTGGTGGGGACTAGGAAAAGGGACAAGGAGAGGGAGAGAGAACATTAGACCACATTTCCTAAAACAATAGCAAAAAGAGTGTTAAGAGGGCAACCAAACATATACAAACCAAACCATACTGAATATGAACTGATAAAGTTAACTTGGCAAGGTTTTGTTACCAGATCAGAAACTAGAATCATTTAGTGGACCATTAATCGTGGCCAGGTGTTCACTTGCCTTGGGATTGCTGGGCACAAGTTAAAGGCTCTCCTTTCCATCGATGATCTGCTTAAGACAGCAGCAGAGGGATTGTGAGGTTGCAAGGTTTCCAGCCCTCTGAAGACCACTTCCAAGAACTTTCTCTGAGCCTTTAGACCAAATTATATCTTCTATTTTTTCTGCTGCCACGAAGCTGCCCCTTTTTATTTTAGTATTTTTGGACAATCACAAGATATATTTCAAAAACTATTGCAAATAGTTTAGTAATATAGCTCACTCACCCATTTCATTTTTTTCCACAGAGCCACCAATCTGGTATGATCTGTTTAACCAAAAGGCATGAATGTGGCTTCCTGAGACTTTCAAAAATTATTACCCAATTCTAATTTTTAAATAAGGGAGAAGAAAATTACTAAATGTGTGATTGGAAAGTAACTGAAGTAAGTGTATTTAATGATATTTAACTAGAAATAAAATCAAATTAAGTTTTAATGTTGGCTTTATTTGCTACTTTTGGGGGCATTGCTGCCCTTAGCTACCACACAAAAGTCAAATATGTCCCAAAAAACAATTGCACATCCCTGTGCTAAAGTTACTTATATTTGGATTAACATTTGCTCCTCCACATAGCAGTCAAATCTAACTGTGTGGACTTTATTTTTATTCTCATGTACTGCATATTAATCTGAAGAATTTTTACTTTCTTTCAACTGCATATGCAGTTGTTATAATTTGATTTTTCAATTCTCCCCTAATATTTAGAATGAATGTCATTTCTGATGCTGCATAAATGAAACATCGCAAGTTACAATATTTGGATATTCTAAGAAGACATGTCTAGGGCTGTAGCAAGAACAGAAAATAATACCAAGTGTAACAATAGCACATAGACTTACCGTATTTTCGGAGTATAAGATTTTGAAGAGGCAAATTTTTTAAAAAGTAGTTAGGTAGATAGAGGGATAGAGAGGGAGAGAAAGAAAGAGAAATACAGTAGGTAGGTAGAGAGGGTAGGTAAGTAGGTAGGTAGGTAGGTAGATAGATAAAGGAATAGAGAGAGAGAAATAGAGAGAGAGAGAAATACAGTAGGGAGGGAGGGAGGGAGAGAGGGAGATAAAGGGATAGAGAGAGACAGAGAGAAATAGGGAGAGAGAAATACAGTAGGTAGGTAGGGAGAGAGTAGGTAGGTAGGTAGATAAAGGAATAGAGAGAGAGAAATAAAGGGAGATAGAGAAATACAGTAGGGAGGGAGAGAGAGTGTGGGTGTGGAGGTAGGTAGGTAAGTAAAGGAATAGAGAGAGAGAGAAATACAGTAGTTAGGTAGGGAGAGAGCGGGTAGGTAGGTAGATAAAGGAATATATAGAGAGAGAAGTAGAGAGAGATAAATACAGTAGGTAGGTAGGGAGAGAGTGTGTATGTGTAGGAAGGTAGAAGGTAGGTAGAAGGATAGAAATAGAAAGAGAAAGAGAGAGAGAAATAAAGTAGGGAGGAGGGAGGGAGGGAGAGTGTATGTATTTTATTTATTTTTTATTTTAATCATATTTATATCCCGCCCTTCTCCACAGTGTGTAGGTAGGTAGAAGGAGAGAGAGAGAGAAAGAGAGAGAGAGAGAAATACAGTAGGGAGAGAGGGGGGGAGCGAGAGTAGGAAGGTAGGTTGATGTTTCTAGGTGTATTTATCCATGTCCTGGAGAAGGAAATCACTGACAAACCTTAAGATTTTGTTTCTGCTGGCACAGAAACAGTTAAAGAGCAGGGGGGGAAAACCCTTTTGCACTCTGTAAACCTCCCCAAAATGTCCCGTTTCACTGTGAAAACGGGGCTATTTGTTTTTCAAATAAAAAGCATCACTAGCCTTGGGGGGACTTGCAGAGTGCTTCGGGGGGGTGTGTGTGTCAAAAATGAGCAAAACACCAGCCCATTTATCGTGAAAACAGGCCATTTTTGTGTCAAATAAATTGCATGAATAGCCCTATGGAGACTTATAGAGTGCTGCTGGGGGCTGGGAGGGGGGGGGGGCAAAAAAACCAGCCCATTTTAGGCTCATTTCTGCCCTCTCCAGCTCCCAGGAACTCTCTGGAAGCCTCTCTAAGGCTATGCACAGTCATTTTGGTAAAGGGGGTGGGTATCAGGTGGCAAAAAATGCTGTATTCGATGTATAAGATGCACCCATATTTTCAGCCTCTTTTTAGAGGAAAAAAGGTCCATCTTATACTCCGAAAAATACGGTATATACTGCTTCATAGCACTTTTACAGCCATCTCTAAGCAGTTTACAGAGTCAGCCTATTGTCCCCAACAATCTAGGTCCTTATTTTACCCACCTCGGAAGGATGGAAGGCTGAGTCAACCTGGAACCGGTGAGATTTGAACTGCTGAACTATAGCTAGCAGTCAGCTGAAGTAGCCTGTAGCACTGCATTCTAACTACTGTGCCACCCTGGCTCTTAATTAAGTGTAGCAGCAATTAATTTTACCAATGACGTTCAAGACAGTGAAATTCATGAAAGAAAATGTAAAAAAGAATTCTGTAAATAATGAACCCTGGCCTGAAGCCAATGGAGCATAATGAAGTTTTACACAGAAAGGTTATTTAATTACATGAAAAATTAACATGTTTTAGCTAAAATATTCGTGAAAAGTTACCTTGAAAATCTGCAATAAAAACAGATAAATCACTTGCTTTTTTAGATACAAAAGCCCCTTTTTTATTTTAGTGAGATTTAAGCACCCTGCTATTATTGTAGCTAGAATTGCTCATTAACTACCAGGAATCTGCTCTTGCACTGATTTCTTCAACATTTTTTCATAAGCATGAATCCACCTCCAACTCCCACAGTGCCCATTCTTGTTTCTAGATGTGCTAGCACACACATTTTGATGGTACAATTCCACAGCACATCACCTAATGGTGTTAATGTTTTGTTTTATTTTTGGATAAAAGTGCTCTAAAATCAAGAGAGCTTTCATCTGAAAGCAGAGGATGGAGATAAATAGAAACCATGTATTAGTCTTATGCTAGAAATATTCTTGACAACTGAAGAATGCAAATCATAGCAGGAAATTAATGAATTAGAAAAATAGAAATGTTGTTATGAGTGCACTCCTCTTTTCATTCCCATTTTGTTGGATTTCTGAACAATATAATTGTTTCATATTAAATCTGCAAAAGTGTATCTCACTGCATCTTTTATAACTAAAGTATATTTAATGACAATATAAATCAAATGGCCTAGTAGGTATTGCATGCCTGCATACTCTGTCTCCTTGAACTACTATTTTACCCCAAATCTTCATAGAATTACTTTCTCGTGTAGTCACCCAGAGCTGTTTTGAACTCCAGATTGATTGAATACCTGAGTAGGCAAGGACTAATAACAATCCATTTTCAGTTATTTACTTCTATTCCTTTATACTTTACCCCTATTGTTACAGACTGTACCTCCAGCATCACCACACAGATCTGTTTGACACATTGGATAATTGCATCGGGGGTCCCTGAGATGGTCACTGCCCTTTCTGTAGAGTTGGGCAGCATATCCCCTGCCACCTGAACCTGAGCACCTGTGGACTGAAGAAAGGAAATATATATTTTTTTCTGCACAGGCACTTAAACATCCTGATATAATCACTCTTTGCTCTCTTTTCGTGTGTGTGTGTGTGTGTGTGTGTGTGTGTGTGTGTGTAAAGTCATAAGAACCAACATTCTCTGGAAAATGAAAAAAAACTAAAATAAATGGTAACTAAATAATGGATAAACACCAATATCGCAAATAGATCAGAATAGGAGCAGTGCATGAGTAAAATAAAAAATAAAACTCAGTGAAAATTTTGGCATTAAAAAGATATGAATGTAGGCATCAATAATAATAATAATAATAATAAATTTTTATTTGTAGCCCGCTCTCTCTCCCCAGAGGGACTCGAGGCGGGGCACAGGAAAATTAAAAAACAATAAACACAAACAGAATACATAATTTAAAATCACAATTAAACAAATCCTGCGCTAAAAACATCTATAAAAACTAAAAACTGTCCCTAAAACCCCTTAACACTACAAATAATTAAAATTACCCTAAAACCCCAGGACAGGGAGGCTATCCCAAGCCGGCCAGACGGAAAAAGTAGGTTTTCAATTTGAGACGGAAGGAGCGGAGGTCCGTGGTCGTCCTAATATCGGGGGGAAGGTCGTTCCAGAGGGCCGGGCCCGCCACAGAGAGAGCCCTTCCCCTGGGTGTCGCCCGCTGACACAGTCTAGTGGACGGCACCCGGAGAAGCCCCGCTCTGTGGGAGCGAATCGGCCGTGAGGATGTATGGGGCAGGATCCGATCCTGCAGATAGCTAGGTCCCGAGCCATGGAGCGCTTTAAAGATGATAATTAACACCTTGAAGCGCACCCGGAAGACGACAGGTAGCCAGTGCAGCTCGCGTAAGAGCGGTGTTACATGGGTGGACCTTGCGGTCCCCATAATTGCTCGCGCGGCTGCATTCTGGACTAGCTGAAGCCTCCGGGTGCACCTCAAGGGCAGCCCCATGTAGAGAGAGTTACAATAGTCCAGTCGGGATGTCACGAGAGCATGAGTGACTGTGCGAAGGGCGTCCCGATCCAATAGGGGGCGCAATTGGCGAACCAGGCGAACCTGGTAAAACGCCCTCCTGGCCACGGCTGTCACTTGATCTTCCATGGACAGCCGGGCATCCAGGAGGACACCCAAATTGCGCGCCCCATCCACAGGGGCAAGATGTTCGCCCCCTATGGCCAGCGATGGAGTGAGCTGGTTGAATCGGGCAGCCGGAAACCACAGCCACTCGGTCTTGGTCGGGTTGAGCTTGAGTCCGTTACTTCCCATCCAGATCCGTACAGCTTCCAGGCACTGGCACATCACCGCTACGGCATCGTTGGGGTGGTATGGGGTAGAAATGTACAGCTGTGTATCATCAGCGTACAGATGGTACTCTACCCCAAAACCACGGATGATCTCACCCAGCGGCTTCATGTATGTGTTGAACAGGAGGGGCGAGAGGACCGACCCCTGAGGCACCCCACATGCGAGGGGTCTCGCGGTCGACCTCTGCCCCCCTGCCAACACAAATTGCGATCGGCCAGAGAGGTAGGAGGAGAACCACCGTAAAACGGTGCCTCCCACCCCCAACCCCCCCAGCCGATGCAATAGGATACCATGGTCGATGGTATCAAAAGCCGCCGAGAGGTCTAATAGGACCAGGATGGAGGAACAACCCCCATCTCTGGCCCTCCAGAGATCATCGACCAACGCGACCAATGCCGTCTCGGTGCTATGCCCGGGCCGAAAGCCGGACTGGCGCGGATCTAGATAATCAACTTCCTCCAGGTGACGGGGAAACTGTTGTGCCACCACACTCTCGACAACCTTCGCCAAAAAGGGAAGGTTGGAGACTGGACGGTAGTTGTTCAAAAGAGCTGGATCCAAAGAGGGCTTCTTAAGGAGGGGCCTCACCATTGCTTCTTTTAGGGAAGCAGGCAAGGCACCCTCACTCAAGGATGCGTTGACAACCTCTTGGAGCCAGCCTCGTGTCACCTCCCAGGATGCCAGTACAAGCCAGGAGGGACACGGGTCCAATAAACATGTGGTGGCTCGCAGTCGCCCACGTAACCTGCCCATATCCTCGGAAGTAACGGAGTCAAACTCCTCCCAAACAAGATCTCTCTCGTGGCATCCCACTGGGCCATGAATGGGGGCTAGCTCGTTCTGTATCTGAGCGATTTTCTCCTGCAGAAAAGTCACAAATTCCTCTGCTCTACCCTGTAACGGGGCTTCCCGCACCCTCTGTTGAAGGAGGGAGCGGGTCACCCTAAACAGGGCGGCAGGGCGGTTTTCTGCGGATGCTATGAGAGTAGCACAATGGTGACGTTTGGCCACTCTCAGCGCCACAATGTAAGTCCGTAACTGGGCTCTTACCTGTGTCCGGTCAGATTCAGATCGAGTAGACCTCCATCTTCTCTCTAGGCATCTCTTGCGGCGTTTCATCACCCTCAGCTCCTCGGAAAACCAAGGAGCCAGGGTGTTTCGCCCCCGCAAGAGAGGCCGCAAGGGCGCGACCCGATCCAAGGCTCCCGTGGTCGCAGTATTCCATGCGGCCACGAGGTCCTCCATCGGGGCGCGGGCCAGGGGTACAGGAAGTGGCCCAAGCGCCGTCTGGAACCCATCCGGGTCCATCAGGCGCCTGGGGCGGAACCAGATTGGTGACTCAGGTTCCGCCTCCCCGCGGAGGGGAGCAGCGGTCGGAAAGTCGAGCCGGAGAAGTGAGTGGTCTGTCCATGACAAGGGTGTGATGACTATATCCCCTATACCCAGATCACTCTTCCATTGGCCTGAGACAAAGATGAGATCCGGTGTATGTCCACCCTCGTGAGTGGGGCCTTGAATTAGTTGGGTCAGGTCCATGGCCGTCATGGAAGCCATGAACTCCCGAGCTGCCTCGGACGATTCGCCCAAGTGAGCCTCTCTCAGGATGGCAATCAAGTGAGCCTCTCTCAGGATGGCATTCAACAAGCCTACCATGCCTTCTTGTTTCAGTGACCTGGGCATGGAGGCAGCTCAATGAAAGCCTTGGGTAATGAATTGAGAGGGTGGGATACTATCCTACTTCAGGAGTCTAGTCCAATACCTTTTGGATGGCTTTAGAGATTAAACCATCCAGGCCTTTGAATTCAGCCTATAAATGGACTGACATCCAGGGCAGATTTTAATGATTAGTAATAATGTGATCAATTAGATCAATCAGATTACTGTCAACTGCTCATTTTGGATCAATTTTATTTTCTAGACAATTTTCAACATAAAATCCAAACAGAAGAATAGACTAATCATTGCAATATATTTTTGTCCAGGTTTTAATTGTATATTATCAGAAATAATTAAAAATCACTCTGCTAACATGGGCTAGCCATACCATTAGACAGAGTGAGGCAATTGTCTCATGCAGCTATTGTAGATAATTGGCCATCACTGCTCCTGTCCTCTGAAATGGCATTCCTCCCTCCCCCCCAAAAGAGAAATGGTACCCCCTCTCATGTGGTTATGGAAAAACCTTAAGATTTGGCTGCGTTCTCAGGCCTGGGATTAATATGTTTGTGGGGTTCCCATTATGTTTTCTTGTTATTATTATGGCTGTTTTTAACCCAGACCTTCTGTTTTGTTTTACATTTTTCATTGTTTGAACTATCAGTCACCAAAATTTTACTAGAATGGATGGATAACAAATTTAGATAAATAAATAAAAATAAATTACTAGTATTGTATTTTTGCTGGTTCCACAACAGTGTTATATAAAACAGAATCGAGCAGCTGGATGGCAGTTATTCCCAGAGAATGTCCATTTAATTTATTTACTTCTTTTAACATATAAGTAAGATATTTATAATTGGATTATTGTCATTAATATTAACACCATTTCAACACAGCAGAGATGAACTTAAAAAGATTGTGGCCAAATGAAATTTTCTATAAATGGAAATTCTTGCCCTAAGAAGACATGAAGGTTCTCAGAATGATTCCTGCTTCACTTTATGACAATTGACTTCATGAAGATTTATGAATTAGAGAGGTTTAAAAACCACCCCTATTTCTCATAGAAAATAACTTTCTCTACACATAGAGAAATCAGAGACTTACCTCTCTGATTTCTTTAATCTTGGAGCCTCCTTTGCCTATTAATGATCCACACTGGCTTGCTGGTACAACCAACCTTAATGTTACTGGTGGCTTACTTGTAGCTGTGCTGTTACTCATTGAGTTGATTATATCCTTTAGGAAGGAAGGGAGGGAGGGAGGAAGTTTGAATGGTACTTTAGTAGAATCAGCCAAGCATTTTTATCACATTGTGAAACTGTGAATGAGCAAATAGGAAAATAGAATTGGTTTTCTTCTGCCTAAGTTGTTAAAACCAACAGATATTTCACATTTAGGAAATTTATAGCTTACATTTTACAATAGTTCTTCATATTTACCACTATTTCACATTTAGGACAATGTCAAAGGAACAAAATACAAATAAATAATTTTTCTATTAATGTTCATTAAAGAACATAATGACTCAGCGGTTAAAGACACTGACCTTGTCAGCTAGAAAGCTGACAGCCTGGGTTCAAGATCCAAGCACTGCACAACTTGCCCCAGCTCCTGCCTACCTAGCCATTCAAAAGCATGTAAATGCAAGTAGATAATAGGTACCATTTGGTGGGAAGATAACTGTTCTGTGTGCTCCAGCCTATAATCATGTTGGCCACATGACCACAGAAATGTATTTGGACAACATTGACTTCCTTGGCTAAGAAATGGAAATGAGCATCGCCCCTTAGAGTTGGACACAACTGGGTAGGGGAAGTTTAAAGTTATTTTGCATTGCATTGCTAATCTCCTGAAAAAATGGCTGTATAATTCAGTGAACAAATGTTTTTCAGTCTGATATATCCATATCACAAAATTTTCTCTGGAAGGAGTATTAGAATCCATGCTTGATTCTATACAGATTCCAAACTAAACCATAATGAAATTATAGGCCTGGTGCATATGTACCAATTGTCATTATTCCTATAATATCTTTATAAAAGCATTTTGAGGGTTTTTTTTTTTAATCTAGAAAGGGTCAGTTAAAAAAAAACATTTCCTTTGATGTTTATTACCTCTTCAAATTTATAAGCAATCATTGCAAATGCTTTGAAGATGGCATCAGTAGGGCCTGTAATGGTCACAATCCTTTCTGGACAGTTTCCTTCAGAGATATTGATACGTGCTCCGCTCTATAATTGAAAAAACACATCTTGTCATACATATGGGGGGATGTTGAAAATATAGCGTATTCAGACTTCAGTAAGATATTTGATAAAGTATACCATAGATATTTTGGAACAAATGTGGGCTAGATGGTCCCATTATCAAATGGATTCATAGTTAAATGAACAACCATAGCCAAAGGTAGTCTTTAATAGGTCTGTATCCAGATGGAAGGTGGTATGCAGTGGGGCATCTCAGGTTTTGTCCTGGGCCTATACTATTTAACACCTGATAAATGACTTAAATGAAGGAATAGAAGGGATGCTCATAACATTTGCAAATTACACAAAGCTAGGAGGGAAGATAGATAAATCCCATGAAGAATGATTAAAGTGATCCTATAAAGAGTGGTCTATAGTTAGCTTAAAGAAGAAAAAAACTAAGAAGAAACATGATAGCAATATTCTGATACATAAAAGGATGTCACAGGGAAGAGAGCATAGATTCATTCTCCCTGGCACCTGAGGATAAGGTAAGAATCAGTAGGTGGAAATGTTACAATGCGAGATCCAAAGCTTAACTAAGACAAAATTTCCTGACTATGAATCCAATAAGAAACAGAACAGCCTATGTCATGAAATTGTAGATGCTCTATCACTGGAGGTTTTTAAGAAAGAACCTGGACAGCCATTTTTCCAAAATGGAATGAGATAATATCATAGGGCTGGAAAAGACCTTGAAGGTCTTCTAATCCAACTCCCTTCCCAAGGTAGGACAAATTATTGTACAATCTTCTCTTGAAAACCTCCAGCGATGGAGCCCCACAACTCCAGGAAGCAAGCTGTTCCATTGATTGATCATTTTCACTGTCAGGAAGGTAATGGCGAGAATAAGAGAGTTAGGAGAAGTTCCAAAATTTGAGGAGAAAGATATTCAAGTCTTTCCGGATATTTCAAGAGACGAAAAAGCATGGAGATATTTTTTGAAGCCAATTACAAAGGTTCTGAGAGACAAAGACATTAAGTATAATTGGAGGCCACCACAGCAGCTGAAGTTTTTTTATAAGGGCAAAATGCAGACAATTACTCCGCAAGTGGATCCAGTAGGATATGTACGAGAGCTTGGGCTGATTGAGAAAGACGAGGATTTAACCGAAATTGGAAATCAAATGCTTAAGATGGGTGGAATGCAAGTAGGATCTCCATTATTAGAAGAAAAAGGGGCTGTTGGAGCAGACCCAAGAAGCTTAAAGCAGAAAGAAATTTCTCCAGCAATGTCTGAACAGAAGAAAAGCCGTGAAGATAGAATGCAAGCAGTGGATAAAGAGAAGGATCCTAAAAAGCAAGAAGCTGAGTGCGGGGAAAAGTTAACACTGTCTCCCTTTTTTGAGAGTGGAATTTAAAAAGACAGCCCGTGAGAAGTGATCCGACCATCGGCACGTCCCCCCCCCCCCCACAATCTATATGCAGGGGCGGTGCCGATTGAGGAGGTGGGGGATGAAGACAGTTTGTTATATGTTGTTTGTAGTGTCTCATGTTTTTTTTGTATGTCGTTTTTGTTTGGTGTTGGGATCTGGGCACGAAAAGGAAGAGGAGGGGCTAGGACTAAAAAAGTTACCGTTTAAATGCGGTTTATAAAAATAATGACATGGAACGTGAAGGGCACAGGGAATCAAATAAAGAGGAGGAGATTGGAGCTTAAAATTAAAAGGGACTTACCAGACATATTATTTTTGCAGGAAACTCATCAAAAATCGGAGGATTTAAATAGAATGAATATAAAGGGTATGCAAATTTATGAAAAATCTTTCGGAACTTCCAAAGCCAGAGGAGTGGCAACATTGATATCAAATAGGGTATATTTTGAGAAAAAACAAGTAATTAGAGACGATGAAGGAAGATATTTAATAATTGTAGGGAATATTAACGAGCAAAAAGTGACACTGGTTAACTTATATCTACCGAATGAAAAACAAAAGGGATTCCTTGATAAAATAACTAAGATTTTGGAAACTGAAAGTGTAGGGAAAGTGATTGTGGCTGGAGATTTTAATTTAATTAGAGACAAAATAGATAGTACTAATCCCACCCGCTTTAGAGAAACAAATAAAGGGGAAATTTTAAATAAATGGATGTTCCGAAATAGCGTGGTAGATGTCTGGAGGGAGTTGAAAGGTACTGAAAGAGTGTATACTTTTTGCTCTAAGGTATATAATACATATTCAAGAATTGATTATATTTTCGTCTCTAAAGACCTGTTGAATAATATAGATAGAATAGACGTGGGAATTTTCAAGGACTCTGACCATGCAGAAGTTATGATGGAAATAGACTTCAATATTGGGAAAAAAGAAAGAGGTTGGAGATATGATGAAAAATTGTATAAAAAGGAGGAGGATAAAATATGGATACTTAAAAAATGGGAGGAAAGTTGGAGATTGAATGATAATGGAGAGGTTAAATTTGAAATTGTTTGGGACACGATGAAGGCAGTATTTGGAGGAGAAAGCATTAAGTTAAGCATTAAGCAGGAAATATAGAGAATATAGAAGTAAAATGGAACAGGATATAAGACAAATTAAGGTATTAGAGAACCAATTTTTACTTACGAAAGATAAAAAATGTTTGGAGGAATTGAATTTACTAAAAACTAAATCGATAGAAGAAGATATAGAACGGGTTAAAAAAATATAAGATATTTAAATAGGGATTTCTTTGAATTTAGTAATAAAAACTCTAGGTTATTAGCAAGGATGGTGAAAAATAAAAGTGAAAAGAGAGAAATTGGCTCTCTGATAGATGAAAAAGGTACAAGATGTTATAAGAGACTGGAGAAATGTGAAGTAGTTAGGAATTTTTTTCAAAAATTATATTCAAAGAAATCAATTGATTTGGAAAAATTGAAAAACCATCTTGGAAAATATGCTGTGAAAATAGATCAAACATATAAGGATTTGATGGAAGGAGATATAACACAAGATGAGATTAATGAAAGAATACAAGAGATAAAATTAGGGAAGACTCCAGGTGAAGACGGATTACCTGCTGAATTTTATAAAGACTTTAAAGAAATAATAATACCAAAACTGCAAAAATTATTTAATGGAATTTTACACGGTGGAGAAGTCCCGATGTCATGGAATAGAACGGTAATATCCATAATTCCTAAACCAGATAAAGATCTGGAGAGGATCGAGTCCTATCGACCCATTTCTTTAATTAACCAAGATGCAAAAATATTTACTGCCATTATAAGTAATAGATTAAATAGATTTATAGACAAGTATATAAGCTATAATCAAGTAGGTTTTGTTAAAGGTAGATATATGAGTGACATAATTAGAAGAGTATTAAATATTATAGATGTAGCTGAGAGTAATGGTGATAAAATAGGTATACTATCACTAGATATTTTTAAAGCCTTTGATTCTGTACAATGGGAAACTATCAAAGTAATTATTGAAGCATTAGGCTTTGGTAATAGATTTATACATGTTATTTCAAAATTGTATCAAAAAAGTAGTGCAAAAGTGAAGGTGAATGGAATAATGACGGGAGAGATTAAATTGGAAGCAGGCACGAGACAGGGATGTCCCTTGTCCCCAACATTATTTTTATTAGTTATGGAAGTTTTGACTAAATTGATAGAAAAAGATGAAGAATTGGAAGGGTACAAGGGATATAAGATAAATTTGTACGCGGATGATACCTTGATTATTCTGAAAGATATAGAAAAAGATTTGAAGAGGATAAATAAACATTTGAAAGAATTTGAAGAAATGACAGGTTTAAAGGTAAATTGGTCAAAATCCGAATTATTAATGAACAAAAATGGTAAGGAGTGGGAGAGTATGCAAAAACAATTTGGGATAAGAATTAAAAATACATTGAAATATTTGGGAATAACACTTTCACTCAAAGTTAGAGAATTGAAAAAAATTAATTATGATGTGATGTTGAATGAAGTAGAGAAGAAGATAGATAAATATAAAGAGATAAAGTTGTCTTGGTTTGGCAGAATTGCAATGTGTAAGATGATGTTGTTACCAAAGTTTAATTTTTTATTTGAGATGCTACCATTAAATTTGACAGAGAAAGATATGGAAGGATATCAGAAGAAATTAGATAAATTTTGCAATGGTGGGAAAAGACCTAGATTAATGAAGAAAATGTGGTATCAAAATCAAAAGGAAGGCGGATTGGGAATTCCCAATCTACTTAATTATTATCGGGCCTATAATATTCGAACTGTGATAAAAATACTTAAAGGAGGAGATGGTCATTGGGGAGATCTAGAGTTAAAGGACATTAAGAGATTTGGTCCTACATGGTTTTTAGATAAAGTAAAAACAAAAAAGGTAATCAACAGTTATTGGTTAAAGGGATTGAGTAAAATTTGGAATAAATTTGTTAAAATATTGATTCCGGACATATCCTTCTTGGGGAAGACACTTGGAAGTTGGCCGATTAAAACTAACATAAGTCGAGATAAAGTAATTGAGGATGAAAATATAGGAAGTATAGTAAATTGGTTAAGAGCTTTAGAAAACGAGAGTAGAAAAAAAGAAATAATTGAAAAATTGGAGCTGAATTGGTTTGAAAAAATACAGGTAGAAAAATGGACTATGAAAGTAAGGGGAATATGTAAAATAAGTAGAAGTAAAACTGAATTTGAAAGCTTAGTATCTCAAATTATCAAGGATGAAATTGGGTTAAAGGGACTCGTTAGTAAGATATATAAGATTATAAACTTTGATGGAAATCCACAAATGGTAATGAAGACGAATTGGGAGGAAGAACTCAAGATCAAAATATTAGATTCGGACTGGAATGTGAATTGGAAGAGTCGAATTATGAGGATTTTGTCTATAAGGATTAAAGAGCACAACTTTAAGGTTGTTTGGAAATGCTATTGGACCCCATTAAGGTTATCATTGATGGATAAAAAAATTAGTAATAAATGTTGGAAATGTAACATGGAATTGGGAACTTATGAACATATGTGGTATAAATGTGGAAAAATTAAAAAGTTTTGGCAACAATTGGAGAAAACGATGTTTGAAATGATGAAGAAAAGAATAACATTGAGATCAGAAACTATATTATTATTGGCAATTAAGGAATTAGAATTAACAAAATATGAGAAAGAATTGATTAGAATTATGATTATAATGGGTAGAATTATAATAGCAAGATACTGGAAAATAGAGGTAAATATTAAAATAGAAGAGTGGTATTGTGAAATGTGGAAATTAGCTTTAAATGATAAAATGACATGTGATATTAAACTTAGAGAGGGGGTCTATAAAAAAGACATTTTTTGGAAGACTTGGAAGCCATTTGTGGACTATGCACTTGGAACTTTGGATGCCTCGATACCTGTACCCAGAGAACGTGGATTTTGGAGATCTTAAAGATAACTGAAGATATCCGAAGAACCAACTCTTCCTTTCGTTTTTGTATAGCACTGGGTGGAATATTGTAAAATATAAAAAAAAAAAAAAAAAAAAAACAAGTCCGCTGGGCTCAATACTTCAACTAATTCAACTTCGTGCTAAAACACATCCCAGGGTGGAGGAATTTCCTAGTGGATGCCCTCTCCCACATGTCCCAGTACAAATACAGACAGGAGCAGGTAGTAGACACCATCCTCCCCCCTGCTCAAACAGCAATCGAAGAGAATAGCAGACAACAACTCCAGGACCGGCAAGACCAACCTGCAAGTGATCTAACCATGAAACTCAAAACCAATGTGCAAGATCTAGTTCCATGACAACCAACTTATCTTGATAAAAAGGGAGGACCTAGCATGGAAGGGGACAAAACTCTAGAGTCCCTATATACCTTAATCCTTCAGAGGAGCCACGATGTCAAATTGGCGACTTTGGGACTTTACATTTAGTCACTTTGGGACTTTACATTTAGTGTGGAGGCAATTCTGGTGGCCCAGCATGAAGAAAGACATGGACAGTTATATGAAAAGTTACACCATATGCGCCACTATGAAAAAACAACCAGGAAAAAACCCCAGACTGCTGGAACCGGTGGCAGAGCCAAGAAGACCATGGGAGGAAATCACAATGGACTTTATAATGGAGTTGTCAAAGAGTAACTCCTTGTTGGTCTTAAACTGTGATTGACTTATTCTCCAGGCAGGCACACTTCATACCCTGCAGTGGACTACCATCAGCCCACCAGCTAGTCAAACTGTTCCTGAAGCACAGCTACCACCTGCATGGAGTGCCATGAAGAGTCATCTCAGACAGAGGGTTCCAGTTCATGGCTAAATTCTGGAGGGAGTTCCTGTGGTCCATTGGGTCATCTGAGAACCTTAGTTCAGTTTTTCAACTGGCCACCAATGGGGTGGAGGGATGTTTGAATGCCATGGTAGAACAGTACCTGAGGTGTTAAGTGAATAATCAGCAGTCCAATTGGGTGGATCTCCTCTCTTTCATTGAGGTTGCATACAATAATGCTGTTCACAGTAGCACAGGACTAACTCCGTTCAAAGTTGTGAGCAGCATGGACTTTATCCCAGTGCCAGAATATACAAGGGATCTCCCCTCCTCAGTCAGCTTGACAGACTGGCTGCCAATGCTAAAGGCAGCATAGAAAAATGTCAAGAAAATGCTAGCTAAAGTGGCACAGACCTATCAGCAACAGGCAGACAAACCCCAAGCCTCACAATGGTCATTCCAGCTGGGGGGAAAGGTTTACCTCTCCACAAAATACTTAAGGTTAAAACTCCCCAGCAAGAACCTGGGACCCAAGTTCATGGGGCTATTCCCCATAGTGAAGATTATCAATCTGGTCATGGTGCAATTAAAATTGCCCCAAATACTAGGGAAGATACACCTGGTATTCCATAGTAGCCTCTTAAAACCTGTGGTCAGGTCAACCCTGAGACCACTACCCCATGAGCCCCTGGACCCAGTATTCATAGGGGGCCAAACCCATTATGAGGTGCAACACATCGTTGACTCGAGGTGGCACAGGAGACAGCTCTAATATCTAATTAAGTGGAAGGGCTACCCTCTATTAGAGGTGTCTGGGATAAAGAGCAGAAACATCGAAGCTGAGTGCTTCATAGCTAAATTCCATGAAGACAACCCAACAAAACTGGGGGGGGGGGTTGCACCCCTAAAATCTATACCTGTACTCATACTGGTTTTGCTTTGCACAAGTTACCTTCAGAAAGTGAGGGAAGCCGAATGTCAACTTACAAAGTATTCCTGACCTGCTCTCAAGTTGCCATACACATAGGGATAGGGAATCAAGCCTCGCAGCTGCATTGAAGAACTTGCATAGTCAAAACAAAGCACATTCCAGCCAGCAAATATCAAGGCCATTTCCACAGAGATCCACAGTGGCTGGAGGGAGTGACTTCTACAAAGTGCTTTGTTGGGGAATGTGACTGATGACACACCTTAAGGGGAGGGGGAAACAGGATCAGAACCAAGATGCGAATTGAGGTCAGAGTTGGCTTCACTTGGCCAACATGGCACTCCTAATAAATAACTGGATTTCTTTTGAAGTTTGGCGTGAGACTCATGATTTAATTATGGCATCAGTCAGAACCCTGACAATTGCATTTATTCCCATATTATTTTATACTATGGTAATGATGCTCACCTCCTCACGCATCTTTTTTACTGTCTCTCCTTTCTGCAACAAAAACAAGAAAAAAAAACAGTTGTAAGAACAAACTGACTAAAATGTCATTACTCTTCATGTGACACATAATACACAGATTGTTATCTTTTACATGGTATCTATGTAATACTGATAAGCACTGCCCAATCAATAAAATTGTATTATGGAAGCAAGGTAGAGTGTTGAAAAATTAAAATGAATTTTAAAATCTTGGAACCGCAATAGTGAATATGTACAATGTATAATCAATTGTGAAATATGATTCAGAATCAGAACAATTCAAGTTCTATATTATTAAAGGAATAATACAATTATAGAAATGGAATAGTGCCATACAATTATAGAAATGGAATAGTGGACATTTCAGTGAAAATGGATATTAAGTTCACTCTGAACTTTATCTTTAGAGATAATTAATTTAAAATATTTTAATCACTGATTTTATCACTGCAGTCACAATTGCTAAAATTATCATTTTTTCCTCCAAAATGCTGGAAATGCAATGAACAATTGGATTTTTATTTTTCCATTCACAGTAGCAATGTGGCAAAGGTCAACAATATTGGAAATTAATTCATTGTAGAATGGAACAAATCTTTAAAGTCATAATCCTGTTTCAATCTGAAATATTTTTTTTTACTTCACCAAACCACATTTTCTTTCAAAATACAAGGAATATGTGGTAATGGTTGCATTATATGGTTAATTAAACAGTGTGCATATTCTTTGATATTTTGAATAACTTCATATCTAAAAAGTAGACCTTATGTACATTTCAATCTTATTTGGAAACTATTTCTGGAATGGAATTGTGACACATACTGCACAAGAGTTTAGAATTGTTATTTCAATCTGGCATACAGTTTACAAATTATTTACAATATTCTTTCAATGTATTTCTTTTCATTTATTAACTTGTGTTAAACAAATATTTTTACAATTCGAAATTGAGTATGAAATATCTTAGAGTACTCTAAATTGTTAATTGTGTACAGCAGTATATTAGCCAAATGAAAATTTAAATCTGGTTATTCAAAAGTTTTTTATTATCCACCATCCATATTTTATTGCTTATATTGTGGATTTTTATTATTATATTTTCTATAGTTTTTGCATATCATTCAGTTAGTCATGATTGGAGCCATACAAAGTAGGTTTTAGTTCAGAGAAAAATACCATATTTATCTGAGTATAAGACGCACCGGAGTATAAGACGCACCCAGGTTTTGAAGAGGCAATTTTTTTAAAAAAAGTAGTTAGTTAGGTAGATAGAGGGATAGAGAGGGAGAGAAAGAGAGAGAAATACAGTAGGTAGGTAGGGAGAGAGAGAGAGTAGGTAGGTAGGTAGATAGGTAGGTAGAGGGAGAGAGAGAGAGAGAAATACAGTAGGTAGGTAGGTAGACAGACAGAGTGTGTAGTTAGGTAGGTAGGTAGGTAGATAAAGGGATAGGGAGAGTGAGAGAGAGAGAAACACAGTAGGTAGGTAAGTAGGGAGAGAGAGTGTGTGTAGATAGATAAGTAGGTAGAGGGATAGAGAGAGAAATAGAGAGAGAGAGAGAAATACAGTAAATAGGTAGAGGGACAGAGAGAGTAGGTAGATAGGTAGATAGAGGGGGGAGAGAGAGAAATACAGTAGATAGGTAGGGAGAGAGAGAGTGTAGGTAGGTAGAGGGATAGAGAGAGAAAAATAGAGAAATAGAGAGAGAAATATAGTAGGTAGGTAAGTAGGGAGAGAGTGTGTGTGTAGATAGATAAGTAGGTAGAGGGATAGAGAGAGAGAAATATATATATAGAGAGAAATACAGTAGATAGGTAGGGGGAGAGAGAGAGTAGGTAGATAGGTAGATAGAGGGGAGAGAAAAATACAGTAGGTAGGTAAGGAGAGAGTGTGTGTAGATAGGTAGGTAGGTAGGTAGATAGGTAGGTAGAGGGATAGAGAGAGAAAAATAGACAGAGAAATAGAGAGAGAAATACAGTCGATAGTTAGGGAGAGAGAGAGTAGATAGGTAGGTGGGTATATGTTTCCAGGTATATTTACCCATGTGCTGGAGAAGGAAATCATTGACAACCTTTGGAACAAATCTTTGTTTTTGCAGGCACAGTACTTGACCAACGTAATTCTCATCAATCACTCTAAACAGCTTTCCAAAAGGGAAAAAAAGCCCTTTTATACTGTGCAAACTTCCCCCAAACGGCCCATTTTTCGCGAAAATGGGCCCGTTTTTTCCCAAATAAAAGGCATGAATAGCCTTGGGGGGCTTGCAGAGTGCCCCTGAGGGAGGCAAAACGAGGGGAAATGGCCCTTTTTTCATGAAAACAGGCCGTTTTTTGGTCAAAAAATTTCATGCATAGCCTTATGGAGGCTTGTAGAGTGCTGCTGGGGGCTGGGGGGGGGCAAAAACGCCCTGTTTTTTGCTCATTTCTGCCCTCCCCAGCCCCCAGGAGCTCTCTGGAAGCCTCCATAAGGGTATGCGCGTGGCCATTTTGGTGAAGGGGCAGGGTTTCAGGAGGCAAAAAAATGCTGTATTTGATGTATAAGACACACCCAGATTTTCAGCCTTTTTTTAGAGGAAAAAAGTTATGTCTTATACTCCGAAAAATATGGTAGGCATCAATTTTATCTGTTTTATTGTGGATCTTGTTGCTTTTTTTTAATGTGGAGATATGAATGAAAATAAATATTGATTATATTTTGTTCTGGGATCCTTCTAACTGATGGAGGGATCAGGAACAATAACAGATGGATAGATACAAAACCTAACTTATATCAAATGAAATTGGCCAACATAAGTATTTTCATACATTGGTTAATTGGTGTGAATATTTAACTGATGTAAATATTATATTTGATTGAGCCTGGTTCCTAGCGACCTCATGGACATAGCTGTTTAGTTTACTTTGAGAGTGAATTGCTTGATATTAGGAAAAGTATTTCCTTAAAATATTTTCAAATCAGTTTCTTATATGCAATTATTCATATTGTTCCAGGCTTTTCTACAATTAATGACCCTTTGTTTATTATAGCTATGTTCTCAGCATTTTATCAGCTCCAATTTGAATATCTGCATTTTCCTTTACATTCCATCTAAGTGAATGCAGATGTTACTTGATCAGTCTCTGTTGCCTTCTGTTTTTAATAAGAAACCAGATTGGCAAATAGCTCAGTGGAGAAAGCAGTTTACATTTAGGGAAAAGGGAGATGGTTGAATGAATAGCTCCTATTTTACCAATTATAACTCTCATGCTCTAATTATACACAGCTCTTATTCTCTCAAGAACCAGATAGGAAGGAAGAGGGAGAGAAGACAGAATCTGGAGCCCCTTGCTGGTCACCTCCCACATGGATAGCTTTTTACTTTACTTTACTTTACTTTACTTTATTTTCAATTTATATACCACCCTTTTCACCAAAAAGGGACTCAGGGCGGTGCACAGAAAGATAAAACCCCACAATATACAAAATTTAAAAAACAATTAAACCAATACAGCTGTGCTGAAATTGAATAAATAATTAAAACCCATAAATAACGAATTAAAATTCCCTAGTCTATGCAGGCTCTGCCCAAAAACAACAAATCTGAGTATTCAAATTTAATTTAATTTAATATTTACATTTCTATACCACCCTTCTCCCTTCCAGGACTCAGGGCGGTGTACAGGCAGCAGTAAAATCATGAATAAAAACATAAAAATGTAGAGTACATCACATTACCTTCCCAATGATGCTTCCAACTTCCTGTTGGAAAAAAATGGCAACAAAGTAAGAATGTAAAAGCTTTAATTATCAGTAAATCCTATTTATTTGGTTCATGGTGTTTATTAATTTCCAGTCACAATTGCATAGATACTCAGTGCAAAATAAACAATTTCTTTATTAGCAAGAATGTAAAACAATGAAGAAAAGAGCCACCTTTGTAGAGTTCCAAAGATTTTAGCATAGCCAGTTTTCCCCTGCACTGATAGCTTCCCTTGGATAGCTAGTTCTTGCTGTTGTGACTGTATAGCCATATTTGGAGTTAAATGAAAAGTTATTACTGAATTTAATGTTGGCTAGGTAAAACCTAAAATGAAAAATGCATTAGATATTAAAAGAGAACCTCTGCCAGCCTTTGATATCAATTAACAAAGATATACAGTATATTTGTTACTTACATCAGTAGAGACATTCCCTCTTTACCTCTACTACAGCAAGGTTTACATATTTATACTTTGCTAGTAGATAAGAAAAAGAAGAATTTTACCATGTAGCTTTCTCCAGAGGTGGCCTGCTGTTGGTTCAGACTGGTTCGGGCAAACTGGTAGTTCTGACCAGCGGCTAGGCCTGCCCCCCTGCCCCAGTGCTTTCCCATCCTATATAATTGGTGTGTGTTTGAAGGCGCACACGAGAGCAAACTGCTCACATTTTCCGTTCTGGGTGAACCAATTGTTACATTATACAATGGCCACCTCTGGATTTCTCCCTTCTCCATTCAAACCAAATATTTGTAAAAAATTGAATAGCCATGCCCAAATAACTATCCTAACCCTAACAACAACCCTGTTTATTTATCAAGTTGGGTTCACACCTTTGCCTATATTTACAGTAAAATATAATGCATGAAGAGGTTTGCGGTAAACAGGAATGTTAGTGAACCCACTATATCACAATTTGGCAATCTGAGGTTCATGGACACTAGCTTTAGTTCCTAACATATGGCACTAGCTTCTAGTATCATTTTAATTTCCTCCAGGATTCCTATTTAATATAGAGATTTATCCATATTGATGAATGGTGATCAGAGCAGTATTGATACAGAAGAACTCAGATGTGTTGGCTCTATCCAAAACATTTTTTGATACCTTATCTCTTGCTTGATATTACTGTATTCAGAAATCTTGCCTGCCTGGAGGGGGGGAGGGGGAAACAAAAGAACTTCTAGGAACAAAAGGCTTTTACTCCTTTTGTCTAGTATCTTCATGCACAACTGAAGAGATGTGGCTGCATATCTCCATCTCCTGTACTTGGAGAAATTCCTGCAAGAAGTATCAAAATCATACTTGCATTTTAAAATAATTGCTTATTTATTTATTTAACTCATCTCATGGCAGCGATTCTGGGTAGCGTACAATGCCTAACCGAAACAATCCAGAACAATTTCTTTGCCAACCGGAGTCACTTATTTGAGATGGGTAGCCATAGAAATTAAATAAATTAATAAACAAATCCAATTAAAAATATTTGTAGTTGCACAAATCATGGTATTTTCCGGGGGGGGGGGGGGAAATAATTTAAACAATTGGTTGGCAGAATTTGCTCAGCCTCCCAGCCCAAATGCAGTGGAGAAGAGCCAGATCTTTAAAGCCTTACAAAAGGTTAAATGAAATAACCCTTGCAAATACATATAAAATGGCAAACTAGCCAATCTAACCCCCCCAAATAACCTAATCATAAAACCTATTTTTCCATGTTAAGTTCATATTCTCAATGATTCTCTTTTGTTCCTAGTTAATGGAAATAGTGCATGGTGACCGGGAGCTGGGGTGAGGCGGCCTCTGCGGCGGGACGGGCGGGCGCTGGTGGGGCTCCTGGCCGGCCGCTCTCAGTGCATTGTGGCGGGTAGCAGCAGCGGCGCAAAGTTCAGGGCCGCGCGGGCTCTGGCTGCAGCCCCGCCGCACACAGCTCTCCTCTTCCACCTGCCCGCCAGGCTGCTCCGGTCACCGCTTCCTGCCCGTGCCCCGCACTGCTGCCCTGGCCGCAGGCTGCCTCTGAGCACGTGCAGAGCGCTCACGCCCGCCCAGCCCCACTCCGACACCCCCTGGCCGCGCCCCGGCTGCTATGGGAATAGCGCATGGTGACCGGGGGATGGGGCGAGGCGGCCTCTGCAGTGGCTGCGGGGCCGGGAAAGGCCGCTGCCCCGGCAATGGTGTCCCACTTTACCAATGATAAAATCTGGTCACCTTAGGCTTAGTGCATGTAAAGGTTTAGGACTTCATAGACAGGGACATCAGTTTATACTCAGGGAAATAGTCTCCATATATGAAGATATGCCTAACTTTTGAGAACAAGAGATTTTGAATAAACATTCATAATCAATTTGTTGCACTTATGTGTTCAACATTTTTGTTAGCAGTTAATGCTAAGTGTTTTTACATGATTTATTACTTATTTCATGTTATTATACTACTTTATTACTGATTTTAGTACAAATAGTATTCAAACATTGTAATGCTTCTACTTGCTTTCTGTATCCTAAACTGGATATAATTTGGACGTCATCACTGGTGAAGGCTACTACTAATTTGTCCCAAATTACAGTTATTACAAACCTATTCACATTTTAAAGGATACCACTATGAATAGATATTTATAATGGTCAAACAGTACAGTACAAAAATTAGGAATTTCACCTGCAGAAATCTAAATCAGTCAAGAATAAATGTTACCTGAAACATCAAATTGGGATCAATCCAATTTACAGTCTATGTGACTCTCATGGTTCTAGGACTATATCTGTTATATTTGCTTCCCAATGAAATAATATTCCATATTTAGTAATGATGCATTACATGTGCTTTTCAGGGAATAAAAGTATGGCGTACATGCACAGTTTTTGGATTTACATATAAACAAAGTTAGCCTTCATTACTTTGCTTCAGGGGTGGGTTCCTACAGGTTCGCCCCGGCTCGCACGAGCCGGATCGTAAAATTTAGCGATCCGGGGCGATCCGGTTGGACCGATGGACTCGGAAGTAACTTCTGGAACGCGTGGCTTGCTCAGTCCATTACATCTCCTGCCTCTGCCGCCGCCCGCGTGTGAAAGGCCCTGGCAGCTTCATAGACAGGCCCTTTAAATTTCACGCAGTGGCATCCTCTCCCCACCCCAGCGACACGAAATTTAAAAGGGCTGGGCCTTGAAGTTGCCAGGGCCTTTCGCTCTTGGCACGGATAAGGAGGCTCGGGAGGGCTGCACACTGCTATCCGCTAGGTGTGCGAAGCCGTCCCGACCCCCTGCAGCCGCTCCAGCAGCTTCAAGGCCCGGGCCGGGCCTTTCGCACTTGGCGCGAATGCGGAGGCTGGGGGGGGGGATTTCGTGCAGCTATCTGCTGGGTGCGTGAAGCCATCCTGACCCCCTGCAGCCATGCCGGCAGCTTCAAGGGCCGGGCCGGGCCTTTCGCTCTTGGCACGGATGCGGAGGTTCGGGGGGGCTTCACGCAGCTATCTGCTAGGTGCACGAAGCCGTCCCAACCCCCTGCAGCCACGCCGGCAACTTCTAGGCCCCGGTGTTTTAAATTTGAGGCTTCCCTGGCCTTTCGCTCTTTGCGCAGCTGCAGGGGGGGCTTCGCGCAGCTAGCCCTAGATGCACGAACCCCCCACACCCCACACCCCCGCAGCCACAAAACAGCAAAAGGCCTGGGAAGCGTCAAATTTAAAACACGCCACTAACATGTTGAGAAAAGGACCGGTAGCTTCATAGACGGGCCCTTTAAATTTTGCGTGCCGGCATCCTCCCCCCCTCAGGGGTGTGAAATTTAAAGGGCCCTGCTGTATATCTGCCTTTCACACGCTGGGGGGGGGAGGCTAGCTTTCGCAAGGGAAGGCCTTGCGAAAGCCGTGAGCTGGCTTATGCCACAATGGCCAAAAGCCCCCCAGCTCCCCCCTCTTTCAGCCTCACCTGGCTGCCTGCCTCCCTTCTCCCTCTAGTCAGATAGGTTTACCTGTGTCCTGTTGCCTCGTTGCCTGCCTCCTCCCTGCTGCATCCTTCATCGGAGAGCTGCTGATTCTGCCTCCTTGTAAGTGACCTGGTTTTTTTTCCTCTTTTATTTTTTTTAATGATTTTTTAAAGATTATTTTATTTATTGTGCATATAATTTTTTAAAATCGTTTTACTTAACTGTATTGGATAGAGAATTTTTTTAAATGGTTTACTTCAATTTATTGTGTGTGGGTTCTTTTTTTAAATTGTCTTAGACTATTTAAAAAAAGATTCTATGAAAAACAAATTAATATTTTAAAGTACTGAGTATAGAATTTTTAAAAATGGTTTTAAAAATTCTATACTCAGTACTTTAAAATGTATTGAATAAAGAATTTTTTTAAATGGTTCACTTCAATATATAGTGTTATTCTACCCTCCTTTTTTTTGTAAAGTAATTTTATTGGTTTTAGAATTTTATAAAAGGAAAGGGGTAAATAGGATATTTTTAACAATATTTTAGCGCTTCCATATCGGTGCTGGTGACCGCCTCCAAGTCTTCTTACAATATCGATTCCATTAAAGAATAAAAAAAATAGGAAGAGGTACATACATTTCAAATCGCAAATTTCATAATCTAAAATTTCATACATTCAATTATTTTGTTTCTATAAGCATCCTTAACAGGAATTACCATATATAAAAAAGAAAGAGAAAATCACTTTTGTGATCTGAGTCTCTTTGCTATTGTTTCTTCTTCTTCCACCCCACCACTAGGCAGAGCCATGGCCCCTCCCGTTCCCATATCATCATCATCTAGGATTGAGGAGTGCTTTTTAAGAAAGGGCTGGGCCCCATCTACTGTTTTCATTCTAACTCTTCCTCCCTCCCAGAACACCAACATTCCTTCAGGCATCAACCATTTAAACCAAACCCCCTTTTTGTGTAATTTTTTGGATAAGAAGGAGTATTTCCTTCTTATATCTCGGATTGTTTTCGGGATTTGCTTTAATATGGCTATCTCATTCTGCTGATATATCAAGGGCCCTCCTCTTTGCGCTCTCAGGATCTCATCCCTTGTTGACCTTTTTGTAAATTTGATGTGTATCTCCCTTGGCACATTATTTATTCTGGCATATGCTGAATTGATTCTGTAAATTAAGTCAATGTCCCCCCAGATATATTCTTTATTTTTTTGGTATAATCTGCTAGGATCATAGCCATTAATTCTCTTAAATTTTCTGTATCTGACTCAGGAACATTTTGAAATCTTAAAAAAAAAGACATGCGTTCAAAATCAATTCTAGACATATGACCTGTAATATCTGTAATTTCATTCTTAAAATCCTTTATCTCTTCCCTCATCCCAACTGCCCCGCCTTCCAACCCCTCAATTTTTTGCTTGTTATTTGTTATTTCTCTTTGTGCCTCCAACAGTTCCAGCTTTGTGGTCAAATTGTCTTTCCGAATTTGTTGCATTTCATTCATTATTCTCTGGAACATCTCCTCTATCGATGGTGATTTCACCTCCACTGCTTCTGTTTCCTTCTGTAGCAATTCAGTAATTTTTGGCTGTGAGATTGGACTTGGTCTTGTAGATGTTGGGGCAGAGTGTGATTTCCCTGGTGGAGGCTTTCTCGCTGCCATGGTTAGAAGTTTTAAATCTTTATGAGAACAAAGAAAGGAGGATGGCGCCGGTGGGCTGACAGTCCGTGAAGTCCAAGAAAAAGGAATAAAGAGAAAGTCTTATCAAAGTTCAATTAGTTTTTGCAGAGTCCAAGAAAGAGAGCAAATTGTATTTTCCAGAGCAGGACAAAAATAGAAGGCTTCACAATAGGTGAGAACACTGAAAGTCACTAGAGTAGGCTCTTTTATATATATTTTAAATTGATCCTGTTTAGCTTGTTAAGCCAGAGGAATGCTTATAATCAAGGGACTTTCACTTCTAGGAACAAAGAAGCACCATCTTCCGCCTTTGCTGGCAGTGGTGGAGAAAGCAAAGTTTGTAACAAATCCATTTTAACTGTAGCAAGACCCAGATGCAACATTTATACAGCAATTCCTTGTTTAATGAGACATTTCCTTTAAAGCTGGTCGATCGGATGTCAATTCACTCTCTCCCGATCCCAGGGGTGATTTTAAAATGCCGCTTTTATTTCCAAGGGGGGAGTTTCCCTCCCTGAATTCTTCTGTTCAAGAAGTTAAATGTAGAGGGTCATAAACAAAAAAAACTCACATTCCAGTTGCTTTAAGTCCAGAGCCTCGGCTCAGCCATTCAGCTCCGGTAATTCAGCTCACACAGGAAATCCTCCATTGTTCCGGCGCCTTCAGCGAAAGGGAATACACCCCCCGCACTCCGTCCTTCGACTCCTGGGGTGCAGCAGGCTAGCCCCCCCAACTGCTGTGAAGGTGGGGGCCTCTCTGCAGCTGCCCTTATGGGGGGGGCTCTCAGTGTTATTCTACCTTTAACATGGTTATATTTTAAATTATTACAAGGAATATCTTTAAATGGTTTCAGTATACATTATTGTTGGTAGAATTGTGGTTGGTAGAATTGTGTCATTTTGTGGAATGCTTAACAATGGTTTTTAAGGATTTTTTTATTTGTAAAATATTTTTTAATTATTTTAGGGAATTTTTATTTTGTAATTGTTTATAAAAAAAATTTTTTTCAAGAAATGTTATTCCTTTTTGCAAATGTTTTCTTTGAGATGCAATATGTTGCTTTTAAGTGGTTTATGTGTCTCAAAGTGGCTGCTTTTCTATGGGCTGCCAGGTTGGTGCAAGGCAGCTTTGCCAGAAAGAGTGTGCTTTACCCTGGTTGTCTAGGTAATTCTTAGGTGGTTGCTGGTTCTGTGAGCTTGTGTGTCCTTTATAATTTTCCGCAATGCCTTGATGGTTTTTATTCCAGTGGCTTTGTCTCTCATGACCCTAAGGTTAGGGGGGGAAAACTGGTTTCATTTTCAGTTTTTGTAGGAGGGATTCTATTTTTTGGTGTTTTCCTGGCACTGTCATAGTTTGCATGGGTGTATTATGTCCTGCAGCAGTTGTACACGTTAATAATGATCAAGTACTACTAATATTTCCTTATACATTATGTGTGACCTTTCCTTACATAATTGGTGTTGTCTTTCATATTTTTCTGTTTCTCTTACTTAGCAATTGCTAAAACAAATCCCACGTGAAAAAATATTCAAAGCCTTCTTGATTTTAATTGTCACTTTATTTATTCCTGCACATTGTAGTATTTATTCATTTTCATATCTGTTTTTCCATTGTTGTGCAAACATACCGTATTTGCCGGCGCATAAGACGACTTTTTGGCCCCGAAAAACATGCCTCCAAGTGGGGGGGTCGTCTTATACGCCGGGTCATCCGCGAGGTCCTGTTGTGTGTCTGTTAGACTCTGATTCCCTCCCCCCCATCTTTCTCTCGCTCTCTGCCCAGAGCGAGAGAAAGACGGGGGGGGAGGGAATCAGAGTCTAACAGACACACAGAGGGAGAAGAGAGAGGGGGAAGGAGGAAACCCTCCACAGCCGCATGGAGACTCCACGCCGTCTCCGCGCAGCTGTGGAGGGTTTCCTCCTTCCCCCTCTCTCTTCTCCCTCTGTGTGTCTGTAGAAAGACGGGGGGGAGGGAATCAGAGTCTAACAGACACACAGAGGGAGAAGAGAGAGGGGGAAGGAGGAAACCCTCCACAGCCGCGCGGAGACTCCACGCCATCTCCGCGCGGCTGTGGAGGGTTTCCTCCTTCCCCCTCTCTCTTCCCCCTCTGTGTGTCTGTTAGACCAGGGGTCCCCAACCCCCAGTCCGCGGACCGGTGCCGGTCCGCGGCTTCATAGGAACCGGGCCGCAGGGCCGGCGAGGAGGAGGGAGCAGCGCCCTGGGCAGAGGATGGGCGAGCGCGCCTCTACGCCTCCTTCCGACGGCCACCTCAGCGCCCTGCACTTTCCGGGGCTTCCTGGAGGGGCCAGCATCTCGACTGGGGAGGTTATCCCGCAGCGGGCGGGCGAAGGACCCAAGCTGCGTGCCGCCAAAGCCATCCGGGCGCCGCACGCCCAGCCCCGGACGGCTTCGGCAGCACGCAGCTTGGGTCCTTCGCCCGCCCGCCCACCCGCTGCGGGATAACCTTCCCAGTCGACATGCTGGCCCCTCCTCCTCGCCTGCACTAGCCGCAGCTTGGGTCTTCTGTCCGCTCGCTGCGGGATAACCTCCGCAACCGACATGCTGCTTCCCCGGGTGGAGGGAGGGAGAGAATGGCAGATGCACAGAAAGGCAGACTTAGAGAGACAGAAAGAGAGAGAGGGGGAAACAGACACACACCCAGACACACACACACACACACACACACACACACACACAGAGTGACAGATGGGTGGGGGGGGGGGAGAGAGAAACAGAGAAGGAGAAAGAAAGAAAAATAGGAAAAAAGATGAATGGAGGGTGGGAGGGAGGGAGTGAAAGAAAGAAGGGGGAGGGAGGAGGAAGGGAGCAGTGAAAGAAGGAAGGAAGGAAAGAAAGAAAAAGAAAGAGGGATGGAGGGTAAGAGGGAAGGAAGGAAAGAAGGGAGGGAGGGGGAGGGAGGCAATGGAAGGAAGGAAAGGAAAGGAAAGGAAAGGAAAGAAATTGAGAGGAATGGAAAGGAAAGGAAAGGAAGGGAATGGAAAGGAATGGAATGGAATGGAAAGGAATGGAAAGGAATGGAGAGGAATGGAAAGGAATGGAAAGGAAAGGAATGGAAAGGAAAGGAATGGAAAGGAAAGGAATGGAGAGGAATGGAGAGGAATGGAAAGGAAAGGAAAGGAAAGGAAGGGAATCGAAAGGAATGGAATGGAAAGGAATGGAAAGGAAAGGAATGGAGAGGAATGGAAAGGAATGGAGAGGAATGGAGAGGAATGGAAAGGAAAGGAAAGGAATGGAGAGGAATGGAAAGGAAAGGAAAGGAAAGGAAGGGAATCGAAAGGAATGGAAAGGAAAGGAAAGGAATGGAAAGGAATGGAAAGGAAAGGAATGGAGAGGAATGGAAAGGAATGGAGAGGAATGGAGAGGAATGGAAAGGAAATGAAAGGAATGGAGAGGAATGGAGAGGAATGGAAAGGAAAGGAAAGGAAAGGAAGGGAATCGAAAGGAATGGAAAGGAAAGGAATGGAAAGGAAAGAAATGGAGAGGAATGGAGAGGAATGGAAAGGAAAGGAAAGGAAAGGAAGGGAATCGAAAGGAATGGAATGGAAAGGAATGGAAAGGAAAGGAATGGAATGGAAAGGAATGGAAAGGAATGGAATGGAAAGGAATGGAAAGGAATGGAAAGGAAAGGAATGGAAAGGAAAGGAATGGAAAGGAAAGGAAAGGAAAGGAAAGGAAGGGAATCCAGAAGTGGAGGGCCTGGTTGCCAAGGGGAACGGGGAAGCATCCCTCCTCCCCCGGCACCAGCAGCGTGGGAGCTGGACGGTAAGCAGGCAAGCGATCTTGTCGCTGTCGTGCCCAAGCAGGTGCCTCTGCTGCTGCTGCTCCCCTCTCCGCCTCACCCCTTGCCAAACCCTGGTAATATAGTGGAAGAGGGGGGGGAGGGAAAGAAGGAAGGGTGGGTGAGTTGCTTTCCCGGGAAGCTGGTGGCAGGGGCTTTTCCTATGTGGCCTTGGATCGCTCCTTTCCACCCACCCCCCTCCTCACCGTTTCTCTGCCTGCTCTGCACCTTTTCCCCAAGAAATCGGTAGAATCAGGGTGATGTGGCCTGTGGAGAGATTAATTTGCCGGGAGTTTGAAGTATTGGGTGATGAGGGACGGATTGAAACAAATTTCAGTCATTGTATTGTTGATATTTGTCCAGCAGTCAAACGTTTTATTTGGTGTGTGGAAGGTGTGCGGAAGAGGAGGTAGTCTTATATGGGGAGTATATAACAAACTCTATATTTTGAGTGGAAATGATGGGGGGTCGTCTTATACGCCCAGTCGTCTTATACGCCGGCAAATACGGTAATTCCAGCAGCTGCTAACATTCCCACCTGGTCACATGGCCGGCAAGCCACTCCCACCCGGTCACATGGCCGGCAAGCCACTCCTACCCAGTCACATGGCCGGCAAGCCACTCTCACAAAGAAGCCACACCCACAGAATAGGTTCCAAAATTTTTGAAACCCACCCCTGCTTTGCTTGAATTAGAAGTGATGACATGAAAACACTTCAGTACTGCTCACCTTTCCATGCATCAATAATCTGATGGTGAGAGTCACATTCAGACCACCTTCAGAGACTTTAGATTCCATATTTTGTCTTGGAATACTGGATGATGTAGAACGTTTGGAGATTCAAAGAAATAAAGATGTATCTCCACAGGAGATCCCCTGTCAGTGAAAAAACAAATGCTCCTTTTGTAGGATAAACAAATAAACAAAACAAATATTTGTTGTCATTCAGCACATTAGCTGCAGCTTCAAGTCTAAAGGTGAGGATAAACTTCTATTCAGCAATTTTAACAAGCCCTCCGTTACCACAGAGGCTACTTGAGCTTCTATTTTCGATATATATATAAATATAGATCTCTGGCCATCATTATTCAATTTCTCACATGTGAAAGCATTTTGTATTATACAAGAGTTGTGATTCTATTCTATATCTTTTTATTGTAATTTTTGAAAGATGTTTTTTAACCCGACCTTGATTATTTTTATCAATAACTCAAATTGATGAACATATTTAATACTCCTTCCTCCTCCTGTTTTCCCTCCAACAATAATCCTATGAGGTGGATTGGGTTGAGAGAGAAAGAGTGACTGGCCCAAGGTCACTCACTTGCCTTTCAAGGGAGGACTAGTACTCTGTCTGTCTCCTGTTTTCTAGTGAGCTGCCTTAGCTACTAGGATTATCAATCTTTGGTAATTGAATTTATTTTTATTTTGAAGAAAGACACCCCAATTCTGAGAAATGTCCACATGGACTATGGTATCCCCTTTTTTCTGTCTGGAAAATATAAAGCATGAAAATCAAGCAGTTATGTAAATATTTCCAATTGATTGAAAAAGTGGGTCATGTGTTAACCAAATGCTCCCGGCTTTAAGATTTATCATTGCTATTAAATTATACACGCTTCATGCTTCAGCATGCAGGAGAGCTACATTAGCCTTTTTTCATTGTACTGGTGAAAGATAAGCATTTTTTGTCAGAACCTTAATGGACATATGAGCTACATCGATACATATATAGATACAAATATAGAAAAAAGATTGAAAGCCATTTCAGAAAGTATTGGTTAGTTACTTACATTTTCTAGCTTAGACTAGACTAGTATTCTTTAAATATTTCATTATCATGTACTTAAATTTAAAGAAATCATGAAATGGATTATTAGACTTTTATTAGGAAAGCCTGAAGGTCTGACTACTGGATGCATATGTGGGGAAATACTGGGATAAGAGACATATAATCAAGTGTAGTTTAATTATTTTCCATCCCTCTTTAAACTATAGTCTTCTTAATTTCTGTTCACTTATTTCCATTAATTAGATCAATACAGAAAACTCAAACACCATCAAGAAAACAAGAGCAAGGAATATTCTAAATTCACACTTCTTGAATACATGTTTTATATATAATTTGTATATATTGACATCTATGTTATATCTTTAAAATCCTACTAATTCAGGTAGTCCTAGGTTTACCACCAGTCACCTAGCAAAGTTAAGATGGATCTCCTCAGAGCTACTTATGACTCAGTTTCAAAGTTCTAGCCACTGCCTCCTCGCCCCCCCCCCCGCCAGCCCGGGACATGTCATCTCATTTTGCACGCTTGGAAACTGGCCCACATTTACAGCAGTTTTCAGTGTCAGACAGTCACATGACCTTGATTTATGATTTATTTATTTATTTATTGCAAGAAACTGGTATTTACCAGTACTTCTGATTTCTGGCAAAAACACCCATTGGCTGCAATGGGTGTACTTAACTGTGGCATTTGCTTAATGACTGTTGTAAAAAAGGTCATAAAATTGGACAATCATATGGTGATTCAATTAATGACTGCTATAACTTACAACTCTAATTTGTAATTCAATTACAGTTTGAAGTCAAAGACAACATGTATTGAAAAATGTTAACGTACTAAATCAGTTAGCTGTTTTTAATGCAGGCAACAGAACAAAAGTTAGATATTTTACTTCAAAGGATGATAAAAGATAAAAGACATATACATCAGTCTTGTCTAACATGTTTATTATATGGGGTTAAGGTACTTTTTAAATTAAGATGGCATCATAGCTGGATCACTCTTTTCCATCACCTCCTGTGATATTTTTATAACTGCTTTATAGCAACTAAAGAACGGATGACTATTTTATATTTTGATTTTTTTCAGAAAGTGTCTGTAATTATAAATTAAATCAAACTGAATGTGGCTATAAATAGGACATCTCAGCTGGAACATCATGAGGTCAGTTAGTTTGTCTATAATTTTTACCTGATTAATTTTTACCTGTTTTACTTGGAAAGATTATTATGGAAAAAATAAGGTCCCTAGAATTTTATTCTTCTGAATAATTTATGTGTAGTTGGAATTATGGCAGTAAAGGCAAAAGACCAACAGGGATTCTTGAGGATATTTTTAACACAGAAACAATTGTCTTTGCCTGAAGATTATCAGTAGATTTAAGATATCTCATGAAGTTCTAGATTCTCATTTTTATATTGGTAAGTTTTTTCAGGCATTCACTGAGAATGTCCTTGGACTTTGAGAAATGACATTTTACTTTCAGTAAAAAAAAGTCTATTTTTGCTTTATTGCAATGGAGAAATAAAAATACTCAAGTCATTCCTTAGTATACTAAGAAAGTACAAAAATATAGAAAGAGGTTTAAAATAGCATTGCTTGAGAAAACAATCAAAAAATCATATTATTGTGACTTTTTCTGCCCCATTTGTATTTAGACTGCTGAACATTTTTATATTTGGTTCCTAAATAAATAATTAATACAATAATACAATAGCAGAGTTGGAAGAGACCTTGTAGGTCTTCTAGTGAATCTAGTCCAACCCCCTGAGTGGGCAGGAACCTTATACCATTTCAGACAAATGGCTATCTAACATCTTCTTAAAGACTTCCAGGGTTGGGGCATTCACAACTTCTGGAGGCAAGCTGTTCCAGAGGTTAATTGTTCTAACTCTCAGGAAATTTCTCCTTAGTTCTAAGTTGCTTCTCTCCTTGATTAGTTTCCAACCATTGCTTCTTGTCCTGCCCCCAGGTGCCTTGGAGAATAGTTTGACTCCCTCTTCTTTGTAGCACCCTCTGAGATATCGGAACACTGCTATCATGTCTCCCCTGGTCCTTCTCTTCATCAAACTAGACATACCCAGTTCCTGCAACCGTTCTTCATATGTTTTAGCCTCCAGTCCCCTAATCATCTTGGTTGCTCTTCTCTGCACTCTTTCCAGAGTCTCCACGTCTTTTCTACATAGTGGCGACCAAAACTGTATGTAGTATTCCAAGTGTGGCCTTACCAAGGCACTATACAGTGGCATTAACACTTCACGTGATCTAGATTCTATCCCTCTGTTTATGCAGCCTAGAACTGTGTTGGCTTTTTTGGCAGCTGCTGCACACTGCTGGCTCATATTTAAATGGTTCTCCACTAGGATTCCAAGATCCCTCTCACAGTTGCTACTATTGAGCAAGGTACCACCTATACTGTACCTGTGCATTTTGTTTTTCTTGCCTAAATGTAGAACCTTACTTTTTTCACAATTGAATTTCATTTTATTAGATAGTGCCCAATGTTCAAGTTTGTCAAGATCCTTCTGTATCTTAAGCCTATCTTCTGGAGTGTTGGCTATTCCTGCCAGCTTGGTGTCGTCTGCAAATTTGATGAGTTCCCCATTTATTCCCTCATCCAAATCATTGATGAAGATGTTGAAGAGTACTGGGCATAAAACAGAGCCTTGGGGTACTCCACTACATACTTCCTTCCATGTAGATGCAGTTCCATTGAGGACTACACGTTGAGTGCGGTTGGTCAGCCAGTTGCGAATCCATCTGGTGGTGATGCTGTCTAACCCACATTTTTCTACTTTATCTAATAGTAGGTTATGGTCTACTTTGTCAAATGCCTTAGTGAAGTCCAAGTAAATTATATCGACAGCATTCCTCTGGTCCACTAATTTTGTCACTTTGTCAAATAATGCAATTAGATTAGTCTGGCATGATCTGTTTTTGACAAACCCATGTTGCAACGAAATGTTTTTGGTTGCATAAAAAGATTACTACAATTTCTTTTGCAATCACACTTTATTTTCTTTCTCCCCATTTCTTCCCCATGCCTTTGCTCTTTACAGGTAGTCCTCAACACAGCCACAATTGAGAGGAACTTATGTTGCTAAGTGAGGCAGTTGTTAAGTGAGCTGTTCCCAATTTCATGTCCTTTTTGCTGAAGTTGTTAAGCAGATCATATGATCATTAGATGAATTATGCAGTCATTAAGCGAATCTGGCTTCTTCCATTGACTTTCACTAGTTGAGAAAGTTGAGAATAGCAACCACATGAATCCAAGATACTGCAACCATTTTAAAGACATACTAGTTACCAAGTGACCAAATTTTGATCACATGACTACTGGATGTTGCAACAATCATATATGTGAGAATTTTTGTAAATCACTTTTTTAGCACGATCATAACTTTGAATGTTTGCTAAATTAATGCTTATAAATCAAGGACTTTCTGTATTGCTTTTGTTCTAAATGTGGCCCCACTTGAATAATATACTTTAATGAATTAATCATAATTTTTCTTCTTCTCCCCTCTGATTCATGTAATATGTACATTCATAATTACCCAAATATTATGCACAGTGAGCATTACAGATGTACTGCAGAATCTTTGACTACTGCTCATCAGAATGCTTACATTTTATTTTTAACTATATTTAAGGTTTCTTATCCTACTGTTCTGACTTGGGGAAGGGGGACTGATATTTTGCTAGAGCATGAATTAATTTTTCTTTCTTCTTGCTCATTGTTTTAAAATTGATAATATTCAATGACAGTCTCCTTTGTAACCTTGAAGTTTCAAACTATATATAGACAAGTAATGACAAAAATATGAAGATCAATCAGAAATGAAATTGTACCTTTTGCAAAAGACTCATTGTCTCCTTAACCTTTACCAAAAGCTCACGTGAGAATCGTATATGAAAATAATAACTATAAACATGCAAGAGCAGTTCCAACTTTAATCAGAAGAATCTCTACATTGATTGTTAAAAAAGAAATATCAAATGCAGAGGTATTTTTTTTAATAATTGTCAGACGGATGATCAATATCTACCTCTCCTGAATTTAAATTGCCTCAACAAATTTGTAATTGTTTTTCATATCTTCATATTGACAATATATATTAATGAGATGATTTGAATCAGACATTAAATTCTTTTTCATACAGCAACATGCCATGGCCTGTATTCTATTTTCAGATTCATAATAAAGATTATGTGTCTAGATTTAATGTAATGGATATTTAATATTCTATTAATTTGTATATTTCATTTTTTTTGATGGTGAACAGTTCTTCCTTAATACTGAACGTTTGCAAGGTTTTCCTTTTTTCAGTAATGTTATGAAGTACTAAATCATCCACATGTCAATCTTTAGGGAGCAAGTTCTTAGGCAAACTGGGCAGCAGGGAGGATATTTGATAAGACTTTGATATGCAAATTAATATTTATTTTATTTTATTCAATTTATATCCCGCCCTTCTCCAACAGGACCCAGGGCCTATTATATTATAATAATATAATTATTAAATAACAAGAGGGCAAAATAGAGTTTGCACTTTAATAATTGCTTATAATGATCTACTGGCCTTATACCAGTAGAGGGGAAGAATTATCATATCCATTTTGGAAAAGAAGTCATTTAAATTTCTTCCAATAGTTCACAAGCTTTATCATTCAAACAAGGGAAACTATTGATTCATGCTTTTCAAAATCTTCCACATATGTTCACCACCACGTGAAACTTATCGCAGCATGTTAGGTATAATCTCGCTACCCAGAAATAGGCTATACATAAACTGTGCTTTCTTTGTTTTATTTTCATTCTATATTAGCCCAAATGGAAGTGAGGTATTGATATGTGATCCTCTAAGGCTGCAAATCTAATCTAATCTGACTAACAGCAAAAGAAGAATTGTAAAATACCTGGGAATTACTTATGATAGTCAATAGAAGAGATAAAGTTTAGATTTCTAAATCTTCTAATTTAGCATTGAGTGGAACCCAGGTGCTAGGTCATTCCAAGTTTAGCAGGATCATTGGCATATTACAGGTTCCAAACGAAATGGTTCCAGTTGTCTGAAGGAGCTCAATTTATTTGTATCACTGTAAATATTCAAAGTATGAATGAGTATCCCATTTCAAGATTTGAGTCTTATTCTGATGCATTTTAATTAAGACATGATGTATAAGAATGGTCTCAAATGAACATTCAGGCTCTCAAGCCCTTAGAAAGGGCTTCTTTATAGGGCTAAAAAAAAGCAAGTAGAATTGTTGCTCCCTCAAATCTAGTTTGATTCTGAATTTTATATTTAAAAAGGGCAGCCTTCTTTCAAACTTCTTATCTCATTCCGATGCAAGAAAATAAAATGGGTGGGAGTTTCTTCAGCACAAACTGAGTAGATTACTATTGTAATCCCCCAATTGAAAAGAAACCATTGTATTATTAAATTTTTAAATTGCAAATTAAAATTGCTATTGTTGTAATGGAGAAAATGGTGTGTGTGTGTGTGTGTGTGTATGTTTTCGTAGATTTTCACGGGTGCAGGTATGCTGGCATTGCTGGCTTCGGGGATTTTCGGGGCTTCGGGGATTTTAGATTTTCGGGGCTTCGGGGATTTTAGCATATTATGCTATATACACGGGAAAATCCCCGAAGCCAGCAATGCCAGCATATATATATATATGTTAGATTTTTAAGGGCTGATTTAATAATTAAGAGACCAGGATGGATCCATTTCGGGCTTATTAGCCCTCTTCAGTTGGCCATATTTCATCTACTGGGATTTGAACCGGCACGTTCCAGCATTTCAGGCAAGCCTTCCTATGCCTTGAGCTAACCGGCTTTTCCTGATTACATCAGCCTTTTACAGGACTCTTATTGATGAGAGAATATTTTTTACAGCTCCTGTTTTTTAGGCCCGTTTTAAGGAAGGAGACAGACTGTCATCCTTCTCTGCCCTTCGACTCAACCTAGAGATCATCCAGACAGAGACCCATTAACATTGCTGCTGTTTTTTAGGTATGGGTTAGATTTTTAAGGGCTGATTTAATAATTAAGAGACCAGGATGGATCCATTTCGGGCTTATTAGCCCTCTTCAGCTGGCCATACTTCATCTACTGGGATTTGAACCGGCACTTTCCAGCATTTCAGGCAAGCCTTCCTATGCCTTGAGCTAACCGGCTTCCCTGATTACATCAGCCTTTTTACAGGACTCTATTGATGAGAGAATACAATTGTTACAATACAATGGTCCTATATAAGTGGCAGGGCAGATTTTACATGGAATTTTGTAGACCCCTTGGCTTTCTAGCTGGATCTTGTCTTTGGGGTCCCTTAGGATATTGGTTATTTTTTGGTCGGTGTTGAAGGCTGTCTTTATGTTGTGCCTATATAAGTGCCCTGCCACTTATATAGGACAAACCAACAGAAGGATAAGTGCACGTATCGCAGAGCATAAAAATACATTAAAAAATCAACTTAATACCTCATCTCTTTATCAGAATTTCAAAACTACAGGACATGACATTGACTTTCAACTAAAATGATCTCCAAGGCTGAACAACTGAACAGGAGAATAATCAGAGAAGCCATTGAAATAGAGAAGCAATCTAACAGTATGAACAAACGTGATGACACCTCCCGCCTACCAGACATCTGGAAACCAGCACTGACCAGCAGACGAGGCCCACCCTCCACCCAAGCCGTTGAAATTCAAAATAAGGAGAAACATACAAATGAGACCAATCAGCATCAATATACCAGTCATGATGCAGCTGCACAGCCAATCAACACACTCACAACAATAGTCAGCACTCCACCCCCCCCCACCAAGATTTTAAAAAGGGCCATGCCTTCGCAGTCACAGTCACAGACCAAAGCCTGACGATGACAAGTGAGATCTTGTCGAAACGTTGCAATAACATCTCTATGCTATATACACGGGAAAATACCCGAAGCAAGCAATGCCAGCATACCTACACCCGTGAAAATCTATGAAAGCATATATATATATATATATGACTGATGTAATCAGGGAAAGCTGGTTAGCTCAAGGCATAGGAAGGCTTGCCTGAAATGCTGGAAAGTGCCGGTTCAAATCCCAGTAGATGAAGTATGGCCAGCTGAAGAAGGCTAAAAAGCCTGAAATAGATCTATCCTGGTCTCTTAATTATTAAATCAGCCCTTAAAAATCTAACACACACACACACACACACACACACACACACATATATATATCAATGTTTATGTCAGAGCACCTGTTATGCCCAAATATGGGAGAAAGGGAGCTTACTGCTACTAACATATATATGTTAGTTTTATGAGCTGATCAATAAATAAATCAGAGAGACTAGGATAGAACTATTTCAACCTTTTAGCTCTCATCAGCTAGTCATACTCTTACTGGGATTCGAACCGGGGCTGTATTGCATATCAGGTAGGAGCCTTTAAACCATTCAGCCAGCCTGGCTCTCCCGATTGCATCAGCTCAGACAGGAGGGTTAATATCTATAATTGTTTCACAACACCCTGTTAGAGCCCCATTTAAGGGAGGAAGCATACTGTTTCCTTACTGTTTATTGATCAGCTCAAAAACGTAACATATATATGCTTGTGTCATGGTTCAGCCCCGGTTCAAATCCCAGTAAGGGTATGGCTAGCTGATGAGAGCTAAAAAGCTCGAAATAGATCTATCCTAGTCTCCCTTATTTATTTATTTATCAGCTCAAAAACGTAACACACACACACACACACACACACACACACACACACAGAGGCAGTATTGCTTTCTACTGAGCCAATTGTTAGCAGAGTGCCTGTCCTGTGAGATTTAGTTTTTTTCCATTCTAAGGACTACCGTAGAAGGGAGATGAGGTGTCAGGCCAGGAACCAAGCATTCTGAACTCATTTATCAACTTACAATTCAAGATTTATTCTGATTCATGTTTTTAATTAAACGTGGTATATGTCTTAATTAAGAGAAGCTAAGAAGTATCCTAAAACTGAAGAATGCCTTCTAAGTAAGTTTAAGGATTAGTTAGAAATTTGCCTTTTTGGATCAGAAGTTTTTGTGCTAACTCCACTTATGTATATTGGTATTCTCTCAAGCTATTTGAATCTCATATCCTTGCCAATAAATTATGTGCCTGATCACCCATTACACATTATGGGAGACTGAAGTTTGAGTTGTGTTATGATTTTATGAACACCAAATGCCTTATTCCATCCTGTTAATCAATGTTTGTGTATTTGACTAAGGTAAAAGTAAATTCCTTTTACTTACTTATTTTCAAGTAGAGGTAATGCTTTCGTTTCAGATCCTCAAAAGGAGAAAAGGTTGGTGGGGCCTCAAGGGTACTGTCACTAATAAGCAATGTTACACTATTTAATGTTCCTTGTTGTTTTAAAATTATTATTACCATTATTGCTGTTGTTGTGCCCTATAAGGACTTGTCTCTCTCAAAGGCCAATGTTAAGGGGAAGGGGGCAAATCAAGGCAATTCCTCCCTCCAAGAAGAGGGGTGTTTATAGTACTATGAAAATCATTACCAAAAAGTTGGACAAGGCAAAAGGAAGACTTACTAAAGTCCTACTAAATCAAACATCTAAAAGCTGTCCACTAGCATGGATTATTATTGTGGCCTTTGCAAGATAGCATAAAGCAGCAAACTTAGAAAAACAGAGTTATAATAATAGTAATGCAAGAGCTGTAATCATCTTAATATTGTACTTATTCTTTGTACAATAATGCACAAATCTTAGGATTTTCAAGCATATACCACAGCAGACAAGTGAAGACATCTTTCACTTTATATCTTATCCAGAGCCATGAGATTAATCTTAATTGTATCTATTCATGAAATTGTGTTATGAATTCAGAGGTTCACCCAAACAAATTCTATAATCTATTTTGGATCCAAGGGTTCTTGAAGTCTCATAATAGAATCTTGTCTAATCTGTGTACAGTACTTTCAGCCAGAATTGGGGAACTTGGTTTTGAATGCACAGTGATTTGTTTTGAAAGGAATACATCTTAGTCAAACTTCGCTAGGTAGCCTATGTTTTTACAGTACTTAGATATGCTACCTAAATACCAGCATGTGAAGACTGTATTTTTTAAAATAGAAAGAAAACATTCTTCGTCATAAACCCTACTATAAATCAATTATTACATATAATACTACTGTAGTGATGAGTCCTAACTGTGAAATCATACTTTGGAATTGAGATCCGGTGAACCCTAATTTCAATGCCAGAAAGCTACACCCATGGCAACGTTCCTGGACCAAGCTAAATATGACTCACAATGGAACTGTGTAAAAACTATTAAAGAAAGGATTTAAGAAGTACCTGAACAACATATTGGCCTTAATAACAGACCAGAACAGTCAATTCATGTGGGAGCAACTGAAAGTGAGCCATGATATGGCACTTCTATGGGACATTTTGAGCAGGGGAGCCAAGAACAGAGAAGGGGAATGTCCCTCTCCCAGATCAATCTGTAAGGCCATAGGCATCTGAAATACATCTAGAAACTGTTTTCCTGTTCTTCGATTATGTTCTAATAGATATAGCAATGGATTCAGGCTAAGTTCCATTGATTCCACATGACTACATATGGATTCTAGCAAATACATCTAAAAATAAAATATGTTTGTATGTAACAGTATATTTTATTTTTATGACCTCCTCAGTGCCTAGAACAGCAAGAGCCTTGGGCTGCAATTCCCTCCCTCCAGCTGTCCATCAATTATTGTGAGGTCCAACAGAATGGAAATTTCTACTGAACACTGTCATGCCATACGTTTCAGATTCCCAATATTGCAACAACTTGTACTTTTGCCAGGCCTCTCCCCCATTTTGTGTTTGCCTTCAGTGAAGATAGTGCAGTCGTGATAATTGTATAAAATCTGCCACAGATCATGCTGCAAATCACTGTTCTGGAGTTTTTAAAAAAAATCTATATTTTCTCTGCAATTTCTACATGCAAAATGGAGTGTTGTTTTTCCTATGCATCCCAGCAAGTGTTTCATTTACTAGGACAGCTGAACAAGTTGTATTTCATATGTAACACAATCCCTATTACCTTTATATTATCAGAACATAATTGTGCAGCCAATCAGTGGCTTCCAAATCTGAGAGTCTCTTATTCATTCTGAAATCATTCATGGTTCTTGCTTTAATCATAGGCAGAGCATCGATAGAATAATCAACCCCACCTTCAATCTGTTGATCTAGTCCTGTTTCTCAAATCCTCTCAGTCCAAGAGCAAAGCAATCTCGATGGCCTCATTTCATTTGCAGATTT
Source organism: Rhabdophis nuchalis (assembly GCA_039707465.1). Taxonomy (NCBI): domain Eukaryota; kingdom Metazoa; phylum Chordata; class Lepidosauria; order Squamata; family Natricidae; genus Rhabdophis; species Rhabdophis nuchalis. Next base: position 222,324,070 of record CM077643.1, on the reverse strand, counting down.
GCCTTGTATTTAATCTTTTGAAACGTAATGTTGCATTTAAATGCATGTGCTCTGTGAAAGTAATCAAGATATGGCTCTCTATTTAATAATCCATGCCACTTACAACCACAACATAAATTTGTGTCAATAGGTAGCATTTAAAAACATCTAGAGATTATTATCATTGTAACCTGACCTGGATGATTGAAAATATGTCATGTGCTATTACAGTGAATGTTTTGATGTGCAATTTTTAATGTTTTAAGTTTATTTCCTTAATAATTATATTTTATTTTTAACACATCTCCTTTTCCAAATAATTTCTTTAACACAATTCACTATTTTATATTGCTTTCATTCATATGTGTATTTTATACACATATAAGATAAAATGTATGTATGTGTGTGTGTATGTATGTGTGTGTGTGTATGTATGTAATACAACATATATAATACAAATTTTACCTCTAACATATTTTAAATATTTTAATAGATAAATTAGTGTACATCAAAAATGCCAGAAAAAATTGATTTTTGAACTATCACTGTTTTTGCTCATGTATTGGCTCAAATTATCTCCTTCAAATGCAAAGTAAACACATTTCTTCTACATTTTGAAATAGCTTCCAGAACCACAATAGGAGGCAAGGCCAGTAGGAATAGCACACATATTCTGTCTCCTTCGTCTTGCTATAAATTAAAGTTGTCAATAAGCCAGAGTGGTGTTAGACAAAGATTGGGCAGACCTAGGTGCTAGTCTACTCTCAGTCATACTATGTTTTCTTGTAAATTCATAGGATTGTTTTTATTAAATATTTTCATTATTTTTTACAAATAACTCAAGGTGGCGAACATATTCAACACACCTTCCTCCTCCTATTTTCCTCACAACAACAATGCTGTGAGGTAGATTGGGCTGAGAGAGAATGACTGGCCCAAAGTCACCCAGCTGGTTTTCATTGGTAAGGAAGGACTTGAACTCATGGTCTCCTATTTTCTTGCCTGGTGCATTAACCACTTGACCAAACTGGGTCATTACGTTATGGGGATAAAATGAAGATACCCAAGTAAGTTGCTTTAAACTTTGGAGAAAAGATATATATATAAAACTAACAAGTCTTTAATATCAGAAAATGGTACAAGGCAGATCTTTGACTAGTTCAAAGTAGGAAAACAAGACCCAATATTTTTTCTAGATTATATTGCCAAATTGAATTTGGGGCATGTGTATTTATTTATGTCACCTAAATCGTATTGATATTTAGATAAACAGTTCACCTTCCAGATTTTAACATACCTCAGTAATCAGTATGTACTCTTCAAATATTTGACCTTCATAGCCATCTCTGAAAGTGTCACCTATCACTTCATCTAAGTCTCAAGCTGAATTAAAATCCTAGTGAGTCTTTGAGTTTTAAAATAACCTGCTCTTTAGGAGTTATCCAAAGCACAATTAATTCTGATTAGGTACCATTCATTTCAGAGAGTTTCATTTTTTGTAGGACTGTATATATGTTTCAATAAGACACAGAAATGTACGTAAAATAAGCAAAGCATGTATCGACTGGCTGAAGAAAACCACTGTGCCATTGATTCACTGAATTAAGTACTTATAAAGTAAAGAACAATGAAGATTCAGTCAACCGATAATGTAATTTTGTTTCCTGATATAATTGTAGGTGTATTTGTTACTATTAAAATTTGGTTTGTATCTAAATGGAATTTTCTGTGAGTGTCTGGACAAACTACATTGTCATTCACCCTGCACAAACCATTTGAACGTATGTGTGTCTTAGAGCATGGAGCAAACTGTAATCCCTGTCTAGATAACATTTTTTTTTTGATAATGGTGCTGGTCATGGCTAAAAGACTCACTTGATCTGCTAGAATCGGGGTTTAGGTTTTTGCTGGGAATCCATGTTTGCCATGAATCCATCTTTCATTATCAAATGCATCCTTTTGCTTTAAGCTGCTTGCTCAGACCTGTGCCTGAGGTCTGCATACTGGCCTGCATGCTGGGGCACCAGAAGAAACACCAACTAATCAATGGATATGAAATACTTGGAATGCTCCAGCAGTGCTACATCAGCAAGACGGAGTAGGGAATGAACAACTTACTCTACTAGCAATCCCGGGATCCAGAGGAAATCCTGAGATTTCATTGTTGTTTTTTAAAGAAATCAAAAACTAAGAAACTGAAGCTCAGGAGAATGGATGGCAGGAACATTGTTCTCAGGAACATTTGCCTAATTCCCTTCTTGGCTGAAAGAATCCTCCTTGTCTGGACAAGGCAGTCAGTCCCAGCCATCCTCAACATAGTCAACTTAAAGCAACCATCTCTAGGGCTTTTTATTTTTATTTATTTATTTTTCAAATTTATACCCCGCCCTTCTCCTTGTTAGGACCCAGGGCATTATTAAAAAACCATAACAAAATGACAAAATACATTATTAAAAACAATTAAATTAAGTCCCGTGCTAAAAAAACCCATTTAAAACCCTGAGAATTAAAATTTATAGATAAAAGTCAGAAACGGGGGGCTATGCTAGGCCGGCTTGTTGGAATAAATACATCTTAAGATGCTGGCGGAAGAGGCGAAGGTCCGAGGTGGTGCGTAGGTCGGGGGTAGGTCGTTGCAGAGGGCTGGGCCCACCACAGAGAAGGCCCTTCCCCTGGGCGTCGCCAACCGGCATTGCCTGGCCGACGGTACCCGGAGAAGACCCTCTCTGTGGGAGCGGATTGGACGAAGGTATGTATGGGGCAGAAGGCGGTCTCGTATATAGCTAGGCCCCGAGCCATGGAGCGATTTAAAGATGATCGTCAACACCTTGAAGCACACTCGAAAGCCACAGGTAGCCAGTGCAGCTCACGCAGGAGAGGTGTTATGTGGGCTTGCCTTGAGGCACCCATAATCACCCGCACGGCTGCATTCTGAACCAACTGTAGCCTTCGAGTGCACCTCAAGGGGAGCCCCATGTAGAGAGCGTTACAGTAGTCCAGCCGGGATGTTGAGTGACTGTGCGAAGGGCCAGAATACCCATCAACATCACTCTATATGAATATATAAGGACTCTTATTATTAACAGTTTATAGTTTGTAGGTTCTGTGATCTAGAAGTGAAAATTCATCTTTGTCTAAAGACAAATTTGTGCAGATGTGGGTGTGTATATATGTATTCAGAGAAGGGGGGAGAATATGATTGTTTTATCACTATTTTAATTTAAGACATAAAATGAAAATTATTATAATGATTTCTATTTTTTAATATTTTAAAAGATGTGTGTAAATGCAATCTACACCACAGATTGCCTTTGAATATTTCTAAAACACCCTACTCTTCATGCAACCCACCTCCAAAATCTGGAATGAAATATCTGCACCCTATCTGTCAGATTAATCTCCAGAGTTCTCCATCAATGCTGCTATGTTCTTAGTGCACCAGTGTTTATTTATAGAGATGTTTTATAAGTACATGATTTCCATGTCTTCTATGTCTCTATATGCTTAAAGTATTCATCAAAATTGTATTTAGAGTTTGAAAAATGTGAATAGTAAAATCTTTGACATTATTTTATTATAATTATCTGCCATATTCTGATATTGATTCTTCGGCAAAATAACTAAAATGCCATTAACTTAATTACAATCAGGAATGAAAAAGAGTTTCATATTTTCCTTTGCAATTATAATATGAATTAGTTGTAGGTGTTCCAGCAGATTTGACAATAGGAAATAGTTCTATTTCCATTTCTGTTCAATCTCTATTTTATTCTATTAAAAATTGATATTAGATGAATAAGATATGGATGCCGTTTTCTATTTGAACTTCAAGAAACCTCTCATTTTATTTCTGCACTAGCACATACAAATAAACCCCAGCTTTATTTCTAATATTTTATCCAGATGTTTAACATATTCTTTCAACTGATATTTTTACCATAATGACAAGAAATTAAGCTTTAAACTCAATCAAACTGAATCCAGTTTAAGGCACAGGAATTTAATAGATGTTTCTCTGATTTTATAGAACCACAATAGTATAGTTTGTTCCAAGAAACAAATAACATTCAAACAGTTTAGATATAGAATTGAGTGAGGAGGGGGGATGGAATCTTTCTATTTATAATTAATGTAATGCTAAAATCCTAATTTCAGTTATTAGGTAATAAGAACTAATAAGATTAATTAGTATTGTATTTTGTGTATCTTATAATTATGCTTCACTGAAACGGGAATGTGCATATGCAGCTCGAGCATTTCTTTATAATATTTGGTTCAGATTAATTTGTTGTATGATATTTTAATATCAACGGTCTTAACTATATTAAGACTTCAACTGATAAAACAAATTATGATTTTATAGTATAAAGAAATTAATATCTATATTATCAAATTATGATTTTGATAGTATATAAAATCTATCTATCTATCTATCTATCTATCTATCTATCTATCTATCTATCTATCTATCTATCTATCTATCTATCTATCTATCTATCTATCTATCTATCTATCTATCTATCTATCATACTTCCCATATTACAATTTCTATTAAATTTGTCATTTAAGTAAAAATTAAGTTAAACTTGTCACCAATTTTAATCTTTGTTTAACATTCTCCTGATAATATAATTGCTGCGTATCTAAATTTCATAGGATACATAGTATTAGATTCATTTAAGATAACTGTGTAACGATAAAAATGATGAGTGAAAATTAATGAAGTAAAGAAAATGTCAAAGAAAATATGTAACTGAAATTTGATATATTACTTTCCAGCACACTTCAAAAAACAATTACTGGAAAATTATTTTCGTATTCATTGAAATCAACATTATCCTCATTTCACATTTTCAGGTAGTTCTTGTAAAATATTAAAACAAATGCCTATTGTCAAACTATGTCATAACTGTAGTTTTTGAAATGTAATTTGATTTTATCAGGCAATTTTAAAAAAGTAATCCCGCCTCCTTTTGTACTAACTGGCATGCTTTCTCCCATAAAGAAGATTTAGAGAACAAGCAATATACTGTAGCTTTCTATTATAATTTTTTTTAGATTTTGTTTCATAACTTCTTATTTTTATCAGTTTTGATAAATGATATATAAGTTACAATAATATGTGTTCTATGTTTAGGTTAACTATATTTAATCATATATGAAAACATGTTGAGAAAGTATTTTATCCCTCATTAATTTAAACATAACATACCATAATATTATTATATTGCGTGAAGGAACTGAATATGAAGGTGGGTATCTGTGGACATGCAAACTATTATACCAACATACAAGTATTAAAAAATGACATTTATTCACTTAAAGTATTTCAATTAATTCTTTTCTCTTTTCTTTTAAATATACCTTATTTTAGATTTCCTGCCATTAAAATTTTGAAAAAATATTTAGAATACTTTTTAGAAGAATTTAGGATTCATCTTTTCATACTCCCTAATATTTTACTCTTTTTAAGAGAGGCATCAACAACCACCATATTCTATCAAAACAGTATATGCAATCTTCTTACCTCCAAAAGGAAAAGCTGCTTTAGAAATTATTTAGACTGATGTGGGTTTCAAACAGATGGTCACTCTTTTCGTATTGAGAAAAGATGAAAATGTGAATGGATAAAATTATCTTGTTCAAATGTATAGAGGTCTAAAAACCTCATTGGCCTCTCGATAGGAAGCATGTGACGTGAGATGAAGCGCATGTGACCTATTTTCTCCCAAATCCTTTAGGTTCTTTGAAATGAATTGTAACCAACAGTGATGTTTTTGTCATTTTGCTGACATCTTTTAAAAGCCACTGAGCAAATAACTTGCCCTTAGGCCAAGAGGCTTCAGCATATAGGAGCTTCCTATGATTGGGCAGTAGGATCCAACAGTTAGCCAAGAATGATTTCTTCCTCATTTTTAATGTTCAAATGATCAGAGGATAAACATTCTAAATTTGAACTTGTATGCGAAAAAGGTACAAGCTCACTGCAATAACCATACAATTCTAGCTAAATCAAATTTTGACAATAGTGTCAAGTAAAATGTCTAATTTTTCTGAATATGAACATGACCATCACCACCATCTTATTGGAAATACTTGCTGATTTATCTGTGTGTGTGTATGTGTGTGTGTACCAGGGGTGGGTTTCAGGAGGTACACCCCGGTACGGGTGTACCAGAACCAGCCTGGAGCACTGGATACTGTTCCAGTACGGTGCTCCAGAGAGCCCACCCACCTACCCTTGCTCCTTACCATACTTTCAAGTCTTCAGTGCTTCCATACATGTGCTCAGTGCATACAGTGCCTGAGTGACTCTCCGGGAGGCAAATGGAGCATCACGGAGGCTTGCGGAAGCATCGCAGGCAAGTATAACACATGCACGCACAGCATGTGTGGGCGTCCATGTGGGTGATGCCAGGGGTGTTCCAACTGGTATAGTTGGAATCCGGAACCCACCACTGGTGTATACATACACACATACATAAGCAGGGAAGTTTGTGACATTCTGGAAGAGCAATAGAAGAGCATTCTTGCATCGAAGCCTGAAGCAGACTGAAGTTGTTATCTAGCAAATTTCTAATGTCCTAATACATAGATGTATAGAGCAAACTCTGTTGTTTATAGCATCAGTAATATCTGCATTTATTGGCAGGTGACTATTACTAATTATTTTCTTATCCTCTTGCAATTGAGAGTTTTGTCTTCATAGATGTGGTGTAGGAATGAAAAAACAGATGAACAGAAAGTGGGAGTTATTGTGCCCAATATTATATGCATAGTGTGATTCAACTATGTGTCGATCAATCTGCTATGGTTACTATAGTGGTGGGAGTCAAGATTATTTACTACCGGTTCTGTGGGCGTGGCTTGGTGGACATGGCAGGGGAAGGTTAACTGCAAAATCTCCATTTCCTCCAGATCAGCTGGGACTCGGGAGGCAGATAATAGCTAGGGGCAGGGCCAGTCAGAGGTGGTATTTACCAGTTCTCCAAACTACTCAAAATTTCCTCTACCAGTTCTCCAGAACTGAAGATCACAAGGTGGAAGATGATGAACCCCAGGCAAAACGCACACACACACACACACACATCAAAAATGGTGAATAAAAATATTTCCAGATATGTTAAACCAGTGGTCGGCAAACCGCGGCTCTCAAGCCACAAGCGGCTCTTTGGCCCCTCGGGTGCAGCTCTTCCTCTCTCCCTCCTCCCCCCCAGGCAGCGGAGGGCTCGGCATGTCGACAGCCTGGGGGGCTGCGGCTGCCTCTTCCTGTCTCTGCCTCCTCCTGTCTCTTCCTCCCCCCCCCCCCCCCCGAAGCAGGGGAAAGCCTGGCACGCCGGCCTGGGAGGCCATGGCTGCCTCCTCCTGCAGCGAGCGCAACTGAGGCCGTGGCCACCCAAGCGCCGTCGTGGCCATCTGGGCGCCGCGCGCCCGCTTCCCTTCCAGCCCCGTGTGGTGGGCAGCCCTGGAGGGCGCGCCTCGGTGGCCATTGGAGGGAGCTGGTGAAGAGGTACGTGGCTGTCCTGCCCGATGCGCCTGCTGGGCGACCTTGGATGGCGGGAGGTGCGTGTCGCAGGGTTCAGGGGCAGCAGCAGCAGCAGGAATAGCTGTCTGCAGCGGCTGCCAAGGCGCGCTTTCCGGGGCTGGCCGCCATGCGCTGCTGGAAGGGAGGTGGGCGTGTGGCGCCCAGATGGCCCCAGCGGCGCTTGGGTGGCCGCGGCCTCAGGTGCACTCGCTGCGGAGGAGGCAGCCATGGCCTCCCTGACCGGCGTGCCAGGCTTTCCCCTGCTTGGGGGGGGGAGGGAGGAAGAGACAAACAGACACACACACACACATACACACACACACACACACAGAGAATGACAAATGGGTGGAGGGTGGAGAGAGAGACAGATAAAGAGAGAGATAGACAGAGAGAGAGAGACAAAAAGAAAAAGAGAGAAAGAGAAAGAAAAATAGAAAGAAAAAGAAAGTGGGAGAGAGAGAGAGAGAGAGAGAGAAAGAAAGAAAGAAAGAAAGAAAGAAAGAAAGAAAGAAAGAAAGAAAGAAAGAAAGAAAGAAAGAAAGAAAGAAAGAACTTACGACCACAATTGAGTCCAAAATTTTGGTTGCTAAGGAGGACCGTCGTTAAGTGAGTTTCACCACATTTCCCAAGTTGGCCATGCCCACCAGGTCACATGATCACTGAGCCACTCCCACAAAATAGGCCACACCTTTTGGCTCTCAAAAGAAATTTCAATCCTGGTACTGTTGATATTTGGCTCTCTTGACTAATGAGTTTGCCCACCACTGTGTTAAACCACTATTTACCAAGCAAAGCAGCCTCCAGATATTTAGTCTTTAACTTCCAACGATAGTATGGGCATTGCAGGGAATTCTGGCAGTTGAAGTTTACACAATTGGTTGTTGTCAAATTTAGAAAATACTGCTGCTATAAGTATATCATATCTAAGACATATTTTCTCTACAATTTATTTTGAGTCCTGCAACCGATAGACAGAATACCTAATTATTATTTTCTTTTTTTCTTCACATGTTCTTGATAGACATCTTTAAAATCCATTACAGGTCTATGAATGTGTATTCATAAAGACATAAAACAGCAGCAAAAGAAATATTGTGATTAGAGAACTTCCAAAGAATTAGTGTTAATGTTGCAATGTTTATTGCTAAAAAATCAGAGGCCCTCTATGTATCACAAAAGAAGATCTGGAACACATAAGTAAATTGTGAAAAGTTAGAAAAGTATGCATTGCCTGACAGAACTCAAGGACTTAGTTTATCAAGAATAAATTGATGTCAAACTAATCTATTCTCATTTTTTGACTAAATGACCAGTTTACTTCCTATGGGAAACAAGGTTGATGCCGATATCAGAAAAATCATTTGCAAAGTTTCCTATAAGATTCTAGTAGAAATGGGGGGAGGAGTCAGCGCCGCATCCACACAACATGAGGTCTCAATGATCCGAGACCTCCGCTGACACTTTGGCTGCTGATCGGTTCATTTGGACCTAAACCGACTCAGAGGGTTGATGACTAGGAAGATGAAGCCTTGCTGGTCACAGGGACACTGCAAAGTCCCTGTTTGACCCAAGGGGAGTGCTTCTGCTAGGCAGCAAACAGGTAGCCCCCAGGCTGACAAAGACGGGGCGGCTCCGGAAGGAAACTGTAAGAAGAAAGTGAGTCTATCTGGAAAGTTATTTTTCTTTTTTTTAAAATACTCTGCCCAAATAAACTTTTTTTAAAAAAGTAAAACCAAATCCTTTAAGCAAAAGAAATAAGCGGCGGAATTAGCCTACTTTGGATTGATCTGGAAAGTGTTTTTTTCCATGTAATTGTGGATTGAAATGCTTGTATCAGGCTTTTTTTTTTCTTCCTCTTAAAGTGAATGGATTATTTCCTCTTCTTCTGTTTTTAGCTACTCTATTTTTTGAGCCTTGACTAAAGTCTTATTTTTACTTTTATAATTCTTATGAAGCTACTAAAATTCCAATAAGAACTTTCTTTTTTCTTTTTTCTTATAACAAAGAGTGACACATTAGAAAGTGAAAAGTAGCAACACTGCCACTGGGAGGTTAGAGGCTGAACCTGTTGAGACAATGTATTTTTTTCTTTTTGGAGATTGTTGACTACTCAGATGAAGGTTTTATGATTTGTTTATAGAAACTGATAAAGACTCAAGGGCATGAATTGTTTTTTACAGGCACTCTTTGAAAATTGTTTAGACAAAGGAAGGAAAAGGGGGAAAAATACAGAACCCTTCTCCTTTGAAGAGTACAACAGAACCTGTGACTTAAATTAATTTGAAAGGAAAAGATAAAATAGGCCTTAGACCAGGGTGGCAGTAGGGGTTAATTTCTTTCTTTGGAGGTTTTTTTTTTTTTTTTGGTAACATGATTCAATACCCAGATGAGGATACTTTGGAATACCCAAAATTTTTGGCTGGAATTTTAAACCTTTTGGAAGGATATAGAAGAATCGATAAGAAACTGGAAAAAGTGGAAAAACAAAATATGAAGAGATGGACCCCGAAAAATTAAAGAGAAGGAAGAAGATGTAGAAGATAAAGAGATACCTCTCTCAGTTGAAGATAAAGAAAAGATAACAGGATTTTACTAATGGACCAAAGGTGGGAAAGAGCAGAAAGATGGGAACCTTGAAAAGGGAACCTGAAGAATTTGAGCTCCATCTCGGTCTCCAAGAAGAAGAGGGGGGAAAAGAATTGATGATGGATGTAAGAGGAGAAATTCTTCCAGAAGCACGTTTGACAACCAAAGATAAACAACTTTTAATAACAGAAGGAGGGCAACTATACTATCTGAGAGTTGTTTTGAACAGTAAAGTACGGAAAGACATTTGTAAGAACTTTGCAAAGGAGAACAAAAAAAGATTGAAGCCACAAATGTCAAGAGAGATAAGACTACTTCACTATTGGAAGGATACTGGTTGATAATAAAAGCTGACAATAAAAGATTAGTCACCCCTTGATGATTAATAAGTAGAAGTTTAGTAATTTTAAATTGTTTTAGATTGCTTTTGAAGGATTATTAGTCAATAAATATTTCGTTAGAATAAGAGTAATGAAATAATAATGGATATAGCTTAATGATTATATATATATATACTTGTGTCAAAACACCATCATTTATTTATTGATCAGCTCAAAAAAACCTACTATATATAGTCTCCCTGATTTATTTATTTATCAGCTCAAAAATCTAAAACACATATAAAAATAGTACACAACGGAACTCATAGTTTTCCATCTAGATGGTTTCTGATGATGAGCCGAAAGGCAGAAAAAGGAAAGCAAAATGATTCCTCCCTTAATTGGGGCTTAACAGGGTGTTGTGACACAAGTATACATACATACATACATACATACATACATACACACACACACACACAAACACACACACACACACACACACACATATATATATATATATTTGTTTTCGTAGATTTTCACGGGTGTAGGTATGCTGGCATAGCTGGCTTCGGGGATTTTCCCGTGTATATATATATGCTGGTCTTGTTGTATACGGGTGTTTTCCCGTGTAAGATTGAGATTGTTTTTGCAATGTTTCGGCAAGATCTCATTTGCCATCAATAAATAAATCAGGGAGACTAGTATAGATCTATTTCAAGTTTTTTAGCTCTCATCACCTAGCCATACCCTTAGTGTGATTCAAACCAGGGCTCAGCTGAGAGAGGAGGATAAGTATATACTTGTTCCACAACACCCTGTTAGGCTGTCACCCTGTTACTTGTTGTGGAACAAGTATATACTTATTCTCCTGTCTCAGCTGAGCAGGAAGAGAACCTGGTGGCTGAAGTAGTTAAGGCATCTGCCTAGCATGTAATACAGCCCCGGTTCGAATCCCAGTAAGGGTATGGCTAGTTGATGAGAGCTAAAAAGATTGAAATAGATCTATACTAGTCTCCCTGATTTATTTATTAATCAGCTCAAAAAAACCTAACACTCATATAAAAAAATTACACAACGGAACTCATGGCTTTCTGTCTAGATGGTCTCTGGTGATGAGTCGAAAGGCAGAGAAGGAAACAGTATGTCTCCTCCCTTAATTAGGGCCCTAACAGGGTGTTGTGGAACAAATTGTGGATTCGTTTGTACGAATCCACTAATCTCAAAAACTACTGAACCGATTTACCTCAAATTTTGACACAATGTTGCCAAGGACTTCTGATAATAGAATACCTAATCATTTTGTGCCTAGCACGCATGTATCGTGTACAAGGTACGAACTTGTAACATGTATCCACTGATCAGGTTTTCACCTCCCTGTAACTCCTCCCACCAGGCAACAGTCATTTCCTCAGCCACGTACGGAGGCCTCTTAGGGCCAAAAGGGCACTGGGATAGCAAACTCCCAGGTGGCCCATAGAAAGAGAGAGAGGAAGAAATACAGTTTAATAAAAGAAGGACTAGGAAATAAATGATAACAGCCTTCCAATATCTCAGGGGTTGCCACAAAGAAGAGGAAGTCAAACTATTCTCCAAAGCACCTGAGGGCAGAACAAGAAGCAATGGGTGGAAACTAATCAAGGAGAGAAGCAACTTAGAACTGAGGAGGAATTTCCTGACAGTTAAAACAATTAACCAGTGGAACAGCTTGCCTCCAGAAGTTGTGAATGCCCCAACACTGCAAGTCTTCAAGAAGATGTTGGATAGCCATTTGTCTGAAATGGCATAGGGCAGTGATGGCTAACCTTTTTTGGCTCGCGTGCCAAAAGCAGGGGGAGTGCAGGGGCGATGTGCATAGGTGTGCCACATCCATAATGCTATGTGCATGACCCCCTGCATTTGGCATGCTTTTTACATCCTCCCCAGGCTCCAGAGGCTTTATAGGAGCCTGGGGAGGGTGAAAACAGCCTTCCCCCACCTCCAGAGGGCAAAAAACGGCCTCAAAAGAAGGCCTAAATCAGCTGGCCAGGACACACATACACACTGAAGCTGACAGGGCAATGCCTGGCGTGGCCTAAGAAATAGTTCCGTGTGCCACCTGTGGCACCCGTGCCATAGGTTTGCCATCATGGGTATATGGCTTCCTGCCTAGGCAGGGAGTTGAACTAGATGACCTCCAAGGTCCCTTCCAACCCTGCTATTGTATTATTGTATTACAGTAGTATGTAGATAGAGGGATAGATAGAGAGGGAGAAATAAGGTAGGTAGGTAGGTAGGTAGGTGGATAGATAGATAGGGAGGAACACAGTAGGTAGGTAGGTAGGTAGGGTGATAGATAGAGAGGGAGAAATACAGTAGGTAGGTAGGTAGGTAGGTAGAGGGAGAAAGGAAAAAATACAGTAGGTAGGTAGGTAGGTAGAGGGATAGATAGGGAGAAATACAGTAGGTAGGTAGGTTTGGGGTTATATGGTGGTTGTGTGTATGTGTGCAGGTGTAGATCTACACACAGATTGGTTGGCCATTTAACCAGACTGGGCCACAGCAACACGTTGCCGGGTATAGCGTGTGTGTGTGTGTGTGTGTGTGTGTGTGTGAATGAGAGAATATTTTCACAGCTCCTGTTTTGAGGCCCGTTTAAGGGAGGAGACAAACTGTCATCCTTCTCTGCCCTTCGACTCAACCTAGAGATCATCCAGACAGAGACCCATTAAGATTGCTGCTGTTTTTTTAGATATGTGTAAGATTTTTCACAGGAGCTGTGAAAATATTCTCTCATCAATAGAGTCCTGTAAAAAGGCTGATGTAATCAGGGAAGCCGGTTAGCTCAAGGCATAGAAAGGCTTGCCTGATTTTTTTTTTTTTTGTTTTTTAATTTTTACAATATATCACCCGGTGCTGTACAAAACAAAAGGAAGAGTTGGTTTCAAGTGTCGTCTATTGTCTTTAAAATCTCCAAAATCCACGTTCTCTCGGTACAGGCGTCGAGACATCCAAAGTTCCAAGTGCATAGTCCACAAATGGCTTCCAAGTCTTCCAAAAAATATCATTTTTATAAACCCCCTCTCTAAATTTAATATCACACGTCATTTTATCGTTTAAGGCTAATTTCCACATTTCACAATACCATTCTTCTATTTTAATATTTACCTCTATTTTCCAATATCTTGCTATTACAATTCTACCTATTATAATCATAATTCTAATCAGTTCTTTCTCATATTTTGTTAACTCTAGTTCATTAATTATCAATAACAATATAGTTTCCGGTCTCAATATTATTATTCTTTTCATCATTTTACACATCGTTGTTTCCAATTGCTGCCAAAACTTTTTAATTTTCACACATTTATACCACATATGTTCGTAAGTTCCCAATTCCATATTACATCTCCAACATTTATCACTCATTTTTTTATCTATCTGTGATAATCTTAAAGGGGTCCAATACCATTTCCAAACAACCTTAAAATTATGTTCTTTAATCCTTATAGATAAAGTCTTCATAATCCGACTCTTCCAATTCTCATTCCAATCCAAATCCAATATTTTAATCTTTAAATCTTCTTCCCAATTCCTTTTCATTACCATTTGTGGATTTCCATCAAAATTTATAATCTTGTATATCTTACTGACAAGTCCTTTTAACCCAACTTCATCCTTAATAATTTGAGATACTAAAATTTCAAATTTAGTTTTACTTCTATCTATGTTACATATTCCCCTTACCTTCATATTCCATTTTTCTACCTTTTTTTCTAAAAAAAAAAAAAAAAAAAAAAAAAAAAAAAAAAAAAAAAGAAAGGCTTGCCTGATATGCTGGAAAGTGCCGGTTCAAATCCCAGTAGAAGAAGTATGGCCAGCTGAAGAGAGCTAAAAAGCCCGAAATGGATCCATCCTGGTCTCTTAATTATTAAATCAGCCCTTAAAAATCTAACACACACACACACACACACACACACACACACACACACATATTTGTTTTCGTAGATTTTCACGGGTGTAGGTATGCTGGCATTGCTGGCTTCGGGGATTTTCCCGTGTATATAGCATGGAGATGTTAACGTTTCGGCAAGATATCACTTGCCATCATCACAGACATAATCCTGCCTGATGATGGCAAGTGAGATGTTGCTGAAACGTTGCAATAACATCTCCATGCTATATACACGGGAAAATCCCCGAAGCCAGCAATGCCAGCATACCTACACCCGTGAAAATCTATGAAAACAAATATATATATATTAGATTTTTAAGGGCTGATTTAATAATTAAGAGACCAGGATAGATCGATTTCAGGCTTTTTAGCCTTCTTCAGCTGGCCATACTTCTTCTACTGGGATTTGAACCGGCACTTTCCAGCATATTAGGCAAGCCTTTCTATGCCTTGAGCTAACCCTGATTACATCAGCCTTTTTACAGGACTCTTATTGATGAGAGAATATTTTCACAGCTCCTGTTTTGAGGCCCGTTTAAGGGAGGAGACAAACTGTCATCCTTCTCTGCCCTTCGACTCAACCTAGAGATCATCCAGACAGAGACCCATTAAGATTGCTGCTGTTTTTTAGGTATGTGTTAGATTTTTAAGGGCTGATTTAATAATTAAGAGACCAGGATAGATCTATTTCAGGCTTTTTAGCCTTCTTCAGCTGGCCATACTTCTTCTACTGGGATTTGAACCGGCACTTTCCAGCATATTAGGCAAGCCTTATATGTTTTCTGAGGTTTTCGCGGGTGTTTGTATGTAGGTCTTTGGTTGTTCGGGTTTTCTCCCATGTAGAATTGGAAGTATCTTCACGACGTTTCGATGAAGTCTCATTCATCATCTTCAGGCTGGTGCTTCCGGCTTGGTGCTTCCAGGAGCAATGTGAGATCTCAGCCGGTTCCTCTTTTTAAATGCCAGTGGGGGTGTGACCTGATTGGATGTGAGCTTGGCTGCATTCTGATTAGGTGGAGGTGTGTTCTGATTGGTAGGGGGCTTGGCTGTGCTCTGATTGGATGGGAGTTTGGCTGTACTCTGATTGGATGGGGGCGTGTTCTGTTTGGGTGGGGGCCTGGTTGTGCTCGTGTTAGTCAGAGTTGCAGGGGGATTTGAGCTGGTGAGCTGCATTACTGTTGTTTGGCTTTGCGTTTGTTGTCGTGCCACGTCTCCGTGGTGGGCATCAGTTTGCCTCATGTATGGATTGGAGGGGTTTAAAGTGGCTAATAATGCAGCTGTGGTCTGGCTTCTGGTTTGTGGTCGGGCTTCTGGTTTGTAGTCATCATCGGTGTGGGTTTGGGCTTGCTTTTTGCATGGCTGTGTGATAGTGACATCCTGTGTGGTTTTCATGAGTGAGGGTCTGGTATCATTCTTTGTGTTAGGGACTCGTTTGTCAGTGAGGGCGGGTTTCCAAATGGCTGATAGGCAGGAGGTATCATCTCGTTTATTCATGCTGTGTGGCTGTTTTTCTATCTCAATAGCTTCTCTGATTATTCTGTTGTTAAAGTGTTCAATTTTGGCAATAGTTCTGGTCTTTTTAAAGTCTATATCATGTCCTGTGGCTTTGAGGTGTTGGACCAGGGAAGAAGTTGGTTCCTCCTTTCTGACTGAGTTTTTGTGTTCTTCAATGCGTGCCTTTATTCTTCTGTTGGTTTGTCCGATGTATGTGGTGGGGCTGGTGGGGCATGGGATTTTATATACTCCTTGATTTTCTAACTCTATTTTTGTCTTTGGGGTTTCTTAGGATGGTGGATATTTTTCGGTTTGTGTAGAATGCTGTCTTGGTTTTGAAAAAGTTTTATTGAGTTTTAACAATTTTCTAGAGGGTAAGGTAAGGGTTACAGAAACATTTTGAGGACCTTTGCATCAGAGTCTTTGGCCCATCCCGGGCTACATAATAAAACAATAGTAAAGCAATTTATCCGAAAAAATACTACCATATAAAGGCAAATGAATACATAGTACATTTCCAATTCTCAGATGGCAGACATGTGCAAACATCCTGGTACAAAAGAATAATAAAAGAAAGAAAATTAGTAAAAAAAAAGAAAAACAAGCAAAATCATTTTTTGGATCTAAGTCTTTTGGCAATTGTATCTTCTTCTTCTTTTTTTTTTTTTGAAAAAGTTTTATTGGTTTTACAATTTTTCATTGGGGTAGGGTAAGAGATACAAAGAAATTTTGAGAGCTTTCGCATCAAAGTCGTCGGCCCTTCCGGAGCTTCATAATAAATCATTAACAAAAAACATTTTTCATAATACTACAAAGTGAAAACAAGTACATGTTTCTAAGTTCTCAGTTCTATGCTGCCAGTCATTTGCAAAAATCCAGATACACATGTTATACTATATTACTCAAAAAATCAAAGCAAAGTTATTTTTTAGATCTAAGTCTCTTGGCTATTGTGTCTTCTATCTCTCCTTCCAGGCCCCCAGCGGGCGGGGCCGTGGCCCCCTCTGCCCCCCCTGAATCTTCCCCCAGGACAGAGGAATGTTTTTTAAAAAAGGCTTCCGCCTCAGCAACTGTTTTAATCCTCACTCTTCCTCCTTCCCAGAACACCAGCATCCCTTCGGGCGTCACTCACTTGAACCAGATCCCGTGGTCAAACAATGTTTTGGACAAGAAGGAAAATTTCCTTCTCGTTTCTCTAATCTTTCTTGGGATCTGCTTCAAGATGGCAACCTCCTTTTGCTGGTAAATTAACGGACCCCCCCTTTGCACTTTCAGGATTTCCTCTCTGGTTGACCTTCTAACAAATTTAACATGTATCTCTCTAGGTACTTCATTTATCCTGGCATATGCTGAGTTTATTCTGTAGACTAGGTCAATGTCCCCCCTGATCTCATCTTTAGGTTTATGTAAATAGTCTGCTAAAATTGTGCTCATGAGTTCAGGCAGACATTCACCAGATTCTTCAGAAATATTCTGAAATCTTAAAAAATATGACATCCTTTTGAAGTCCATCCTAGACATATGCCCAGTTAGTTCCCCCACCTCGCTGTTAACATTTTTAAGCTCTCCCTTTGCCTCAATTAGCCCCCCTTCCAGATCTTCAGTCTTCTGTGTATTCTCCTGCATTTGTTTCCGAGTTTCCAAAAGTTCCTTCTTAAAGTTGTTGTTTTCTTCTCTCTGAGCCTTAATTTCAAGCACCAAAGTTTGTATAACAGATTCCAGAGAGGACAATCTTTGTTCCAGACCTGCCAATTCTGATTTTTGTGCCATGGTTGGGTGTTAAAGTCAGTGTCACTAAAATGGCGTTTTTTGGGTGGGGCAGCTGAGGCAAATCAGGAGGTAAAAGTTTCAAATCAGGGTTGTAAAAAAGTTCAGAAACCAGAAGAGAAACACTTTTCCAGATCAATAGTTATAGTAAAAAGGCACTCCAGACAAGGAATCAATTAATCAAAAAAAAAATTCTTCATTGATAGCAAGAGGAAGTCCAAATCACAAGGAGATGCTGGTAATTTTCCAAAAATACAATAGTCATTCAGGAGCAGAGAGAAGCCATCTTCCACCGTCCAAACTGGGAGCCAGCCGGAGAGAGTAACAAAGAAAAAAAAATTGTAGCAAGCCAATCGAACTTAGAAACATTGTTGCAAGCCGCAAATCACTTTCACTCGCTTTCACTAAGTTCCAGGCAAACCGCAAAAAACAACCGTTCCTCGGAATGAGGAGCCATTTCAAAGCGCCGCTTTAAATCCGAGGGGGGGTTTAACGAAAAAAAACACCCCCCTCCAAGCTTTTTAGTCCAGCGCTGCCATCAGAGAGAGAATAGCAAATAAATCACTCACTCTTCACCTTGCAGCCGAGCCTCGGGAGAGCCTTTCAACTCCGAACGTCCGGCTCTCTTCACAATAAAAAAAACAGTTCCGATCTCCATTGGCGAAGGCGGAGACAGGCATCTCCCCCCCGCAGCCAGCCTTTCCTCACCTAGGCTGAAGACAAGGGTCGCTTTCCCACCGCCATGGGAAGAGAACGACCCCAGCAAGCCAACCCTACGGGAGACCCCCAAGGTGGGGCGTCTTGCCCCCGTCGGGGGGCAGAAAAAAGGACAAAGCGGCGGACGAGTCAGGGACCCATCCGTTGCCGTTGGAGGGCGGAAGCGGGAGTCTGTAGAATGCTGTCTTGATGTTATGTTTGTGGAGGATCTTGCTGATTCTGTCTGTGATGCCTTTTATGTATGGGAGGAAGGCTTTGCCGTTTTCTTGTTCATTGTCTTGGATTTTAGTGGGGTTTTCTTTTTGGATTAGGTTAGTGATCTTGTTTCTTTGGAATCCGTTGGATGTTAGTACATTGGTGAGAGTGTGTAGTTCGGTTTTTAGGTGTTGTTCGTCAGCTAAGCGTTTTGTTCTGGAGATGAGTGTCTTGGCTACAGAATTGATCTGTGCTGGGTGGTGGTGTGAGAGTGCGTGCAAATAGCGGTTTGTGTGTGTTTTCTTCTGGTAGATGGTGTGTCCTAGGGATCCATTGGATTTCTTATAGACTAAGACATCCAGGAAGGGGAGTTGGTTATTGGCTTCTGTTTCCATGGTGAACTGTATTTTGGGGTGTAGGCTGTTGAGGTGTGTGAGGAAGTTGTCCAGTTTATCTTTCCCGTGTGGCCAGATTATCACACACCTCAACAGTATGTCTCCTCCCTTAATTGGGGCCCTAACAGGGTGTTGTGGAATAATTATAGATATTAACCCTCCTGTCTCAGCTGATGCAATTGGGACAGCCAGGCTGGCTGAATGGTTAAAGACTCTTGCCTGATATGCAATACAGCCCCAGTTCGAATCCCAGTAAGAGTATGACTAGCTGATGAGAGCTAAAAAGCTTGAAATAGATCTATCCTAGTCTCTCTGATTTATTTATTGATCAGCTCATAAAAACTAACATATATATATGATCAGCTTATAAAAACTAACATATATATAAGTGTTGTGGAACAACTATATATATATATATTTGTTCCACAACACTTATCCTCCTGTCTCAGCTGATGCAATAAGAGAACCTGGCTGGCTGAATAGCTAAAGGCTCCCAGTAAGGGTATGGCTAGCTGATGAGAGCTCAAAAGCTCAAAATAGATCTATACTAGTCTTCCTGATTTATTTATTGATCAGCTCATAAAACTAACACACACACACACACATACTATTAAGGAATGTTAATGGATATTGTTTAATAAAAAGGGGGTAGAAATAGTATTAATTGATTTTTATGTAGAACACATTCTCAAGGTGCAATGTTATTGGAGGTTTCTTGAAATAGTAAATGAATGCCATTTTGTGGCTATGTTTATGAGTGTGAATTATTAGAGGGAAAATCACCTTTAAATAATTGTGTTTAAAGGAGAACTCTGCATGAGGATATCAAGATATACAATGAATTTTTTATTTATAGTGTGTGATTTAATATGAGTAATGATGGTGGAAGAAATGCACGAGAGCTATATGTAACCAGTCAAAACGCTTTCTACGGGATGTAATGAAGGATGATTTTTTCTTTATATTTTGTTTAATTAAAATAAAAATATTTTTTTTTTAAAGGTTCTAGTAGAAATGACAAAAAAAGTTGACTATTAGATGGATCCAGAGCTGGATGAATTGTTATTATTATTGATTAAACTCATATGCCACCTGGCTCCCAGTAATTATAGGAGGCTACAACAAAGAAACAAAAAAAAATACATACCCATATTTTTCGGAGTATAAAATGCACCTTTTTCCCTCAAAAAAGAGAGTGAAAATCTGGGTGTCTTATACACGAAATGCAGCATTTTTTGTCTGCCAAAACCGTGCCCCCTTCACCAAAATGGCTGTGCATAGACTTTAGGTGGCTTCCAGAGTGCTCCTGGGGACTGGGGAGGGCAGAATTGAGAAAAAAATGGGCCAGGTTTTGCTCCCCCCACCAGCCTCCAGGAGCACTCTATAAGCCTCCTAAAGCCCCCTCCCCCCCCCCCTTTTTTTTTTTTTACAAAAACAGTTTTTTGGAGGTCTGCAGATTGCAAACACTTTTTTTTCTAATTTGCCTCTTCAAAATCTTGATTCATCTTATATTCCGGTGCATTTTATACTCCAAAAATACGATAAATTGATAAAACACACAAATAAAGCAAGCACAATGAAGCAAGGGGTTTTTCTCCCTCCTGGAAGGCCTGAGTAAAAGGTCAGCTCTTTCGTAGCTCTGCCAAAGGCAGAGTGGGTGCCATCTGGATATTGGGAGTAACCTCATTCCAGGGACAATTGCTGATACAGAGAAGGTATGCTTCTTGGGTCCTGACAGATGGCTTTGTTTCATTGAATGAAAGTGGAACACCCCAACCCTGCAGGATCAGACTGGCTGGGCAGATGCTGTGGGAGACAGATCCATCTTCAAAGCCTTATGATATCATAAGTCTGTCTCAACTTGTAATGTTGAATGAAGTTATGGCACTTGGACGAAGAGTTAGAAATGGTTCTCAAGTTTGAAAATAACATATAATTAGGGGAGATTTACAAACATATTGCAGGATTACATTAGAACTCAACAGGCCCTTGATAGGCAGCAACAATAGGACAAGCTATGAGAATAAATTCTTGTATGCTCAAAAGCAAACAGCCTGGAACCAGAATGGATTGGCAAAATAAGGAACAGACAGGAACTGTCTATCCCATTCAAAAGATAGTAATTTCTAGTCTTTTACACCATATTGGTGGGAGACCCAAGAATTTGAACATTAATTTCAGAAAATATAAAATGAAACATGGCAGTTTCTAGAATTCTTTAACAGATCAGTCAGTCAAAATACAGCAGGGAGGGATCTTGGAGGTCTTCTAGTCCAATCCCTACTCAAGCAGGAAACCCTATACCATTTCAGACATGTGACTGTCCAGTCTCTTCTTAAAACCTCCAGTGGTTTTTAAAGAACAACTTCTGAAGGCAAGCCATTCTATTAGTTAATTGTTGTCACTGTTAAAAGATTTCTCCTTAATTCCATGTTGCTTCTCTTCTTGATTAGTTTCCATCCATTGGTTTTTCTCTTGCCTTCTGTTGCTTTGCAAAATAAATTGACCCCTTCTTTGTGGCAGCCCCTCAAATACTGGAATAGAACTACAGTGTAATGTCACTTTTAGTTCTTCTTTTCCCTAGACTAGCCACACCCAATTCCTTTAACCCTTCTTCATTTGCTTTAGTCTCCAGGCCTTTTATCCACTTAGTTGCTCTTCTCTGTAGTTTTTCCAACATCTTTTTTGTTGTGTGGTAACCAAAACTGGATGCAGTATTCTAAATGTGCTCTTACTAAGTTTACATAAAGTGGTACTAATACTTCATGTGGTTTTGATTCTCTGCCTTTATTTATACAACCAAGGATTGTATTAACTTTTTTGGCTGCTGCCACACACAGTTGGTTCATATTTAATTAATCATCCACTAGAACTCCAAGGTCCCTTTCACAGTTACTTTTTTTGAGCCAGGTTTCGCCTAATCTGTACTTGTATCATTGGTTTTTCCTGACTGAGTGTAAAACTTTGCTTTTCACCTAGTGAGTCTTTCCCAAGGATAGGCAAATGTTGTTTGATGGTCTTTGAAAACTTAATAAGGAAAATTGGTATTGAGGTATACCAAGAACCTAGGTGAACATCATGAGCTTGCAATAGAAACCCTTGGTTGTGTTCTCTTTGTACCATCGTGTGTGTGTGTGTGTGTGTGTGTGTGTGTGTGTATGTGTGTGTGTGTGTAGTCATTCCTCTTTGCCCCTAGCAAGGTTGGTCCTGTTCATGTTGCATGAGGGACACTGCACTGTGACTAATTACTTCAGAAGGGCGTGAAGAGGAAGCAGGAAACAATGCAGAGGAAGAAATGTTCAGGAACTCTGCCTTCCCTTAGGGCATAATATCACAGAAACAAATTTACTTTCTAAGTCAATACAACTAAATATTGGATCACCTTCAAATTTATATTAAGCAGAAGGGTCAAACTGAGTTATTAATTAGATGCCAGTGGAATATTTACTTTTTCCAGAGAACTACAATTAAAGAACCCACAAAGTCCATTAGTCTTCAGTGGAACTGCTACTCTCAATGGGGATTATTTTAGTTTATTTCAGCACACCTATCTTTTTAAAACATCTTTATCTAGATCAGGGGTGGGCAATTAATTTTCCTAAGGGGCCACATAAGAAACTGGGACTATTGTGGAGGCCTGAACCAATAGGTTGAATTAATTCTGCTCAATATTAAATGCATTGCTTTATAAAAAGCAGTAAAATTATATGACTGTGATTAGCTGCTAAGAGTAGCTTGGGAGAATACATGTTACATCTTATTTACATTTTATTTCTAATTTCTGATTGACCTCACACAGACTGGACAGGGATAATCAAAGGGCTGAATGTAGCCTGAGAGCTGTAAAAATGGCTACAAGTCTGATCTAGATCTAGATCTGGTCCATCTTTTATCTTCCTTCAATAGGAACTGTAGTGGTATCAGCAAAGTTGTTTGTATCATTTTTTTTCTGATTAAAAATCAAAATAATTTATCTGTAAATTTTTACAGTACAAAGAACATGATAAACCATTAACTTAGTTTTAATTTTAACAGGCAATTTAGGTAATATTTGAATTTGATTGGAGCAATAGAGACACAACAGTTTGCTTCTTAACTGCCCTTCTAAATGATCCTATCACTGAATACAGAGATACACTGAATAGAAAATTATAAAATCAAGTTTCACAAATTAGCAAAAGTAATTTTAGAAGTTGATATTTTACTATCTGTAGTTAGATTGATATGCATTTCTTAGATATGGCAGATTTTAATAAACTATTTTTCTGATACCTGAAAGATGTCGGCAGTAGTACTAGTAAGATAGAAGTTTAGGCCTCAAAGGCCTCAGGGTAGGCATTATGTATCTAAATAAGAGGACTTTCAACTAAATCTTGTGAGAATACAAAATACAGAATATCAGAGATGGAAGGTTTTCTTGCCCAACCAAGAATTGCAGGCAAAATGCCAGACTTCCAAGTACAAATGTGCACATTATAGAAGAAATTGATGTTATTTTGATGAAGTCTATTCGATGAAGTCTATTCACTCTGGACTTTGAAGAAGCAAGTTGGGAGGAGTACTGACTCTTGAGAATGCTGTGGATATCCAAGAATGGATCATCAAACAAATCAACCTACAGTTCTTAAAATAACAGGGCTGAAAGGAACCTTGGAGGTTTTCTAGTGTAACCCACTGCCCAAGGCAGGAGACCTTATACAATCCTGAACAAATGGCTGTCCAATCTCCTGAAAACCTCCAGGAATAGAGCACCCACCACTATGGGAGGCAAGCTGTTCCATTGATTGAAACTTCTGTCAGGAAATTTCTCCTTAGTTCTCAGTTGGATCTCTCTTTAATGAGCTTCCACTCATTACTTCTTGTTTTGACCTCAGGTGCTTTGGAGAATTAGTCAACCCTCTCTTCTCTGACTGCCCCTCATTCACTGGAAGATAGCTAAACTTTCTCTGCATTAAGTTCCCTTTTATTGTTCAACTTAGTCCCCCAAGTCCCAACTCTTTAACATCTTTGTTGCTCCTCTCAGCATTCTTTCTAGGATGGCAGCATCTTTTTTTCCATTGTGATGACCACACCATTCCAAGTGTGGCCTTACTAATGGAATTCAAAGCAGTACTATTACCTCTTGTGATCTTGATGCTATCCCACTGTTGATTCAGCCTAGGATTGCATTGGTCTTTGTGGCAGCTGCAGCACACTGTAAGATCATACTTAAATGGTAGTTCACTAGGACAGGGGTCTCCAACCTTTGCAACTTTAAGTCTGAAGGACTTCAGCTCCCAGAATTCTCCAGCTAGCAAAGCTGGCTGAAGTGGAGTTCCATTGAGTACTACATGCTGAGTGCAGTTGATCAGCCAACTGTGAATCCATCTGGTGATGATACTTTCTATTCCACATTGTTCTATCTTACCAAGAAGTAGGATGTGATCTCCTTTGTCAAATACTGTACTAAAGTTCAAATACAGGTAATTCTTGACTTATGACCATAATTGAGCCCAAATTTTCTATTGCTAAATGAGATATGTATTAAGGAAGTTTTGTCCCATTGTACAAGCTTTCTTATTACAGTTGTTAGATGAAGCACCACAGTTAAGCTATTAATATGATTGTTAAGCAAAGTCAAGGTGCCGTTAGTAGCGGAAGGTGCCGTTAGTAGGGGGGAAATACGAGTCGTCCCGTCAGAGGGCATTTCCATCCAGAAGGTCGTGGGGAGAGGCAGGTCCGAGGGGAGACAATTCCCATCCTCCCGGTTGAGGGCACAGAACCGTTGGTTGCAAACGGTGAAGTGCCTCAACCCCCGTTTGCTAGGTGGTCAGGAAGTACAGAGCCAGGGCCTGCTGCTGATGTTTTGTAATGCCAGGTCCGTGGTCAACAAAGCCCCCCTCGTTTATGACCTTGTGTCAGAGGAGGGGCCGGACCTGGCAGGAATAGCGGAGACCTGGTTGGGCCACGAGGGTGGACTTCCCCTCGTTGAAATGTGCCCACCAGGCTACCGCGCTTTTCATCAGCCTCGGGCCCTTGGCAGGGGTGGTGGGGTAGCGGTTATTGTAAAGGAAAGTCTTGAGCCGAGAGAGACCACTGTGCCACAGACTACCGGTTGTGAGTCCCTCTGCATGAAGTGGGGCCTAGGGAGGCAGTTGGGCATGCTGGTTGTATACCTGGCTCCCCGCTATGTAGCAGAAGCCCTGCCCGAGCTCCTGGAGGTGATCGCTACGGTGGCAGTTGAGACCCCCAGACTTTTAGTCATGGGGGACTTTAATCTGCCATCGGTGGGCGAATCATCCGAGGTAGCTCGGGAGTTCATGGCTTCCATGACGGCCATGGACCTGACCCAACTAATTTTAGGCCCCACCCACGAGGGTGGACATACACCGGATCTCATCTTTGTCTCTGGCCAGTGGAAGAGTGATCTGGGTATAGGGGATATAGACATCACGCCCTTGTCATGGTCAGACCACTCACTTCTCCGGCTCGACTTTCCAACCACTGCCCCCCTCCGCGGGGAGGCGGAACCTGGGTCACCAATTTGGTTCCGCCCCAGGCGCCTGATGGACCCTGATGGGTTTCAGACAGCGCTTGGGCCATTTCCTGTACCTCTGACCCGCGCCCCGATCGAGGACCTCGTGGTCGCATGGAATACTGCGACCACGGGAGCCTTGGATCGGGTCGCGCCCTTGCGGCCTCTGTTGTGGCGGCGAGCCACCCTGGCCCCCTGGTTTACCGAGGAGCTGAGGGTGATGAAACACCGCAAGAGATGCCTAGAGAGAAGATGGAGGTCTACCCGTTCTGAATCCGACCGAACACAAGTAAGAGCCCATTTACGGACTTACATTGTGGCGCTGAGAGTGGCCAAACGTCATCATTGTGCCACTCTCATAGCATCCGCAGAAAACCGCCCTGCCGCCCTGTTTAGGGTGACCCGCTCCCTCCTTCAACAGAGGGTGCGGGAAGCCCCGCTACAGGGTAGAGCAGAGGAATTTGTGATTTTTCTGCAGGAGAAAATCGCTCAGATACAGAACGAGTTAGCCCCCATTGATGGCCCAGTGAGATGCCACGAGACAGATCTTGTTTGGGAGGAGTTTGACTCCGTTACTTCCGAAGATATGGACAGGTTACGTGGGCGACTGCGAGCCACCACATGTTTATTGGACCCGTGTCCCTCCTGGCTTGTACTGGCATCCTGGGAGGAGACACGAGGCTGGCTCCAAGAGGTTGTCAACGCATCCTTGAGTGAGGGTTCCTTGCCTGCTTCCCTAAAAGAAGCTATGGTGAGGCCCCTCCTCAAGAAGCCCTCTTTGGATCCAGCTTTATTAACCAACGATCGTCCAGTCTCCAACCTTCCCTTTTTGGCGAAGGTTGTTGAGAGTGTGGTGGCACAACAGTTTCCCCATCACCTGGAGGAAGTTGAGTATCTAGATCCGCGCCAGTCCGGCTTTCGGCCCGGGCATAGCACCGAGACGGCATTGGTCGCGTTGGTCGATGATCTCTGGAGGGCCAGAGATGGGGGTTGTTCCTCCATCCTGGTCCTATTAGACCTCTCGGCGGCTTTCGATACCATCGACCATGGTATCCTATTGCATCGGCTGGGGGGGTTGGGGGTGGGAGGCACCGTTTTACGGTGGTTCTCCTCCTACCTCTCTGGCCGATCGCAATTTGTGTTGGCAGGAGAGCAGAGGTCGACCTCGAGACCCCTCACATGTGGGGTGCCTCAGGGGTCGGTCCTCTTGCCTCTCCTGTTCAACACATATATGAAGCCGCTGGGTGAGATCATCCGTGGTTTTGGGGTAGAGTACCATCTCTACGCTGATGACACTCAGCTGTATATATCTACCCCAAACCACCCCAACGATGCCGTAGCGGTGATGTGCCAGTGCCTGGAAGCCATACGGATCTGGATGGGAAGTAACGGACTCAGACTCAACCCGACCAAGACCGAGTGGCTGTGGTTTCCGGCTGCCCGATTCAACCAGCTGACTCCATCGCTGGCCATAGGGGGCGAACATCTTGCCCCTGTGGATGGGGCGCGCAACTTGGGTGTCCTCCTAGATGCCCGGCTGTCCATGGAAGATCAAGTGACAGCAGTGGGCAGGAGGGCGTTTTACCAGGTTCGCCTGGTTCGCCAGTTGCGACCCCTATTGGATCGGGACGCCCTTCGCACAGTCACTCATGCTCTCGTGACATCCCGACTGGACTATTGTAACTCTCTCTACATGGGGCTTCCCTTGAGGTGCACCCGGAGACTTCAGATGGTCCAGAACGCAGCCGCGCGGGCAATTCTGGGAACTTCCAGGTTTACCCACATAACACCGCTCTTGCGCGAGCTGCACTGGCTGCCTGTCGTCTTCCGGGTGCGCTTCAAGGTATTAGTCATCATTTTTAAAGCGCTCCATGGTTCGGGACCTAGCTATCTGCGGGATCGGATCCTGCCTCATACATCCTCACGGCCGATTCGCTCCCACAGAGAGGGATTTCTCCGGGTGCCGTCCACTAGACTTTGTCAGTGGGCGACGCCCAGGGGAAGGGCTGTCTCTGTGGTGGGCCCAGCCCTCTGGAACGACCTTCCCCCCGATATTAGAACGACCACGGACTTCCGCTCCTTCCGTCTAAAACTAAAAGCACATCTTTTCTGCTTGGCCGGCCTAGGGTAGTCTCTCTCTATGGGGTTTTAGTTGTTTTAACTGGGAATTTTAGTATGTTAATGGGGTATTTTAGTACAGGTATATGTTTAATTTGTTTTTAATGTGTTTGTATATTTATTGTTTTAGTTTTTTCCTGTGCACCGCTCCGAGTCCCTATGGGGAGAGGGAACGGTCAACAAATTATTATTATTATTATTATTATTATTATTATTATTATTATTATTATTATTATTATTATTATTATTATTATTATTATTATTATTATTATTATTATTATTATTAATGGGGAAGCCAGATTCACTTATCAGAAGGTTACAAACAGTGATCACATGATCCCGGGACACTGCAACCATCATAAATAAGAACCAATTACCAAAAACCTAAATTTCAATCAGGTGACCATGAAGATGCTGCAACAGTTGTATGCATGAAAAGCAATCATAAATCGCTTTTTTCAGTGTTCTAACTTTGAACAGTCATTAAACAAAATGTTGTAAGTCAAAGACTACCTGATCCAAAGCATTTCCCTTATCTAATAACTTAGTCACTGTCAAAGAAGGGAATAAGATTTGTCTGGCATGATTTGTTTTTGATAAACCCATGTTGCCTTCCAGTAACAGCTTTGCTTGTCTCTAGGCACTCGCAAATTTGCTGCTTATCTTTTCCAGTATTTTCCTGGGTACTGATGTCATGCTGATTGGTCTGCACCTTCCCATTGAAACATCTCAGGTCTTTTCTAGTTCTCTGGCAGTTCCCCCTCTGCTCCAGGAGCTCTGAAAGATTCTGTTCAGTGGTTCTGAAATCACACCTTCAGAACCCTGGGATGTAAACTCTGGTGCTGGAGATTTAAAGTCATCGAGAGTGGATAAGTGTTCTCTTACCAAATTCTAGCCTATTTTGTCCTGAATTCCAACCCTGTCTCCCACAGTGCTGCTTTTGATAGATTGGAATATTTTTTCCTTTTGTGTGAAGACAGATGCAAAGAAGGAATTAAGCAGTTCTACTTTTTTCCTGCTTCCCTTCACTTTCTTGTCATCTTCCTTCATTAGTAGACTGAACATTTATTTGATTTTCTTCTTGTTCCTTACATATTGAAATATATTTCCACGCCCCCCATTATTTTTGGCATTTGTTGCAAGTTGTAGTCCTCATTCGATTTTTGCAGATTTTGGCTATTTACTGGTATTTTGTGCTAATTATGTGCCCCTTTCCTTTTTTATACTTGTCCTTTTTGTCCCCCAGTTTGTCAGAGTTCTTTATGCAACTATTTTTTTTTCAAATTTATACCCCGCCCTTCTCCTAGCAAGGACCCAGGGTGGCGCACAGGCAATATTAAAACCGTACAAAAATACAAAATATATTATTAAAAGCTATTTAATTATATCCCGTGCTAAAAACCCTTATAAAACCCTATGAATTAAAATTTAAACGAAATAAAAGTCAGAAACGGGGGGCTATGCTAGGCCGGCTTGTTAGAATAAATACGTTTTCAGACGCTGGCAGAAGAGGCGGAGGTCCAAAGTAGTGCGTAAATTGGGGGGGTAGGTCGTTCCAGAGGGCTGGGCCCGCCACAGAGAAGGCCCTTCCCCTGGGTGTCGCCGACCGGCATTGCCCAGCCGACGGTACCCGGAGAAGACCCTCTCTGTGGGAGCGGATCGGTTGAAGGGATGTATGGGGCAGGAGGCAGTCTCGTATGTAGTTAGGCCCCAAGTCATGGAGCGATTTAAAGATGGTAGTCAGCACCTTGAAGCGCACCCAAAAGGCCACAGGTAGCCAGTGCAGCTCGTGCAGGAGAGGTGTTATGTGGGCTTGCCTTGAGGCACCCATAATCACCCGCACGGTCGCATTCTGGACTAGCTGTAACCTTCGAGTGCATCTCAAGGGGAGCCCCATGTAGAGAGCGTTACAGTAGTCCAACCGGGATGTCACGAGTGCTTGAGTGACTGTGCGAAGGGCCACCCGGTCCAGTAAGGGGCGCAACTGGCGTATCAGGCATACCTGATAGAACGCCCCCCTGGCCACGGCCGTCACATGGTCCTCCATGGACAGCTGGGAATCCAGGAGGACACCCAAGTTGCGTGCCCTCTCCACAGGGGCCAGTTGTTCGCCCCCGATGGCCAGTGTTGGACTTACCTGGCTGAACCGGGATGCCGGAAACCACAGCCACTCGGTCTTGGACAGGTTGAGTTTGTTACTACCCATCCAGACCCGTACGGCCTCCAGACACTGGGACAGCACCTCGACGGCATCGTTGGAGTGGTTTGGGGTGGATATGTACAACTGAGTGTATTATTATTATTATTATCAGTGTACAGATGGTATTCCACCCCAAAACCACGGATGATCTCGCCCAGCGGCTTCATGTAGGTGTTGAACAGAAGTGGCAAGAGGACTGACCCCTGAGGAACCCCACATGTGAGGGGCCTCGGGGCCGACCTCTGCCCTCCTGCCAACACCCATTGCGACCGACCAGAGAGGTAGGATGAGAACCACCGTAAAACGGTGCCTCTCACCCCCAACCCCCCCAGTCGGTGCAATAAGATACCATGGTCGATGGTATCGAAAGCCGCTGAGAGGTCTAATAGGACTAGGATAGAGGAGCAACCTCTATCCCGTGCCCTCCAGAGATCATCCACCAACGCGACCAATGCCGTCTCAGTGCTGTGACCGGGTTGGAAGCCGGACTGGCG
The DNA here is from genome assembly GCA_039707465.1 of Rhabdophis nuchalis. Taxonomy (NCBI): domain Eukaryota; kingdom Metazoa; phylum Chordata; class Lepidosauria; order Squamata; family Natricidae; genus Rhabdophis; species Rhabdophis nuchalis. Next base: position 222,293,835 of record CM077643.1, on the reverse strand, counting down.
TGGGTCTAGATAATCAACTTCCTCCAAGTGTCAAGGAAACTGTTGAGCCACCACACTCTCTACAACCTTCGCAAGCAAGTGAAGGTTGGAGACCGGACGGTAATTTTCCAACAATGCTGGGTCCAGGGAAGGCTTTTTGAGGAGAGGTCTCACCACCGCCTCTTTCAAGGCGGTAGGTAAGAACCCCTCACTCAAAGATGTGTTCACAATGTCCTGGAGCCAGCCTCGTGTAACCTCCCAGGATGCCAGTGCAAGCCAGGAGGGACACGGGTCCAATATTTATTTATTAAATTTATATCCCGCCCTTCTCCAAGAGGACCCAGGGCAGCAATAAACATGTGATGGCCCTAAGGCTCCTCAACAGCCTGTCCATATCCTCGGTAGTAACAAAGTCAAACTCCTCCCAAGATGTTGTCTCAAGACCAGCATTGGACACACCGACTGGACAACTTTCAGTGGAGGGCAGCTCGTTCCGAATCTGAGTGATTTTATCCTGCAGATAAACTCCAAATTCCTCTGCTCGACCCTGCAAAGGGGATTCCCGCGGCCTCTGATGAAGGAGGGAGCGGGTCACCCCAAACAGGGCGGCAGGGCGGTTATCCGTGGACGCGATAAGGGTGGCACAATACTCACGTTTAGCCACTCTTATCGCCACTAAGTAAGTCCTAATATGGTCTCTCACTAGTGTTCGGTCAGCTTCGGACTGAGAGCATCTCCACCTACTCTCTAGGTGTCCCTTGTGGCGTTTCATCTCCCGCAGTTCCTCGGTAAACCAGGGAGCCTGGGTGATTCGATGCCGCGTGAGAGGCCGCAAGGGCGCGACTCGGTCCAAGGCCCCCGTGGCCGCACTATACCATGCGGCCACTAGGTCCTCAGTCGATCACGGGGCAAGGACACAGGTATTGGCCCAAGCTCCCTCTGGAACCTTTCAGGGTCCATCAGGCGCCTTGGGGTGGAACCATCTAGATATCTCTGGTTCCGCCTCCCCGTGGTGGGGTGTGACGGTTGGAAAGTCCATCCGAAGGAGGGAGTGATCTGTCCATGACAAGGGTAAGATGGCTAAATCCCCTGTTCCAAGATCACTTCTCCACTGCCCAGAGACAAAAATAAGATCCAGTGTGTGTCCCCCCTCGTGAGTGGGGCCCTGAACTACTTGGGTCAGGTCCATGGCCGTCATGGAAGCCATGAACTCCCGAGCCGCCTCGGATGTTTCGCCCGCCGATGGCAGGTTAAAGTCCCCCATGACTATCAGTCTGGGGGTCTCCACTGCCATCTCGACGATCACCTCGAGCAGCTCAGGCAGGGCTGCTGTTACATAGCGGGGAGCCAGGTATACAATCAGCAAGCCCAGCTGCCTCCCTAGGCCCCACTTCACATAGAGGGACTCACAGCCGGTCGTCTGTGGCACAGCGGTCTCCCTTGGATCGAGACCTTCCTTAACAATAGCCACCATCCCCCCACCCCTGCCTAGGGCCCGAGGCTGATGAAATGCACGGTAGCCTTGTGGGCACATTTCCACGAGGGGTAAACCCCCCTCGGGGCCCAACCAGGTCTCCGTAATTCCCACCAGGTCCGGATTCCCCTCTGACACAAGGTCATTAATGAGGGGGGCTTTGTTCACCACGGACCTGGCGTTGTAGAACATCAGCCTGGGGCCCCGGCTCTGTAGTCCCTGACCGCTTAGCCCACGAGTGGAGCACAGGGGGTTGGGGCAAGTGACCATTCGTAACCAGCGGCCACAATTCCCCGACCCACAATGGACATCCTGTCTCCCGCCGCCCCTGCCCCTCCCCACGACCGATCGAATGGGAAAATCCTCTGTAGGGATGACTGCCACTCCCCCCTCCTTAATGGACCCATCCTTTATCCTACTTCCGCCGGCCGGCCTTGTATCTTGACCCCCCTCTGACTGGATAGACCTTCCACCCACCCTGGGACCCCCTAAAAGCTGAATTAAAAATTTGAATAAACCCCCCCTGAGCTTGCGCTTTGCCCACCTCTCTGGATTAATTAATCCATCCTCGAGGTGGGCCCGAGATAGACCAGGGGGCCAAACCTGCGAGAGGGGAAACTCTCGCAGGTAAAGGAGGTCAGACCTCGAGTATGAAAGCATCCTGTGACACCATTACTGGCTCTAGAAGGAGGAATGCCTAGATGATAATAATAATAATAATAATAATAATTTAATTTATAGACCGCTCCTCTCCCCATAGGGACTCGGAGCGGTGCACAGGGAAACTAAAACCACAATGCAATATACACATACAGTTAAGAAAAAATTAAATATGAGCCTGTGCTAAAATCCCCTTAATCTGCTAAAATACCCAATTAAAAACAGCTAAACCCTGTAGAGAGAGGCTAACCAAGGCCGGCCAAACGGAAAAGATGAGTTTTTAATTTCAGACGGAAGGAGCGGAAGTCCGTGGTTGTTCTGATGTCGGGGGGAAGGTCGTTCCAGAGGGCTGGGCCCGCCACAGAGAGAGCCCTTCCCCTGGGCGTCGCCCGCTGACAGAGTCTAGTGGACGGCACCCGGAGAAGTCCCACTCTGTGGGAGCGAATCGGCCGTGAGGATGTATGCGGCAGGATCCGATCCCGCAGATAGCTAGGTCCCGAGCCATGGAGCGCTTTAAAAATGATGACTAATACCTTGAAGCGCACCCGGAAGACGACAGGCAGCCAGTGCAGCTCGCGCAGAAGTGGAGTTATGTGGGCAAATCTGGAGGTACCCAAGATTGCCCGCGCGGCTGCATTCTGAACCATCTGAAGTCTCCGGGTGCACCTCAAGGGGAGCCCCATGTAGAGAGAGTTACAATAGTCCAGTTGCGATGTCACGAGAGCATGAGTGACTGTGCGAAGGGTGTCCCGATCCAATAGGGGGCGCAACTGGCGAACCAGGCGAACCTGGTAAAACGCCCTCCTGGCCACGGCTGTCACTTGATCTTCCATGGACAGCCGGGCATCCAGGAGGACACCCAAGTTGCGCGCCCCATCCACAGGGGCAAGATGTTCGCCCCCTATGGCCAGCGATGGAGTCAGCTGGTTGAATCGGGCAGCCGGAAACCACAGCCACTCGGTCTTGGTCGGGTTGAGCCTGAGTCCGTTACTTCCCATCCAGATCCGCACGGCTTCCAGGCACTGGCACATCACTGCTACGGCATCGTTGGGGTGGTTTGGGGTAGAAATGTACAGCTGTGTATCATCAGCGTACAGATGGTACTCTACCCCAAAACCACGGATGATCTCACCCAGCGGCTTCATATATGTGTTAAACAGGAGAGGCGAGAGGACCGACCCCTGAGGCACCCCACATGTGAGGGGTCTCGAGGTCGACCTCTGCTCTCCTGTCAACACAAATTGCGATCGGCCAGAGAGGTAGGAGGAGAACCACCGTAAGACGGTGCCTCCCACCCCCAACCCCCCCAGCCGATGCAATAGGATACCATGGTCGATGGTATCAAAAGCCGCCGAGAGGTCTAATAGGACCAGGATGGAGGAACAACCCCCATCTCTGGCCCTCCAGAGATCATCGACCAACGCGACCAATGCCGTCTCAGTGCTATGCCCGGGCCGAAAGCCGGACTGGCGCAGGTCTAGATAATCAACTTCCTCCAGGTGACGGGGAAACTGTTGTGCCACCACACTCTCAACAACCTTCGCCAGAAAGGGAAGGTTGGAGACTGGATGATAGTTGTTTAATAAAGCTGGGTCCAAAGAGGTCTTCTTAAGGAGGGGCCTCACCATAGCCTCTTTTAGGGAAGCAGGCAAGGAACCCTCACTTAAGGATGCGTTGACAACCTCTTGGAGCCAGCCTCGTGTCACCTCCCAGGATGCCAGTACAAGCCAGGAGGGACACGGGTCCAATAAACATGTGGTGGCTCGCAGTCGCCCATGTAGCCTGTCCATATCCTCGGAAGCAACGGAGTCAAACTCCTCCCAAACAAGATCTGTCTCGTGGCATCCCACTGGACCATCAATGGGGGCTAGCTCGTTCTGTATCTGAGCGATTTTCTCCTGCAGAAAAGTCACAAATTCCTCTGCTCTGCCCTGTAGCGGGGCTTCCCGCACCCTCTGTTGAAGGAGGGAGCGGGTCACCCTGAACAGGGCGGCAGGGCGGTTTTCTGCGGATGCTATGAGAGTGGCACAATGATGACGTTTGGCCACTCTCAGCGCCACAATGTAAGTCCGTAACTGGGCTCTTACTTGTGTCCGGTCAGATTCAGAACGGGTATACCTCCATCTTCTCTCTAGGCATCTCTTGTGGCGTTTCATCACCCTCAGCTCCTCGGTAAACCAAGGAGCCGGGGCGACACGTCGCCGCAAGAGAGGCCGCAAGGGCGCGACCCGATCCAAGGCCCCCGTGGTCGCAGTATTCCATGCGGCCACGAGGTCCTCCATCGGGGCGTGGGTCAGGGGTACAGGAAGTGTCCCAAGCGCCGTCTGGAACCCATCCGGGTCCATAAGGCGCCTGGGGCGGAACCAGATCGATGGCTCTGGTTCCGCCTCCCCGCGGAGAGGAGCAGCGGTCGGAAAGTCGAGCTGGAGAAGTGAGTGGTCTGACCATGACAAGGGCGTGATGACTATATCCCCTATACCCAGATCACTCTTCCATTGGCCAGAGACAAAGATGAGATCCGGTGTATGTCCACCCTCGTGGGTGGGGCCTTGAATTAATTGGGTCAGGTCCATGGCCGTCATGGAAGCCATGAACTCCCGAGCTGCCACGGATGATTCGCCCACCGATGGCAGATTAAAGTCCCCCATGACCAAAAGTCTGGGGGTCTCCACTGCCACCGTAGCGATCACCTCCAGGAGCTCGGGCAGGGCTGCTGCTACATAGCAGGGAGCCAGGTATACAACCAGCAAGCCCAACTGCCTCCCTAGGCCCCACTTCACGCAGAGGGACTCACAACCGGTGGTCTGTGGCACAATGGTCTCTCTCGGCTCAAGACCTTCCTTTATTATGACCGCCACCCCACCACCCCTACCTAGGGCCCGGGGCTGATGAAAAGCGCGGTAGCCTGGTGGGCACATTTCAACGAGGGGGAGTCCACCCTCGTGGCCCAACCAGGTTTCCGCTATTCCAGCCAGGTCCGGCTCCCCCTCTGACACAAGGTCATGGATGAGGGGGGCTTTGTTGACAATGGACCTGGCGTTACAGAACATCAGCCTCAGGCCCTGGCTCTGTATTCCCTGACCCCCTAGCCTGCGGGGGTTGTGGCACCTGACCGTTTGCAACCAACGGCCACGTGCCCCCAACCGGGAGGATGGAACTTGCCTCCCCTCGGACCTGCCTCTCCCCACGACCTTCTGAATGGAAATGCCCTCCGCCGGAACGACTCGTGTTTCTCCCCCCCTCACGGATTCTTCCGCTTCCCTCCGTCGCCTGTTGGCCTGGCCCTCTCTCTCTAACTGTACATACCCTCCCTCCTCCTCCCTGGAACCCCCTAAAACCCGCATTAAAAACCTCCCTAAAAAACCCCTCAACCTGCGCTTCGCCCACCTCTCAGGAATAATCAATCCGTCCTCGAGGTGGGCCCGTGATAAACAAGAGGGCCAGGCCTGCGAGAGGGGAGACTCCCGCAGGCCAAGGAGGTCGCGCCTAGAGTACACGATAAAACCTCAGGGTGGTTTCAAACCAGGAAGGCAAGAATACAAGTCCGAAATAAGTGGGTGAGTGCAGAGTGTTATTCAGGGGGGGGGGGGGTGTAAAGTCAGAATCAAGAGTCTTATGGATGGGGGGGTCAAGTCCAATCCCATTACAGGCCCCATCCATCTGTCCTTCCGACCATGGGGGCTTAGTTCGTAACAGCCCTCTAATGGCCCAGATGTTATGAGCCAGCCAGCCTCCACCAGTCCCGGGCACTCACACCATGATGTCCTTGTGATCTTCCTGAAACGTCCTCGGCCAAATCCATCTTTCCCCAGCTGGATGCAGATGTTATGTGCTGGGCTGCTCCACCAAACATACCGCTTCTTCCATCATCAACTCTCTCTTTCCATCGCCACCAGCTCCTCGCCATCTCCGTCCATCTCACCATCCATCTACATCCGTCTCTCTCACTCCAGCATTCCATCTCCTTCCATCACCTTCCATCTCTCCTCCTCTCCATCTCTCTCTTTCGCCTTCTCCTCCTCCATCCCTTCTGCTTCATCCAACTCCTCAGCATTCCCAACATTCCGAACCTCAGCACCTTCTCTCTTCCACCCTTCCTCTCTAGGAGCATTCCTCGCCGGTGGGGGTGGATGTTTCGGGCCCAGAACCAGGGTATGACCGCACGACCTGCCACTAGTCGTGCGGCCCGATGGTAGCTCTCCTGGCCTGGACCCCTGGGCCCCTCTCGCTGCCCGTGATGAAATCCGCGTCCCGGCTTGCGGCCTGCCTCTCACCTTCTGGCCGCGCCGGGACGCTCTGGGCCGCAGACGAGCCCCTCTCGCCGCCCGTGGTGAATCCACATCCCGGCTTGCGGCCTGCCTCTCTTCTTCCGGCCGCGCCGGGACGCTCTAGGCCGCGACCAGGCCGAGCCGATCTTCTCTGCTCTCCCGTCGCCCAAACAGCTCGCCCTTCAACTCCGGGCGGCTCGGCGCGACGACGGGAGAGTCGGCTTGTCAAGCCAGCCCTCCAGGATGGTGAGCGAGGGCTGGCAGCATCTTCCTGGGGGTAAAACCACCCCCGGAGGCTTCTCCGGCTCTCAGAGCGCGACCGCCATGTCGCGCATGCGCAGATCAGATAAGTGCAAGTCAGACTAAAGAGGGTATTGGCAATAATAATAGTCTGGGTCAGTCGGCTGACCTGGAGAGATGGTAATATACAGAATATGGACTATAACTATCTGATAAGGGGGGAGGGAGGGAATAGAGGATAGTGCTTAAGCATGTAAGTCTCATGGTCCGAGGATTGGCCTAGGTGACCAAGCTAAGGGAGATAGTGGACAGTGTCCATAACTCTGTCTCCAACAACCCCCAAACGTCCGAGAAAGGTGTCACATGGCTGGTTACAATGCCATGTAAAAAACTGCATAGCACTCATCCTCAGTTCTAAACATTGTCATCGTTCTTAAAACCACCGTAACTCCTCCACTCCTCGGCCTGTTATTCCTTCGGGTGGGGGCTTTCGACGGGGTAGCTGGGACTGTTCTTCCCTTCGGGCTGTTCTTGCTGCTGAGTTTCATCTGGGACATCTTGAAGTGTAAATTTAATTTAGTTTTATCTTGAGGCATAAATGATCACCCTAAAAATTATCATGTTTTGGCTATATTTTAAAGAGACCTAGGTCTCTGGAGAAATCTATAATACTGGGAAAGGTGGAAGGAAAGTGAAAAAGAGAAAAGTGGATGGATGCACTATTAGAAAAGCTGAAGATCCAGGGGTTAGGAAGAGATCCTTCAAGAGAAAGTTTATCTGGTTGCTAAGAATTGATAGCACACAGTCAATCAATGAATCAATTAAATAAACCACATAGTGAAAAGTTAGGAAAACTAATAAAATTCATGGTTTTCCATGCCTCAACACCAATGCTCAGAATATAGGAAATAAATATGTCTTTCTACAGAAATGCAATAAGATGTAATACAGGTTAAAAAAACCCATAAAGGGATAACTGCCATGATTAGAAAATAGCAACAAAGATGTAATGTATTAAAAAGAAACAGGAGGAATAGAAACTGGTAAGTTTACACTGTGCTTGCATTGTACGTATATTAAAAATTATCACTCTGGATCACAAATCCAAATGAATGAAATTGACAATCCTTTAGAAGGCATCTAAGTGGAAAAAAGTAAGTGGAAGAGTGAGCAAAGTACAATGCCTTACCAAAATAACTATCAAATGCTATTAAATATCATTCCATTATTTAATCTCCTCATGACTACATGAATATGAAATGTAGCAAACCTATTTTTAATTTTCTGATAATATTTTTCTTTTAAAATAGAAATCATGATCACATGGTCCTTTGATATTTGCACTATTCTTTCGGTTTGGAAACTAGGACAAACTGCACAGCTATCAGTAAAATCAATTTTGAAGTCAGCTTCTTTCACTGTCAAACAAGAGAGGAAATGATGAATGCCATGTAAAACAATTCTACATTTTTCCATACTAATTCTTATTTTGTCTGATGAAAGACAGTTTGCCTTTGCACATCCATATATACAACCACCAACTGATAACTTGTCTATAACAAAAATACTATATGCAGGACTCTATTTCTTGAAGTTTTTTTGTAATTTTACTTTTTGTTTACTTTTTATTTAAGGAACTTCTCTCTCAAATAAATCATTGGTCCTGAATTATTTTAGTAGTCTCCTCCATATTAGTGGAAGACTTCTTAAAAATTGCAAATGTGAATTTCTAGCACATTCATTTTTTTCTTTCATAGTAGAAAAGAAATTATATTTCTGACTTGTCTGCGAGTATACATTTAGTACACATACATTAATTGCTGAATAATTTGTTCAATGACTTATAAAGAACATCAAGTAAAGACAGTAAAGTGGCATAATCCTTTAAATATAATTAAGTAAGTAAGTAAGTGAGGCCTTTGAACTATGGTGCTGGAGAAGACTCCTGCGAGTCCCTTGGACTGCAAGATAATCAAACTAGTCAGTCCTAGAGGAGATCAACCCTGACTGTTCTTTGCAAGGCCCAATCCTAAAGATGAAGCTCAAGTACTTTGGTCAACTAATGAGAAGGAAGGAGTCACTGGAAAAGAGCCTGATGCTGGCAAAGATTGAGGGAAGAAGAAAGGGACAACAGAGAATGAGGTGGCTGGATGGGGTCACCAAAGCAGTGGGCAAATGGACTCCAGAGGATGGTAGAAGACAGAAAGGTCTGGAGGAATGTTGTTCATGGGATCGCAATGAGTTGGACACGACTTTGCAACTAACAACAACAACAAAGTAAGCACATCAGAAAAACCTCCTGGGCTAGCCACAAGGGATAGCAAGATACCAATGCTGGTCATGAGCGTAACTGCCCCCTCTTCCACTCTCTTCTGGACAATTGGTATCAAGAACCTCCTTCAACAGAACCTCTGGTGGCCTGCCTTCTTATTCTTTAAATGCAGATTTATTCAGAAGTATTTCCTGTGGGCTATATGCCTTATGAGAGTCCAAACAAACTCTTGTACTTGGTATACATTCAGAGTTTAGCAAAACAGGATCATCCTCTGCAGAAGCCATGCTGATGATTAACATCCAATAATCATTTACTAGACTTGAGGTCATTTTAAAAATATTTCATATTTTCCAAGAGGCTTTTTTTAAAAGAAAGGCTGATCTTAATAAGTTATCTATTTTTGTTGGAAGACATATTTCTAACAAGTTTCTTTATAACACTTCGATGGATACCATTTAGGCCAGTGTCCAAACTTTTTTCAAAGAGGGCCAGATTGGATGGAGTGAACATGGTGGAGGGCCGAACATTTTTCCGAACATTCTTTGAACCATTACAATTAAATGCAAATAAATTATTTTATGCCAAGTTAATTGCAAATGACATACTTTTCATTTCATAACATTAAGATCAAATGGCCGTTGAGTTTTCACAATGTATTGAAAATAAATTTTAAAAAAACTTACCTACCTCTTTCTCTCTTTCTTCCTCTCTCTCTCTCCATTTCTCTCGCTCTTTCTCTTTCTTTCTCTCTCTCTCTTTTTCTCTTTCTTTCTTTCTCTCTCTCTCTCTTTCTCTCTCTCTCTCTTTCTTCCTCTCTCTCTCTCTCCATTTCTCTCTCTCTTTCTCTTTCTCTCTCTTTTTCTCTTTCTTTCTGTCTCCCTTTCTCTCTCACTCTCTCTCTCTTTCTCTCTCTTTCTTCCTCTCTCTCTCTCCATTTCTCTCTTTCTCTCTTTCTTTCTCTCTCTCTCTTTCTCTCTTTCTTTCTTTCCCTTTTTCTCTCTCTCTCTTTCTCTCTCTCTCTTTTTTTCTTTCTTTCTGTCTCTCTTTCTGTCTCTTTCTTTCTCTCTCTCTCTCTTTCTCTTTCTTTCTCTTTCTTTCTTTCTCTTTCTCTTTCTCTCTTTCTCTCTGTCACTCTGTGTGTGTGTCTGTCTGTCTGTCTGTCTCTCACTCACTTAATCAGTCTCTATCTGTCTCTCCCTCCCTCTCTGTCTCTCCCTGTCTCTGTGTGTGTCACTCTCTCTGATTCTCTCCCTCCCTCCCTCTCTCTGTATGTCTGTCTCTCCCTCTTTCCCCGTCTGTCTCCGATTCAATCCGATTCCGATTCATTCTCTATCTGTGTCTCTCTCCGTCTCTCTCCCTCCCTCTATTTCTCTCTGTCTCTGTCTGTCTCTCTGTCTTTCCCTCCCTCCCCTTCTGTCTCTCTCTGTGTCTGTCAGTCACTCCCTCGCCACTCACAGCGGGCGAGGGAGCAGGCGGGGTGAGCACCCAAGGCTACCGTCATCTTAAGCACCACCGAGGCTGTCGCCCGGCAGGGGCGTCAGGCAGGGAAGCCGGTCGCGTCTCCATCGCGGCTCCCTCCGGCAGGCACCACGGCTTATGTTCTGAGGCCGCGCGTTCGTCTTCCCTGCCTGACACCCCTGCCGGGCGACCTTGTGCGGCGGGAGCTGCATGTTCTGGGGCTGCGTGGCTGGGAGGGAGGTGAACGCGCCAAGCGGACGTTCTGGGGTCGCGCGTTCACCTCCCTCCCAGCTTCGCAGCCCCAGAACGTGCAGCAATGGAGGCGCGACCAGCTTCCCTGCCTGACGCCCCTGTCGGGCGACCTTGTGCGGTGGGAGCTGCACGTTCTGGGGCTGCGTGGCTGGGAGGGAGGTGAACGCGCCAAGCGGACGTTCTGGGGCCGCGCGTTCACCTCCCTCCCAGCTTCGCAGCCCCAGAACGTGCAGCGATGGAGGCGCGACCGGCTTCCCTGCCTGACGCCCCTGCCAGGCGACAGCCTCGGTGGTGCTTAAGATGACGGTAGCCTTGGGTGCTCACCCCGCCTGCTCCCTCGCCCGCTGCGGGAGGAGGCGTCCGTAATCTCCGTCCACTTCCCTCCCAGCCACACAGTCCCAGAGACAGAGGGAGGAAGGGAGGGCCACATTTATACAGAGCAGGGAGGGCTGTTGGAGGGCCGTATTAAACCGACCCCCGGGCCGCAAATGGCCCGCGGGCCGGACTTTGGACATGCCTGATTTAGGCCCAATGATATTTTGGTTTTGTCTGTTAAGTTTATCTCTTCTTAAACTTCTTGTGATACTGTATCTGTAACTCCCACCCTGAAAATGTCAGTTTAGCCAATTGCCCCTCCCCTAAATTGGCTGCAGTTAAGAGTGATATGAATCATTTGTTCCACTTCCTTACTTTCCTTTAGTGCTCTTTTAATTCCAGTATTTTGGCTTTAATTCCAGTATTTCAGATCAGTATTTTATCTGATAGTTATATTTCTATTATTGGTCCTTATACTATCAGTCAGAATACAGAATAACAGAGTTGGAAGGGACCTTAGAGGTCTTCTATCCAATTGCAGTTGCTTCCTACCACCCAGTAACCAGGAGAACAATCTGGTATTTTGTACTTGGTACACTCAGCTTCAGCACAAAGATATCATATTAAAAAATTATGACGTTGATACTGATTTAGTAGCGATGTTGTGGTATCAGCATGGAAAATGCCTACTTGTTTGCAAAGGCAAAATGGAAGTTATTGACTGGTGGGACGGAAGGGAAGCGATCTGAGAACGCTCTCTGGAAAGGTGGGACTGGGAATAGAGGAACTGAAGATTACATCAATGTCAGTTGTAAAGCTGTAACTAGAAAGTTGTGGTCAAAAGTTTTCCACTGTCTGGGGGGAGGAGCCAATGTCACGATGATACAACACGTAGTCTGGATGCTGCGAGATCACCATTGACACTTTTGCAGCTGGAAGGTCCAATCGGATGTAAACTGTCCCGCAGAGATAGTGAATATAAAGACGAGCCTTGCTGATCTCAGGGACACCGCAAAGTCCCTGATTGAGTTACTTTAATTTAATATCTACTGGATCATTTTGGAAAGTGTCTTTTTTTTTACACGTAGTTATATTTTGTGGATTGAGTACATGTAGCGTTTTTTTTCCTTTGTTTTCTCTGCTTAAAGTGAACAGATCAATTTTTTCTTCTCCTGTTTTTTAATACTATGGATTAAAATCCACTTTTTATTATATTTTTTACATTATTTTAATATTGTTTCCTATCTCTTATTATTAAATTTTACTTAAGAATTCTAACTTTTTAAAGTCTTATATAAATAACAGAGAGTGAAAGGAAGCAACACTGCCACCTGGTGGCTAGAGGCTGGAAGTTTTCTTGAAACAATGTATCTCTTTTGAAGGTTTGTAACTTGCTTATAAAAACTAAAGAGCCAAGGACATGGAGCCTTAGTAGCAAGCACTGCTCCCTCTAAGCTGCGCAGCTCACAAATGTGCCCAGTCATTTTTAACAGCCACGCACTTAGCGTCGCCACACGGACTTTGCAGAGCGACTTCAGGATTTCAGTTCAGAAAGCCCTGGAGTTTTGCTGCACGTTCCCAGCGGGAGCTGCACGTTCTGGGGCTGCGTGGCTGGGAGGGAGGTAAACGCGCCAAGCGGACGTTCTGGGGCCGCGCGTTCACCTCCCTCCCAGCTTCGCAGCCCCAGAACGTGCAGCGATGGAGGCGCGACCGGCTTCCCTGCCTGACGCCCCTGCCAGGCGACAGCCTCGGTGGTGCTTAAGATGACGGTAGCCTTGGGTGCTCACCCCGCCTGCTCCCTCGCCCGCTGCGGGAGGAGGCGTCCGTAACCTCCGTCCACTTCCCTCCCAGCCACACAGCCCCAGAGACAGAGGGAGGAAGGGAGGGCCACATTTATACAGAGCAGGGAGGGCTGTTGGAGGGCCGTATTAAACCAACCCCCGGGCCGCAAATGGCCCGCGGGGCCGGACTTTGGACATGCCTGCCTTACCTGCTGGAGGGTTTGTAGTCCTCGGACTGAGTAGCCCCGGTCTCCATAGTTAGTTTGAAAACAGGTTCTTGCGCTGCCTTGAATGAAACTGCTCAACTCAATTAAATTGCAGCTGGCGATGGGGCAGATGGCAGGCGTCTTCTGGGCGTATTGGTTGGTGCACGGTGTTTCATTCATGCTGGGCTCTCACTTTAGCTGAGTTCTGAGCTTCCTGCCTTCTCCTGTGTGAGAACGTGGTTCGTCTAAAAGCACGGAGTGGAAAGTTATTGTTGGCTGGCTCTTGCCTGGCATCCAGGGAGCAACTGGAAAGGCAACTTCCGTCCCAAGGCCAAGAGAGAGAGGCACAGACAAGGGCAATCTCTTAGCTTGCCGTCCCATTGGGGAGCTGAATGTCTTGCAGGATAACAACGACTTTTTGTTGTTGCCGGCTTGCGAACAAACACAGATCGCATACCTGCCACCATCAGAGAAAGGATTTAGCTTCCATAATTAAGAATCTGAAAAGTCATTTCCTGCCTCGAGTGTGTTTCTGAAAAGAAGTCCCATTCCCTTTGTAAATGCTGCATCCCTTAAAAGAGGAGGGCAGTTTTAAATTCCTGTAGTGAAGTAATGTAAAGAAAACTTGAGGGAGGAAAATTTTCTTCTTTTTTTTGAGGGATGAATATATAAATTCAGAGTCCTCCTCTAATGTAAACAAGATCAAAGCTTATCTTTATACAGCCACAGTCTTTGTTTCAAAATACAAACAAAGATGATGGTGTTTTGGGGTTATTATACTTCTATAAAAGACCCTCAGAGTTAGTAGCCCCATTAAAATTGCTTATATTCTTAAAATGGTCATCTTTTGCAAATATCTCAATCAGTTTATTATTTAATTTTGTGTAAAGTTAAATGCACATATTTTAACTCTTGAACTAGTTTTTAAGAATGAATATCAATACAGTCAAACTAATTTTTAAGAAAAATAAGACTATCTTTCAATATAAAGGAATGTCCAGTTTGTAGTAATGCATCTGATATTGCCTCGATAATGTCTTTTTTTTCTTCCTTTTTTCTTTTTGGAAATATAGATCAATACTCAGAAGAGGAAACTTTTAAATTGCAAAGCATTTTGGTTGGAATTCAAAATTTATTTGATGTAAACCGATTGGAAAAACTATTGGAAGTAACTGGAAGAATTGAAAAGAAGTTGGATAAAATTGTGCTTTTCTCACTAAATGAAGATGGGGTCAGACCCCCAAAAATTGAAGAGGAGAATGAAGGAAAAGATACAATAATTGATGGTTTTACCAATGGAATAAATGTGGGTGAAGGTGAAAAGGGAGAAGCATGGAAAAGAGAATCTGAAGAAATGGAGTTTTACTTTAGATCTCAAGATGCAGAAGAGGAAAAAAGAGAAATGATGATGGATTTAAGGAGAAAAACTTTACTGGAAGCACAATTGACAACCAGAGTCAAGTTAACTTTAATACTAGATGGAGGGCAACGAGACTACTTAAGAGATGCTACAAACAACAAAGTGCGGAGAGAAGTCCATAAAAACATTATTAAGGAGATAAATAAAAGATTAATACCACAGATGGCAAAAGAAAGAAGACGGTATGCTATTGGAAAGATACAGGTTGATAATGAAAATTGGTAATAAAAAACTAGCTGAGTTGTAAACTAGTAAATGTTAGATTGTTTTAGAATGTTATGTTAAATAGATAATTGATAGTGGTGACAAAATATAAAGATGAATTGGCTTGATGAGAATAAGTTGGGTAATAACTGGTAAATGTTTTTTATTGGTAATAATAATAATAATAATAATAATAATAATAATAATAATAATAATAATAATAATAATAATAATAATAATAATAATAATAATAATAATAATAATAGAATAAAGGATATACCTTAACGAGAGAGAGAGAGAGAGAGAGAGAGAGAGACAGACAGACAGACAGACAGACAGACAGACAGACAGACAGACAGACAGACAGACAGACAGGCTTAGTAAAAGAAACTTGGATATAACTTGTAAACAGTGATTTGGGAAAAAGACCTAGAAACTTTATTAATTAACTTTTTCTTATTTAGAACTCGTTATAAAGCTATTGGGTTTGAAGAGCAGAAGTTGGATATAAATAGCAAATTTATTGTTAACAAATAATTAACCACAACAAAAATAATGAAAGGATAATGGATATTGTTTAATGGTATATATATGGGGGTAGTGGTTGGTGGTAAAAGAAATTTGGATATAAATTCTAAACAATGATTAAAAAAAGACTAAATTGTATTAATCAACTATTATTTAGAATATAATCATAAAGAATTAATTTTATTGGAGGAGTTTTGAAATAATCAATGCCAGCACATGGTTATGTCTTTAAGTATGAATTATTTTAGGCAAAAGTACATTTAAATAATTGTAGTCAATTGAGAATTGTGTTATAGTGATGGTATATCTAAAGATCTTTGATTTAAAATATTTAATGTAATATGAATTATAAGCAATGACCGCGTACAAATGCACAAAAGTTATCTGTAAACAATTGACACACTTTCTACAAGATGTAACAAAGGAGGATTCTTTGTGTGTGTGTGTGTGTGTGTGTGTGTGTGTTTGTGTTTGACTAAAATAAAAAAAATCTTTATGAAAAAAAAGATTTCCACTGTCTGAAAATCATTGTCACATGATCTTTTGGTGTAATCCATTTACCCTCCTTTTCTCTCAATTCTGCACTTGATGCTGAAAGTAAACTGAAACGCTAAGGGTTCTTGTTTTGTATTTTTTATCCTAAGGCTAAAAAAATAAATTTATACCAACTGAATTCTGAATGTGTGTGTGTTTGTGTGTGTATACTCTCTGCTCTGAGATATTTTGTCTCAAGGGTAAATGGAAATATTACTAGCTGAAAATCAAATTCCAAGAAACAAGGTTTATTTTTTTATGCTGCAACCCTTCCAGCCACCTACTCCATGTCTTGTAGCAGGTGAAAACAAAATGAGAATGGAGTGGTATTGAAATCATACTGGGTTCACATATTGGCTATAGGTCAACCAGAGTCATAAGCATAAGGTGACCAGATTTTCAAACTCCCAAAGCAGGACACTGTCGACGCGGGGGGGCACGCTCCGGCACGGCACGCATCTGCGCAGAGGGCATCGGGGCAGGGGTGCATTCCCACCCGTCCCCGCAGGGCCCTCTTTAAAGGCGGCGGCAGCGGCCCGGCCCGGCGGTGCTCAGAGCCGCCAGCTGGGGTGGGGAGGGGGAAGGCAGAACAAGCTGGCTGCTGTCAGCCCATCATGCCGGTGTGATGGCCCGAGCTGAAAGCGGCCACCTCAGGCCACCTTCCCCCTTCCCGCCCAAGCCAGCGGCTCTCAGCACCGCCAGGCCGGGCCGCCGCCGCCTTTAAAGAGGGCCCCGTGGGGGCGGGTAGGCGCGTGACACCCTCTGACACCCTCTGCGCAGGCACGTGCCGTGCCAGAGCGCCCCCCCCTCTCCTCGGCCCCAACGCCCTCTGCACAGGTGCATGCTGCGTCGGAGCGTGCGCCCCCTTCTCCTCGGCCCCGATGCCCTCCCCACCCGAGCCGGCGCTCTCAGCTATCCGCGCCCGCCGCCTGCCCACAAAAAGCGGGACATTTTGAAAAGGCAGCGGGGCGCAGGACATCTGCTGGTGAACCGGGACTGTCCCGCCAGAAGCGGGACGTCTGGTCACCTTAATTTAGCAACATGTTGGCTATAAAATAAAATAATAAAACATTTGGCCTTTGGGGATACTTAAAGGAAGTTGGTGGTTCCCCAACACTGAACTCCCAAACACAAATACATTAACTATATTCTCCCCCAATACCTGAGCAGAAGAAGAATGAAAGTAACATGGACAGAATAACAGAGTTGGAAGGGAATAGAATGTGTAATCCTTCAATGACCTGTGCTCCCACCCCTTCTCCTACTGTGTATTTTTACAGAGAGAGGCAATGATTGTAAGGTTCTGGTGAACAAGCTATCAGAACAGATCAGCTTTGAAGTGTAGACTTCAATTATGTCACATTCCCTCTAAGGCACAGCCAGGATAGGAAAACCATTTCAGCTGCTGTATTCGTGATTCATATATTTTCTTTTCCCTTTCTACAAAGCATTCTTGGATTAAATTTCTGTGTGAGGCAAGCAATAATATAAAATTAGTCACACACAAACACACTTCTATGTAAACATACCTCCAGGAAGACACAAAGGAAGGAATAAACAAGGATGAAAGAGCTGAAATCAACACAATGTCTGGATGATGAGCTGAGATAGGCTGTGTATTTACATGAGCCAAGCTGACATCTCTTCCTGACTGGGAACTTAATCAGTGGAGACACTGTCCACTTGGCTAAAAAAATAAAAATTATTAGATAATATATTCTTCCTCCTACTCCTTCTTTTTATACCCCAACATAGAAAGTAGGACACCATTAGAATTTAAGTAACATATCATGCTGAGAGTCAAAACTGTATATAAGAGAGGGAAGCTAGGATCAACCTTTCATACTATTATTTAGACAAGGACGATGGTTATGGAGAGCTATTAATATCTTCCAACTACTACACTCAGCATCACCTAAAATTAATTTTCAGCTTTGCTGGGAATGTGCAATACATAAATGTCAGATAGATAAATAAACCATTCCTTTTTCTCACATATACTATAAAATAACAGAGTTGGAAGGGACCTTGGAGGTCTTCTAGTCCAACCCCCTGCTTAGGCAGGAAACCCTATGCTAGGTTTTTATTCCTGCCAGTTTGGTGTCATCTGAAATTTGATGAGTTCCCCATCTATCCCCTCTTCAAAATCATTGATGAAGATGTTGAAGAATATTGGGCCTAAAATAGAGCCTTGGGGTACTCCACTGCATAAGTTCCTCCATGTAGATGCGGTTCCATTGAGGATTACACAATGTAATTGGTTGGTCAGCCAGTTACAAATCAATCTGGTGGTGATGCTGTCTAACCCATATTTTTCTACTTTATCTAGTAGTAGGTTATGGTCTACTTTATCAAGTGCCTTACTGAAGTGCAAGCAAATTATACTGACAGCATTCCTCTGGTCCACTAATTTTGTCACTTTGTCAAAGAATGCAATAAGATTAGTCTGGCATGATCTGTTTTTGACAAACCCATGTTGGGTTAAAACCAATCAACATCACCTCTATTGCTGGCTTTCAACAAGCAATGTCAACTAGGAAGCCAACAGATGTTTGTAAATGGCAACTACATGAAATCCTTGTGTAAGAATGTATGAGGATTTGCTTAACAATAGCAATTGGGAGTGCTGGAATAACTGCTACTAAATGGCAGGCATCATATGACATCACACTTTATGACCTCTTCATTAACAGCAGCAATTCAATTCCCAATTGCCATCCATTAATGAAGGGTTACCTGTATTTTGAATAATAAAATATAAGAGTTGGAAGGTACTAGTCAAATCATTCAATATTACTAGATCTGCAGAAGATGGTCATCCTATTTCTGCTGAAACATTTCCAGTAAAATCACTTTCTCAGGCAAAGGTTCCCCTCGCACATATGTGCTAGTCATTCCCAACTCTAGGTGTGTGTGTGTGTGTGCTCATCTCCATTTCAAAGCCAAAGAGCCAGCGCTGTCCGAAGATGTCGCCATGGTCATGTAGCTGGCATGACTAAAGCATGGAACATTGTTACCTTCCCACCAAAGTTGGCCCCTATTTTTCTACTTGCATTTTTACATGCTTTTGAACTGCTAGGGTGGCAGAAGCTACCTGCATCCTTAAAAGGATGCAACCGAGTGAGCTCTCATTACTTGTCCCAGCTTTTGCCAACTTTATCATTATGCTTACCATTAAGTTTTTCCTGATGTCTAACCAAAATATAGTTTCTTGTATTTAAACCCATTGCTTATTATTTTGATTTCTGAAATGATTCTAAACAATTCTGCCCTGTCTTTTACCTCCTGCAACCCCCCCCCCCCCAGGCTAGCTCTGCCATGGCTTGCACTCGTTTCTTAGAGAGTGAGAAGAGCTACAGGGAGTGAGAGAGAGAGAGTGAGGGAGAGATATTGGCAGCTGAGCATCCTTGGTGAGAGCCCTCTGGCTTTCCCTGAGCCTGACCCACAAGGTGGGTGGGTGAGGTTTGGTGGGGCAAGCCCCCTTTTCCCACTGCCCTGAGCGTCTTAAAGCTGTGGTTGGGTGCTGTAGACCTGTCCCCCTTTCCATTGTCCCTTCCTCCTGGATCACATTTCCACCCAACCAGTCCTCATGTTAGTGAGGCTGGTGTCAGTCGCGGCCAGGTCAGACCAGTGTCTTGAGGCAGAGAGCAGGCTGCACATCTCCCCAAGTGACTGAGGCATACCCAGCACCAACAAGGGCCAGAAGCTCCAGCAAGAATTAGATGCCAGAGAATATTGGCTGCGTCTCCCTCTCCTTATCTTCTCAGGCCAGGCGAGGAGTGACTGGGAAAGGAGGGCGAGAGGCAGGGCCAGGCAGTGATGGGATAGGGAGCTGCAGCAGAGGGTGCAAAGTGCGGCATGTGACTCTAGAGCTGCAGGTTGCCAATACCCAAACTATACTCTTGGCAAAACAAATGACCAAGAGTCTTTCTTTGCTAGATGACTGAATGGGATGGATGACAGTGCCACTGTGCTTCTAATATAGAAACAATAATAAATTCAAAAAAGAAAATAAATAAAATAGCAAAATATTTCATTCTCGGGGTGGGGTGGGGAGCTTCCCACAGTTCATTATGGCTGTGGACATTAAAAGCAACAGATCATAGACCCATGGTTTAGCTCCTCATACTCATACCTCACTCTGTAGGTGAACAGGCTAGATGAGATTTTAATAATTTATGTGATCTTACAGTAATACAATGCTTGGGATCACTGAGCATGAACATGCAATGCCATACACAATAGGTAAGACAAAATGATACACACAACATTCTAAGATAATGACTAGGTTCTTACAAGATGCTTAACCACATTATTGTACTTTGTTTTAATTTGACCTAACATATTGTGCAAGCTCATGCTATGTTCAGTGCATTTATGAAAGAGAAAATCACAGGATGCCCTTATTCTACAGGCAGAGTAGAATACCTTGATCATTCTATGCAATCTAACAGTTTCTCCTGATGGGGAAAATGAAGTAAAAACAACAGGTGGAATTTGGGGCCTGCTTGGGAGAGCAAGATTGCTCCAATCTCCAATATTGAAGCAGAAAAAATATTTATTACATTGCCCTAGTTTTTTTCCCAATTAAGCTTTTTTAATGCTGGTAGAGGTTACATCAGTGGTAGTCAACCTGGTCCCTACCGCCCACTATGGGCGTTCCAGCTTTCATGGTGGGTGGTAGGGGTTTTGTCCCATACAGAAGCACTGCAGTTAGAAAATTTTACTACTAACAGAGATACAAAAGTGGGTGGTAGGTATAAAAAGTGTTGAGTCCTCAGCCCAGACAGCAAGTCTGGTAACCTTTGAGTCACCGCATTCCGGAACAGATCAGGCAGCTGTGTTAATTGACTGAGACGAGCTGTCTGGAATCTGTCTGGAAAGGAGTTACATGTTGCAATTGCTTGCTAGGAGTTTCCTGCCTGGTAACTCTATATAAGAGGTTGCCAGAGAAGAAACCTAGTCAGTTGAATTCTTGTGCTGTTGTAAGAGTGTGAATAAACGTTCCTGTTGTTTGACCATGCCTGAGTCGGAATCCTTTGTCTGATCTAACACTGGCGACGAAGGTGGGATTCAGGCCGTGGCCTTAGAACGCAACGGGTAACGAATACTTCAACAACAGAGCGCAGCGCAACGCACAGCCTCACCATGGCTACGGCGACAATGCCTCCGTTTGCACCGTTCGACCCGATGAAGGAACAATGGGCTTCCTTCTTAGCCCGGTTCGAGTGCTTCTTGATAGCCAGCGACTACGACGAACTCGCGCCTGCCAGGAAGCTGAGCCTATTCCTCCAGTGCGGCGGCCCTGAATTGTTTGCTACCGCCCGAACCATAGCAGCACCCGCAGCGGTGTATGAAGTGCCGTGGGACGATCTCCTGGGCCGCCTGAGAGCACACTACGCGCCGGCACCTTCCCGCATAGCGCATCGCTATGCATTCAGGCAATGTGTGCAACAGCCGCAACAGTCGGTAGCCGAGTTCCTGCAGAAATTGAGAGCGACCGCAATTCCCTGCGAGTTCCCTGCTGGCTTCCTGGAGGAATCCCTACTGGAGCAGTTTGTATGCGGCGTAAGAGACATCCGCCTAAAGCGCCGCTTGCTTTCAAAAACTGTCCTGACTCTCGAGCAAGCGGTGGAAGAAGCACGCGCGACAGAATTGTCGGAGATCTCCACATCCGACATGGGTCGCGCGCGCCCTCCTCTTTTCCCCACTCCGCGAGCGTGTCTGGTAGACGAAATAGCGCCGCTGGATGAGCTGGAGGAGGAAGACCGTGGGGACTGCATGAGGGTGACCGGGCGCGTGCCGAATCGCGCATTCACACCGCAGCAGAAGTCCGGGAACTGCCTAGGCTGCGGAGGGGCCCACCAGAGACCAGAGTGCCCATTCAAGGCATCGGTGTGCCGCAGATGTGGCAGGAAAGGACACCTAGCAGCTGTGTGCCGTGCTGCCGCTCCAGCGACAACGCCAGCTGCCGCCTCCAGAACCGTTCCACCAGGACAACGAGGGTCGCAGAAGCGTTCAGGACGCTACCAGCCACAGCCGACCGACTGCTTCGCGCTGGCGGAGATGCCCCCAGCTCTAAGCTACGACCAGGCAGAGAGTAGGAGACTGTCAACAGTGGTTTGCTTAGAGGGGGTGGGGGTAAAAATGGAAATAGATTCAGGGTCCTCTAGATCACTCATGTCCTGGGCGCATTTAGTTAAGCTTTGCCCCAAGCTCAGGAAGCGGGATCTCGGCCCCACGGCGACGATCCTGAAAGATTACCAGGGCTCACAAATTCCCATTCTAGGTCTGCACAGAGTGAGAGTAGACTACGGCCCCTTCCACGGATCCCTTCCCATCCTGGTAGTGGCCAAACCCCTAGCTGCCTTGATTGGATTGGACTGGTTTCCAGCCTTGGGACTGTCAGTCCAAGGAGTACACAGCGTGCCAGCCAGTTCTCCGGTAGACGAAGTAATCAGAGAGTTCAACGACGTCTTTGATGGCAGCTTAGGAACGTACAAAGGCACTCCAGTTTCCCTAAATTTGGACCCCCAGGTTGCTCCAGTCCGCTTGAAGGCCCGCAGGCTGCCGTTCGCGCTGAAGCCCAAGGTTGAAGCGGAATTGGATCGATTGGTGGCGCAGGGCGTGCTCGAACCCATCGATCAGGCGAAATGGGAGACCCCCATTGTGGTCCCCATTAAGCCCGACGGGTCCGTGAGGATCTGCGCCGACTATAAGTCGACGATCAACCTCGGGCTTCAGGCGAACCCATACCCGGTTCCGGTGGTGCAAGACCTACTCCACTCATTGGGACGAGGTCGAGTGTTCGCGAAACTGGATATGGCGCAGGCCTACCAACAGCTCCCGGTGGATGACGAGGCTGCGGAAGCGCAGACCATCGTGACCCACCGTGGGGCTTTCCGCTGTCGCCGTCTCCAATTCGGCGTGTCCGTAGCCCCGGGGATCTTCCAGAGCCTCATGGAGCGACTGCTCCATGGGCTCCCTGGCGTTGTACCATATTTTGATGACGTCCTGATTGCTGCTTCCAGCATATCAGAACTCGCCAAAACGTTACGGAAGGTCCTCAGAGTTTTCAGGGGCGCGGGTTTAAAGTTGAAACGCAGCAAATGTACGTTTGCTGCGCCTAGGGTGGAATTCCTGGGTTTCATGATTGACGCCCAAGGAATTCACCCAACCCCCTCCAAGGTCGAGGCCATCCAAAAGGCCCCCACTCCTGCCTCCAAAACGGAGCTGCAGGCATTCCTCGGCCTTTTGAATTTCTACGCGCCGTTTATTCCCCATAAGGCATCGCTAGCCGAGCCGCTGCATCGGTTGCTCGACCGATCCACGGCCTGGCACTGGGGCAGCCGCGAAGCACACGCGTTCGCGGCTGTCAAAGCCATGCTCACATCAGATGCGGTACTAGTCCAGTACCATGACAGGCTTCCTCTGACGCTTGCATGCGATGCCTCCCCTTTTGGCCTGGGGGCTGTCCTTAGCCACGTCTTTCCAAACGGCTCGGAAGCCCCCATTGCTTTTTACTCCCGGACAATGTCTCAAACGGAGAGAAACTACAGCCAAATCGACAAGGAGGCTTTGGCTGTAGTGTCTGGGATTAAGAAGTTCCACAATTACCTCTATGGGCGGACCTTTTCTGTTGTCACGGACCATAAGCCGCTCCTTGGGCTATTGGCCGGTGACCGTCCGACTCCCCCCATCCTGTCGCCCAGGATGACCCGCTGGATGGAATTCCTGGCAGCGTATGACTATACGCTGCTATACCGTCCTGGCAAGCAGATAGGGCATGCTGATGCCCTAAGCCGCTGCCCTCTCCCGGGGCCGGATCCGGCCCCTGTGCCTGCTCTCTCTGTCCTGATGGTCGCGGAGTCGGACTTGCCCCTGTCCTCTTCCGCCGTTGCCGCTCACACCCGCGCAGACCCCGTCCTCGCCCAGGTCTGCCGATGGGTGCTGAGGGGCTGGCCTTCGGGCAGCGTGGCTGAAAATTTTCGGCCTTACAAGTCACGCCAGCTGGAGCTCTCGCTCCATTGCGGGTGCTTGTGTTGGGGAGATCGGGTCATCGTCCCTTCCCCTCTCCGGCACATGGTTCTTCAGTCGCTCCATGCCAACCACCCAGGCATCGTCCGTATGAAGGCATTGGCCCGGAGCTATGTCTGGTGGCCCGGCATGGATGCTGAAGTGGCGGAATGGGTGGCCGCCTGCTCCTCCTGCCAATCGTCCCGGCCGGCCCCGCCGGTCTCCCCGCCGAGGGAGTGGGACGCCCCCAGGTGCCCATGGTCCAGGCTCCACTTGGATTTCGCGGGTCCCTTCCATGGCCAGAATTTCCTCGTGGTGGTGGATGCGTTCTCACGCTGGGTGGAGGTGATTCTCATGGCTTCCACCACAGCGGAGAGCACGGTGCGTGCCTTGCGCCGTCTGTTCGCAACCCACGGGTTGCCGGACGTCGTTGTGTCCGACAACGGACCCCAATTTCAATCCTCCACCTTCTTGGACTTTCTGGTCGCCCCTTATCACCCGGCGTCTAATGGACGCGCGGAACGAGCCGTGCGCTCAGCCAAGGAAGCCTTGGCCCGTTTGGATAAAGGGGACTGGCAGGCAAGGGTGGCTGCGTACCTTTTGGGACAGCATGTCACACCTTGCCCGGCCACAGGGAAAAGCCCCGCGGAGCTCTTGATGGGCCGACGCTTGCGGACCACTCTGGACAGACTGCACCCCGATTACGATGGGTTGCAGAGGGGCAACCTGCAGATTCCCACTCCTCGTTTATTTGAAATTGGGGACCTGGTTTGGGCAAGGAACTTTTCAGGGGAGCCGCGATGGGTTGCCGCAACCATTTTGGACGTAACCGGACCCTGTTCTTACAGAGTCGGCCTTCAGGATGGATCCGAGTGGCGGCGCCACCTGGATCAACTGAGGCGCCGCCTGCCCGAAACAGCAGTCACCACGCCAGGCCGTTCCTGCCCGTTGGCCCCCGTTGGGCCGTTGTTCTCTGCTCAAGCCGAGCAGTTGCTTGGAACCCCGGAGTCCCTAGCCGGTCCAGACCTCGTATCAGCGGGAACAGCACGGGGAGACCGCCAGGACCTCACAACCCAATCTGACTCTCAGCTGGGGGCCTCGCCCATCGGAGAACCACCCTACCAGAATAATACTCGCCAGCAAATGTCAACTACCCCAAGCCCGGTCGCCACGCCCCCTCGCCCGGACTTGCTAGGGTCGCCATTGCCGCCTACGGCGACTCCACCTCCGAGGGCAGGCCGCGGTGACGTAGGCGAAGGCTCCGTGTCCCACAGAGAGGAGCGTCCTCAAGAACTAAGGCGGTCAGGGCGGACCCGACACCGCCCCGCCTATCTGAACGACTACGCGTGCGCATGTACTGTGTTGGACAGAGAACCTAGACACATGCGCACTGACTATGGGGGAAGGAGTGTTGAGTCCTCAGCCCAGACAGCAAGTCTGGTAACCTTTGAGTCACCGCATTCCGGAACAGATCAGGCAGCTGTGTTAATTGACTGAGACGAGCTGTCTGGAATCTGTCTGGAAAGGAGTTACATGTTGCAATTGCTTGCTAGGAGTTTCCTGCCTGGTAACTCTATATAAGAGGTTGCCAGAGAAGAAACCTAGTCAGTTGAATTCTTGTGCTGTTGTAAGAGTGTGAATAAACGTTCCTGTTGTTTGACCATGCCTGAGTCGGAATCCTTTGTCTGATCTAACAAAAAGGTTGACTACCCCTGGATTACATAATATTCAAAATATTATGTTTTTTTCCATGCTGAAGACACAATATGGGGAAAGGATTTGCCTAATTTGTCTATAATTTGTCCTTGTCTTTAGTTTAAAATTCAGGGGCCCTTTGAAGGAGCTTGCAATCAATCATGCTGCATAAGAAAAGTCTGGACGTCACGAAGAAACTTTAAAGAGGCTAATTGTGAAGGAGCATTTTTAGCCCCGACGATCACTGAGTCATATATGGCCAGGTTTTCTTGGAGAGTCCTGTAACTTCTGGTATCTTGGAAAGGCGCTACGTGGCGTAGACGTCTTCGTTCAAAACAAAAGAGAGTTGAGCCCGTTCCCGTTTTGGTTTCCCTTCCCTCCCCCTCCCCCAAGTGCACTCCCACTCCCACTCCCACTCCTAGCAAATACAGCTGGAGGGCTTCCGGATGATCTGCATCTCATCTTGCTGGCGCCTCAGCGCCACTGGGGAGGTAGTTTTAGAGCCCCGCCCGTAGTGCTTGGAGAGTCCTAGCAGGAAAAGGATGTGCTTGAAGATCGATATTTAACAGCCCCCCGGATCCAGAAGTGTACCCCTCCCTACCAGCCCCGCCACTACCCCTTTCAATACTCCATTTTAAATTACAGTAGTGCGTTCTGTGCGGAATGCTTAAATCGACATTCCTTTTGTTGGCTTCAGAACGGGGCACGTGGTGTTAAAGCGCGTGAGCAAAAGACAATCAGGCTAATGTTGCCCCCCACCCCCTCCCATCTCACCTCAGGAATTGCATCAACGTTCCTACAAATCCTGACACAAATAAGGACTTTGTGTTTCTCGTCCATCTGAAAAGATAATCACCGCTCCGGTAATTAGACATTGGTTTATTATGTTCTTTGTCAAATGAGGCCTTTTAGAAGAGAGCGAGGAAAGCATTTTCCAGAGGTTCTGCTTTTATTTGAAAGCCTGTATTGAGGCCTTAGTTGGTGCCGAAAAAGGAAAGAAATTCAGAGCATTAAATGTAGGTCAAGCCTTCGGGGGGAGGGGGAAGGGAAGAAGTGAGGGCAGTTGTGGCATAACTGGGAAACAACAGCTGCTTCACCCAGACACGCCAGACAATCTTGTAACACTGCTCACTGTCATTTCTTCAACCTCCTGGGATTTCATATTCATGCTATCAAGCCTATTCCACAAACTGTTTCGCCTTCTTCCACTGTGCAGTCAGCACTTAGGTTGCAATTACTAGTAGAAGTATGTCTCGCAACTGCAAAACAAAACAAGCTGTTAGATCAAAGAACCATCCCAGAAAACCTGTTCCTTGCCAATAACCTTCAGTTTCTTTTCCATAGAAGGATGCACTCATCAGCTAGAGCAGAAATATGCAACCTACGAAAAGCAAAATAAAAATGAAGATGCATTGGGAAAAAACATGAATAAAACAGCTGATGGAGATGGTTCTGCTTTGCATGTACAAGGAGCAACACATACACAAATATATTTGTTTTGGCTCATGCTGTTTTTTTTTAAAGTTTTTATTTTTTTAACAAATATAAACACACAAAATATATAACATAAAAACATCTTCCATTCTGTACAGTGTGTTGATTGGTACAAGGTTTTGTGCATCCTTTCCATAGTCATCCCTTAAATGTTATATAAAGTCACATATTGTCAATCAAGTATATTTGTATACATTTTTACATTGTACTTCATTCGTTTGACTGTCACTATTATTTCTTCATTTTTAATGTGGTATTCTAAATATCGGTTCATTTATATTATAATAGTTTGTTACATAATCTTCAACATGTCCAATAATAAGTATTTTTTAATATCCTATTTTAAATCATTCTATTGTTTTGGTATTGGTAACATTCTCTAATAAATTTTCATATATATAGCTGATGCAATGGGTAGAGCCGGTTAGGCTGTATTGCTAGGCTTCTGCCTTGGATGCATTGCAGCCCTGGTTCGAATCCCAGTGGGGTGTGGCCAACTGATGAGAGCTAATAAGCTCGAAATAGATCTATCTTGGTCTCTCAGATTTAAATTTATTGATCAGCTCATAAAACTAACACACACACACACACACACATATATATATATGTTACATTTTTGAGCTGATCAATAAATAAGTCAGTTCTAGTCTGTCATATTGAAACGGGGGGAGGGCTGGGGTTGCTAAGCTACTAAGGGGGCAGGAGGGAGAGAGACGGCTACAGTTGTTATCACTTCAGCTAACGGCCTGCATTCCATTCTGATGATGATCCTGGAACAGCTTGCCTCCAGAAAGTATGTGTGCGCCATCACTGGAGGTTTTTAAGAAGAGACTGGGGTCAATGAGGTTAAGGGTTGGGTTATGCTTTGTTATGTATATTACACGCCTAAATGTTTCATTCCTTGCTTGACTTTCGCTGCAGTCATATAATTTTCAGTAAAAGTAGCCATAAACTTTCCAAATGAGTTTAAGTGTGTTCTTTCTTGATTTATGATGGAAGCAGTCATGACAAAAAAGCAAGGAATCCAATTAACTCGTCTCTGAGCTAACCGCTTCAGCAGCGAGTGAGAAAATAAAACCTTCAAAATGTCAGATGCGGGGAAAGAAGATTTACTGGAAGCCACGGCTCCTAATACAGCCCCCCCCCGATACAGCCTCCGTTTCCAGTCCAGATGTCCAGGAAACTGAAGCTAAAGAGAGGTCAGTCGTTGAACTTTTAAAGGATCTTAGCCTGGGAGGTGAACCTGAAGATAAATCAGTGCGTCACCGATGGTCAGAGGAGTGGGCAGGAAAGGAATGTTTGAAGAAATCCCTTGGGGAGTAACTACTAGATGCAGACGGGCCCTCTCCCCCCCCCTGGGAGGTGCCAGATGAGGAATTTCTTCTAAGGCAAGAAGCACAGAAGCTAATTTCAGAAGCTGATAAATTGAAACGCAGCAGGGAGAGAGAGGGAAAATGCCCCCCCCCAACCCTCTGGGTGGGTTGTTACCGAGGAGGGAGGAAGAGAAACCCCGAACGGGAGGAAACCTGGCCGAGAAAGATGAGCATACACAGCGGCTAGAGACAGCCAGGGCAGTTTCCCCCCCACCCCCCAACGCCGAACGAGGGAAGAAAGTCCTAGAAGGGAACCAGCCCCACCCCACCCAGAATGACCACTGTTCCTCCATTGGGAGTTAAATTTGGGGGTGAAGCAAAGGAATTAGAAATTTTCCTTCTGCATGTCAGCAATTATATGAGACAAGCTGCAACTGATTTGCCAAGTGATGAAGCAAAAATTAGAGTTGTTTGTCTGGCTTTGGAAAAGAAAGCAGCAGATTGGGTCGTGTCCCTACATAACGATAACTCCCCTCTGATGAGAAATTTCGACAGATTTATGTTCGCCCTCAGAAGGCGATTCGAAGACCCACACATAGAACGAAAGGCCCGCTACGAATTAAGGACATTACGCCAGAATAATCAGCCAGTCCAAGACTATTCCCAGCGTTTCCTGGAATTGTCTGTTTACCTGGTGGGTATAACGGAAACCTGGTTGGGCCACGAAGGGGGTTTACCCCTCGTGGAAATGTGCCCACCAGGTTACCGTGCCTTCCATCAGCCTAGGGCCCTAGGGAGGGGTGGGGGAGTGGCGATTATGGTTAAGGAAGGTCTGGAGCCGAAGGAGACCACGATCCCTCAGACGAACGGGTGTGAATCTCTCTGCGTGAGATGGGGCCTAGGGAGGCACTTGGGCATGTTAGTTGTGTACCTGGCTCCTCGCTATGCAACAACAGCCCTGCCCGAGCTCCTAGAGGTGATAGCTGAGGCAGCAGTTGAGACCCCCAGACTGGTAGTCATGGGGGACTTTAACTTGCCGTTGGCGGGCAAAGCCTCTGGAGCAGCTCGGGAGTTCATGGCCTCCATGACGGCCATGGACCTGACCCAGGTAGTTTTAGACCCTACTCACGAGGGGAGAAACACACTGGATCTAATTTTTGTCTCGGGACAGTGGAGTTATGATCTGGGAATAGGGGATCTAGTCATCACTCCCTTGTCATGGACAGATCACGCTCTCCTTCGGCTGGACTTTCCAATCGCTTCACCTCACCGCGGGGAGGCGGAACCGGATATTCCTAGATGGTTCCGCCCCAGGCTCCTAATGGACCTGGAAAGGTTCCAGAGGGAGCTTGGGCCAATTCCTGTGGACCCTGCCTCGCGACTCGACTGAGGACCTAGTGGCCGCATGGTTAAGTGCGGCCGCAGGGGCCTTGGACCGAGTCGCGCCCTTGCGGCCTCTCTTGCGGCGACGAACCACCCAGGCTCCTTGGTTTACTGAGGAGCTGCGGGAGATGAAGCGCCACAAGAGACGCCTAGAGAGTAGATGGAGATCCTCTCGCTCCGAAGCCGACCGAACACTAGTGAGCACCCATATTAGGGCTTACTTAGTGGCGATAAGGGTGGCCAAACGTGAGTATTGTGCCACCCTTATTGCATCCGCAGATAACTGCCCTGCCACCCTGTTTGGGGTGACCCGCTCCCTCCTTCACCAGAGGCCGCGGGAAGCCCCTCTGCAAGGGCGAGCAGAGGAATTTGGGATTTATGTGCAGGATAAAATCACTCGGATTCGTAATGAGCTACCCTCCATTGACAGTGGTCCTGTGGGATTGTCCGAGACTAGTCTTGAGGTTCCTTTTTGGGAGGAGTTTGACTTTGTCACCACCGAGGATATGGACAGGTTGTCAAGGAGACTTAGGGCGACCACATGTTTATTGGACCCGTGTCCCTCCTGGCTTGTACTGGCATCCTGGGAGACGACATGAGGCTGGCTCCAGGGCATTGTCAACGCATCTTTGAATGAGGGGGCCTTGCCTGCCGTCTTGAAGTAGTGAGGCCCCTCCTCAAGGAGCCGTCCCTGGACCCAGCATTGTTGGAGAACTATCGTTCGGTCTCCAACCTTCACTTTCTAGTGAAGGTTGTTGAGAGTGTGGTGGCCCAACAGTTTCCGTGACACCTGGAGGAAGTTGATTATCTAGACCCACGCCAGTCCGGCTTCCGACCCGGTCACAGCACCGAGACGGCATTGGTCGCGTTGGTTGATGATCTCTGGAGGACGCCGGATAGAGGTTGCTCCTCTATCCTAGTCCTGTTAGACCTCCCTTTTGATACCATCGACCATGGTATCCTATTGCACCGACTGGGGGGGTTGGGGCTGGTAGACACTGTTTTGCAATGGTTCTCGTCCTACCTCTCTGGTCGGTCGCAATATGTGTTGACAGGAGGGCAGAGGTCGACCTCGAGGTCCCTCTTATGTGGGGTTCCTCAGGGGTCGGTCCTCTCACCCCTCCTGTTTAACACATATATGAAGCCACTGGGCGAGATCATCCGTGGTTTTGGGGTGGAGTACCATCTGTACGCTGACGACACTCAGCTGTACATATCCACCCCAGACCACCCCAACGATGCCGCCGAAGTGCTGTCCCGGTGTTTGGAGGCCGTACGGATCTGGATGGGTGGTAACAAACTCAAGCTGAACCCTGCCAAGACTGAGTGGCTGTGGTTTCCGGCACCCCGGTTCAGCCAGATTACTCCAACTCTGGCCATTGGGGGCGAAACACTGGCCCCCGTGGAGAGGGCGCGCAATTTGGGTGTCCTCCTGGATTCCCAGCTGTCCATGGAGGACCATGTGGCGGCCGTGGCCAGGGGGGCGTTTCATCAGGTACGCCTGATGCGCCAATTGCGCCCCTTACTGGACCGGGCTGTCCTTCGCACAGTCACTCAAGCTCTCGTGACGTCCCGACTCGACTACTGTAATGCTCTCTACATGGGGCTTCCCTTGAGGTGCACTCGAAAGCTACAGTTCGTCCAGAATGCAGCCGCGTGGTGACTACGGGAGCCACTAGATGCTCCCACATAACACCGATCTTGCGCGAGCTGCACTGGCTTCCTGTGGCCTTTCGGGTGCGCTTCAAGGTTTTAACGACCATCTTTAAAGAGCTCCATGGCTCGGGGCCTAGTTATATGCGAGACAGCCTTCTGCCCCATACATCCCTTCGGCCGATCCGCTCCCACAGAGAGGGTCTTCTCAGGGTGCCGTCGGCCGGGCAATGCCGTCTGGCGACACCCAGGGGAAGAGCCTTCTCTGTGGCAGGCCCTGCCCTTTGGAACGACCTATCCCCTGAATTACGCACCATCACCGACCTCCGCCTCTTTCACCAGTGTCTAAAGACACATCTTTTCCAGCAGGCCAGCCTAGCCTAACCTCCCGTGGGGATTATTTTAGAGAGTTTTAAATTGGGAATTTAAAATTGGTTTTAGCATAGGACTAGATTAATTTAATATGTTTTTAAATTATGTATTTATTTTTGTATGTTTTTAAATTCCTGGGTCTTCTGTGGAGAAGGGCGGGATATAAATATGATTTAAAAAAAATACATGAGGGGCTGAAGTGAAAACGCTCTTATCGACATTTTCATTGAGGGCTTGCATCCTGATCTATATCAGAGCTGTATCAACAGACACAACCCTCGAACGCCACTGGACCTCACTATCACCTATGGCACGCCAGGGGAGGAGCCGAATGACTGGGAGAAGAAGGCCGGATCTGACGAGGAGACAGATAAACACTGGGTGAGTTCCCGGTCGGGCCCCATGACTATTCCCCTTAAACTGAAAACTCCCTCTAGTAGCCATTTCTCAGAATCATTAGCCCTCTTGGATTCTGGGTGTTCACGCTGCCTTATAAGCCAAGATAATAATAATAATAATAATAATTTAATTTTATAACCCGCTCTCTCTCCCCAAGGGGACTCGAGGCGGGGCACAGGCAATTAAAAATACAAAGAACAAAATACAGAATACAAACTACAAAATTAAAAGTGAATTAAATTATCCCTGCGCTAAAACCCATATGCTAAACTAAAAATTACCCCTAAAAAACCCCTAACCTAAAAAGAGACTACCCAAGGCCGGCCAGGCGAAAAAAGTGTGTCTTTAATTTTAAGCGGAAGGAGCGGAGGTCCGTGGTTGTCCTAATATCGGGGGGAAGGTCGTTCCAGAGGGCTGGGCCCGCCACAGAGAAGGCCCTTCCCCTGGGCGTCGCCCGCTGACAAAGTCTAGTGGACGGCACCCGGAGCAGTCCCTCTCTGTGGGAGCGTATCGGCCGTGAGGATGTATGAGGCAGGATCCGATCCCGCAGATAACTAGGTCCCGAGCCATGGAGCGCTTTGAAGATGATAATTAACACCTTGAAGCGCACCCGGAAGACGACAGGTAGCCAGTGCAGCTCGCGCAAGAGCGGTGTTACGTGGGCAAACCTAGAGGTGCCCATAATTGCTCGCGCGGCTGCGTTCTGGACCAACTGAAGCCTCCGGGTGCATCTCAAGGGGAGCCCCATGTAGAGAGAGTTGCAATAATCCAGTCGGGATGTCACGAGAGCATGAGTGACTGTGCGAAGGGCGTCCCGATCCAATAGGGGGCGCAACTGGCGTACCAGGCGGACCTGGTAAAACGCCCTCCTGGCCACGGCTGTCACTTGATCTTCCATGGAGAGCCGGGTATCCAGGAGGACACCCAAGTTGCGCGCCCCATCCACAGGGGCAAGATGTTCGCCCCCTATGGCCAGAGATGGAATCATCTGGTTGAATCGGGCAGCCGGAAACCACAGCCACTCGGTCTTGGTCGGGTTGAGCCTGAGTCCGTTACTTCCCATCCAGGTCCGCACGGCTTCCAGGCACTGGCACATCACCGCTACGGCATCGTTGGGGTGGTTTGGGGTAGATATGTACAGCTGGGTGTCATCAGCGTACAGATGGTACTCTACCCCAAAACCACGGATGATCTCACCCAGCGGCTTCATATATGCATTAAACAGGAGAGGCGAGAGGACCGACCCCTGAGGCACCCCACATGTGAGGGGTCTCGAGGTCGACCTCTGCCCTCCTGCCAACACAAATTGCGATCGGCCAGAGAGGTAGGAGGAGAACCACCGTAACACGGTGCCTCCCACCCCCAACCCCCCCAGCCGATGCAATAGGATACCATGGTCGATGGTATCGAAAGCCGCCGAGAGGTCTAATAGGACCAGGATGGAGGAACAACCCCCATCTCTGGCCCTCCAGAGATCATCGACCAACGCGACCAATGCCGTCTCGGTGCTATGCCCGGGCCGAAAGCCGGACTGGCGCGGGTCTAGATAATCAACTTCCTCCAGGTGACGGGGAAACTGTTGTGCCACCACACTCTCAACAACCTTCGCCAAAAAGGGAAGGTTGGAGACTGGACGGTAGTTGTTTAAAAGAGCTGGATCCAAAGAGGGCTTCTTGAGGAGGGGCCTCACCATAGCCTCTTTTAGGGAAGCAGGCAAGGAACCCTCACTCAAGGATGCGTTGATAACCTCTTGGAGCCAGCCTCGTGTCACCTCCCAGGATGCCAGTACAAGCCAGGAGGGACACGGGTCCAATAAACATGTGGTGGCTCGCAGTCGCCCACGTAACCTGTCCATATCATCGGAAGCAACGGAGTCAAACTCCTCCCAAACAAGATCCGCCTCGCGGCACTCCACTGGACCAGCAATGGGGGCTAGCTCGTTCTGTATCTGAGCGATTTTCTCCTGCAGAAAAGTCACAAATTCCTCTGCTCTACCCTGTAGTGGGGCTTCCCGCACCCTCTGTTGAAGGAGGGAGCGGGTCACCCTAAACAGGGCGGCAGGGCGGTTTTCTGCGGATGCTATGAGAGTGGCACAATGATGACGTTTGGCCACTCTCAGCGCCACAATGTAAGTCCGTAAATGGGCTCTTACCTGTGTCTAGTACAAACACTAGGAATTCGCGTTAAGACTTTGAAAGTCCCTATCGTATTTTGCCAAATGGATGGTTTGGTCGCGGGGGGTGGTCCAGCACAATTTGTTACAGAACCTATTGAGGTGACCATTGGCGATCACCATAGAGAAACCCTTCATTTCATTGTTGCCCCAATTGCAGATAACCCAATTATTTTGGGATTAACATGACTAAGAAAGTGGAACCCAATCATAGATTGAAAAGAAGGGTGGATAAGTCTTCCCCTAATTTCCCCACCACCACCTATGACTGTGGACCCCACCCCAACACCCATCGACCACAGTGAAAACATAACAACGGACCAAGTGGCAACCGTTTTGGAACACATGCCAGGGGAGGAAAAGATACCTAAAGAATATTGGGATTTAAAAGAAGTTTTTAGCGAGAAATCTTCTGAAAAACTGCCACCCCATCGCTCCACAGACTGTACCATTGATTTCCTCCCTGGAGTACAACTACCTAAACCACGCATTTACTCCATGACACTAGGAGAAATGGTGGAATTATGCAAGTTTATTGACAAAAACTTAGCAAGGGGGTTTATTGAACCTGCTAGACCTCGAGTGGCGGCCCCTGTTATGTTCCGTGAGAAGAAAGACAGCCAACTCTGCCTAGTGGTAGACTACAGGAATTTGAACACGATCTGCGCTGAGAATGTCTACCCCCTCCCCCTTATGAACGACATGCTTGCCAATCTAGCGAGAGGAATTTTTTTTACAAAACTGGATCTCAGAGAAGCTTACTATAGGATTAGGATTAAACAAGGTGATGAATGGAAAACAACTTTTAATTGCCCGTTAGGTTGTTTCCAATTTAAAGTTCTACCATTTGGTCTACAAGGTGCACCAGCGGTTTTCATGCAACTGATAAACAAAGTCTTACATCAGCACCTGTACAAAGGTGTTATCAGATATCTGGGTGATATCCTTATTTACACGGAAACACGTGAAGAACATGTAAAGCTTGTCCGTTCAATTTTGCACAAACTAAGGGCGGCAGAACTATATGCTAATAATAATAATAATAATAATAATAATAATAATTTAATTTATAACCCGCTCTCTCTCCCCGAAGGGACCCGAGGCGGGGCACAGGGAAATTAAAAATGCATATAAAATCACAGACAATACAATATTAAAAAGAATTAAATTAAACCCTGCGCTAAAATGCCATGTTAAAACTAAAACAAACCCCTAAAAAACCCTAAAAATAGTTAAGTTATCCCAAGCCGGCCAAGCAAAAGAAATGTGTTTTTCATTTTTGACGGAAGGAGCGGAGGTCCGTAGTTGTTCTAATATCGGGGGGAAGGTCGTTCCAGAGGGTCGGGCCCGCCACAGAGAGAGCCCTTCCCCTGGGCGTCGTCCACTGGCACAGCCTAGTGGACGGCACCCGGAGAAGTCCCTCTCTGTGGGAGCGAATCGGCCGCAGGGATGTATGGGGCAGGATGCTAAACTCTCAAAGTGTGAATTTCATCAAAGCAAGATCGATTATCTGGGATACCGCATTTCGTCAGGAGATATTGAGATGGATCCTGCTAAAGTGAAGGCTGTAACTGAGTGGGCCCCGCCTCGCACTCATAAACAATTGCAAAGTTTCTTGGGGTTTGCAAACTTTTACCGCCAATTTATCCCCTCTTTTGCCAGTATTGCTCTACCAATTACGAACTTACTTAAAACAAAAGGTGATGATAAACCACGACCTAATAAACCCCTGAACTGGTCTATGGAATGCCAAGCAGCCTTCGAAAAACTTAAACGCTTATTTGCAGCAGAACCAATTTTGAAACACCCAAACATGAATGTCCCTTTTGTCGTACAAGCTGATGCCAGCGATGTGGCTGTTGGCGCAGTTCTACTCCAATACAACTCCAACGAGGAATTACAACCTTGTGCTTATACCTCTCATAAACTCTCAGATATGGAAAGAAGCTGGGCTATTTGGGAAAAAGAGGCTTTTGCAGTGTGATGGGCCCTCATGACTTGGCGGTATTTCTTGGAAGGAGCATCCCAACCATTCGAGGTATGGACTGATCATAAAAATTTGGAATCTCTCCGAACTCCTCGCAAACTTTCTCCTAAACAAGTCCGGTGGTCTCAATATTTCAGGATATTGGGAAGAGAAGGGAAGGGAAGGGAAGGGAAGGGAAGGGAAGGGAAGAGAAGAGAAGAGAAGAGAAGAGAAGAGAAGAGAAGAGAAGAGAAGAGAAGAGAAGAGAAGAGAAGAGAAGAGAAGAAACCAGCAGTAAAGCAATTGCATTCAGTTACAGTATTGATGGGTGTACCAATGGAAGATTGGAAAGACCAGATAAATTGCCATGGAGAAAATATATCAGTGGAGTTGCTAAGAATTAACACAACTTGGTACACTTGATTAGGGAAGGTTGACCTCTGTACTAT
Organism: Rhabdophis nuchalis; assembly: GCA_039707465.1. Taxonomy (NCBI): domain Eukaryota; kingdom Metazoa; phylum Chordata; class Lepidosauria; order Squamata; family Natricidae; genus Rhabdophis; species Rhabdophis nuchalis. The sequence goes on along the minus strand of CM077643.1, from coordinate 222,257,328 downwards.
AAAATGTCAACCCCAAGAAGAGGTTGGCACAAGAATAAACAAATATAGTTTAAAAATTATTCCAGCACTCATAGCTATCTGTATTTTACCTGGATGTTTCCATAACAATCATATGCAAGTCCAGCTCACAAGATGAAACAGTCTCTATTGTTAAAATTGTGGAAGCAGAGTGACACCCAGTGATATAACCAACACAGTACACAGTGAACCAGTGCATGGCTTATCTCCATGTACCCTTCCCTACACCTGCTGTCAGTGGGAAGATGAGAGGAGGTAATAGGAGGATGCATTCTTATTTCCTGTGTAAAGAGATGGCCTTAACAACTGAGTGCTTAGAATAATAAAAATAAAAGCAGTTCAAAGTGTCAGTAAAGTCTGAGGAAATGAAGAGTGAAAGCACAGATGGAAGACGGTGATAGAAACTAGCAGGGAAGGCTCTTTGATATGGCCTATAAGTAGGGAGAGAAAGCAGTACCAGGAACAATAAGTAAACTTATTTTGTCATTCCTTGTTCCCTATTTTTTTTTTTTATATTGAAAAAGTTTTATTGGTTTTTACAATTTTCCAAAGGGGTAGGGAATACAGAAACATTTTAAGAACTTTCGCGTCGGAATCATTGGCCCTTCCAGGGCTTCATAATAAAATATTGAAAAAACAGTTTTCCAAAAATACTACAAGGTGAAAATAAGTACATGTTTCCTAAATTCTCAATTCTATGCTAGCAGTCGTGTACAAACATCCAGATATAAAGGTTATACAATATTAATAATAAAAAAAAAGCAAAGTTATTTTTTCGATCTAAGTCTCTTGGCAATTGTATCTTCTTTTTCTCCTCCCTGGCCCCCAGCGGGCGGGGCCGTGGCCCCCCCTGCCCCCCCTGAATCGTCCCCCAGGACAGAGGAATGTTTTTTAAGAAAGGCTTCCGCCTCAACAACTGTTTTAATCCTTACTCTTCCTTCATCCCAGAACACCAACATCCCTTCCGGCATCGCCCACTTAAACCAGATCCCGTGGTCAAACAATTTTTTAGATAAGAAGGAATACCTCCTTCTCATCTCTCTAATCTTTTTTGGGATCTGCTTCAAGATGGCGACTTCCTTTTGTTGGTAAATTAACGGGCCCCCTCTCTGCGCCTTCAAAATTCCCTCTCTGGTTGACCTTCTGACAAATTTAATATGTATCTCTCTGGGTACTTCATTTATCCTGGCATATGTCGAATTTATTCTGTAGACTAGGTCAATGTCCCCCCTGATCTCATCTTTAGGTTTATGTAAATAGTCTGCTAAAATTGTACTCATGAGTTCAGGAAGACATTCACCAGATTCCTCAGAAATATTCTGAAATCTTAAAAAATATGACATCCTTTCAAAATCCATCCTAGACATATGACCAGACAAATCTGCAATTTCAGTGTTGACATTTTTAAGTTCTCCCTTTGCCCCAACCAGCCCCCCTTCCAGCTCCTCAGTCTTCTGTGTGTTCTCCAGCACTTGCTTCCGTGTTTCCAGAAGATCCTTCTTGAAACTACTATTATCTTCTCTCAAAGCTTTAATTTCCTGCACCAGAGCTTGTAACACTGATTCCATAGATGACATTCTTTGTTCCAATCCTGCCAATTCTGATTTTGATGCCATGGTAAGTTGTTAAAGTCAGTGCCACTAAGATGGCGTTTTTTGGGTGGGGCCGTTGAAGCAGGTCAGGAGAAAAACAGTTCAAATGAAAGTTGTAAAAAGTTCAAGACCCAGCAGAGAAACACTTTTCACAGTCAATGATTATAGCAGAGAAGGCACTCCAGGGAAGGAATCAATTAATCCAGAAATTTCTTCATTAGTAGCGAGAGAGAGTCCAAATCACAAAGAGATGTTGGTAGTTTTCCAAAAATAAAAATAATCATTCAGGAACAAAGGGAGCCATCCTCCACCGCCCAGTCTGAGAGCCAGCAGGAGAAAGTAACAAAAGAAAAATTGTTTCAAGCCAGCCGGACTTAGATACATTGTAAAGAAACAAGCCGCAAATCACTTTCACTTAGTTCAAAGCAGTCCGGACGCAAAATATCCGCTTCCTCGCAACAAGGAGCCATTTCCAAACGCCGCTTTAAATCCGAGGGGGGGTTTAACAAACAAACACCCCCCTCTACGTTCTTTCAATCCAGGCTGCCAGCACAAATAATGTTAAAAATCACTCACTCTTCACCTCGCTGCCAAAGCCCCGGGGAGCCTTCCGACCTGCACGCTCAGCTCTTTTTAAATTCGTTGTTCGTTGCCATCCTCCATTGGCGAAGGGAAAACCCCCCACAGCATGTCTCCTCTCACCTAGGCCAAGGACAAGGGCCGTTTTCCCGCCGCCGCTGGGAGAAACAGACCCAGGCGAGCCAGCCCTACGGAAGGCCCCCCAAAAAGGGGCAGAAAAAAGAACAAAGCGGCGAACGAGTCCAAGACTCGTCCGTCGCCGCTGGAAGGCGGAACCGGAAGTCCCTTGTTCCCTATATGAAGAGGATTATTAATTAAGTCTACAAAAGAAAACTTCAAAAATATAGACTAATTAAATGAATTAACACATGAAACTATATGAATTGAGATTAAGATAAAAGTTAAATAAACTTATCTTAATATTTACGATACTAACTGATGTGTCCATTAAATCATAAGGAGAGAGATTTTAGTGCTTCAAGAGAAAGGGGGATATTCTGCTTCAAGGGACTTCTTGCTGCAATTACATTTAAAATCTGTGATACAACTAACCGTTGTTTCTCCATCTACATTACTGAGGAAGTAAAAAAGTAAAACACTTCTTGTACTATATGGTAAAGGGACCTGTGTCTGCTTAGTTTTGTTTGGGCGGGTATGTATGTTTGCTTTAATCATGGTTCTGGTTTGATGAAAGAGGTAATTCTTTGTTTTTGACTTTGGGAAAATGCTTTCATTGACACTGTGAAACAGGACATTTTGAGGGCATGTTAGAATGTTCACAATAGCAGTTGAGAATCTCAAAAATCTCCATAAAGGTTAACCTGAATTGAAGTTCTCAGGCAAAGAACAAGGAAGGCGATTGCCACAATATATATAGATTCTGAAAGATGTCCAATTTTCCAAAAAGATAAAAATTGGAACTTGATGAATATATGTGGGAAACAGCATTGTAGCCACAGCAGTCCTGCCTTCCTTCTTTAGGCTTCTTTACTATGCACACATTGTAATATAGGGCTTTGCTTCCTTAGAATAGTTGACTCCCACTCAGGTAATATTGCCAATTTAAGGAATGGAGAGCAGTCCCCCTCTCTCTAAGTTCTACTGTTGATATCACCAAAGAAATCAGGGGTGTCCAAGGGCACAGGCTGAGTTTCATTTATTTTTCATTTCATTTATTTATATTTATATCCCGCCCTTCTCCACAGAGGACCCAGGGCGGCGCACAGGAAATTTAAAAATATACAAAAATAGGAAAATAAATACATAATTTATAGGATCGGGATATTAAATTATCCCGATCCTATGCTAAAAACCAAATTGTTAAAATACCCAATTTTAAAACTGTCTAAAAGTCACCATGGGAGGTTAGGCTAGGCCGGCTTGATGGGAAAAATATGTCTTTAAACATTGGCGGAAGAGGCGGAGGTCGGTGATGGTGCGTAATTCAGAGGGTAGGTCGTTCCAAAGGGCAGGGCCCGCCACAGAGAAGGCTCTTCCCCTGGGTGTCGCCAGTCGGCATTGTCCGGCCGACGGCACCCTGAGAAGGCCCTCTCTGTGGGAGCGTATCGGTCTAAGGGATGTATGGGGCAGGAGACGGTCTCGCATATAGTTGGCAGTCTTTACATGTGTAATCAAGGATGCAGGGAATCATAGGGCAGAAAGGGATCTTAGAGTTTTTCTAGTCCAACCCCCTGCCCAAGGCAGGAATCCTTATGTCATTCCAAACAAATGACTGTCCAATCTTGTCTTAAAAACCATCCAGTAATGGAGATCTCTAAGAGGAAAGCTGTTCCATTGGCTAATAATTATCATTGTCAGGAAACTCCTCAGTTCCTGGAATGGTGAAGGCAGGCAAGCGGAGAAGTGGTGAAGGCAAATGGGTGAACGGTGAAGGTAGGCAAGCAGGTGAGGAGTAGAGGCCAACCGGGTCACTGGTGCTGCGTCATAGGTACCTGCGGCCCAGATGCTCTCTGCTCCTTGCCCACTTGCCTGCCTTTGCTGCTCGGCCAGACCACACAGCACCCATGGCCCAGCTTCTCTGCAGCTCCTCACCCACTTGCCTGCCTTCGCTGCTTGGCCAGACCACACAGCACCCACGGCCCAGCTGCTCTCCAGCTCCTTGCCCACTTGCCTGCATAGTTAAATGCATGGCAGAAAGTGGACTGCGGTGTGTTTTTCCAAACTATTATAATAAAAACTTTATTGTGGTCATGGACCAAAAGACAAGATAAACAAAACACATGGGGATATACAGCCAAGCCCCACTGAAGGTTGGGAGACAACAGGCAAAATCAATGACAAGGACCATTCTGTCAACCGTACCATCTAACCGTTAGAAATTTAAATCCATGGTTTAGGAGTATGATCAGTTCGAATTGAGCATAAATGGAAGATACCATGTTAAGATTTACATGAGTCAGCACCTGATGTGGCCACCGAGTGGTACGCTGCAAACAATCAGCACAACTGGCCTCAGCCAGTGGGACCAACCCAACCCTTCCCAACCCTTCCCACGGTTCTTACAAGCTAAGACTGCAGCAAAAAAATTTGCAACCTGTGTGGTCCTCGGGTCAGTGTCCTAGAGAAGGCGAAGACTCTGATTTCCGGTTAGTCCGGGAAATCTTTGGCAAATAGGGGAGATGAGTGGTAGTCTTTTCTCCTGGTAGTAGGGCATGTGAATACAATGTGAGATAGCGATTCCAAGGATCGACCGTCACATGAGCAGTGGGTTGGCTTTGCACCCCCTGAAAGTCTGCATTCAAGGGGATCACATTAAAGCGTGCCTTTAGGAATGCCAGCCTGTATTTGATGGAGGATAGCTCAGAGAGATATTTAGGGTTTTTTTCCAAACTCATTAAGTGAGGTTGAATGTGTATAATTTTAACAGGTGTGTGTGTGTGTGTGTGTGTACACATCAGAGGTGGTGCCTCTAACACAGGAGAAATTTCCAGAAATCCCCAGGCATTGCCGACCTTTCCCCCATAGTAAAACAAACAAACCCAGAGTAAGAAATTCATGCAATATTAAAAATAATAGAAAAGGGGGCTGCTGTGTATTGTTTAATGGACAACGGCAAAATGGATGGCTAAATTGGCCACACACCCACACAGTCACATGACCACCAAGCCATTCCCACCTGGCCACATGACTGTCAAGCCACTCCCATCCGGTCACATGATGCCCACAAAATTAGCCACACCAACAAAACCGGTAGTACACTTTTTTGAAACCTACCACTGATTCACATACAGTATATATAGTACCCAATGTATTTTTCTGTGTGCCTATACACACTCTATATTATGTAATAAGTATGGCATATATACATAGGATTAAATGGTGTATTTTGGAGGTTTTGTAGAAGTAAATAAATAGAGAGGGAAATTGTATCTTGTTGAGGCCTTTGAGGTGAGCAGTTGGGAGGTAGGGCTGGGTGTGGTGAGTGATGTCAAGTTGGCCATGCCCACCCAGTCACATGCCCACCTGGCCATGCTTACCCAGTTGGTCATTAGGGCAGAGAACCAGTTATTAAATTATTTGAATCCTACCACTAGGTTGGACTAGAAGATCTCCCAGATCCTTTCCAACTCTATGATTCTAGATTCTTGTTAGCATTTGACTGTAATAGAATGATACAACCTCTAGCGGAGGCTCTCTATTGGCAGTCTCTTTAGATTGCCAGACTGTCTTTGTGCTGGCATATTAAATATCTTCCCTCCCATCACTACCATTTACAGAGCATTTGGATAAGGGAAGGCAACACCAACAGCAGTGGTAGCAGTGAAGCTAGTGGGAAAGCAGCTTGGGTCCTCCAACTATCCCATATCATGACCCCTTGAAACCAGACATGGTTTGTATAAACCTCCTGCCCTGCATGGGTAAAGCTCATAATTTCATTGAGGTTAGAGTTATGCATTAAATAAGCATACCACCTACTTTTAATAGTCAAATGTTATTGTATGTATCAAAATCACCAGGATTGCTCTTGGTCCTCTGGGAGGTTGTGCTGCTCTCTGAGGGATGCTTTTTTCCATCGTTTTGGACTAGCCACTGGAGACATGTGATCGCCACCGTCTGCTACCCTATTTGGGCTCATCTTTTGATGGGGACTGCTCCTTTATCGTCCTTTGGGTGCCCCATTTTGCCACTCCTCCAGGAGGTAACAGGGATGATGTTGCTGGACTGATGAACTCGCCTGTCCTGGCTGAAGAACTGGGACATTAGATCTCCCAACATGACCGGTGTGAGAGAGCGGTCTATGAGGACCTTGGCCTAAGGACTCCCGCCGCTGCAGTGAGAGGGCAGGAGGGAGGGCTTCTGTTTTCATCGCTTCGGCTCATTGTCTTTCTGCCATATCAGCCGGTTGAGCTCCCTCTCGGGTTTCTTCGGACTATGTTATCCTGTACAGCTGTCCAGGTCTCCCCTCTCTCAAGATTGGCCATACAGACTACTAACTTCCTTGATGACGGATTTTGGAATCCCAAGAGGTGGCATTGAACGCAGAGGAATATTTAGTTTTTTTTAAAGGGTTCTTTTATTCATTTTTTAAGGGCTAGCAGGGAGGGTGTTATTTATACAAACTGGGTGGGTTTGGGGGGTAATCCACCAGGGTCGGAGCTGGGCCCAGCTAGGGGCTGCAGCATTGGGGGTGCGGGGCTAGAGGTCAGGGAGGGGGCTAAGGTCCAGATTAGTAAAGGTTGTGCCATCAGTACTGAGGGTGGAAGGGGAAGATATGGTGGTAGCAGGGGGCCATATCATTTTTTGGGTGTATACGTCCGCTGTCTTTGAGCAGTTGCGTGCTCCAGTGCCCAATGCCTCTCTCGCGCGCAGGTTGTCCAGATCTTCAGGGCCAGGGCCTGCGTCTGATGTTGTGCAACGCCAGGTCCATAGTAAAGAAAGCCCCCCTCATGTGTGATCTTGTGCAGGAGGGGGGAGCGGACCTGGCGGGTGTTACAGAGACCGGGTTGGGCCAGGAGGGGGGGTTCCCCTCGTGGAATTATGCCCACCAGACTTCCGTGTGTTTCATCAGCCTATGGCTCAGGGTAGGGGTGGGGTGGTCGTGGTTGTTATAAAGGAGGGTCTGTGCCTGAGGGAGGCCACTGTACCTCAGGCAGTAGGATGTGAGTCCCTCCTTGTGAAGTGGGGTCGTGGGGTACAGATGGGCTTGCTGACCATGTACCTGGCTCCCAGCTGCATGGCAGCAGCCCTGCCCAAGCTGCTCGATGTGATTGCCGGGGTGGCGGTTAGTACCCCCAGGCTTATAGTCATGGGGGATTTCAACCTGCCAACTGTTGGTGAAGCATCGGAGGCGGCTCAGGAGTTCATGGTCTCCATGACAGCCATAGACCTGACCCAATTAGTTCAAGGCCCTACGCATATCAGGGGACACACTCTGGACCTGATTTTTGTCTCTGGTCAGTCTCTGAAGGATCTGGGAAGAGGGGATATAGCTATTGAACCCTTGTCATGGTCAGATCACTCGCTCCTTCGGGTGGACTTACGATCCGACTAGGTGGTTCCGCCCCAGGCGCCTGATGGAGCCTTATAGGTTCCTGATGGAGCTTAAACCATTCCCTGAGGCTCTGGCTCACAACTTGGCTGGAGAACTGGTGGCCGCATGGGACAGGGCTACCGCTGGGGCTTTGGACTGCATCGTGCCTTTGCGGCCTCTGATCTGGAGCCGAACCCGGTTGGCTCCTTGGTTCTCTGAGGAGCTGAGGAAGATGAAGTGCCGGAAAATATGCCTAGAGAGCGGTTGGAGGACCAGCCATTCCAAATTGGATCAAACACTGGTGAGGTCTTATATCAAGACCTACCTAGTGGCGATAAAAGTGGCAGTCAAATTATTTTTCCGCTATTATTGCGTCTGCAGATAATCACCTGCAAGACAAAATCGCTAAGATTCAGGAAGGGCTGGACTCTGACTGGGTTAGGCTAGATGGGGTGATGGAGGTGGGTCTTGAGAACGTTATCTGGGAGGAGTTTGACCCTGTGACTCCCGAGGACGTAGACAGGATTTTGGGTAAGCTTAGTGCTGCCACATGTTTATTGGACCCGTGTCTCTCCTGGTTGGTGCTGGCCACCCGGGATGTTACACAAGGCTGGCTCCAGGGTATTATCAATGCTTCTTTGAGAGAGGGTTTCTTCCCCACCGCTTTGAAAGAGGTGGTGGTGAGGCCCCTCTTCAAGAAGCCTTCCCTGGACCCAACGCTTTTGGCAAACTATCGTCTAGTCTCCAACCTTCGCTTTGTGGCAAAGGTTGTTGAGAGTGTGGTGGTGCGACAGCTTCCTGAGTACCTGGATGAAGTTGTCTATCTTGATCCATACCAGTCAGGTTTCAGGTCTGGGTACAGAATTTGACAGCTTTGAAACCAGTGGGGATGGGGGAAGACTGATACATTTTTTTAATTGAAAAAGTTTTATACAAACAAGTTTTCCCCCCTTTTTCTCCCCCCCTAACATATAATATAAATCACTTACACATACTGTGCCCCCTCCCCTCCCCCACATCTTAAAATAAGTTTCTCATACAAATATTGTACCCCCTCTCCTCCCAAGAATCATAATATAAATTTCTCTTAAAGTAACAATATCCCATTAACCCCATCTTCTAAGTTAATTAAACATATATAAATCATAATATAAATTTCTTTTAAAATAACAGTATCCCATTAATCCCATCTTCTAAATTAATTATACATATATATTTCCCCACCCTCCATCCTAACCCTCCCCCACCTCCCATTCAAACCCACCCCCCTGACTTCCGCTATACACCACTCTAATAATTCCAAACATCCCATATATTATTTACTCTGTTCACCTATCAATCTAACCATTCTTACCTAAAGGCTACATAATATTTCCTAGTCTGATATTTATTCTGTATATAATCAATCCATTTTGCCCATTCCTGTGTATAACTCTCCTGCTTCTGATCTTTTAAGAAAGCTGAAATTTTTGCCATTTCCGCAAATCCCGCCACTTTCTGAATCCATTGATCAATCGTCGGTAAAAAATCTTTTTTCCAATGCTGAGCAATCAGCAGCCTAGCTGCTGTAACCATATACAAAAACAATTTTGTTTCCCCTTTTGTAAAATCCTTAGTTATACCCAATAAAAACATTTGCAGAGTAAATTGTATTCTTTGCTTAAATACATTTTGCATAACCCACCATATTTTTATCCAAAAAGCTTTAACCTTATTGCAAGTCCACCATACATGAAAAAAGGTAGCATCTAAACACCCGCACCTCCAGCATTCTGGTTGAACATTTGGGTACATACATGATAATTTCTTAGGGTCTAAGTACCATCTGTAAAACATTTTATAAAAATTCTCCCTTAGATTTTGTGACTGCGTAAATTTAACATTCTGAACCCATATCTGATCGAACACTGGTAAGAGCCCATTTGAGGACTTACTTAGTGGCAATGAGGGTGGCCAAACGCAAGTATTGTGCCACCCTCATCGCATCCGCAGAGAACCGCCCGGCGGCCCTGTTTGGGGTGACCCGCTCCCTCCTTCAACAGAGGCCGCGAGAGTCCTCCTTGCAGGGCCGCGCCGAGGAATTTGGAGAATATCTGCAGGATAAAATCACTCAGATTCGGAGCGAGTTGCCCTCCACAGATAGTAGTCCGGTGGAAGTATCCGATGCAGGCCTTGAGACTATTTTATGGGAAGACTTTGACTTTGTTACTGCCAAGGACATGGACAGGTTGGCGAGGAGACTAAAGGCCACCACATGTTTATTAGACCCTTGTCCCTCCTGGCTTGTACTGGCATCCTGGGAGGAGACACGAGGCTGGCTCCAGGCCATTGTGAACGCTTCTCTGAGTGAAGGGTCCTTACCTACCATCTTGAAAGAGGCGGTGGTGAGACCCCTCCTCAAAAAGCCTTCCCTGGACTCAGCATTATTGGCTAATTATCGTCCGGTCTCCAACCTTCACTTTCTTGCAAAGGTTGTAGAGAGTGTGGTTGCACAGCAGTTTCCTCGTCACCTGGAGGAAACTGATTATCTAGACCCGCGCCAGTCCGGCTTTCGGCCCGGTCATAGCACTGAGACAGCATTGGTCGCGTTGGTAGATGATCTCTGGAGGGCCCAGGATAGGGGTTGTTCCTCTATCCTGGTCTTGTTAGATCTCTCAGCGGCTTTTGATACCATCGACCATGGTATCATTTTGCACCGACTAGAGGGGTTGGGGGTGGGTGGCACCATTTTGAGGTGGTTCTCCTCCTTCCTCTCTGATCGGTCGCAATACGTGTTGACGGGGGGGCAGAGGTCGACTTCTAGGCCCCTCGCATACGGGGTACTGCAGGGGTCGGTCCTCTCGCCACTCCTATTCAACACGTATATGAAGCCGCTGGGTGAGATCATCCATGGTTTTGGGGTAGAATACCATCTGTACGCTGATGATACCCAGTTGTACATCTCTACCCCAAGCCACCCCAACGATGCCGTTGAGGTGATGTTCCGGTGTTTAGAGGCCGTACGGATCTGGATGGGCAGTAACAAACTCAAACTCAACCCGTCCAAGACTGAGTGGTTGTGGTTCCCGGCTTCCCGATTTAGCCAGTTGACACCATCGCTGGCCATGGGGAATGAAAATTTGGCCCCCGTGGATAGAGTGCGCAATTTAGGAGTCCTCCTGGATTCCCGGTTGTCCCTTGAGGATCAGGTGGCAGCCGTGGCCAGGGGGGCATTTTACCAGGTTCGCCTGGTCCATCAATTGCGCCCCTTACTGGACCGGGATGCCCTTCGCACAGTCACTCAAGCACTCGTGACTTCTCGTCTGGACTACTGCAACGCTCTCTACATGGGGCTCCCCTTGAGATGCACTCGGAGGTTGCAGTTGGTCCAGAATACGGCAGCATGGGCGATCATAGGAATCTCAAGACATTCCCACATAACACCACTCCTGCGTGAGCTGCACTGGCTACCTGTGACCTACCGGGTGCGTTACAATGTTTTGATGACCATATTCAAGGTGCTCCGTGGCACGGGGCCTAGCTACCTTCGAGACCGTCTTCTGCCCCATACATCCCTTCAACCGACTAGCTCCCAGGGAGAGGGTCTTCTCCGGGTGCCGTCGACCGGACAATGCCGGTTGGCGGCTCCCAGGGGAAGGGCCTTCTCTGTGGTGGGCCCTACCCTCTGGAATGGCCTACCTTCCGACCTCCGTTCCATCACAGACCTCCGCTTGTTTCGCCTAAAAACTTTTTATTTTCAACTGGCCGGCCTAGCATGATCTACTCCACACCCATTATTTTATAACAAATCAAAACTGTAATTTGGGTTTTAAATTTAAACTTATTTTAAGTTAAGCAGGATATGGATTCAATTTCGTTATTATTTAATAATATTTTGTATTTATGTATAATTGATTTTAAATCTCTGTTCGCCGCCCCGAGTCCCTTTATGGTGAGATGGGTGCGGGCTATAAATGTGAAAAATAAATAAATAAATAAATATTTTTCCCACGTATCCAACATAACCAATTCATCAAAGTTCTGAGCCCATTTAATCATGCAATCCTTCACCAATTCACTTTCTGAGTCTCTTTCTAACAATACATTATATATTCTTTTAACATGTTTTGGGCCAGTCTCTTTTATCTGCTTGATCAGTTACACTTCTTTATCCATAAAGCCAACCCTACAATCTTCTTTCCATCTCTTCTGTAACTGTATATAGTATAACCAATTTAAAGTAATTCCTTCTTCCAACAGTTGTTCTAAAGTTTTCAACTGCCATCCGTCCCCCTCAGCAATAAGCACATCTTTATATAAACACCCCCCGAGTGACTTAGTATTTGTAATCCACATGGTGTCTGCGAGATCCAACCAAAGCGGTATCTTATAATCCCAATTAGACCGGTGCTTCTTCCATATTCTCATCAGGGCATTTCGGAGAACATGATTGTTAAACATGATAGGGTGGACTTTATCCACCCTATCTTCATAAAAAAGATATGCATGCTATCCCAGAACAAGGTTGTGACCTTCTATATTCAACAATTCAGTTTTTGTTTTCCCAAACCAATCTGCTACGTGCGTCAATACCTCAGCTTCATAATACAATCGAAGGTTTGGGAGTCTGAGGCCACCTCTTTCACGAGTATCTTGCATAATCTTCATCTTTACTCTCGGTTTTTTCTCCTTCCAAACAAATTTATTTAATGTTGCTTGCCATTCTAACAAAATTTTATCTGATTTGAGCACCGGTATCATCTGGAATAAAAAGATAAATCTAGGTAGAATGTTCATTTTAATTGCTGAAATCCTTCCAAGCAAAGATAGTTGTAACTTTTCCCATGCTTGTAGGTCTTTCTGTATCTTTTGCCACAACACTTCATAATTATTTTGAAAAAGTTTTATATTTGAATCTGCAATTTGTATACCTAAATATTTGACCTTGGAAACTATTTCAAAACCTGCCAAACTTGCAAGTCTCTTTCTTTGAGTCTCTGTCATGGTTTTAACCATCATTTTCGTTTTATTTTGATTTAGTCTAAACCCAGACACCATGCCAAATTCTGCTATAATATTTTTCATCTGGATTATTGAGTTCAAAGGATGTGAAAGGGTAACAACCAGATCATCGGCAAATGCTCTAGTTCTGTATTCCTTTTGCCTAATAGTTATACCATTTAAGGAGTTTGAGTCCCGAATTGTATTCATCAAGACTTCCAAAGTTAAAATAAATAACAATGGAGATAGTGGGCAACCTTGTCTTGCACTTTTTTGTATCTCGAAAGTTGTAGACAAATTTCCATTAATAATAAGTTGTGCATTTTGTTGCTGGTATATTGCTCCAATCGCCTGTCGAAATCGTGGTCCCATATCCATCTTTTCCAAAGTCTTGGTTAGAAAGTTCCAATTCACTCGATCGAAGGCCTTCTCCGCATCCAAGAAAACCAGCACTGCAGAGATCTGCTTATTCTTATCAAGATAGTCGATTAAATCTATGAGTTGCCTTACATTCTCCTTCATATGTCTACCTTCAATAAATCCTGCTTGGTCATAATGAATAACCTCTTGGATAACTGGCATCAATCTGTTGGCTAGTACTTTAGCAAATATTTTGTAATCTGTGTTCAAAAGAGATATCGGTCTGTAATCCTCTGGTTTCTTAGGACCATCTTTGTCTTTGGGTATCAATGATATAAAAGCCGCTATCCATGAGAAAGGTATTTTACCTCCTTGCTGTATATTGCAAAATAGTTCTGTAAGATATTCAATCATTTCCAATTGTAAAGTTTTATAATAAATTGCAGTCAAACCATCAGTCCCTGGAGCCTTGGCTAGTTTAAGTTGATTTATAGCTAGAATAATCTCCTCAGCAGTTATCAAACGTTCCAAATTTGCCTTTTGAAGCACGGATATTTTGGTAACCCTTTTTCCTTCCAGGAAATCATCTACTGACTTATTCTGTATATTGTCCTGTACATATAACTTAGCATAATAGTCCACAAATGATTTTTTAATCAAATCTTGTTGAAATACCGTTTTCCCTCCATACTCAATTCTATCAATAATTCTATTATTCGTGTTCTTTCTCAAGGTATAAGCCAACCACCTACCAGGTTTGTTAGCATTAGCAAAAGTATTATGTTTGGCAAATTGTAAGTTAGTTGCTGTTTGTTCTGATATAAGCATTTAAAATTGATCTTTCAACAACTTTATCGCCATCTGGAGTGCCCCATCTTTTGGAGTTGCTATAAGTAGCTGCTCCTTCTTTTTTATTTCTTCTTCCAATTCCATTCTCTTTTTCTGTCTGTTTTGTTTATGTTTAAAATTCATGTGTATCAGGACCCCACGCATATAAGCTTTACTTGCATCCCAAACTGTTTCAATAGGAGTACCCTTGTTCATATTAAAACTAAAAAATTCCTTCACATGTTTTTTAAATTCATCAGATACAATATTGATAGGTGTTGACTCATGCAAGGTTTGAATGAAGAAACAGTCTAAAACTTTTAAATATTGAAATTAATTATTGAAACTGAATATCAATTACTTAGTAAAATTAAGAATCAACAAACAATGAACATAATCAATTTGAATATATGAAAGAATACTGATATTAATTAGAACTAGATTATAAGTGTTGGAAAGTATAAACCATAGTTATATTTATAAAGAGCTATAGAACTTATCAAATTATGGTAACTACGCTACTGTATAAAGATATATAGAAGAATTATATAATGTCTATATTTACAGTGTATTAAGTAGATTAACTTTAATATTGCATATACTAGATATATTAGCTAATTGAAGAGACTCCCTACATAGCCAAATAGGATTAAAACTAAGTATTTATTTAATATTATATTTACATAGTGTTAAACCTACTGCTAAAACTATTTAAATACATTGGGAGACACAAATTTAAGTTCTACCCTGAATTTAAATTGAATTGAATTTTAATTAAAATTGCATGTTATTGTGGGAAAACATTTGTCAAGTAGTAAAAATGACAAACACGACCACTCTAACTAAAATAGGGAAAAAAGCAGCCTCAAATCCAGTCTCAACAACATCATCACCCTCGAACCAAAGGTCAGTTGAATGTGCGTTGGGGGGTAGAAAAGTCAGGATCAACATCAACCACTCAGAACATGCAGGCAACTTTGTTAATAATCCAAGAAACAAAAGGCGATTGCAAATAATCATGAAGAAACAAAAAGATACCATGAAGAAATTAAGTCTAAAATGGGAGAAATGAAAGGAGACATTGAAAGTATGGACAACAAGATAGAGAACAGCCAACAAATTATAACAGAAAATGAACAGAGGATAAAAGCAGTAAAAACAAAAATGGAACAAGTACACCGAAAAATGGAAACAATAGAACAAAAATGTACGCTGGAAAATAGGGACCTTGAACAATCAATTGTCTTTCTTGAGATGGAAAAGGCATCATATTATCTAGGATTCCAAAATATCATGGAAGAGAAGGAGGAAGACCTGGGGAGGGGGGGAATGACAGAGATTTTTGCAGAAATTTTACAGAAATACAAACAAGATGTCAAAATAGATATAGATGAAGTGTGCAGAGTACACACAAATTACCATTAAAATTAGCACACAAGAAAAAAAGAGGAATTGCAGCCTACATCAAAGAGTGAATAAAATCAAAACTTTATTGAAGTTATTCAGAAAATAATGGAATATGTTGAAATGAGTAAATTGACATTTGAAATCAGAGAACAAGGAGATGAACAATTAATAAGGAATGGAATTTATTTTTATTTTATTTATTTATTTTTTATTTTAATTCGATTTATATCCCGCCCTTATCCACGAGGGACCCAGGGCGGCGCACAGGAATTTAAAAGATATAAAACAAAATATACAAAATTTAAAAGCATATTAAATTAGACAATCCTATGCTAAAACCAAATTAAAACCCCAATTTAAAACTATCTAAAATAGCCCCAGCGGGAGGTTAGGCTAGGCCGGCTTGCTGAAAAAGATGTGTCTTTAGACACTGGCGGAAGAGGCGGAGGTCTGAGATGGTGAGGTCGTTCCAAAGGGCAGGGCCTGCCACAGAGAAGGCTCTTCCCCTGAGTGTCGCCAGACGGCATTGCCCGGCCGATGGCACCCTGAGAAGGTCCTCTCTGTGGGAGCGGATCGGCCATAGGGATGTATGGGGCAGGAGACAGTCAAGCATGTAACTAGGCCCCGAGCCATGGAGCGATTTAAAGATGGTCGTCAGAACCTTGAAGCGCACCTGAAAGACCACAGGAAGCCAGGGCAGCTCGTGCAGGATAGGTGTTATATGGGAGTATCTCGGAGCTCCCGTTATTACCTGTGCGGCCGCATTCTGGACTAGCTGTAGCTTTCGAGTGCACCTCAAGGGAAGCCCCATGTAGAGAGCATTGCAGTAGTCGAGCCGGGATGTCACGAGTGCTTGAGTGACTGTGCGAAGGGCAGCCCGGTCCAGTAAGGGGCACAATTGGTGCATCAGGTATACCTGATAAAATGCCCCCCTGGCCACGGCTGCCACATGGTCCTCCATTGACAGCCGGGAATCCAGGAGGACACCCAAATTGTGCGCCCTCTCCACGGGGGCCAGTATTTCGCCCCCAATGGCCAGAGTTGGAGTAATCTGGCTGAACCGGAGCCACTCAGTCTTGGACGGGTTGAGTTTGAGTTTGTTACTACCCATCCAGATCCGTACGGCCTCCAAACACCCGGACAGCACTTCGCCGGCATCGTTGAGGTGGTCTGGGGTGGATATGTACAGCTGAGTGTCATCAGCATACAGATGATATCCCACCCCAAAACCATGGATGATCTCGCCCAGCTGCTTCATATATGTGTTGAACAGAAGGGGCGAGAGGACCGACCCCTGAGGAACCCCGCATAAAAGGGGTCTCGAAGTCAACCTCTGCCCTCCTGTCAACACATATTGCGACCGACCAGAGAGGTAGGACGAGAACCACTGTAAAACGGTACCTCCCAGCCCCAACCTCCCCAGTTGGTGCAATAGGATGCCATGGTCGATGGTATCAAAAGCCGCTGAGAGGTCTAACAGGACAAGGATAGAGGAAGAACCTCTATCCCGTGCCCTCCAGAGATCATCAACCAACGTGACCAATGCCATCTCGGTGCTGTGCCCGGGTCGGAAGCCGGACTGGCGCGGGTCTAGATAATCAATTTCCTCCAAGTGTCACAGAAACTGTTGGGCCACCACACTCTCAACAACCTTTGCTAAAAAGTGAAGGTTGGAGACTGGACGATAGTTCTCTAATAATGCTGGGTCCAGGGAGGACTTCTTGAGGAGGGGCCTCACTACCGCCTCTTTCAAGACAGCAGGCAAGGCCCCCTCACTCAAAGATGCATTGACAATCTCCTGGAGCCAGCCTCGTGTCATCTCCCAGGATGCCAGTACAAGCCAGGAGGGACACGGGTCCAATAAACATTTGGTAGCCTTAAGTCTCTTTGACAACCTGTCCATATCCTCGGTAGTAACAAAGTCAAACTCCTCCCAGAATGGTACCTCAAGACCAGCCTCGGGCAGTCCGGCCGGACCACTCTCGATGGAGGGTAACTCATTCCGTATCCGAGTGATTTTGTCCTGCAGATAAATCCCAAATTCCTCTGCCCGTCCCTGCGGAGGGACTTCCTGCGGCCTCTGGTGAAGGAGGGAGCGAGTCACCCAAAACAGGGCGGCAGGGCGGTTATCTGCGGATGCAATGAGGGTGGCACAATACTCACGTTTGGCCACCCTTATCGCCACTAAGTAAGTCCTAATATGGGCTCTCACTAGTGTTCAGTCGGCTTCGGAGCGAGAAGATCTCCATCTGCTGTCTAGGCGTCTCCTGTGGCGTTTCATCTCCCTCAGCTCCTCAGAAAACCAAGGAGCCTTGGTGACTCATCACCACAAGAGAGGCCGCAAGGGCGCGACTCGGTCCAAGGCCCCCGTGGCCGCACTTAACCATGCGGTCACTAGGTCCTCAGTCGAGTCGCAGGGCAGGGTAACAGGAATTGGCCCAAGCTCCCTCTGGAACCCATCTGGGTCCATCAGGAGCCTGGGGCGGAACCATTTAGGAATGTCGGGCTCTGCCTCCCTGCTGTGAGGTGAGGCGATTGGAAAGTCCAGCTGGAGGAGAGCGTGATCTGTCCATGACAAGAGAGTGATGGCTAAATGCCCTATTCCCAGATCACTACTCCACTGTCCCGAGGTGAAGATCAAATCCAGGGTGTGTCCCCCCTCATGAGTAGGGCCTACAACTACCTGGGTCAGGTCCATGGCCATCATGGAAGCCATGAACTCCCAAGCTACTCCAGAGGTCTCGCCTACTGACGGCAAGTTAAAGTCCCCCATGACCAAAAGTCTGGGGGTCTCAACCAATTTATTCTATCAGAGATTAGATAAAAAATATGGAAATGAAAAATGTTGGAGAATTTGTCATAATATAAGAATAATAGAATGATACAGTTGATATTATAAAGGTATATTATTATTAAATAGACTGAGAATGATGCAATGTAATGTTATTATATATATGAACCCAATACCTAGAATATTTTGTTCAAAATGAGGGAATAATAATTGCAGCTGAACAAATGTACAATGATTATAATGTATTTATATATATTTGATGAAAAAATTGTGATTTTATATACAATTGAAAGTGATGACTGTGGAAAGGATGCACAAAAGCCATGTAACCAAACGGCATGTGATATGTAATTGAAGAAGGTTTTATGCTTTATGTCTTGTTTGTCTTTGTCCAAAAATAAAAGAAAAACGTTTACCAAAAAAAAAGATTACAAAAGCAATTCAAAAATAAAGTGAATAAAAATACACTGCCCAAATCATTCTTTGAAATGGCATCAGAATTTAAACTGCAAGATGTACGGAGAGAGAGATATGGGCCATCCAGCCAATATACATTTTATTCAAACCCGCACCAATCTTGGTCAAGAATTGATATGGCATGGATGACACTGGGATTATGTAAAGAGATAGAAGAAATAGAAATAGAGGCCAATAACTGGGCGGAGCACAATCCATTAAAAGTAACATGGAAAGGCCAGAAAAAGAAAAAGAGATGGATGATAAATCAAAACCTATTAAAAGAAAAAGAATATAGACAAATGTTAGATAAAGAACGGAAACTATTTTTCACAGTAAATTTAAAAGAAGATACATCAGTACAAAATCTTTGGGATACCACAAAAGCCTATATATTGGGACTAACAATAGCTCACATGGCAAGAAAAAAATAAGAAAAGAAAAGTACAAGAAACATTACAGGAGGAACTTAAAGATTTATTTATTTTTATTTTATTAAATTTATACCCCGCCCTTCTCCAAACGGACCCAGGGCGGCGCACAGGGATGTTAAAACACATATAAAACATATAAAATTTTAAAAAACTTATTCTAATAAACCCTGCGCTAAAAACCGAATTTAAAAAACCCAAATTTAAAACTATCTAAGAGTCAGTAATGGGGGTTATGCTAGGCCGGCTAGATGGAATAGGTGTGTCTTCAGACACTTGCGGAAGAGGCGGAGGTCAGAGATGGTGCGGAGTTCAGGGGGTAGGTCGTTCCAAAGGGCAGGGCCCGCCACAGAGAAGGCTCTTCCCCTGGGTGTCGCCAGTCGGCATTGTCCAGCCGACGGCACCCTGAGGAGGCCCTCTCTGTGGGAGCGTATCGGTCTGAGGGATGTATGGGGCAGGAGGCGGTCTCGCATATAACTAGGCCACGAGCCATGGAGCGCTTTAAAGATGGTCGTTAAAACCTTGAAGCGCACCCGAAAGACCACAGGGAGCCAGTGCAGTTCGCGCAGGATAGGTGTTATGTGGGAGTGTCTAGGCGCTCCCGTAATCACCCGCGCGGCTGCGTTCTGGACTAGCTGCAGCTTTCGGGTGCACCTCAAGGGAAGCCCCATGTAGAGAGCATTACAGTAGTCAAGTCGAGAGGTGACGAGTGCTTGAGTGACTGTGCGTAAGGCACCCCGGTCCAGTAAGGGGCGCAATTGGCGCATCAGGCGTACCTGATGGAATGCCCCCCTGGCCACGGCTGCCACATGATCTTCCATAGACAGCCGGGAATCCAGGAGGACACCCAAATTGCGCGCCCTCTCCACGGGGGCCGGTGTTTCGCCCCCAATGGCCAGAGTTGGAATAATCTGGCTGAACCGGGGCGCCGGAAGCCACAGCCACTCAGTCTTGGACGGGTTGAGCCTGAGTTTGTTACCACCCATCCAGATCCGTACGGCCTCCAAACACCGGGACATAACCTCGACGGCATCGTTGGGGTGGTCTGGGGTGGATATGTACAACTGAGTATCATCAGCGTACAGATGATATCCCACCCCAAAACCACGGATGATCTCACCCAGCGGCTTCATATATGTGTTGAACAGTAAGGGCGAGAGGACCGACCCCTGAGGAACCCCACATATGAGGGACCTCGAGGCCGACCTCTGCCCCCCTGCCAACACATATTGCGACCGACCAGAGAGGTAGGATGAGAACCACCGCAAAACGGTGCCTCCCAACCCCAACCTCCCCAGTCGGTGCAATAGGATACCATGGTCGATGGTATCAAAAGCCGCTGAGAGGTCTAATAGGACTAGGATAGAGGAATATCCTCTATCCTGCGCCCTCCAGAGATCATCAACCAACGCGACCAATGCCGTCTCAGTGCTGTGCCCGGGTCGGAAGCCGGACTGGCGCGGGTCTAGATAATCAACTTCCTCCAAGTGTCGCGGAAACTGTTGGGCCACCACACTCTCAACAACCTTCACTAAAAAGTGGAGGTTGGAGACGGGACAATAGTTCTCTAATAATGCTGGATCCAGGGACGGCTTCTTGAGGAGGGGCCTCACCACCGCCTCTTTCAAGACGGCAGGCAAGGACCCCTCACTTAAAGATGCGTTGACAATGCCCTGGAGCCAGCCTCGTGTCGTCTCCCAGGATGCCAGTACAAGCCAGGAGGGACACGGGTCCAATAAACAAAAGATACCAAGTAGAAACAACAGAAAGATCTACAAAGCCATAAAAGAAAAAAGAGAGATTATAAAACACAAATTTAACTTAACTGTGCAGGAAGAAATAGCTCAGAAAATTAAAACGGCCAAACAAAACTATTTCGAACATGCAAAGAAACCTGGACACTGGCTAGTGTATAAATTGAAAAAATAAAATAAAATAATATACCAAGTACAAGATGACAAAGGAGTAATATGACATAGAAGAGAGTGGGGGAAAGGACATAATACAAAAATATTTAACAAAACTTTATCTCCAAGATAATATAGCAGAACATAAGATTAAACAATATTTAGATACATCAATTATAAATCAAATTACAGACGAAGAGAGAGAGATGTTAAATGAACCAATCACTACAATGGAACTAAGAGCCACATTGAAGAAACAGAAAAACAATAAAACACTAGGCCCAGATGGAATTCTGGTTGAACTATACAAGAACCTACAAGAAACATTAGTATGGTTACTATTAGAAGTATTAAATCAAGCCTTAGTGTGAAGTTCCCAGAAGATGACCTAACTAATTTACGAGCCTTGAAACAAAGTTCAAAAGAAATCCAATCATTTATTTGGATCAACATTCTGGTGTGGACTCCTGTGGAGCCAAAACTGAAAATCATTTAATGGTTTCTGAACTTTACCCCTGTGTTCCCTCCCCTCTGCCTAAGTCATTAATCACATTAGCGAACAAGAGAAAGGAGTAGGGTCTCGGCATGCGCATTTACAGGTCAGCTTTGAAATTCCACCCTGACCACAGGTATGCATGGAATTCTCCTCTTTTCTCTTTGGCAGCTTGATAGTAGTCATGGAGATGCTTTACTCTTTCTTTCTCTTCTTTCTTTCTCTTCATTCCTGCAATTTAGAAAAAGGTTTCTTTATATATTTTATTGAATTTATTTTCCTATATTATGCTCCTGTTTGTAGCATTATATTCAAAATACCTGGCAAGCCTATCCAATAACTCTTATCAAGATGCAGTATAGATTATCAAAGTAAATAAGAAGAAAAAATATTGAGCAGTGTTATAGGAATGCAAGGAGAGTTCTACGTCATACTAGAAATATCTCCATCCCAGCATAAATGGAAGGCTGTCTAGTTGCCCCTGGGAAAGCTCCAAACCTAAAGTAAAGCAGGAAGTTGTTTCTTGGCAGGGTTATGGAAGGACAACAAGTTGTTTGTTATTCAATTTGTTATTACTACATATTTAGATTCTGGGATAGGAGAGGAGAGGCTTTTTCCTTCAAGTGCCAAAATAGTTTGCGGAGGTTGAGTCCTGTCCACTTTGCCTTGGGACGGAAATTCACTCTATTCCACCTTCTCCAGCACAATATTCTGTTTTGCCCTGGCCCTCCTTACATATGTTCTCTTTATGTGTTGCTTACATTTCACAGTATTTAGAATGGCAAAAAATCCTGGTATTCTAAATATCTGAGGAACAAACATACATCCACACATGCATGCATGCATGCGCGCGCGCACACACACACACACACACACACACACATTATTTGGAGAGGATATTCATAAGCACCAAGGAGAATTTGTTTAAATGTACCTTTGATATGTTCAGACATGCATGGAGACAAAAGTCAAATGATAGTGAAAAAGAACTCACAAACACAGCCCATTAAAATACAGTGCTGCATTTTGAAACACTGGGAAGCATTGGCAGAGAGTACCCTTGGAATTGGCAGAATGGAGTAGAATGTGGAAACAACAAGAGAGAAATATGTGCTTGTTATAAGGATTTGGGCTCTAGTGGATTTTACTCAGCTTATCTTTTCAACTTGTCTAGGGCAGAATCATTAGTGATTTCCTTATCTATAGCAATTTATAGATAAAATTCCTTATTTCCATTAAAATGTGAATTACAGTCTAGAAATTTGATCAGCAAGTTTGTTTTGTCCTTAAGTATGGAGATTGATTTCTTGGATAAATGAAACTATCTTGACTGCTTGACTATTTAGACATTTTTGTGACAATCAAGGCCTTCTTAGAAAGGTGTTCAGCTCTTCATAACTTTCAAGTGCATTGTTATCAGGGGTAGGTTTCTGCTGGTTCTAACCTCTTCGGTAGAAGAGGTTCCACAAATCTACTGAACCAGTTAGAACCCATTCTTCACGGAGTGCCTGCCCCACCCCCCTCACTTGCTTGCCCCATCCATTCCATCACTGCTCATGGGCAGTAGCTTGTGCAGTGTGACCGGCCTCCTAGGACCTCCCCAAACTTGCCTAGGAAGCGTGGCTGCCAGAAAAGCACAGGGGCATTCCAGGACATCCCCCCCACTGGTTTCCCGCTTCCCTTCCTGGCAAAGTTTTCCAAGGTGTGGTTTCAAAAGCAGCCTCCCATCCCTTGGGCCCGGCTCCCTCTGAGCTCTGGAAAGGAGTAGAAGAGCCTTTGGGGTGGGAGGAGGAGGAGGAGGCATGTGCAGGGCCATGCCAACTGAGCAACCAGTGTTAAGAAAGTGCCTCACAACTTTTGAATGGAGGAGGGGCGAAGGAAAGGGAGAATGCGGAGTTGCCTTTCAGGGATGCCGAAGTGGTGGGAAACCAGCACTGCCACCAGAGCCTAAAGCTTTTGGCAGCTCCAGACAGGTGAGGCAGGGACAGAGACCCAGGCGGTATCCTTTGCTCCCCTTGCAATGGAGTAGTAGGTGTTGTTTTTGCATTCCTGTCTCTGCTGGACTTCGCACTCTTCTCCGCACATTTCTTGCAACTGCAATAGATGACCAGAAGTGGCAGGGGCTGTCGGACTGGAAGCCCAAGCCCCATTAGCCCCAAAAGCCACTTTTGGATGTCTGTTGCAGTTGCGAGGAGCACGCAATGAAGAGTGTGAAGTTCAGAGGAGGCAGGAAGGTTCTTGGAGCTCCCCAGTCGCTTTCGCGGCTTCCTGGAGCACTGAGAATCTTCCTGCCTCTGCTCGACTTTGCGCTCTTCTCTGCGATTCCTGGCAAGCGAGCGAGCAAGCAAGGATCAGGCTGCCTGATCCTCCATCACTCACTTGCTGTTTTGCCCGCCTAGATCGCTTTGGCACCGCTCTGGCTACCTCCATCCATCTGCATCTGGCAGCTGCAGAGACATCATCAAGATGAAGAGTGAGAGGGAGGAGCCCAGCCAGGAGAGGGCCCTGGCGCTGCTTAGGCAGGGCACCGAGGCCCCTTTGCTTCCAAGCCACTTCATCTTGAAGATGTTGCCACAGCTGCTGGGTGAGGATAGGTAGCCAGAGCAGTGCTGAGGTGATCCAGGTGGGCAAAACAGCGAGCGAGCGATGGGGGATCAGGCAGCCTTTGAATTGTTGTTCTCTCTGTAAATATTCAATTTAACTGTACCTTTCACTGCCATTTGTGACTTAGAAGAATCCCTTCCAGCTGTGTTTGAGGCTTTGCACACATATTCCGCAGAATCAATTTTTGTAACTGCTTGGATCTCTAAGAGAGCTGTTCCATTTGCAAAGCTAAAGCTGCATTTATCAGAAGATCTAAGCCAGTGTTTCACTGGCTGGGAAACTCTGAGAGTTGAAGTCCAGACATCTTCAAGTTGCCAAAGTTGAGAAACACTGATCTAAGCTCTCTCCCAGCTTTGAGCCACTGGATCTTTTTGATTTTGAAAAAGTTTTATTGGGTTTTAACAATTTTTTAAGGGTAGGGTAAGGGTTTACAAAAACATTTTGAGAGCCTTTGCGTCAGAGTCCTTGGCCCATCCCGGGCTACATAATAAAACAGTAATACAGAAATATGTCAAAAGCAAATACTACAAGATAAAGACAAGTGAATACAAATCACATTTCCAATTCTGAGATGGTAGACATGTACAAACATCCTGGTATATAGAAAATAAAAAAAAGAAAGTTAATTAAAAAAAAGAAAAACAAGCAGAAAATCACTTTTTGGATCTAAGTCTTTTGGCAATTGTATCTTCTTTCCCTCCCGCCTGGCCCCCAGTGGGCGGGGCCGTGGCCCCCTCCGCCCCCCCTGGATCTTCCCCCAGGACTGAGGAATGTTTTTTGAGAAAGGCTTCAGCTTCAGCAACTGTTTTAATCTTCACTCTTCCTCCTTCCCAGAACACCAGCATCCCTTCGGGCATCGCCCACTTGAACCAGACCCCGTGGTCAAACAATTTTTTAGATAAGAAGGAAAATTTCCTTCTCATTTCTCTGATTTTTTTGGGAACCTGCTTCAAGATAACGACAGCCTTTTGTTGGTAAATCAACGGACCCTCTCTCTGCGCCCTCAAAATCCCCTCTCTGGTTGACCTTCTAACAAATTTAATGTGTATCTCTCTGGGTACTTCATTTATCCTGGCATATGCTGAATTTATTCTGTAGACTAGGTCAATGTCCCCCCTGATCTCATCCTTAGGTTTATGCAAATAGTCTGCTAAAATTGTACTCATGAGATCAGGAAGATATTCACCAGGTTCTTCAGAAACATTCTGAAATCTTAAAAAATATGACATCCTTTCATAATCCATCCTAGTCATATGCCCAGTTAATTCCCCCACTTCATTGTTAACATTTTTAAGCTCCCCCTTTGCCTCAGTCAGCCCCCCTTCCAGATCTTCAGTCTTCTGTGTATTCTCCTGCACTTGCTTCCGAGTTTCCAGAAGTTCCTTCTTGAAGTTATTGTTATCTTCTCTCTGGGATTTAATTTCCTGGACCAAGGTCTGTATAACCAATTCCAGAGAAGATAATCTTTGTTCCAGGCCTGCCAACTCTGATTTTTGTGCCATGGTTAGCTATTAAAATCAATGTCACTAAAATGGCGTTTTTTGGGTGGGGCAGCTGAGACAAGTCAGGAGATGAAAGTTTCAAATCAGGGCTGTAAAAAGTTCAGTAGTAGTAGTGGTTGTAGTAAAAAAAAAAGGCAATCCAGACAGGGAATCAATTAATCCAAAAAAAAAGGGAAATTCTTCATTAAACGCAGGAGAGAATCCAAATCACAAAGAGGTGCTGGTGGTTTTCCATAAGTAAAATAGTCATTCAGGAGCAGAAAGTAGCCATCTTCCACCGCCCAAGCCAGGAGCCAGCCGGAGAGAGTAACAAAGAAAAAAAAATTGTAACACGCCAATCGAGCTTAGAAACATTGTTGCAAGCCGCAAATCACCTTCACTCCAATCGAGCTTAAAAACATTGTTGCAAGCCGCAAATCACTTTCACTCGCTTTCACTAAGCTCCAGGCAATTCACATAAGAAAAAGTCCGTTCCTCGCAATGAGGAACCATTTAAAAGCGCCGCTTTAAATCCGAGGGGGGGTTTAACAAAAAAAACACCCCCCTCCCAGTTTTTGAGTCCAGCGCTGCCATCAGAGAAAAAAAAAGCCAACAAAATACACTCACTCTTCCCCTTGCAGCCGAGCCTCGGGAGAGCCTTCCGACCCGGACGTCTGGCTCACTCCTCAGTTAAGCAGCTGTTCCGTTCTCCATTGGCAAAGGCAGAGACAGGCGTCTCCCCCCCCCCCCGCAGCCAGCCTTCCCTCACCTAGGCTGAGGCAGGGGCCGCTCTCCCACCGCCGTGGGAAGGAAATGGCCCCTACGAGCCAGCCTTACGGGAAACCCCCAAAATTGGGGCGTTTCGCCCCCGTGGGGGGGCAGAAAGAAGAGCGAAGTGGCAGACGAGCCAGGAACCCGTCCGTTGCTGTTGGAGGCGGAAGCGGAAGTCGAGCCACTGGATCTTAATGGGCTGTGATCCAACTACATGGCAAGCAAGTTGCAGGATCTTGCCTTCATCTATTGTCACTGGTTTAAGAGGTCGATCAAATACTGGAGGCTTTTTAGGTTCTAAAATGTGATAATATTAAGAAAGCAAGAGGAGGAAACTAGTTAGATTACCATTCATCTTAATTTTTTTTTAAGTATATATCAAGGTAAAAACAATATGATGCAATGAATTAATTCCATTTTCTCAGTACAATTTTTTTTATAGGAAAAAGAATTTTCCGTTTGGTATCATATGGAATTCCGATATTTAGTGAGCATGTTTTAAGATGATATACAAAATGTTTGATATGCAATATCCACTACCTATCTTTTATGCTAAATGTAACATGAATATTGTCAAGATGAAGGTCATTTTAAATGTGCAAAAAAATAGTAGATGGATGAATATTTCTAGCTGGATCATAGATGGGAGACAGTGAAATGAATGTACATTTTATTGGTATACTTTTATCTATAGATGCAGATGCTAGTGAATCATAAAAATTGCGTATGTATGTATGTAGGAATTCTGGGAGTTGAAGTCCACAAGTCTTAAAGCTGTCAGGTTTGCACACCCCTGGGGTTTTTTTTCCTAAAGGGTTAGGGGTGCAAGGGTCTTGTAACTTGACAGCTTTAAGACTTGCGTGCTTCAAATGCCAGAGTTTCTGAGCCAACATTTTGGCTGCTAAGCAAGAGCGTTGTTAAGTGAGTTTTACCACATTTTGCAAGTTGGCCATGCCCACCTAGTCACATGACCGTCAAGCCATTCCCACAAAACAGGCCATACCTACAGAAGAGGTTCTAAAAATTTTTGAAACCCACCACTGATTGTGGGTTTTCTGGGTTTTCTGTGGGAAAGTAATTATCTGCATGAATCGTCCTGTTATTATCATTGATTCTTGGGGGGAAAAGCTGCCTAAAATACTATATATCCAGCAACAGGACAAAGGAAAGCATACTCTGCTCTTTTTACTAGACACTCATAGATCCCTATTCCCCACTATTGGGGAAAGGCATAGGAGATCTGTGATGACATAAACTGAGATGTTACAAGTACGATAATGACGAGGCTCTAAATTTCACATTTATAATTTTGTACCAGGTGAAGAGTATCATTTGAAATTTGTCCACATCCTCATGGGAGTTAACAAGCAGAAGCCCAATCTAGACAAAATGTACAATCTGACTGAATAATCATGAAGAAGTGATTTAGTAGTTCCTTAAAAAGCAGATTCATCCTGGAAACTTTATTTTTACTTTCACTTTCAGCAGAATTGGTTTTCATTTATCTATCAAATTTCTCACTTCCAGAATGGACTAATAAAATTCATAGCACAGCATTTGAAATGAATCTAGAAGATTTTGTAGTTGAAAATGCGACAATCAGTATTTTGTTTGGCATTTGTGAATCAGAGTATATAATGTACATTTTATTTCAGCTTTTGTAGTTTCCAGTTTGTTTGCAGATTCAATTCTTTCAGTTTGTATGTCTAGGTTCAATTTCTGGCAAACAAATTATTTTCCATATAGATCTGCCTGACCATCAGGAGAGGTCTGCTCTGAGTACAGTGCCAAGTATCCAGGAGCTTAAATGTCAGGACTGCCTCCGTCCAATTCCTAAGAAAGAAAACTCTTGACTCCATAGATTCAGGGAAAATATACTTTTAATTGAGCCTCAGTGGCACAGTGGTTAGAGTGCAGTATTGCAGGCTACTTCTGCTGACTGCTGACTGGCTGTAATTTGGGAGTTCAAATCCCACTAGGATCATGGTTGATAGCCTTCCATCCTTCCGAGGTTGGTAAAATGAGGACCCAAATTGTTGGGGGCAATATGCTGACTCTGTAAACTGCTTAGAGAGGACTGTAGGGCACTGTAAAGCTCTACAGGCTAAGTGTAAGTCTAAGTGCTATTACTATTGCTATTAGAAGAGAACTGAATGCCACAAGTTTCAGGCACAATCTGAGGCAAAAGCGAGCAAAGCAGCAAATTGAACCAAACTATAGAGCCCAACACCCCACCCCACCCCATCCCTGGAAGCCAGGCAACCAGAGAAATGTTTTGAGAAAGTTTTTGATTCAAATGTATAGTCTCTGGCTGTTGCCAAAGCTACAAAAAATGACCTTGGAGAGATAGGCAAAGCTCAGATTGTAGTTGCAAAGCTGCAATTAAAATTTCTCCACTAACCTTCTGCCCATTCTCAATAAGGGGAAGAGAGCATCCAGGAATGGGTTATCTCTGCTCCACTCTGATTGGACTGAGTCTGCATATTAATTATTTGATCCAGTATAAAAGCCCCTCCCAAGGCTCCTATCCCAGTTTTTCTGACTCAGTTCCTCTCTGGACTGTTTTGGGTTATCCAGCTATTGATCAACGCAATTAAATACTTACAATTAACTTCAGCTCTTTTCATGAGTACTTGAGTCCTTGCAGCTGCGCCCGATTACCATCACACCGGGCCTCTCTGCGGAGCCTCTCGCTCCTTCAGGCCCCTGGCCTAGCGATCCTCCCCATTTTGACAGCTGGTGCAATCTCTCTTCGGGGAAACGTGCCAGGAGATCGCTAGCGGCTCCGTACCGATTGCCTCCTCGGCCTTGATCCCTCGTGGAGCTCAGCCTCGGCTAGCCCACGCGTCGCTGGAAGAAATCTGTAGGGCAGCTACATGGGCGTCTCCGGTGCCTTTTGTCCGCAATTACAGACTGGACAAGTTTGCAGCTGAAGAAGCTGCGTCGGGTCCTGCAGGCAGTGGTTCGGTCTGATGTTGTTTCTGACTAGGTTTGGGGCCCACCCTTGGATGGGATGTTGCTTGGCTTGGGTATGTCCCATTCCTGGATGCTATCTTCCCCTTATTGAGAAAGGGTGTTGGTACTTACCTGATATGCCTCTTCTAATAAGGGGAAGATAGCATCCATCCCGCCCTTGTTGGGGGAATTTTTCTGTATTCTTTGTTTTTGTATACTGTTGCGCCGGACATTTGGGTTCCTCTTTGCCTTTCGGCATTTTTCTATGTTGTTTCTGGGGAGCTGTTCAAAGTTTCGTGTTACTAAATGCTTCCTGGATAACACTGATGAGTCTGTGATCATTTCCTTCATCGAAAAAACTGGGATAGGAGCCTTGGGAGGGGCTTTTATACTGGATCAAATAATTAATATGCAGACTCAGTCCAATCAGAGTGGAGCAGAGATAACCCATTCCTGGATGCTATCTTCCCCTTATTAGAAGAGGCGTATCAGGTAAGTACCAACGCCCTTTTCCATGGCAGCAAGCAGCAGGCTGACTGACATTAACTGAATGTGCACAAAAGATAGGATCTTCTTTGTGATAGCACAATTCCATTCTTAATTTAAATCAGTTTGGCAGTCTTTTTCTTTTTTTGATCCAAAACTATTTCCATTTGTTTTGAATATGTGACATCTAATTTTGTATAATATTTTACATTCACTGCCACTGGCAGTACAAAATTGTGGTTATCTAGTATGGAAACTATGTTAGAATGCTTTCTATAGCCTAAAGCTTGGCCTTTAACACCATTCTGCTGAGCACCCTTATCGAAAAGCTAACTGACTTGAATTTTTCCTCTTTCTTCTATGACTGGATTAAAGACTTTCTAACAGACCAACCACAAACAGTGCTGGGCCTTTCATATCTTCCTCCCTGAAGCTGGCTCTCCTCAGGGATGTGTGCTCAGTCTATACCTGTACTCATTGTACATATATGATTGTGTATCTTCTGACCCATCCACTGTGATTATCAAGTTTGCAGATGATACCAATATGGGCCTCATTACAGGTGGAGATGAAGCAGCATTCAGGGGGGAGATTCAAAAATTATTCACATGGTGCTCAGTAAACAACCTGCACCTGAACATCAGCAAGACAAAGGAGGTGGTGCTGAACTTCCAGAAGAAGAGAGAGGAATCCATCCACTTTACATCGAGGGAGGCTGTGTGAAGAGAGTACCCTCCTTCAAATTCCTGGGAATCCAGAAAAGAGAAAGCAGAGAAGTGACAAACCCATTCAAACACAAACTTTAAATTTGGATTTGAAAAGATTTTGTTTTTAAAAGAGACTAGCAGGGTGAAATGGAAACCAAAACATACCGAGGAGATTTGCTTCATTCAAGTTTCTTCCAACTAACATATCTTAAGCCACTCCAATTAATGAGAGGTGGGATGTAACAAGGGGGTGGGGGAATCAAGGAAAAAAGCACTATTTTCTCACTGTTAACGTAATCTTGCCTGTGCAGCGAATGGAATGTGAAACTCTGAACAGGAAGTTTTAATTAACCAATTGCCATAAATCAGAATTTGGAAAAGCAGGAGGCGAAGAGAAACATACCAGAGATTTGCTGTATTTGAGTTTGTTCCAATTAATATATTTTGAGTAACTATAACCAATGAGAGGTGAAAGGTAACAAGGGAAAAAAAATAAAATAAAGAACTAGGAAAATACAAAGCTTTTTTTTTTTGCCGAATGGAGAACAAAAGATCAAGATGGCTCCCGCTTCTCTTCCCTTTCACATTAGCTGAATTAGCTAAATTTAAGGTGGACCAGAACTTTGAAATAAGAATTGTATAACTAACTATAATTTTGGAACTGGACATTAAGGCAATAGGGGGGGAAATAAAATCAAGAGCTGGCAAAATACAAAGTTTTTTTTCTGGGGGTTGTGGGGGTTTTTTTGGTCAAAGGAAAAACAAAGGATCAAGATGGCTTCCACCTCTCTTCCTCTCCACATCAATTGAACTAGCTAAATTTAAGGTGGACCACAACTCTGACATAAGAACTGTATAACTGTAATTTTGGAACTGGAAATTATGGAAAGGTGGAAATTTGAAGAACTACATGAAATTATAAAAATATGCATAAATCATTAAAATCAAATCTAAATAGAACTTTGAAGTTAGATATTGAGGAGAAGCAGGAAGTGAAGGAAGAAGTGAAGGAAGAAGAGGGGGGATAATGAAGAGGTAGAAATGGTGGAAAATAAAAAGCAGACAAAAACCTCATTGGATTTGACAGTGGTATAGGAAACATTGAAAAGAGGGGATGTGTCCCAACAAAAAGAAATAAAAAGCAGACAAAAGATCTCACTGAGTTTGACAGTGGCATAGGGAAAACTGAAGAGGGTGAACATGTCAAAACAAAGAAAATTGAGAAGACAGGAATAGGGAAGTGGGACAAAAGACTTACTAGGAAAAAAATCAGACAATTGGAAATTGTTATATGGGAAAATATAAAGCTAAAATAAGTGGTTTATTCCTATATAGGATAATAAAACTGAGTTGCTAAATGATTGAATATGATAATGGAAAGATAATTAAATAAAGGTTAAAATATATGGAATATGGACAAATATAAAACTGTTTATGTTGCAAATGTAAAGTAGAGGTATGTGATTCAATTTTATACATGATAATTAAATTGAGTATAGGCAATTAAGTATAGGTTAAAATATATGAAATGTGGACATATAGAACTCCTAAGAGGATGAATCAAGTAAGATGTGTACTGCTTGTTATTCTATATAGTAGATTAATGGAATTGTAATGAACATTGAACAGTAAGGATTGTTATTTAAAGGCAGTTAAGGGTAAGCCAAATCAAGATATGGAAAAATGGAGAGGGAACATGAAATATACTTACAATGGGAAATTATTGAGATTATAAAGACAGAACTACAAATTTGGGGTGTGTAAGGATGCATAATTATATAAATACAAGCTATACCCGGCCACGTGTTGCTGTGGCCCAGTCTGGTTAAATGGCCAACCAATCTGTGTGTAGATCTACACCTGCACACATACACACAACCACCGTATAACCCCCAACCTACCTACTTACTGTATTTCTCCCTCTCTATCTATCCCCCTACCTACCTACCTACCTACCTACCTACCTACCTACCTACCTACCTACCTACCTACCGTGTTTCTCCCTCTCTCTATCCCTCTACCTACGTACCTACTGTATTTCTCCCTTTCTCCCTCTATTTTCCTACCTACCTACCTACCGTATTTCTCCCTATATATACACCTACCTACCTACAGTATTTCTCCCTCTCTGTCTATCCCTGTCTATCCCGCTACTTACCTACCTACTGTATTGCTTCCTTTCTCCCTCTATCTACCTACCTACCTACCTACTGTATTTCTCCCTCTCTATCTCCCTATCTACCTACCTACATACTGTATTTCTCCCTCTCTATCTATCCCCCTACCTACCTACCTACCTACCTACCTACCTACCTACCTACCTACCGCATTTCTTCCTTTCTCCCTCTATCTACCTACCTACCTACTGTATTTCTCCCTCTCTATCTATCCACCTACCTACCTACTGTATTTCTCCCTCTTTCTCTATTCCTCTACCTACCTACCGCATTTCTCCCTATCTATCTATCCCCCTACCTACCTACCTACCTACCTAACCTACCTAACCTACATACTGTATTTCTCCCTCTCTATCCCCCTACCTACCTACCTACTGCATTTCTTCCTTTCTCCCTCTATCTACCTACCTACCTACTGTATTTCTCCCTCTCTATCTATCCACCTACCTACCTACCTACCTACTGTATTTCTCCCTCTTTCTCTATTCCTCTACCTACCTGCCGCATTTCTCCCTATCTATCTATCTATCTATCTATCTATCTATCTATCTATCTATCTATCTATCTATCTATCTATCTATCTATCTATCTATCCACCTACCTACCTACCTACCTACCTACCTAACCTACCTACTGTATTTCTCCCTCTCTGTCTATTCCTCTACTTACCTACCTACTGTATTTCTTCCTTTCTCCCTATATCTACCTACCTACTGTAATTCACTATCTATCCCCTACCTACCTAGCTAGCTAGCTAGCTAGCTAGCTACTGTATTTCTCCCTCTCTATCTACCTACCTACCTACCGACTATATTTCTTCCTTTCTCCCTCTACCTACCTACCTACTGTATTTTTATCTATCTATCCACCTACCTACCTACCGTATTTCTCCCTATCGATCTATCCACCTACCTACCTACCTACCTACCTACCTACCTACCTACCTACCTACCTATGTACTGTATTTCTCCCTCTCTGTCTATCCCTCTACTTACCTACCTACCTACTGTATTTCTTCCTTTCTCCCTCTTACCTACCTACTGTAATTCTTCCTCTCTATCTATCCCATCTATCTACCTACCTACCTACTGTATTTCTCCCTCTCTATCCCCCTACCTACCTACCTACCTACCTACTATATTTCTTCCTTTCTCCACCTACCTACCTACCGTATTTCTCATTCTCTATCACCCTACCTACCTACCTACCTACCTACTGTGTTTCTCTATCTATCCCCCTACCTACCTACCTACCTTCCTACTGTTTTTCTCCCTCTCTATCTATTCCCCTATCTACCTACCTACTGTAATACAATCATACAACAGCAGAGTTGGAAGGGACCTTGGAGGTCATCTAGTCCAACTCCCTGTCTAGGCAGGAAGCCCTATACCATTTCAAACAAATGGCTATCCAACATCTTCTTAAAGACTTGCAGTGTTGGGGCATTCACAACTTCTGGAGGCAAGTTGTTCCACTGGTTAATTGTCCTAACTGTCAGGAAATTTCTCCTCAGTTCTAAGTTGCTTCTCTCCTTGATTAGTTTCCACCCATTGCTTCTTGTTCTGCCCTCAGGTGCTTTGGAGAATAGCTTGACTTCCTCTTCTTTGTGGCAACCCCTGAGATATTGGAACACTGCTATCATGTCTCCCCTAGTCCCTCTTTTATTAAACTGTATTTCTCCCCTCCTCTCTCTCTCTATGGGCTGATCTATATCCTTCTACTAAAAGTAGGGAGTCCTAATTGGAGCATAAGTTTGTAAATAGAATAAAAGCATGACTTAGCAACTTCACTAAGGATGGAATTGGCACAAAATATTTCTAGATGAGGTTCTTATAATGCTGGTCATCTAAGCACTTTTTATGGCAACCTAGACATGTTGCAAATTATTCATAGATTCTTGAATGCCAATTGCACAAGCAATATCATAAAAAAACCCTTGTATTTGGTCAAAACAATAGGTTTCAATCTGCTATTAAATCATGGGCCACTTGGGAGTTTGCTATCCTCTGTGTTTTGGCCCTTTTAGGCCTCCGATGTCAGCCTTTGCTCTTCGTCTATCTCTATGCTGCTTGGTTGCCATGGAAATGGGGAGGGTGGGGCTATAGGGGTTAATTATGTGAGCTGGTGGAAGATTGGTGGAAGATGTTACCGGCCGGGGTTATCTGTGGCTTAACGATCTCACATTCCATGCTGATGATGGTGTTGGACGAACTGCCCACCTGATGTCGGAGACGAACGTGCATTGGACACTGTTGGAAGGGGGGTTAGGGCTATTGGGGTGGGCTTATGCTTTAATAATCATTTTTCACGCCTAAACTAGTTACTTCCTGCTTTACCTTGGTCCCTTGATCTTCTGTATTCAGTAAAAGTAGCCTTATACATTCCAAACAATGTGTAAGTGTGTTCTTTCTTGAGTATTCGAAGAAAGGGGCCCTGACATTAAGCAGGAAGTCACTACAAATCATAACCTGATGTCGGAATCTGCCAAAGAGGAGTTGCCGGGCCCGAGTTTTGGAGGGGCCGCATCCAATATCGCAGCTCAAAAGGATGATTCGAGGTCAGTACTGGACTTTTTAACAAGCCTAAGTTTAGACCCGAAGCCCGAAGAATCATCTAAACCGCATCGCTGGTCAGAAGGGGTGGGGATGACAGGAGACATAGGCTCAGGGGTTACTACCACCAGACGCCGCCACCCCACCCCAACCCAATCCATATCAGAACTCCTAAGGGAAGAAAAGGAATTGAGGCAGATGGCCGAAGACTTACTCCGTCAGGCATCCGACAAGAGGGAAACCCTAGATAAAGTCTGGGGGGGAGGGCATTTTCGGGAAAGCGAACAGTTACAAGAAACAGCAGCGGCTGCTGCTCAAGAAACCAGAGGAGCAACCCCTCCCCCTCCTGCACAAACCCAAAGAGATTCACAAGGAGGAATTCGCCCCCCCCACCCCTCGCCGGCCTGCTAAACTCCCGCCCTTGGGCATAAAGTTTGATGGTGATCCAGATAATTTAGGTCTTTTTCTCCTTCATGTTAGCAATTTTGTTAAACAGTATGCTAATGATTATGAAGACGACGTTAAGATTAGGATTGTCTCCTTGGCTTTGGAAAACAAGGCTGCCAGATGGCTGGTTTCTCTGCATAATAGCCACTCACCCTTGTTACGGGACTTTGAAAATTTTATGACTGCTCTTAGGAGACGTTTTGAAGACCCCTGAATTGAGAGAAAAGCTAGAATCAGGATGCGAGACCTGCGCCAGGGGAATATGTCTGTGCAAGAATACACACAAATTTTTCAAGAACTTTCTGTTTATATGGTAGGGTGGAGTGACAGAGCGTTAATGGATATTTATACAGAAGGGCTAAACACAGATATTTATCAAACATAGATATCGGCCCAATAACTTAGATGATTGGTTTCTGTTAGCTGGGGATGTAGAGCTGGATCAGGCCCACTCTCAAACTCCACCGCAATTTGAGAAAATGAAGCATTTTGAGAGCCCCAGGCCCCAGACCACGGATAAAGATTCCCACAAGCAAATGGGAGGACGTAAATCAACTTCGGCACGTCCTGGCAGTTGTTTTCGCTGTGGAAAGGAGGGGCACTGGGCTAACAACTGCAGATCAAAAAGGTCACCACGCCCACATTCTTCTACTGAAGCTAGGAAGCCTACTAAAACTCCGGGCGTGCGTAATAAGCCAGCAATGGCGGGAATGGAGCCCCTGGACCTTTCCGGTGATCAACGTAATCCACAGGCCGATGATTTGGAGGAGGACTCCGCCTCCTCTGACGAGAACTGGGTAAGTCCCCGCTCTGGGCCCCTTTATATTCCTTTAAGGCTTTTGGCTCCATCTAGCGGCCGTAATTGCAATGTACAAGCTCTAATTGATTCAGGCTGTTCCCGTTGTCTCATCAGTCAAGACCTTGTTCAGACCATGGGTTTCCACTTGAAAAATTTAAAAGTGCCAATCGCATTCTGCCAAATGGATGGCTCTGTAGCAGGGGGAACTCCCGCATCTTATATTACTGAACCCCTTCAGCTTTCTATTGGTGATACTCATAATGAAACCATTAATTTTATTGTGGCACCTATTGCGGATAATGCTGTTATTTTGGGGGTTAACTGGCTACGTAAATGGAATCCCCTAATTAACTGGAAGGAAGGATGGGTGCGGATCCCTTTATTTCTACCGGAGCATAACTCTGCAATCTCAAATCACGATGATGGGACGCCCCTTGACCTAACCCCAATTAAGGAGCCGGCTGGTTCCACTTTAGCCCTCCCCACAGCTGAAACCATTCCTGGGGAAGACAAAATTCCTAAAGAGTACTGGGATCTGAAAGAAACTTTTAGCAAAAAGTCCTGTGATTCTCTCCCTCCTCATCGGGCCACTGATTGCTCGATCGATTTTCTCCCAAGGGTGACGCTGCCTAAACCTCGCCTTTACTCTATGACTCCACGGGAAATGGATGAGCTCCGTAAATTCATTGATAAGAATCTAAACCGAGGCTTCATTGAGCCTGCCAGACCACGGGTGGCTGCACCGGTCATGTTTAGAGAGAAAAAGGATGGCACTCTCCGTTTGGTTCAAAACTACTCTTATCTGAATACCATTTGCGAGCACAATGTCTACCCCCTACCACTTATGAAGGACATGTTAGCTCATCTAGCTACAGGCAAAATTTTTACCAAACTTGATTTACGAGAAGCTTATTATAGAGTAAGAATTAAAGAGGGTGACGAATGGAAAACAGCGTTCAACTGTCCACTAGGGTGTTTCCAGTTTAAAGTTCTACCTTTTGGTCTTCAAGGGGCTCCTTCTGTTTTTATGCAATTGATCAATGAAGTGCTCCACGAGCACCTGTATAAGGGAGTGATCGTTTATCTTGATGACATAGTCGTGTACACGCAAACACGTGAGGAACATATTAGACTTGTGCGTTCCGTGTTACAAAAACTACGTGCTGCTGAACTTTATGCTAAGTTGTCAAAATGTGAGTTTCACCAGGAGAAGATTGATTACTTCGGTTATCGCATTTCGTCGGAGGGGATCGAGATGGATCCTGCAAAGGTAAAGGCTGTCACGGAGTGGGCGCCCCCACGCACTCGTAAACAACTGCAAAGTTTTTTGGGTTTCGCCAACTTTTACCGGCAATTTATTCCATCATTCGCTAGCATTGTATTACCCATCACAAATCTGCTCAAAACGAAGGGTGAGGGTAAACCTCGACCGGGAGCCCCTTTGAACTGGACAATGGAATGCCAAGCCGCTTTTGAAAAGCTTAAACGTTTGTTTGCAGCTGAGCCTGTCCTGAAGCATCCTGACGTCGACTCCCCGTTTGTTGTTCAAGCTGACGCCAGCGATGTCGCTGTGGGGGCTGTCCTGCTACAGTTCAACCAACAGGGCCAGCTGCAACCTTGTGCTTACACCTCTCGTAAATTGTCCAACACCGAACGCAGATGGGCGATTTGTGAGAAGGAAGCATTTGCTGTTCGTTGGGCCCTCATGACTTGGCGTCATTTTCTTGAAGGAGCCCCTCATCCATTTAAGGTCTGGACGGACCATAAAAACCTGGAGGCTCTCACGTCATCCCGTAAATTATCCCCTAAACAACTACGTTGGGCACATTACTTCAATCGTTTCAACTTCAGTCTCAAATATATTCCTGGAGGAAAGAATTTCATGGCTGATGCACTTTCCAGACTGCCCCAATATGACGTTTCGAAATTTTCAGTTGTGCAACCAATAATGCCTCTTACACTGATAGCCTCGCCTGTTTCAACCAGGGGTCAGTCCGCTGTCCAAGCTGACCCGCCCGTGGAACTCATTGCTAAGATTAAGTCAGAACTACTTACTGATGAATGGTATTCTGCACATTCCGGTGACTGCACTATCAAGGATGACCTGCCTTGGATTGGTTCAAAAATTTATGTTCCTGTTACCATACGACCTTTTGTACTACAACGGGCACATGACTCACGTTTGGCCGGACACTTCGGTTTCGTTAAGACTATACAC
The DNA here is from genome assembly GCA_039707465.1 of Rhabdophis nuchalis. NCBI lineage: Eukaryota > Metazoa > Chordata > Lepidosauria > Squamata > Natricidae > Rhabdophis > Rhabdophis nuchalis. The sequence continues at coordinate 222,218,798 of CM077643.1, read as the reverse complement.
CTGGTTAAACGCCAGTTTTGGTGGCCTTCCCTCAAGAGAGACGTTGAGTCCTATATAGCTAGTTGTCCTATTTGTGCAGCTTCGAAACGTTCACCAGGAAAACCGCAAGGCCTCCTCCAATCTGTGGCGAAGCCGGAGGCTCCTTGGAAGGAAATTTCGATGGACTTTATTGTTGATCTTCCAAGCAGCCAGGGTTATACTGTCATTTGGGTGGTTACAGATCTTTTCTCCAAGCAAGTCCACTTCGTACCTTGCTCCAAAATTCCATCTTCCAAATCATTGGCTAAGTTGTTCCTGAATCATATTTATCGTTTCCACGGAGTTCCTAAACGTATCATTTCAGATAGAGGTACTCAATTTACTTCAAAATTTTGGAAGGAATTTTTAAAGTTGATAGGCTCCTCCCAAGGCTTAAGCTCCTCCTACCACCCGCAGACGAACGGTGCTTGTGAGAGGGCCAATTCTGTTTTGGAACAATACCTACGTTGTTTCATAAATTTTCAGCAGGACGACTGGGCTGACCTTCTGATACATGCCGAAGTGGCTTACAATAATTCTGTTCATTCAAGTACAGATATGACCCCTTTTAAAATCATTTATGGTCAGGACTTTGTGCCCATACCTGAGTTGCCTCACGAGTCGCCTGCAATTCCCTCCCTTGCTGATTGGTCCACTAAACTGTCTTCGGTGTGGCCTGTCATAAAGAAAACCTTGGATGATGCACATCATTCGCATAAGTTATATGCTGATAAAAAGCGATCGGCTCCTCCGGTGTACAAGGTTGGTGATAGAGTCTTCGTCTCTACTAAACATTTAGACAGCCCGCAAAAATGCAAGAAATTGGGCCCTAAGTTTGTTGGCCCGTTCACTATTACTAAAATAATCAGTTCGGTTTCTGTTCGTTTGGATCTACCTAAAACCTACCGTCGCTTATACCCAGTGTTCCATCTTCATCTGTTAAAACCTGAACGCACTTCGCATCTTCGCAAACCTCACCCTGATGCACCTGCGCCACTGATGGTAGACGGTCACCAGCACTATGAAGTTCGTGACATCTTGGACTCCAGAGTCCATAGGAATAAGACTCAATTTCTAGTGATGTGGAAAGACTTTCCTCCTTCTCACAATGAATGGGTGGATAAAGAACATCTCAGAGCCCCGAAGCTTGTGCGCCAGTTTTATGCCAAATATCCACACAAACCGTAACCCCTTCCCTCTCTCCTCTATGTTGTTTTGTCTTTTCTTGTCTGTTTTACAGTAGTAATTTCTCACCTTCTGGAGGAGGTCCGGAGGTCCTGCCCACTACTGGAGGAGGTCCGGATGTCAGCCTTCGCTCTTCGTCTATCTCTATGCTGCTTGGCTGCCATGGAAACGGGGAGGGTGGGGCTATAGGGATTAATTATGTGAGCTGGTGGAAGATTGATGGAAGATGTTACCGGCCGGGGTTATCTGTGGCTTAACGATCTCACATTCCATGCTGATGATGGTGTTGGACGAACTGCCCACCTGATGTTGGAGACGAACGTGCATTGGACACTGTTGGAAGGGGGGTTAGGGCTATTGGGGTGGGCTTATGCTTTAATAATCATTCTTCGCGCCTAAACTAGTTACTTCCTGCTTTACCTTGGTCCCTTGATCTTCTGTATTCAGTAAAAGTAGCCTTATACATTCCAAACAATGTGTAAGTGTGTTCTTTCTTGAGTATTCGAAGAAAGGGGCCCTGACATCCATACACTGTGGAATTTTGGAGGCTTATTTGGTTGCTGAAGAAACAACAGTTGGAAAGCAGCCGGATGGGTGGAGCTACAGGGAGGTGAAAACCTGATCAGTGGATACATTTTACATTTGTGTACCTTGCACATGACACACGTGTGCTAGCCACAAAATAAATACGTATTCTATTATCGGAAGTCCTTGGGAACATTGTGTTAAAAATTTGGTGTAAATCGGTGCAGTAGTTTTTGAGATTAGCAGCTTTGTACAAACTATTTTACATTTTTATTTATATAGATGATGAGAATAGCTGGGAATCATAACATCTTGGCCAAAGATCGGCTGGGGGGGGGGGAGGTTTAAAAATACAAGTACTATATATGTATACTTGTTTTTTTCTTTTAAAAAAGGAGGAAGATATATGTTAAAATTAAATATGTATATTGAAAAGGAATTATAAATACCATCAACATAAAATGGAGCTCACTCAGAGGCTGAAATACACCAAGTAAATAAGATGAAGAGCACAAAGTAGAGGAGAGAGGTAAGGAAAGAAGAGAGGGATCGGAGAGAGGGCAGTGGGTGGGGAAGAGGAGGAGAGAAAGGAGTGGAAAGGGGAGAGGAGAAGGAGAGAGGAAGGGAAAGGAGAGAAGAGAAGAACGACAGAGGGAAGAAAGGAGGGTAGGGAGGAGGATGAGAGAGGAAGAAGAAAGTGAATACAAATATAGTGTATGGAGAGCAGAAGAGCCAATAATTGTTTTTGGGAGTTGAAAGTAAGACGAGTTAATGCAAACATTAAAACAATGTAATATGATGTTGGTTATGTAATAGTATACAGGTGATTATTTGTTATGAAAAAGAAATAATAAAAAACTTTATATAAAATTTAAAAAAACAAATCCATGGGAATCCATCTTAGCGAAGATCTCACCTGGAGAAACAACACAACCCAGGTGGCCAGGAAGGCCCAACAGAGACTCTATTTCCTCAGGGTCTTGTGGAAGAACAAGGTGGAATAACAACGAATGATCTCCTTTTACCAGTCCACAATAGAAAGCATCCTCACTTATTGAATTACGATATGGTATGCTGGCTTGACAACCGCAGATAGAAAGACATTACAGAGGGTGATGAGCACAGCACAAAACATGGTCTGCCATCACTAGATGAAATCGTTAGGATTTGCTGTCTTAAAAAAGCGAGGAAAATCCTCAGGGACGACTCACACCCTGGTCAGCTTTTCTTTACTTTCCTACCATTGGGTAGGAGATATAGAAGCATAGACATTCGTACGAACAGGCTGAAGAACAGCTTTTATCAGTGGGCTGTCAGATTCCTGAATTCAATATGACCTCGTCAGTATGTAGTATGATAGATTTGTAGGGGTGGCACATGTGCAAGTATGGAGACCGATCTCTGAGCGCCGCGAAGGGGTTGAGGGCCATTTTGGCCCGGGAGGACGTCGCCAGCCCTCATTAAACATCTAGGAGGGCTGGCCCAGCAAGTAGATATGCCAGCCGCCACAAGGAGGCTATTTTTGGAGCCGGAGTTGTGGCGGCGAGTCGAAAAACATCCGAGATGGAAGGGGCCCAGGTCGGCTTGGCGCGGCCTGGACGCGTCAGTGAAGAAGCTAGGCAGGCGTTTCCAGGCCGTTGGGGGTCCGTTACAACACACAATCGGACCGCGCGGCCCCCACTCGACTCAAGCGGCTAGAAATGATGGGAGCAGTTTAAAAGTGAAGAAACCTGGTATGTCTGAAGATCGTGGAGAAGCTGAGAGAAGCTGAATCGGAGAAGGAAAGTAAGAGGAATAAATGGATGAGAGAGAGAGAGACGTTAGAGAAAGAACGTTTACAAAGAAAGATGTAAGGAGGATCTGAGATGAGTGGAATGTTTATTAGACCCTTGTCCCCCCTGGCTTGTACTGGCATCCTGGGAGGAGACACGAGGCTGGCTCCAGGCCATTGTGAATGAGGGGTCCTTACCTACCATCTTGAAAGAGGTGGTGGTGAGACCCCTCCTCAAAAAGCCTTCCCTGGACTCAGCATTATTGGCTAATTATCGCCGGTCTCCAACCTTCACTTTCTAGCGAAGGTTGTAGAGAGTGTGGTTGCACAGCAGTTTCCTCGTTACCTGGAGGAAACTGATTATCTAGACCCACGCCAGTCCGACTTTCGGCCCGGTCATAGCACCGAGACGGCATTGGTCGCGTTGGTAGATGATCTCTGGAGGGCCCGGGATAGGAGTTGTTCCTCTATCCTGGTCTTGTTAGATCTCTCAGCAGCTTTTGATACCATCGACCATGGTATCCTTTTGCACCGATTAGAGGGGTTGGGGGTGGGTGGCACCGTTTTGAGGTGGTTCTCCTCCTTCCTCTCTGATCGGTCGCAATACGTGTTGACGGGGGGGCAGAGGTCGACTTCTAGGCCCCTTGCATACGGGGTATTGCAGGGGCCGGTCCTCTCGCCACTTCAATTCAACACGTATATGAAGCCGCTGGGTGAGATCATCCGTGGTTTTGGGGTAGAATACCATCTGTACGCTGATGATACCCAGTTGTACATCTCTACCCCAAGCCACCCCAACGATGCTGTTGAGGTGATGTCCCGGTGTTTAGAGGCCGTACGGATCTGGATGGGCAGTAACAAACTCAAACTCAACCCATCCAAGACCGAGTGGTTGTGGTTCCCAGCTTCCCGGTTTAGCCAGTTGACACCATCGCTGGCCATGGTGAATGAAAATTTGGCCCCTGTGGATAGAGTGTGCAATTTAGGAGTCCTCCTGGATTCCCGGTTGTCCCTGGAGGATCAGGTGGCGGCCGTGGCCAGGAGGGCATTTTACCATGTTTGCCTGGTCCGTCAATTGCGCCCCTTACTAGACCAGGAGGCTCTTCGCACAGTCACTCAAGCACTCGTGACTTCTCGTCTGGACTACTGCAACGCTCTCTACATGGGGCTCCCCTTGAGATGCACTCGGAGGTTGGTCCAGAATGCGACCGTGTGGGCGATCATGGGAATCTCAAGACATTCCCACATAACACCACTCCTGCACGAGCTGCACTGGCTACCTGTAACCTACCGGGTGCGTTACAAGGTTTTGATAACCATATTCAAGGTGCTCCATGGCACGGGGCCTAGCTACCTTCGAGACCGTCTTCTACCCCATACATCCCTTCGACCGACTCGCTCCCAGGGAGAGGGACTTCTCCAGGTGCCGTCGACCGGACAATGCCAGTTGGCGGCTCCCAGGGGAAGGGCCTTCTCTGTGGTGGGCCCTACCCTCTGGAATGGCCTACCTCCCGACCTCCGTTCCATCACAGACCTCCGCTTGTTTCGCTGGCACCTAAAAACTTATTATTTTCATCTGGCCGGCCTAGCATGATCTACGCCACACCCATTATTTTATAACAAATCAAAATTGTAATTTGGGTTTTAAATTTAAACTTATTTTAAGCAGGGTATTGATTTAATTTAGTTATTATTTAATAATATTTTGTATTTATGTATAATTGATTTTAAATCTCTGTTCGCCGCCCCGAGTCCCTTTGTGGTGAGATGGGTGCGGGTTATAAATGTGAAAAATAAATAAATAAAACATGTTCATATTGATGCAATATATTATAACGTAACGCACATACTGTATATTAGAGATGGGTTGCTTCCAGTTAAGCTTCCAGGTGGGCTGACCGGTAGTAGCGGGAGATTCCACCCACCCGCCTGGACACTTCTGCACATGCGCAGAAGCATCACGTTTGCCCACTGGCAGTAAAAAATTTGGAAACCCACTACTGACATATATGTATAGAGGATTGTGTGTTGTTAGTATGATTTATTGGTTTAGGGATTTTCTTTCTTTCACTGTGAGTTATTGATATGTAGGTATGTTGGGGGAGGATGCACTAAGGGAGGCTCAGCCAATCTAATTGTACACATGTTGTGCACTGACAATAAAGGTTGAATTGAATTGAATTATCTTTTAAGAATGTTAACTTTTTTTCCTACTAATGTTGTCCAGTTCTATAATGAATTATACTACTCATTTTTAGTATAGGAATGAATTATTATTATGGTTAGTTGCCTAGATTTTAGATTGAATTTGGCATTTTTATCCACCTATTAAATCCTTCCCAAGGACCTGAGATAGAAAGATGTTGTTTGATGATCTTATAAAGGTATTGTTGCAGGAAGTAAGCTGTTCCAAATACCTTTTGCAATTGATTAACTGTGATTTTCTCAGTGCTAGGGGTGCTCAAGTGGTATTCCAGATGATTTGGAATTGCATCCAAGGCACCTATTACTATTGGTATTATCTTTGGTTTCTTTTGCCATAGTTGTTCTATTTCACCTTGCAGGTCTTTGCGTTTTGTGATTTTCTCTTATTCTTTCTCTTCTATTCTGATGTCTCCAGGTACTGCCATGGCCACTTGTTATTATTTCCAATAACTTCAAGAATTAAAGTTGTATAATTATGTATAATAGAATAAAATGTATTTTACACTATAAACTCCTTGAAGGTGAGTCTTATATTTTAATAGATAAGATGACCTATTGGAATAGGAAGGATAAAAATGCAAAGCATAGCTACCCAAAGTAAATAAATAAAAATATTTACAACAATATCTGTTCATCGAGGAATTGTACTACTTGGTGTAAGTACAGTAATCCAAAAATGAATTTTATGCCTTGTAATAATATGAATGTATTTGTGAGAAATATGCTCTAAAGAAATTCTTTAGCCAAAAGATATTCTATTTGATATTCTATTTGATTTGTACAACAATAATAATAAAGATTGAAACAAGATCCAACATATTTATTAAGGTTTAGAAAGGATAGAAGATGAAGATGGATTATGTCTGTGCACATATGCATTTTTTTTTTGTTACCATTGTATTAAAACATTTATGCAGTTTCATTCATCTTGCAGAGATTCACTGCTTTCTTCTACAGGGAAACAAGCTTGAAGAAGCCTGTTGCCAGACTTCTGGACATTTTCTGCAGCTGCTCTTCGCCTGCCAAACCGCCCCACAGGTCGGATCCCTCGCCCAGTGTACCAGGAAGGATCAATATCAGGATCTGCCAGGAAAAACCCAGAAGACAGCGATAATTCAGTGGAAAGGGAAAGTGTGCTGAAACAGCTGTGTTCCTAGCATATTGTAAAAAACGGAGGCACTCATTATTAGTGTTAGTGTTAGTATTAGTGTTACAGTATTCTGAAAAACATTTCAGTTTTGGTAGGTGGGTGGGACTATTTCTATCAGGTCAGTCTCATAAAATAACCTGTATAAAGATGGTTATTGTATATAATAATGCTAATAGTCATCATAATTGACAAAAGGAAAAGACTTAAAAATATGGGCATTTGTTATCCATGAGTGTGAACTGTATATTCTTCTGCAATTATTATGCAGTGTTAAATTGCAGCCATTGTCATGTCTGGAGAAAAAAGTTTTTGGAGAAACAATTCCTCATTTTCCATTTTGATGCCAGATGCTCTTCACACTTGTTTTTTCAAGTGTATATCATTTGCATAATTTTACTACCATGTTTATATTTTCTTTTGATCCCCGAAATAAGCACTTGGCCTTATTTTCGGGGAGGTCTTATTATTTTTGAGGTGCAGGAGGTGGCGAGTGTGGTTACCTCATGGCTGCTGCTGTGTTGCAATATTTTCAGGGAGGGCTTAGTTTAGCATATGTGCTCAAAAACCTGATTGGGCTTATTATCCGGGGAGGTCTTATTTTCAGGGAAACAGAGTAGTATGTGGTGAACTGTATTTTAAACCAGGGGTCCCCAACCCCCGGTCCGCGGACCGGTGCCGGTCCGCGGCTTCATAGGAACCGGGCCGCAGGGCCAGCGAGGAGGAGGGAGCAGCCCCCTGGGCAGAGGATGGCCTAGCGCGCCTCCACCAGCTCCTTCTGACGGCCACCGCGGCGCACTTTCCGGGGCTTCCTGGAGGGGCTGGCTTGTTGGCTGGGGAGGTTATCCCGCAGCGGGCGGGCGAAGGACCCGAGCTGCTGTTACCTTAAGCTGCCACCGAAGCCATCCGGGTGCCGCATGCCCACCTCCCTTCCAATCCCGTGCGGCACCCGGACATGTTCGGCGGCAGCTTAAGGTAACCGCAGCTCGGGTCCTTCGCCCTGCAGGATAACCTCCCCAGCTGACAAGCCAGCCCCGGAAAGTGCGCCGCGGTGGCCGTCGGAAGGAGCTGGTGGAGGCGCGCTCGGCCATCCTCTGCCCAGGGGGATGCTCTCTCCTCCTCGCTGGCCCCTCTGCTGCTTCCCCGGGGGGAAGGGAGGGAGAGAATGACAGACACACAGAGGGGCAGACTTAGAGAGACAGAAATAGAGAGAGGGAGAGAGGGAAACATACACACACACACACACACACAGTGACAGAGATGGGTGGAGGGAAGGGAGAGAGACAGATACAGAGAGAGAGAGAGACACAAATAACAGAGAAAGAGAAAGAAAGAAAAATAGAAAATGAAAGATGAATGGAGGGTGGGAGGAAGGGAGTGAAGGAAACAAGGGGGAGGGAGGAGAAAGGGAGGGGTGAAAGAAGGAAGGAAGGAAAGGAAGGAAAGAAAGAAAAAGAAAGAGGGTTGGAGGGTAGGAGGGAGGGAAGGAAAGAAGGGAGGAAGGGGGAGGGAGGCAATGGAAGGAAGGAAGGAAAGGAAAGGAAATGAAAGGAAGAAATCTATTTTCCTATTTCCTTCCACCTCAAGCTACCTGTTTGGTTAACCAGGTTAAAGATCTATTTTTCTCCCAGTGGTCATTTCAAAGGAATCACATCCTCTGAGTCATTTCCTGGATTCAAACCAGCATCCCAAAGAGTCATGGGCTGCCTTTATATATAATGAGCGTCCATAAATCCATTTTTACCATCTTCAGAAGACCAAAGACCAGCCAGAAATGGAAGAAAGAAAGAAAGAAAGAAAGAAAGAAAGAAAGAAAGAAAGAAAGAAAGAAAGAAAGAAAGAAAGAAAGAAAGAAAGAAAGAAGTGGTACTGTTGATATTTGGTTCTATTGACTAATAGGTTTGCTCACCACTGCCCTAGACGGCCAAGTGAGCCGACTAACCCCCCCGCGTGTGCATGCGCCACCTGTTCCCCCTCCCCCCCTCCTCTAGGCCAGCCGGTCCGCAGAATTTTCTTTAAAATGAAACCAGTCCCTGGTGCAAAAAAGGTTGGGGACCCCTGTTTTAAACAGTCACTAGAAATAATATTAGCCATTTACTAGACTTAGAACTTTGATTTTAAAAAGTTGGTCCATACCAGGAATCCCAAAACTCTTAAGCTCATTGATCCTCCCATGAAATTTTAGATTGTTCATCAATCCCCCAACATTTATTGCATGAAATGAAGGTAATAAATACTACTTTATCTAATAGTAGTAGAAATAATAAGAACAGTACAGGTAGTTCTCAACATGACCTCAATTGTGACCAGAATTTTTGTTGTAATGGGTTCACATGTGACTGGACCTGATTTTATAACCATTTTTACCATGTTTGTTAAATAAATCACAATGGTTGATAAGTGAATCACATGGTCATTAAATGAATCCAGCCTCCCCAAATGATATTTTTTGATGGAAACCAACTTAGAAGGTTAATATCATGATCACATGATTGCAGGACATTGCAATCATTTGTAATTGTAAGCCCATTGCCAAGTACCTGAATTGTGATCACATGACTGCAGGCTCTGCGATGGTCTGTTGTAAATCACAAGTTGCAAAGGCAGGTTATAAATCATTTTTCCGAAGCCATTGTAACTTTGAACTGTCACTAAGCGAATGATGGTAAGTTGAGGACCACCTCTAATGAATAGTTGCATCAACTCTTGGGGGTCAATACAAACCACTCTGGGGAACACCAAATTGTGTGAATTAAGAGAAGAATTAATCAATGGATCATAGCATAGCATATTTTGAGATCATTAGATGTCTGAATGTGATTCTGCAGAAAATAATATTATATGTATGCACAACTGCTGTTGCAGAATGGAGGTAAATCAGTGGTGGGTTCCGGCTCCCATCGCAGCCGGTATGCTGGGGCCGGGTGTCCTTGTCGGGGATGCATGCTGCGCACATATGTGCACGCCACCGCCCTGCAACACACAGCAGCAGAGGTCGCACAGGCACTGCACACTGTGTGCACGTGCACAATTGGCCCGGTTGCTTCAAAAACAGATAAGGCACATGGGTGGGCAGGTGGGCCGAACGAGCCACCGTACTGGTACGGTGGCCACTACTCCCAGCTACCACCTGGGACCCACCACTGAGGTAAATGATGAAAAGTCACATGAGAGACATATGTTTGTAATATTCTGTTTGGTTGTTTTGGTCTTGTAAAGTTTAAAAACACTGTGGTGTAGGGCAAGTGTGAACAATGTTCTTTTCCCACCAAAGACAATAATTTTCCCTATTTTGTTCCCCCGCACTTGAGACTGTCAGATGATGTGGCAACAACTTTATAAAAACAATGGTGGCAGTATAATTTTTAAGGCTTTTGAATTAATAAAAGAAGTAAAAGTCAATGGGAGGGAGAAGGAGGGGGGGGGATAAGGAAAATAGATGTTTTTAAAATGCCTGGAAAGTGTCTTCAACATATTTAAGGGTTTTGCTATTAGATTTCAGTAATAAGATTTTGAGAACTGCAAAAGAAGACTCTAGGGAACATCTGTGGTTGATTTCCAGAGTCTGGAACAGATTATTCTAGATTAAGAGAAAAAAAACTTTTTTTTGCAGGTATTGCATGGCAAGATGTCCAGAGTAACACATATTAGGCATATGTAGGTGGCAAAAATCTGGACAACCACTAGATCTGGATCAAATCTTAATTGCTTATGCTATCTATTGGTCTTCTAGATATTTGCTGCCAAATGCAGTTTGCAATACATTCCATTTAGAAGATCTTGAAAGGGAAATGAGACAAACCCAACATCCATTGGATACTACCCCAGATTCTATCTTCAGCCCATATTCAGGTTTGTATATATGCTGGGCATTTTGCTCATGAAAAATAGTTCTATCCATGCAATCACCTGGCTGTGGGAACTTACTCCTGATCTCCATGAATCGTTCAAGGATTCGGCATTTAGTCTCAGGTATAAAGGCCAGCAGCAGAAGGCAAACAACTAGCAGTCTCATTCCTTTCAGGTTCTTTTCCCCCACTCTTCAAAGCACTTTGATTTCTAATTTTAAAAAAAGAAAAAAAAGGTGACCTATAGCAACAGGGAGCAAATGTTACTGGCTTCATATAAGAAAAGCACTCCTAAGAAGAAAGCTTTAGTACAGAGTCATTGCAAAATTCTATAACAGCAAAACAAGTTTGAATGTTGAATTTCAAGAAAAAATTACTTCCTGAAAAATCACATCTTGGTATTCAAATGTGTTTGCCACTAAAATTGCTATCAAACTGATATAAAAAACATAGTCTATTGTTTTGTTTGCTTAAGTAAGTTGGTTTTTCTGCTTTGGGTTGTTTCTTTTTGGAATCATATTCTAAATATTAATCTTAAATTATTGTATTTCAATCTGAATTTACTTTTTGGTTTCTTAGAGCCAATCTAACCTTCACACTCATGTGTGGAATTTTTAGAAATAAAATGGGGTGGATTTTTTAACTTTCACCCCTTTTGCTAAAAATGAGCTTTTGAAGATGATTTTCATAGAAAGCTTTAGGGAAAAAATAGATAATCAAAGCACACTTTATTCCACAATCTCTACCCTAGATTGCTCTATGAGTCTCCTTTAGCATTCCAAGTTATACTTTTAGAAACATACAATTCATATTATGTCTATTTTGGCCCAGGATCAGAAAGCTCCTTGATCCTGCCCTTTTTTTCATCAGAATTCGCTTTTAGCAAACTCACTTTCACCTTTGTCAAGCCACAGCCAGGAACTGAAGAAAAGGGAGCAACAATTAGGTCCAGGAATATTTGTTCTTTGAAAGCCCAGATTTCTTCAGATTGGTAATCTTTTACTTATTACAAGCAATCTCACTGAAAGCGATGTGTTCTTCTAATTCTCCTTTTATCAGTTCCCAGGACTTACCTTTGTAGTCTTGTCTGGTCCATCTGCTGTACCAGCGGCCCATTGTTGCCATTTCCATGGTCAGCATACCCATCTTTCTATCAGCTGTGCTACCAGATAGTTTTTTGAATCTGACTTATGTCCATTGCCTACCTTTCCCAAAGCTAATCAGTCTGTGAGCAACTCAGATTGAGTTTGTGCCCTTTTGACCTTGAGGTTTCTCAGTGGTTCTCTCACAAAGACCAACATGAACACCCATAGGAATTTACCTTTCACTCTGGGAATGAGATCACTGGACATCCATCTGGGCTATATCCATAAGGTAATATGTTTGTTCTGCATAAAGGAACCATGTCAGCTTGGCAGCCAATAGCGCAAAAGATCAGAGGTTTAACGCATGGCTTCATTTCTTAGTTCTGGAAATCTCAAGAGTCCTCTCTTCCTGGCTGCCATGCTTGCCTCCCAGCACAAACCATCTCATGATGACAAGATGTCAAGCTTATCAACCAGCTATGCTGTCTGCCTTAGAATCCATAACACCCCAGTGAGAGTACAAGAGGATACCACATCCCAGGATAACTCAACATCTTTCTGCATCTATCATGCCAAGCTTGGCATAATCAAGAAACAACTCAGAGTTTATCCTTTAAACAATTTTTGTAATTATTTCCTGTTTTTAAGTTGCAGTGAAAAATGTTTTTGCATGTGTTCAATGCAACTTTTCAATTGGTTCTTTGCTAAATCATTTAAGGGTTGTGATTAGTTCTTTCTTTATTTCTGCTTTAAAACAAGCAAAGAGGTAATATTTCAAAGTTTTATTCCCTGGAAACCTTTGAAGATACATACTGTAGATGAAACTTGCCAGGTTTAGCATCCTCTAAAAATGTACTGTTTCTGCTATTCTCACCCTGTTAAAAATGAAATAGTAGCAATAATTCCTGTGCTTCTTATTATAGTCTATGATCAAATATGTTTTTTTCAAATTCAGTCTCATCCTTAAAGTAATTTGAATTGAACCTGTGCATTACAATGTTGAAATGCAAAACCAAATCTATATCTCACCTGTCCATTTACCAATGGACCCAAGTTGATGTAGTAATAAATAGTGGGGTTGATTTTGTCAATGATTGGTTGGTTGAATAATTTTGTCCAAGTCCTGTTTTTTTCCTGTACTTCAAAGTCTTTTTCATTTTCAATAGCAACCAGTTTTACCCATACCTATCCAGCCACCCATCTTGCTGTTTGCCTAGTGTCATCTTTGGCTGTGCCCCAACCCCCTTTGGTGTCTTTATTATATCAAACATCAAAGTGCGTTTGATCACTAACTAAGGCATCTACAGCTAGACTGAATATTTTATCTTTTGCAATTTGACTGATTGCTTCTCATATTCTCTTTGTTTGCACAAGAAAATTGTATGTATATGTTTAATATTTTCCTGAGCTATTCACTGCCCACCATTCATAAATGTAAATATTTATTAAGCAAACATTTCCCTATTGTTTGAACTAACTCATTCCATTCAGAATCAAAGGTAACTGTTTTCCAAATAGGAAATAGGAAGAAATGACTGTAAATTTGTTATATGTATATTACATCTTATGGCTTATAATAAAACAGAAAAAAATGAAATAAATGCATAATATAAATAAAATACATTTTTATTGTCAAAAAAAACTTAAAAAATTATCTCACAATTGTTTAAATCTTTTAGGAGCATCATTATCTTAAATTAATTAAATAAATAGCTCCTATAGTGGCTGCAGGTAAATCATTATCTCCTTTAAGAGGATGCAAAATGAATGAAATTTGAGATCCGGTCTCTTTTATGGTGGAGCCACTAGCAAGCTGGAGGTAAGCTGGTTTCTTTAAACAGTAGTTTCCAAATTGGAAAGCTGGGATAACATGATCTACATTTATTACTTATTGAATAAGTTGCCTTTTGAACACAGACACAGATTGTGCATCTGAAATAAGCACACTGGAAATGGTTTCATCTACAATGTTCTTTATAAGGAATGCCACTACCAGTATTTGTTTAAAAACCAATGGAATTGGAAAACAGAAAATTACTACATTAGTAGAATACAATAGCAAACTATTAGTAATAGTCAAATGAACTTATAAAGCACACAAAAATACAAACACAAACCCTAAAAAACTAGACAATGCAGTGGGGAAAATGGATCTGGAAGATGATTTTATTTAGCATTTCCCCCAATAACTTGAATGGGCTTTGTTTTGCCTTCCTTATTCCCACCTTTCCCAAAAGCAGACATTCATAGAGCTGGCAGACTGCAATGAAGGCAATACTCACTTGCCTGTCAAGAGGACTGAAGAGTGGCACATCCAGGTTATGCCTTCAGTGGTCAGGCTCAGTGCACGCTGGTGGTCCTTTCCCCCTTTTATGTCTTCCTTTTGTATATGCATGGCAGCCTCTGACATCAGCATTGGGACAGGGCATCTCAACAGGCTCTCCCTCCTCCCTTTACAACTTCAGCTCTTTTCCCTCAAGACAAGGAAGGAGATTTTCTTATTTTGAATTACTTTCCTCCTTTAAGCAAATGAGGTGAACTGGGAAACTAGATTGGCTGTATGTCTTCATTGAGAGTTTACAAGTTTGAGATATTCTGAAAGATCATTTTGATTATCAAAAGACAATATTGATATTTATTTTATTTCTATAGTCACCTATCTCAATCCAATGTCTCTGGGGCTTGTACAATTCTAAAACAATTAAAAACATTAACATTTTTAATTTCAAATTTTCAACCTCCCTCCCTTTCTTTTGACTCCATTGAGTCGGCATCTGACTAAATTTAATCTATGAGTCTCTACTGTTGGTCTGTTTGTATTTTATGTCAAGTTACACTGCATAAATAAAATAAGTTAAATAAAATGGCACATTTTGCTCTGGATTTTGAAATTTCTAGTTCTGATGAACTGCATTTCCTGGACACTTGGTCACAGCTATGTCAGAGGCACACAGAGAAGCATTCAGTAGAACTGATCCTAACAGGCACAGGATGCATGGTGGGATTATGGACAGCTTTCCCCTATTTGATTTTCAGCTCTGCACATGTGGACCTCAGAGCTGTTCTTTTGGATGGAAGACAGATATACATGACTCCAGGGACACTTCTCTTCCTAGGGGTTTTGGTCTGGGAGGTAGTGGGGACAGTTGATATCCTAGAAATTGAAAAGTTATTATGGTTCCGCTGTCACTAATGAAACACAATAACCGAAATACTGTCAACTCTGGAGTCATCCTTGAGCGTCTTCAGGATTGCAACAGTGAAGTAGAGATAGCTGGGGGAATATGTAGCCAAAATAACATTCTTCTGGGAACCAAAGATACTCTCACCAGGACTTGAAGGGGTGTGGATGGGAGGCATCTTGGACAGGGAGAGAGACCTGATTGGGGCATGTGATGGTTATAGAGTGATGGGGAGAAAACCTTTGGATTTTGAACTGGGTGGGGAAAACCTGGGGAACTTCAGAGTTGGGTTTTCACCAACTGTGCCAATATGACATGCCTAATAAATCTATACTTTGAGGAACCCTGCCTTGGAGTTTTGATTTCATAGGGGCTGTTACTTAGAACACTGACAAATACATTCTGGCTTCTGTTCCAATTTAATACAGGGTTCCACATAGAACACATAGAACCCTCAGAATGGCTGCCTTATCTTCAACCTGAGAAACTCTTGTTCTTCAAATGAGGATTTTTTTCCATTCAAATTGCATTCCTCTTCACCCAGCATGGTGGGTTATATGAAGGGGCCATACACTTTCTTCTTCCTGTTTGTTGTGATGGTGGAGTGTATATGTGCATAACTAAATACATGGGTATTCTAAATTTCCCTAATGATAAAAGAAATTTATTTATTTTATTTTTATTTTATTAAATTTATACCCCGCCCTTCTCCAAACGGACCCAGGGCGGTGCACAGGGATGTTAAAACACATATAAAACATATAAAAATTTAAAAAACTTATTCTAATAGACCCTGCGCTAAAAACCGAATTTAAAAAACCCAAATTTAAAACTATCTAAGAGTCAGTAATGGGGGTTACGCTAGGCCGGCTAGATGGAATAGGTGTGTCTTCAGACACTTGCAGAAGAGGCGGAGGTCGGAGATGGTGCGGAGTTCAGGGGGTAGGTCGTTCCAAAGGGCAGGGCCCACCACAGAGAAGGCTCTTCCCCTGGGTGTCGCCAGTCGGCATTGTCCAGCCGACGGCACCCTGAGGAGGCCCTCTCTGTGGGAGCGTATCGGTCTGAGGGATGTATGGGGCAGGAGGCGGTCTCGCATATAACTAGGCCCCGAGCCATGGAGGGCTTTAAAGATGGTCATTAAAACCTTGAAGCGCACCCGAAAGACCACAGGGAGCCAGTGCAGCTCGCGCAGGATAGGTGTTATGTGGGAGTGTCTAGGCACTCCCGTAATCACCCGCGCGGCTGCGTTCTGGACTAGCTGCAGCTTTCGGGTGCACCTCAAGGGGAGCCCCATGTAGAGAGCATTACAGTAGTCAAGTCGAGAGGTGACGAGTGCTTGAGTGACTGTGCGTAAGGCACCCCGGTCCAGTAAGGGGCGCAATTGGCGCATCAGGTGTACCTGATGGAACGCCCCCCTGGCCACGGCTGCCACATGATCTTCCATAGACAGCCGGGAATCCAGGAGGACACCCAAATTGCGCACCCTCTCCACGGGGGCCGGTGTTTCGCCCCCAATGGCCAGATTTGGAATAATCTGGCTGAACCGGGGCGCCGGAAGCCACAGCCACTCAGTCTTGGACGGGTTGAGCTTGAGTTTGTTACCACCCATCCAGATCCGTACGGCCTCCAAACACCGGGACATAACCTCGACGGCATCGTTGGGGTGGTCTGGGGTGGATATGTACAACTGAGTATCATCAGCGTACAGATGATATCCCACCCCAAAACCACGGATGATCTCACCCAGCGGCTTCATATATGTGTTGAACAGTAAGGGCGAGAGGACCGACCCCTGAGGAACCCCACATGAGGGGCCTCGAGGCCGACCTCTGCCCCCGTCAACACATATTGCGACCGACCAGAGAGGTAGGACGAGAACCACCGCAGAACGGTGCCTCCCAGCCCCAACCTCCCCAGTCGGTGCAATAGGATACCATGGTCGATGGTATCAAAAGCTGCTGAGAGGTCTAATAGGACTAGGATAGAGGAATATCCTCTATCCTGCGCCCTCCAGAGATCATCAACCAACGCGACCAATGCCGTCTCGGTGCTGTGCCCGGGTCGGAAGCCGGACTGGCGCGGGTCTAGATAATCAACTTCCTCCAAGTGTCGCGGAAACTGTTGAGCCACCACACTATCAACAACCTTCACTAAAAAGTGGAGGTTGGAGACGGGACGATAGTTCTCTAATAATGCTGGATCCAGGGACGGCTTCTTGAGGAGGGGCCTTACTACCACCTCTTTCAAGACGGCAGGCAAGGACCCCTCACTCAAAGATGCGTTGACAATGCCCTGGAGCCAGCCTCGTGTCGTCTCCCAGGATGCCAGTACAAGCCAGGAGGGACACGGGTCCAATAAACATGTGGTAGCCCTAAGTCTCTTTGACAACTTGTCCATATCCTCGGTGGTAAAATCAAACTCCTCCCAAGATGGTGTCACAAGAACAGCCTCGGCCTGCTCGACTGGACCACTGTCGATGGAGGGTAGCTCGTTCCGAATCCGAGTGATTTTCTCCTGCAGATAAATCCCAAATTCCTCTGCTCGACCCTGTAAAGGGGCTTCCCGCGGCCTCTGTTGAAGGAGGGAGCGGGTCACCCCAAACAGGGCGGCAGGGCGGTTATCTGCGGATGCAATAAGAGTTGCACAATACTCACATTTGGCCACTCTTATCGCCACTAAGTAAGTCCTAATATGGTCTCTCACTAGTGTTCGGTCGGCTTCGGAGTGAGAAGATCTCCATCTGCTCTCTAGGCGTCTCTTGTGGCGCTTCATCTCCCTAAGCCCCTCGGTAAACCAAGGAGCCCAGGTGGTTCGTCGCCGCAAGAGAGGCCGCAAGGGCGCAACTCGGTCCAAGGCCCCCGTGGCCACACTTAACCATGCAGCAACTAGGTCCTCAGTCGAGTCGCGGGGCAAGTCCACAGGAATTGGCCCAAGCTCCCTCTGGAACCTTATCGGGTCCATCAGGAGCCTGGGGTGGAACCATATAGGAATGTCCGGTTCCGCCTCCCCGCAGTGAGGTGCAGCGATCGGAAAGTCGAGCCGAAGGAGAGCGTGATCTGTCCATGACAGGGATGTGATGTCTAAATCCCCTATTCCCAGATCACTACTCCACTGTCCTGAGACGAAGATGAGATCCAGGGTGTGTCCGCCCTCATGAGTAGGGCCTAAAACTACCTGGGTCAGGTCCATGGCTGTCATGGAAGCCATGAACTCCCGAGCTGCACCAGAGGTTTCGCCTGCCGACGGCAGGTTAAAGTCCCCCATCAATATATCTCCTTGGTTTCCAGTGTTCGCCTTCTATACCAGCATATAGTATTAAAAAAAACTTTAAAAAAAAAAAGTAAAAGGCTAGTTTGTCAGTGATTAGGCAAGTAAATCGTTTGGTCAATATGGAATAGTGAACTTTACATTTCTGTTCTACCCTAAAATAACATCAGATAAAGTTTGTACAGTAAGTGAAAATCGTGTTCATTGATCTGCACTAACATAGGCTTCTACTACATTTGAAGCTAGAGGTAATTACACGTAAATATCCAGAAAATGAGAAAATACCAAGAAAATGGCTAGCTATGCATTATCTCATGGATTCCCTTACAGAGGACTTTCTGTGAAGAGGTGCTAGAGCTGTAGGTTGGATCTTTCAATGAAATTCCTGTTCAGTTTTATGGTTCATTGATTTGCCTTGGGCAAACTAGCTTATAAACTTCATAGTATATATAACATAGGACCATTGTAACTAAAAACACTGGAAAAAAGGAGGCATTGTTGTAGTGTAGAAAACTTGTAATTTTTCCTGATTGTTATTGCAGTTCCAATGCATATCAATTTGCTATTCAATTAATACATGTGTATATTATGTAGTACATAATAATCTATTTTCTACTTAACATCATTATCTGGGAAAAGCTTAAAGTGTCTACAATAACTTCTTATTAGAAAATAGACTACTGATTTAGGGGTCCCTCTTTGGGTTAGAGAATCTGTTATGCTTCAGATCAGCGGTCACCAACTGATGGTGCGGAAGAAAATTTTGGTGTTCCGCAGAAAAATTATTAGCATTTTTTATATTGCACTGAATCAGGGATCCTCAAACTACAGCCCCTGGGTCGGATACATACAATGAACATTTGTGTCGCTGCAGTCTCTCTCTTTTTGGGGTCTTGTGCGGGTCAGAGGGAGGTAGAAATTCTGACTTGGGGTTTGCTTCAGCCTCCTGGTGTGGGGCTTTGGGTAAAGGCTGGAGGCAAGTGCTGCTTGTGACCAACAGCTGGAGGGCTTTGTTCTAGTGGGACTGCAGCATGGCTTGGAATTGGCTGACCATCTCAGCCTGCTGAGCCTCCAGGCGCCAGTACCTGGCCTTGCACTCCTGTAGGTCTTCTTTTGCTTGGAAAGCCTGTGCACGTAGTCCTTAGTGAGGTGCTTCTGCTGAGTCTCCTTCTCTGTCAGATCCAATTTGAACTGAGCTGTTTTGCCAACTCTTTCTCGTGGTGGCTGCTTAGCTCCAACAACTGCTTCCTGTTAGGGCCCTACAGAGCCTGGGTGGACAGGTGAGGAGTGGTGAGTAGAGGCTGGCAAGGCACCCCTCGATGTGAGTGACATCAAGTTGGCCACACCCACCCAGTCACATGACCACCTAGCCACACCTACCCAGCTGGTCATTAGGCAGATCATATTAATGGTCTGCGGGGATTAAAATTATGAATTTAGTGGTCCCAGAGGTCCGAAAGGTTGGCGACCCCTGCTTCAGATAACCCTAGTGACAGATCACATAGTGGCTTATAAAGAAGAGCCTTGGTTGTGCACTGGTTAGAATGCAATATTGCAGGCGAACTCTGCCTATGGCCTGGAGTTCAATCCTGATGAGATTCGAGGTTGACACAGTTTTCCGCCCTTCTGAGATCAGTAAAATGAGGACCCTCTTTGTTGGGGGCAATATGCTAACATTGTAATCCACACAGAGAGTTCTGTAAAGCACCATGGAATGGTATATGTCTAAATGCTATTGCTGTTAAGTGTAAACAAACACACAAATATTACGGTACTAGATCTTTCACTGTTTCACTAGAGCTTTTTTTAGCCATGATGCTCTAAATATCACAAAAGTGGATAAGGGGCACACCACCATGAAAAATGATTCTGCCCCAGTGTGTTTTAAGTCTTGCCCTTGCTGAGCCTACCCTTGCAGAGCTGAATGGGGGAGGGGGTATATAAGCAGAATTGTGATATCAAAAGTCCTGAACATGTAAGGATTCCACAAGCATTCAAGCAAATACAGTCTTTCTGGATGCTGGAAACAGAGTTGAAAGGAAGTGACCAATGGAGACAGACCCATTCAGATTCATTTGATCTAAGCACCACCTTTTGGAATTCATGAATCGTTCACCACCTTTGACTATATTCCATTTATTAGTGTAAACAATAGGAATACTTACATTCATTTGAAAATGCCATTATTTGGTCTTCGGGATTCAAAAATAATTCATCAGGATAGGGCACTGCCCAGTAAGACAAAACAGTTAAAGCACAGGCTTGCAACTTTGAACATTTAGAATTGAGCATTTTTTTAAAAAGAAAAAGAGAAGATATCTTCTTTCTGTGGAGATTTTGAGCAATTAGCATTAATAAAGCAGTGAAGGAACATAACTAGGGCCAGCAGATTTTTGGAAGGACAAGTACTGTGATCAGGAGGTAGGATAAAAAGCAGTCCAGAATCTTGCATGTGAGAATTCATTACATAATCCTCTCTGTTTTTGCATTTCTACATCTCTATAATCACTAGATTTGGAAGATCCAGGAAAGCTATTTTAATGTAATTTCTTGAGGAAAGCTAGAGCTATTAATCAGCATCTTATCCCTATTACCTGGTGTTTTCTTTCTATGAAAAAAATCATAACAGGAGGTTCACAACAATATTAAGCAAAAGTGATAATGACAGCAACCACTCTCCAAAGCAAATTGGAAAACTGCAAAAATTCTATCTTTACTTTGTGGGGCTTCTAACCAGAATCACTTCATTTTGGAAATGATCTAAATCTCTTTGAAATTATCTTATTCACTGCTCTAATTTAACCTGTTATGAAATAGATGAACATCTAATCAATGATGTATTTCTATATTTTTATTTTCATTTGCATCTGGTGTTATACACTCTTACCTTCCTTTCTGGTTAAGGTCCTTTCCACGGGCTGCTGGCTTTAATGCTCCCCAAGCATAAGTTTTTCCCAGTGTTTAATTTAATTTAATTTAATTATTACTTATAAACCGCCCCCTCTCCCCGAAGGGACTCGGGGCGGTGTACAGGAAAAAATTAAAAAAACCATATAAAACATACAATATATACAAAGCTAAAAACGAATTAAATTAACCTGTACTAAAATTTAAGAACATTAAAATAGAAACCCTCCTAAGCTAAAATTCCCTAAATCTAAAATCCATATACGTATTTGACAGATGTTATGTTATGAGAGTCAATACTGTTTACACAAGACCAGCTTGTTGAAATAAATATGTTTTAAGTGAGCGGCGGAAGAGGGGAAGGTCTGTGATAGTGCGAAGTTCGGTTCCAGAGGGCCGGCCCAGCCACAGAGAAGGCCCTACCCCTGAGCCAGTGGTGGGTTTCTGCAGGCTCGCACCTACTCACGAGAGCCGGTTGGTGAAATTTAGAGAACCGGTGAGAGGGGGTTCCACCGGCATACCTGGAAGTAAATCTGGCCCGCCGCTGCCAGTGACCCAATGGGAAGGAAAGGAAAGGAAAGGAAAGGAAGGAAAGGAAAGGAAAGGAAAGGAAAGGAAAGGAAAGGAAAGGAAAGGAAAGGAAAGGAAAGGAAAGGAAAGGAAAGGAAAGGAAAGGAAAGGAAAGGAAAGAGAGAGAGAGAGAGAGAGAGAGAGAGAGAGAGAGAGAGAGAGAGAGAGAGAGAGAGAGAGAATGAATTTATCATCACAATTGAATCCAAAATTTTAGTTGCTAAGCAAGAGCGTTGTTAAATGAGTTTTACCACATTTTAAAAGGTGGCCACTCCCACCCTGTCACATGACTGCTAAGCCACACCCACAAAATAGGCCACACCTACAGAGTAGGTTCTAAAAATATTCGAAACCCACCACTGCCCTGGGCACCGCTAGCCGGCATTGACCGGCGGTTGGTACCCTCAGTAGGCCCACTCTGTGGGAGCGTATCGGACGTAGGGAGGTATGTGGCAGAAGAGGGTCCCGTAGGTAGCTAGGGCCCGAGCCATGGAGCGATTTGAAGATGGTAACAAGCACCTTGAAGCGCACCCGGAAGGCCACTGGTAGCCAGTGCAGCTGGCGCAGGAGAGGTGTTACGTGGGAGTAGCGAGAAGCTCCCAGAATCCCCCGCGCGGCCGCATTCTGAACCAACTGGAGCCTCCGGGTGCACCTCAAGGGGAGCCCCATGTAGAGAGCGTTGCAATAGTCTAGGCGAGACGTCACGAGTGCCTGAGTGACAGTGCGGAGGGCATCTCGGTCCAGAAAGGGACACAACTGGCGTACCAGGCGAACCTGGTAGAATGCCCCCCTGGTCACGGCCGTCACATGATCGTCTATGGACAGCCGGGAATCCAGGAGGACGCCCAAGTTGCGAACCCTTTCAGCGGGGGCCAATGACTCGCCCCCGATAACCAGCGATGGAATAAGCTGGCTATGACGAGACGCCGGAAACCACAGCCACTCGATCTTGGACGGGTTGAGTCGGAGTTTGTTACTTCCCATCCAGAGCCGCACGGCTTCCAGGCACCGGGACATCACTTCGACGGTTGGGGTGGTTGGGGGTAGATATGTACAGCTGAGTGTCATCAGCGTACAGATGGTACTCTACCCCACAACCACGGATGATCTCACCCAGCGGCTTCATGTAGATGTTAAACAGGAGGGGTGAGAGGATCGACCCCTGAGGCACCCCATAAGTGAGTGGTCTCGAGGTCGACCTCTGCCCTCCTGCCAATACAAATTGCGACCGGCCAGAGAGGTAGGAGGAGAACCACTGTAGAACAGTGCCCCTCAATCCCAACCTCTCCAGTCGGTGCAATAGGATACCATGGTCGATGGTATCGAAAGCCACTGAGAGATCTAATAGGACAAGGATAGAAGAAAAACCCCTATCTCTGGCCCTCCAGAGATCATCCACCAACGCGACCAATGTCGTCTCGGTGCTGTGCCCAGGTCAGAAGCCGGCCTGGCGCGGGTCTAGAAAAAGGCCACTTGTTCAGCAAGGGCCCTTACCTTCTCCTCCATTAGCTGCCCACATTCACATTCTATAGGAAAGCAACAACCCCCATCCCTTGGGGAATAGAGTGATGGTGGCAAACTCCACATGGCAGGAGGGAAGAAGTGCTAAGAACTTAGAGGCAGGAATTCCCCACCCCCACCCCAGAAATCTATCCTACAGTTTCAGAGAAAATGCTGGAAAAGCTCTCTAACATTTGCCCTCATCAAGGACTGAGCTAATTGGCTCTGCTTTCCACATCCCAAAGAAATGGACCTGAGGCAGCAGTTATCTCAAAGCTTTAGCTAGCTAATCAGACAATCAGAGTGGTAAAAAAGCCCTTCTCGCTCAAGCGAGGAAGGGAAACATTACATTTTGCTGTGGGGAACATAATACAGGCTACCTGGCTATATTTCTGAATCAAGATAAAAGCTGATGCGTAAGATGTACAGAGTGAGTATAATGTCTGCCTAAAGGGACGCATTAGGTGGGCTTACCCAATCCTTTTTGTTAAGGGGTCCAGTAGCTACGATTGTTTTGGAATGAAGTCCTGCCTATATATATGGAGTGTGGGTATCTTTTCCTTCAGAATCCCTTGCCCCAGAATTGCTCTATTTGAGAAAACGCAGCCCTTAAAAAAGAATAAAGAAACTGCACATAACTTGATTGCATCAATGAAATTAATTTACATTAACTGGAAGAGATCTGGACACATAACAGTTGACGAGAACATAGTAATGAAAGATAGCTTACAGGAGGCATTAAAAGTTCAAGGTACTGAAAAGTCACAGCTGTAACTGGAAAATTCCTTCTAATTTGGTTATTTACTGAAAATAATTCAGCAAAGATTTATTAGCATTAAAACTAGAAATTTTGGTCTGAACTCAAGATTCTTTCTCAGCTTGGAAAAAACATTTCTCAAATAAACAGATATAGGAATTCACATTTTCAGTTTCTTTGGCTATGTTAATAAAACAGGTATGTATTGTAACTAATTGTCAAAGACATAAGTATCAGGGCCATCAACAATTTAGATTTGATTTCAAAAAGCTACATGGCCAAAGGCATAATTATAGCACCTCTCTGCAACTGTTTAAAGCAGACATGCGATTAAAAGAAAACCTATGGCTTTTAGTTGCAGAAAGTTGCTGTATTTGCTTTCTCATGTGCTCCCAAACACCTTGGGAATCATATTTGAAGCACTGCACAGCCCTAAATAAACATGTTGCAGATATAGTTTGGATACAACTATATTAGAGTCAAAATGATGCCACTTGGTCACATTGGAATAGACGCTCAATTACTTGTGGGAAAGATGCCTGAACTTTGCATTTCTATCATGAAACAAATTCCAAGAATACCGAACAGTAATGACTTTACAGTTTCAATGACTGCTTGATATATAGGTCACTGTTGCTAACAAGAGTTCAAATTTTTTATTTCAGAGAATTCAGTAATAGCTTAATTTTCTGAAGGTCTGTGCTCATACATGACACAAAATTTGAAGTTGTATATGAAACCCACCATTATATTTGGTACACACCCCTTGCATAGAAATTCAAATTTTAGAGTTTGAAAACATAATTCTAGGTTTAAAATATAATACGAAAAGAGAAGAGAGGCAGGGGGCACTGAAGCATCCCCATGATGTTTGATAAGGATGAATGACCATGGGGTTAATGAAGCCACTGTAAGTTTGAAAAAGGGTCATATATATGCCATGGGGTGTCGTAACTTTGAAAGTTCATCGTGGCCTGTAGTATCTCAAGGGCTATCTGTAATATGTTGCCCTGAAATGGGTGAAGGATCCTCAGTCCTAGGACAAGCTTTTAACTTGGGTAAATCTACTGTGTATAAAATGATGAAAATGCTGGCAAAAATTGTAATGCATTCTACCCCTTGGTTTGCCATGAAATCCAGCTATAAGAAAGATGGAGAATATGCTTCCATTGCACATTGAAAGAAAACACTTTTAAGTAATGTGGTACTTAAGAAGAAGGCTTTAAATATTTATGAGCACATTTGTCAGTGCATGCCAGCCCCACTAGGTAAGCCAAACCAGGAAATCAACTCCACAGAAAGGCTAGAACTATTTTTATTGAAATTGGCTGTAGTAGCAGAATCTTGCAAGTCTGATTGCATTGCGCCTCCTCCTCCTCCTCCTTGAATTAAGAAGATAAAGTATCTGCCTGAGCCATTTTCCAATGCTATCTTTTTCTGGTCTTTAAAAATGCTTTTCCCTAGGCCAGAAGTCCCCAACCTTTTTTGCACCAGGGACCGGTTTCATTTTAAAGAAAGTTTTGCGGACTGGCTGAGTGGCTCAGCAGTAATGTGACTGGGTGAGCGTGGCCAACTTGGAAAATGTGAAACTCACTTAACAATGATCTTGGTTAACAACCAAACTTTTGGGCTCAATTGTGGTCATACTTTCTTTCTTTTTCTTTCTTTCTCTCTCTCTTTCTTTCTCTCTTTCTTTCCCTTTCTCTCTCTCTCTCTCTCTTTCTGTCTTTTCTCTTTCTCTTTCTTTCTCTCCCACTTTTTTCTTTCTTTCTTTGTCTCTTTCATTCCCTCTTTCTCTCTCTTTCTTTCTTTCCCTCTCTCTCTTTTCTCTTTCTTTCTCTCCCTTTTTTTCTGTTTCCTTTCTGTCCCTCTGTCTTTCTCTTTCTGTCTGTCTTTCTTTCTTTCTCTCTCCCACTTTTTTTCTTTCTTTCTTTCTGTCTATTTCTTTCCCTCTCTCTTTCTTTCGCTTTTTCTTTCTTTCTCTTTTTCTTTCTCTTTTTTTCTCTTTCCTTTCTGTCTCTCTGTCTCTCTCTTTCTGTCTGTCTTTCTTTTTCTTTCTCTTTCTTTCTCTCTCCCACTTTTTTTCTTTCTTTCTCTTTTTCTTTCTCTCTCTCTCTCTCTGTCTCTCTCCCCTTCGTCCGCCCATCTGTCACTGTGTGTGTGTGTGTGTGTGTGTGTGTGTGTGTGTCTGGCATTCACGCACTTAATCACTTTCTGCGTCTCTCTCTCTCCCTCCCTCCCTCTCTGTCTCTCTCTGTGTTTCTGTCACTCTCTGATTCCCCCCTCCCTCCCTGTCTCTCTCTGTGTCTGTGCCTCTCTCTGTCTGTCTGTCGTCGTCCCCGCCCCGCCCGCCCCCCGCCGAGCCTCCTCAGCCGGGCCCGCTGCGCTCACCGCCGTGCTTGGTTGCTCATTCGCTCGCTCAGGCTCCTTCCAGGAGCTGAGAAGCCTCTGTGTGTGTGTGTGTGTGTGACAGAGAGAGAAACGGCAACCCCTGGAAGACGACGAGTGGCCGGCATGCCGGCTGTGGAGGGAGGAAGGGGGAGGGAGGAAGGAAGGGAATCGACGGCCAGGAGACCCATCGCCGACGAGGGTGGAGGAAGAGCCGCACTCCAAAGGCGCGAACAGCCGCGCCTGCGCTCTCCTGTGCGCTCTGCCCAGGGGGCTGCCCCCTCCTCCCTCCTCCTCTCCAGCCCCGCGGCCCGGTTCCTACCAAGCCATGGACCAGCACCAGTCCGCGGCCCGGGGGTTGGGGACCCCTGCCCTAGGCAACAGATCCTGCAAATCTCTGACAAGTTCATCTTCCTTACTCATGCATTTTGGATTATAAAATTTGACACCATACTCAACAATCCCTCCCCCCCCCGCCACTCCTGGTTCAGTGTCTCACTCTTTATGCAAGGTTTTGGGGACACATAACCCTAACATAAAATGAGGGAAGTCTATAGTTACCATGGCATAAAATCCAGTGGTCGACAGAATTATGTTTTTTTAACAAATAGAACATGAAGGTTTAATTCAAAAAGTGCAAGCTACCTCCAGAAATTGTTGACTTTTCTACATTGTAAAGTAAATCAAGCCCTTCTCCTTACCATCCAGTGATTTACTAATAGCAACATGACATGAAACCTGGGCAGTTCCAAGCAAAACAATACAATACAAAATGTATATATGGGACTCATAAAGCTAATGGGCTTTGTGGCCTAGAAAACTTTAATTCACCTGGTCATATATATATATATAAAAAGTGAATGAGAAAGAAAAATGCTTGACCCAATGTTCTCTTTAAAATATGTAAAGAAGCTGAGAAAGGGATTCCATAACATACATTGAGACCTTCTCTGCTAGAGAAGATAGAGCTCAAATGTCATAGGATTCTTCGTCAAAGATGTAATTTGTTCAGATGTAATTTGTTCCATTTTCTTCTTTCATAGAACAAGTAGACTGGTAAAAGAGAGAAAAGCAACAAAAATGAAAACTTGAGCCAGGATTTTGCAGTACTGATCTTAGAAGATTCCATTGTTTTCAAGAACGATGAGTCATCACAGGTTTCTGTAAAGTATCAAAACATCAATGTGAACCTTTGGAGTTTTACTTACTTAAAACATGTTCATTTTCCATTCAGCTTCCATCCCAATCAAAATCAGCAAGTAACAGTCACACATAAAAATTGCTGGACTAAGAGTGTGCATACATTTTCCTGATGTCATTTATACAGTTAAAAGTTTAGGAGTTTTGGTGCAGATTGAGCACAAATGCTGCTGGATGCTCCTATGGCTCATAGCAATCACTGTTTTCCTTTTGACTGGCTTCAGAACAATGTAAAATGTCATGAAACCAAAGAGAGTGAGGTTAACATTTTCTAGCTGCAGATGTCTTGTGGAAAAAAAGAGATGATTGCTGCTTGCCTATAAGTCTAAAATATTCCAAAGAACTGCCAGAGTAATGACAGGGAAAAAAGATAATGAGATTTCAGAGATTCTTACATACAGTATATGTATTATGTTGAAAGAAAAAGACATTAGGGTAAAATGAAAAGAATATGTTTATCTGTAGGAATTAATCCAATAGAGGTTGTCTTATCTGTAACATTTTAAAAATATTCATCAATAATAAAAGAGATTTGGGATCATTGCTTTGGATTATAATTCAAGAGTATTTGTAACCCAGACTTTTTCTCAAGAAGTGAGACTAACTCACTCATTTATTCCCCAAAGATCAGCTGCCATGCCGCCCCACCAATGCACTTCCCCCGCCCCCAATTCATAGAATCCAGGGTCAACTTGTTTTGTTATGATTTGTCATGTTTCCAATTTCAAATGTGAACTATGTAGGCCTACTGAAAGGTACACATATTTTAAAAAATAAGAGTGCTTCCTGGTGCAAATATACTGCCCCAGAAAAACACAACAGAAAAAGCAGGAGCAGGAATGTTTTTGTGACTGGGAGAATAGCGTCTTGCTGAGAGAGCAAGTGAGTGAGATCAAGTGAGAGATGTGAAATTGCCAATCAAGTAGGCTAGCTTTACCATAGCTAGTTCCTTTTATATTTCAATTTTAAAATAAGAAATCAGCCAATAAATAAAATCATTGTTGATACAGTTATCTGTTTGCATGAATTACTTGAGACTGTATGATTATAAAATTATATATGATTATTATAACATATAATATTATAATAAGAGCATATGACTGATTACTGTGATGCAAAAGCATGCTATACTGCTATCAGCTGTTATTCCATTTGTCTGATTCTGGACTCTGTCTAATTTACATGTTTTCATATTAATAACAGCCTTCTCTTTATAAATTACCACATATCTTTCTCCTACCAAAACAGTGGCCTTCTATTGGAATTTGGCATTTCAAGATAATGGACTCCTCTATTCATCTGCTATTACCCTTATTCTGCCATCTATTCTCAGTCGGGATGAAAGCCATGAAGTAAATTCTGAATACTTGCCGTGAAGATGTGATCTGTTTTTCTGTTTCTTCCATTTGGATTTCGTTGGGTCAGTGATCCTCTGTAATAGGAGTTCCGAGCAAAGGATTCAGCATTGCCTTGAAAAGTTAAAGAAAATAATATGGATGGCAAGATGCTGCAATAAAATTATTCGTGTTTAGCTAGTATTAAAAGATAAGAATGGGGAAAGAACCAAAGTATGCAATGTTTAAATGGAGGGAGAATGTTTAAGTTCAAAACTTCTTCTAGGATAATAATTAAATCAGCAAGTAAAAAGTAATTTTCCTGCAACACTTTTAATGTACAAGTTAGACAATGATTTTTTTCTATATTTAAAATAATTTATCTCTATGAATTACTTGGCATTCCCCACATTATCATTTATTCTCATTAACTCCAAATTTGGACACAATATTATATTTAAACAATGTAATGACATCCTTTTTGCTTTAATGACCAATGCTTTTTATTAAAAATTCTATTAACATAAGAATTATAATGATGACTCTTGATTTCTATTCCATTTTTCTTTTTCTTTTAGATCTCCATGTTCAATATGTTGCACTATGCTTTAATGGTAAGAAAATACACTGCACTTTTAAAATTATTTTGTAAACTTTGCAATAGCTCTACAATGTAAGTAAGAATTATTGCCTTCATACTGTAGCAGCTGAATGAGTGATCAATAATATGTTCTAAGTCCTCCTTCCCCCTCAATTCATAGTAGAAGCAAAGTTTGAACCCAGGTACAGGTAGTCCTCACCTAAGGATCCTAAATTGGACTGGAATTTCTATTGCTAAGTGAAGCAATTGTTAGACAAAACATCGTGTGATTTAACAATGGCAGTTCCAGTAGTCCTAACTGTATTAAGCAGATATTCCTTTAACTAAAGCAAGTTAATTCTACTTTCTGCAAGTATCAGTTATCCCAAGTTTATTACTGTCAGGTCTACCATTATGTCCTGCTATTCTGTTGGAAGGCGGTGGAGGAGGCTTGCTGGCATTTTTGCATGCATTTGCTTTGACAGTAACTGCTTGGAAATTAGGGAAGTTGACTTTCTTAGGAGATGGAGTGGATTCCCTCTCAGGTTTAACTATGTGGGTTTTCACAAGGGAACTTTAGATCTGGTTTTGCTTCTCTGTGCCAATATAGTGTATTCAATAAAGTTTACTTTTTGGGAAGAACAATGACCCAAGAATTCCTGATTTGGATTCATTAGCTGGACAGCTAACCATAAGCCAGCTCTGACTATGCAGCCTACCTGAACCCCACTAGGAGAGCTGCAACATTGAGATGTCGGTGGCCAACAAGAAGATGGATGGCAGGGCAAAGCTGGGATCATCTCCTCTCTGGGAGGTGCTGACAGCAACCTAAGTGGGGTTGGGGGACCAACTGGCCAGCACATGCCCTAAACAGGCAGCTGAGAAGTTGAAGCAGCCACCTGTGTGCCAAGGAGGGGTACCATTGGGAGCCCCCTGCCTCGAAAAAAAGGGGCAGTGGAAAAGCGGCATGGTGAGGGCAGAGGAGGCAGAGCATCCACTGATTTTCTCCGGAGTTACAGTAGTCTGGGAAAGCAAGTGGAAAGCCAGGAGAGCAGCCAAATGGGAGGAACCAGCAGAGTGGGGGTTCCCAATCACAGCCTCTCGATTGAGCAGCTCAGAGAGAAATTTGGTGGGCTAGAGATCTGAGGCCCTCCTTCACTGAGGCTGGCAGTGATGGGAGCTGGGGTGTGGGCTGCCAAGCGGTTGGCTACCCCGTCCTGTCCTCAGCTACAATCAATGATATCGAGACCAACTGCAGTGATGGGACCCAGCAAGGGGCAGCAGTAAACCTCTCCACCCCCCACAGTGGCAAGAACCCCCGCACAGGCAGTCCCATAGGTGATAGGGCTACTGCCAAGCTACGTACAAGAAGACTGGGAGCCTCCCCCTTGAGGGCATAATTTGACAGCCAGCTTGAAAAGCTAGCCTACTTCCTGACTCATGTGTAGAATTATTTGGAGTGGTACAGAGCAGTGCACCCTCCTGTGTGAGTGCAGTTACATTGAACCTGGAAGGATACACCACAGAGTGGCTGGTGTTGCTCTATGAAGAGGAGGCCCCTGAGCTGATGAACGTGGATTTCCTTATGCAACAGATGTGGTACAGATTTGAGAACAGCCCACTGAGCAGAGACCAGGATTCTCTCTATTCAGCAAGGGAAGCAAATGGTTGCACAATATATTTGAGAGTTCCGCAGCCTGGTAGCCCATCTGAGAGGATGGCCTGATCCCCTGCTGGTCTACCAGTTCTGGAGAAGCCTGAACCAAGAGTTGTACCTCAACTGCCTATCTCCAGGTGTGGTACAAACATGGAGCTAGATCTGATGGAGTACCAACAGTATGTCGCACATGAGAGTCAATCCGCCGAGTGGCCGAGAGGCACTCTGCAGCTTGCAGGGGAAAAGAAGATTCTCTTCCTGACCTCAAGAAGAAGCCATATTGAATCCTGGGAGCCTGCTTTGATGCGGGAAGGAAGGCCACTGAGCAGCCGACTGCCCCGATTCTGCATCTAGTGTCTGCATTACAGGGCCAAAGGCAAAGAAGCTGCCAGCGAAGTTGAAGGAGAAGACATAGGTTGGAGAGCAAGCCGTGGAGTTCTCTCCCCAAGCTAGAAAGAGGTAGGGTCCTCAACAAACCTGACCTGGTCTTTTATGAGAGTGACAGCAAGGGAGGGATGACCCAATGGTAAATGGTGTCAAGTGGGAGTAAAGAGCATCCTCATGGCCCTATTAGACTAGGGGTGAACCCAGTGCCTAATCAGTTTGCTGGCGATGGAAAAGCTGTGGTTCAGACTCAGGAAATGAAGAAAGACCATAGGGCTTGAACAACTAGACAGTTCCCTTATAGAGGGAATGCCAGTGACCTGCTTAATGGAGCCAGTGAGCCTAAGGCTTGGGAACCATGTAAAGACATTATTGTGGCCCTGAGAATGAGTGAGATTAGCCTAGCTGAAGAAATGGAACCTGGCAGTAGATTGGGACAGTAACAAGTGGTACATGAGAAGGAGAGTGGCTAAGCAGCAGGAAGTGGGGAAAAACGCCAGCCACTAGCCATGAGCCTGCGGTTAGGAAAGTGAAACTGGAGTCGGTGAATACTCTAACAGAGAGCGAAGAGCTAGAGCTACTTATTCCAAGGGAGTACTGCGATCTTGCTGAAGTTTTTAGTGAGGAGTTGGATGTGCTTCCACCTCGCCGGTCCACAGACAGCACCATTGAGATTGTGCCAAACTCCAAATTGCAAAAACCAAAGATGAATTCCATGACGTCTAGAGAGATGGAGGAACTTAGGAATTTTATAGATAAGAATTTGGCCAGGACCTTCATCCAACTGGTTAATTCATGGGTGGTAGCCCCTGTACTCTTCAAGGAAAAGAAAGATGGACCCCTGAGGAGGTGCATGGATTATAGGGGGATTAATGGTAATAGCGTGGAAAACATTTACCTCCCTCCCCTGATGAAGGACATGTTAGGTGACTTATCTAAGGGGAAAGTCTTCATTAAGCTGGACTTGAGCGAAGTGTATTACCAAGTGAGAATCAGGGAGGGGGACAAATAGAAAACAGCATTCAACTATCCCTTGGGGTGCTACCAGTTCTGGGCAATGCCATTTGGGCTACAGGGGGCAACGGCGGTGTTCATGCAACTACCATATTTTTCAAAGTACAAGACGCACCTTTTTTCCTCTAAAAAGAGGCTGAAAATCTGGGTGCATCTTTTACATTGAATACAGCATTTTTTGCCTCCTGAAGCCCCGCCCCTTCAGCATTTTCGTGAAGAACGGGCTGTTTTTTGCTCATTTTGCCCTCCCCCCAGGAGCACTCTGCAAGCCCCTCCAAGGCTATGCATGCCTTTTATTTGGAAAAAAACCGGGCTATTTTGGGGAGGTTTGCAGAGTGCAAAAACTCTCCCCTCCCCCCTTTCGGAAAGCTGTTTAATTGTGATTGATGAGAATTACATTGGTCAAGTGCTCTGTCATCAGTTTTAGGTGCTACAAGGTGTCAGCTATTTCCTTCTCCAGCACATGGGTAAATACACCTGGAAACATCTACCTACCTACCTACCTACCTACTCTCTCTCCCTACCTACTGTATTTCTCTCTCTCTCCCCCTCTATCTCTCTATGTACCTACCTACCTTCTCTTTCTCTCCCCTACCTATTCTACTGTATTTCTCTCTCTCTCCCCCACCCATCTCCCTATATACCTACCTCCCTACTCTCTCTCTCCCTACCTACCTATTCTACTGTATTTCTCTCTCCCCATATACCTATATAACTACCTACCTACTCTCTCTCTCCCCCTACCTACCTACTGATTTCTATCTCTCTCTCTCTCCTTACCTATATACCTACCTGACTACTCTCTCTCTCCCTACCTACCTACTGTATTTCTCTCTTTCCCTCTCTATCCCTCTATCTACCTACCTACTTTAAAAAAAAGCCTCTTCAAAATCTGGGTGCGTCTTATACCCCGGTGCGTCTTATACTCCAAAAAATATGGTAATCAATGAGGTCTTACATGAGCTCTTATACAAGGGGGTACTACTGTATCTTGATATTTTAATTTACACTGAGACCATAGAAGAGCTAGTGAGGGCTATAATAAAAAAGCTGCTTAAAGATACTATATGCGAAGCTATCCAAATGTGACTTTCACAAGACTAGTTTAGACTACCTAGGGTATCGTATCTCCAGAGAGGAGGTGGAAATGGACCTGGGGAAAGTGAAAGCAATTTTACATGGGAAGCCCCATGGATCAGGAGACAGCTATAGAGCTTCCTGAGGTTCATAAACTTCTATAGGCAATTCATTCCCACCTCTGCACAGATAGCCCTGCATTAAAATGGGACAGGGGGTGAAGCCGAAACCAAGCGAACTCTTGAATTGGACTGTTGAGTGCCAACTGGTGTTTGAGAGGCTAAAGAGATTTTTTGCCATTGAGCCAGTCTTGAAACATCAAAACCCAGAGGAGCCGTTCATGATCCAGGCAGACGCTAGTGACATGGCCATGGGGAAAGTGCTACTGCAGTTAAATGAAAGGGGAGAACTACAACCCTGCACCTATATATCTTGGAAGCTTTCCAACACCGAGAGACAGTGGGCAATTGGGGAGAAGCAAGCTTATGCTGTCCACTGGGCCCTCCTCACCTGGAGGTGATTCTTAACAGGGTAGCAAAATCCTGTTTAAAGTCTGAACTGACCACAAAAATCTGGAAGCACTGACGGTCCTAATGAAATTGTCCCCTAAGCTGGTTAATACTTTAACTGGTTCAACTTTACCCTGTGATATTTGCTGGGGGGGGGATTTCCTCGCAGACACACTTTCATGCCTGTTTCAATACAGAAGCACTAGAGAAGAGATAGTTAATTCCATCATCCCCTCCAAACAGCTTGCAGCCCCAGCATGCACGAGGCAGTCTCTGAAGAACTCTCTTCGCCCTGGAGAAGACTTGTTGACCCAGCAACTGAAAAAAGTTGGGGATGGGGGAATGAGTGGTTTCAAAAACATAAGAGTGACTTGATGCTGAAGCAAGGCTTAGCATGGAAGGGGAGTAAAGTGTATGTCCCAGCCAGCCAGAGAGTTTTGGTTTTACAGAGGAGCCATTGTACACAACCAGCAGGGCACTTTGGGTTCATAAAAATCCTGCACTTTGTAAAGAGAGTTTTGATGGCTGAGGATGAAAAAGGACATAGAAGCCTAAGTGGCAAACTGCCTTATATGCACATCTATTAAATGCTTGGCAGGGAAACTGATGGCAAGCCCGACTACACTGTGGGAGGAGATAGCCCTGGACTTCATAGTTGAGCTACCTGAAAGTACCAAAAGTACTGAAATATGAACTGTTGTTGACCAGTTTTCAAATCAGGTGCATTTCATACTGTATCTGAAACTTCCTTCAGCCTGGACCCTAGCAAAACTGTTTGTTCAGTTCTATTACTACATCTACAGGCTGCACAGGTTCCCAAAACAGATTATCTCAAACCAGGGAGTACAATTCATTGCAAAATTTTGGCAGGAGTTTTTGAACTTGATAGGTTCCTTTCTGCAGTCCATCCTAGCATTAGTGGAGCGGCAGAGTGAGCTAACTATGATGGAACAATACTTAAGATGCTATATAAACTATAGCAGACTAATTGGGCTGAGCTGCTGCCATTTGCTGAGGTGATATACAATAATTCCATGCATAGTAGCACTGGGTTTACCCTTTTCAAAGTGGCAATGAAGGTTAAATTCGAAGCCATGCTGGAGCGTCCCCAAGAATCCTCAGCAACATTAGCGGAGTGGATGGCCACCCTGAGAGGCACATGGGTTACGGTGCAAAGGCACTAGAGAAAACAAGGGAGGGCCATACAAAGCAGACTGAAAGAGGACTCAGCAAAAAGCTTTTAAGATGAGTGATAAAAATGAGCCTGTCCACAAAATATTTAAACTTAATTTTTATTTATTTATTTATTTCGGATTTATACCCCGCCCTTCTCCTTGTTAGGACCCAGGGCGGCGCACAGGCATTATTAAAACCATAACAAAAAACAACAATATACATCATTAAAACATATTAAATTATTAAACCCATGCTAAAAACCCATTTAAAACCCTGCAAATTTATATATATAAAAAGTCAGAAACGGGGGGCTATGCCAGGCCGGCTTGTTGGAAGAGATATGTCTTAAGACGTAGGCGGAAGAGGCGGAGGTCCGAGATAGTGCGTAGGTCGGGGGGTAGGTCGTTCCAGAGGGCCGGGCCCGCCACAGAGAAGGCCCTTCCCCTGGGTGTCGCCAACTGGCATTGCCCGGCCGACGGCACCCGGAGAAGACCCTCTCTGTGGGAGCGGATCGGGCGGAGGGATGTATGGGGCAGGAGGCAGTCCCGTATATAGCTAGGCCGCGAGCCATGGAGCGATTTGAAGATGGTTGCCAACACCTTGAAGCGCACTCAAAAGGCCACAGGCAGCCAGTGCAGCTCGCGCAGGAGAGGTGTTATATGGACTTGCCTTGGGGCACCCATAATCACCCACGCGGCCGCATTCTGAACTAACTGTAGCTTTCAAGTGCATCTCAAGGGGAGCCCCATGTAGAGAGCGTTACAGTAGTCCAACCGGGATGTCACGAGTGCTTGAGTGACTGTGCGAAGGGCCCCCCGGTCCAGTAAGGGGCGCAACTGGCGTATCACGCGTACCTGATAAAACGCCCTCCTGGCCACGGCCACCACATGGTCCTCCATGGACAGCCGGGAATCCAGGAGGACGCCCAAGTTGCGCACCCTCTCCACGGGGGCCAGTTGTTCGCCCCCAATGGCCAGTGTTGGACTTATCTGGCTGAACCGGGGTGCCGGAAACCACAGCCACTCAGTCTTGGACGGGTTGAGTTTGAGTTTGTTACTACCCATCCAGACCCGTACGGCCTCCAAACACCGGGACAGCACCTCGACGGCATCGTTGGGGTGGTTTGGGGTGGATATGTACAGCTGGGTGTCATCAGCGTACAGATGATATTCCACCCCAAAACCACGGATGATCTCGCCTAGCGGCTTCAGGTAGGTGTTGAACAGAAGTGGCGAGAGGACCGACCCCTGAGGAACCACACATGTGAGGGGCCTCGGGGACGACATCTGCCCTCCTGCCAACACCCATTGCAACCGACCAAAGAAGTAGGACGAGAACCACCGCAAAATGGTACCTCTCAGCCCCAACCCCCCCAATCGGTGCAATAAGATACCATGGTCGATGGTATCAAAAGCTGTTGAGAGGTCTAATAGGACTAGGATAGAGGAGCAACCTCTATCCCGTGCCCTCCAGAGATCATCAACCAACGCGACCAATGCCGTCTCAGTGCTGTGACCGGGTCGGAAGCCGGACTGGCGTGGGTCTAGATAATCAACTTCCTCCAGGTGACGAGGAAACTGTTGAGCCACCACACTCTCTACAACCTTCGCAAGAAAGTGAAGGTTGGAGACCAGACGGAAATTTTCCAACAATGCTGGGTCCAGGGAAGGCTTTTTGAGGAGAGGTCTCACCACCGCCTCTTTCCAGGCAGTAGGTAAGAACCCCTCACTCAAAGACGCATTCACAATATCCTGGAGCCAGCCTCGTGTCACCTCCCAGGATGCCAGTACAAGCCAGGAGGGACACGGGTCCAATAAACATGAGGTGGCTCTAAGGTTCCTCCGCAACCTGTCCATATCCTCGGTAGTGACAAAGTCAAACTCCTCCCAAGGTGTTATCTCAAGACCAGCACCGGACAAATCGACTTGATCACTTTCAGTGGAGGGCAGCTCGTTCCGAATCTGAGTGATTTTGTCCTGCAGAAACACTCCAAATTCCTCTGCTTGACCCTGCAAAGGGGCTTTCCGCGGCCTCAGATGAAGGAGGGAGCGGGTCACCCCAAACAGGGCGGCAGGGAGGTTTTCCGCGGACACGATAAGGGTGGCACAATACTCACGTTTGGCCACTCTTAGCGCCACTAAGTAAGTCCTAATATGGTCTCTCACTAGTGTTCGGTCAGCTTCGGATCGAGAGGATCTCCACCTACTCTCTAGGCGTCTCTTGCGGCGTTTCATCTCCCGAAGCTCCTCAGTAAACCAAGGGGCCTGGGTGACTTGACGCCGCATGAGAGGCCGCAAGGGCGCGACTCGGTCCAAGGCCCCTGTGGCCGCACTGTACCATGTGGCCACTAGATCCTCAGTCGAGTCGTGGGGCAGGGACACAGGTATTGGCCCAAGCTCCCTCTGGAAACTTTCAGGGTCCATCAGGCGCCGTCACACCCCACCGCGGGGAGGCGGAACCGGAGACATCGAGTTGGTTCCGCCTCCCCGCGGTGGGGTGTGACGGTTGGAAAGTCCATCCAAAGGAGGGAGTGATCTGTCCATGACAAGGGTAAGATGACTAAATCCCCTGTTCCAAGATCACTTCTCCACTGTCCAGAGACAAAAATCAGATCCAGCGTGTATCCTCCCTCGTGAGTGGGGCCCTGAACTACTTGGGTCAGGTCCATGGCCGTCATGGAAGCCATGAATTCCCGGGCTGCCTCGGATGCTTCGCCCGCCGATGGCAGGTTAAAGTCCCCCATGACTACCAGTCTGGGGGTCTCCACCGCCATCGTGGCGATCACCTTGAGTAGCTCGGGCAGGGCTGCTGTTACATAGCGGGGAGCCAGGTATACAATCAGCAAGCCCAACTGCCTCCCTAGGCCCCACTTCACGAAGAGGGACTCACAGCCAGTCGTCTGAGGCACAGTGGTCTCCCTTGGCTCCAGACTTTCCTTAACAATAACCGCCACCCCCCCACCCCTGCCTAGGGCCCTAGGCTGATGAAATGCACGGTAGCCTGGTGGGCACATTTCCACGAGGGGTAAACCCCCCTCGGGGCCCAACAGGTCTCCGTAATTCCCACCAGGTCCGGGTCCCCCTCTGACACGAGGTCGTTTATGAGGGGGGCTTTGTTCACCACGGACCTGGCATTGCAGAACATCAGCCTGGGGCCCCGGCTCTGTAGTCCCTGACCGCCTAGCCCACGAGCGGAGCACAGGGGGTTGGGGCAAGCGACCGCTCGTAACCACGAGCCCAGCAACCACGAGCCCCTGCCCCACGATGAACATCCTGTCTCCCACCGCCCCTGCCCCTCCCCAAGACCAACCGAATGGGACGGCCCTCAACAGAGACGACCCCTGATCCCCCTCCCTAATAGACCCCTCCTTTATCCTACTTCCACCAGCCGGCCCTATAACTTGACCCCCCTCTGACTGAATAAACCCTCCTCCCACCCAAGAACCCCTTAAAAGCCGAATTAAAAATTTACATAAAAACGGCTTCCGGTTCCGGCTCCAGCGGCGACGGGCGAGCCTAGCGCTCGCTCGCCGCTGTGTTGCCTTTTCTGCCCCCCCACGGGGGCGAGACACTCCAGTTACCGGAGGTCTCCCGTAGGGTCGGCTCGGAGAGGACGTTCTTCCTCACGGCGGTGGGGAGAGCGTTCCCCTCCGCGACCTAGGTGAGGAGGAACATGCTGCGGGGGGTTCTCCCTTCGCCAACGGCTGTCGGCGCCATTTACTTCAATGCAGAGGGCTGAGCGGAGAGATCGGAAGGTTTGCCGAGGCTTCAGCTGCGAGGGAAAGTGAGTTTAAAAAAGACTTTTTTTCCTTGCTGCCAGCCAGGCTGAACGGACTGGGAGGGGGGTGTTTGTTTTCAAACCCCCCCCCTCGGACTTAAGCGGCACTCTAAAATGGCTTCTCTGGAAGAGAAAGCAGAAATCTTAAATCCGGACGGTCTCTAACAAGGGAAAGTGGTATGCGGCTACTTGCAACATTGTTTCTAGGTCTGGCTGGATAAAAAAATTTATTTTTCTACTCTCTCCTCTGGGCTCTGAGATGGGCGGTGGAAGGTGGCTTTTCTTTGTTCCTGCCTGACTATTTCAACTATGGAAAATTCCCAGCGTCTCTTTACAATTGGGACTCTCTCTGGATATTAATGAAGAATTTTTCTCTTGCTGGATTTGTGATTTCCTTTCTGGAGTACCTTCGCTATTATAACTATTGAGTTGGAAAATTGTCTCTCTCTTGGTTCCTGAATTTTACAACGTTTCAACCTTGATCAGAACTTTTGGCTCCCGGTTAGTCTCACCAACCCCACCCTGAAAACGCCATTTTGGTGGCACTGACTTTAACAGTTAAGCATGGCTCAAGAAACAGCACTGACAAGTTTAGAACAACGGATGGCTTCTCTTGAAACTGTTATACAAACTTTGGTAAAAGAAATTCAGGCCCAGAGGGCAGAAAACATCAATTTCAAGAAGGAGCTATTGGACACACAGAAGCAAGTGCTGGAAAACACACAGAAGACTGAAGAATTGGAAGGGGGGTTGGTGGGGGTTAAGGGAGAGATTAAAAATGTTACTAAAGAGGTTGGGGAAACAAATGGGCATGTGTCTAGGATTGATATGGAAAGAATGACATATTTTTTGAGATTTCAGAACGTTCTTGAGGAATCTGGTGAATGCCTCCCTGATCTTATGAGCACAATTTTAGCAGACTATTTACAAAAACCTAAAGATGAGATCAGGGGGGACATTGACCTAGTCTACAGAATTAACTCAGCATATGCCAGGATAAATGAAGTGCCTAGAGAGATACATGTGAAATTTGTTAGAAGGTCAACCAGAGAGGAAATCCTGAAAGTGCAGAGAGGTAGTCCATTAATCTACCAACAAAAAGAGGTTGCTATCTTGAAGCAGATCCCTAGAAAGATTCGAGAAGCAAGGAGGAAATTTTCCTTCTTGTCTAAAATTTTATTTGATTATGGGATTTGGTTCAAGTGGGTGACACCCGAAGGGATGCTGGTGTTCTGGGAAGGAGGAAGAGTGAGGATTAAAACAGTTGCTGAGGCGGAAGCCTTTCTTAAAAAACATTCCTCTGCCCTGGGGGAAGATCCAGGGGGGACGGAGGGGGCCACAGCCCCGCCCGCTGGGGGCCAGGGAGGAGAAAAAGATACAATAGCCAAGAGACTTAGATCGAAAAAATAACTTTGTCTTGATTTTTCTGAACAATCTTGCATAACATTTGTATCTGTTTTTTTGTAAATGTCTGACAGCATGGAACTGAGAATTTAGGTATACTTGCTTTTACCTTGTAGTGTTATGAAAAATGTTTTTTTTTTGTTATTTTTTTTATTGTGTATTTTGAGGTCTCGGAAGGGCCGACGACTCTGACGTGAATGCTCTCAAAATTTCTTTGTATCCCTTACCCCACCCTATAGAAAAGATGTAAAACCAATAAAACTTTTTCAATATAAATTTTTTTTACATAAAAACCCCCTAAGTTTGCGCTTCGCCCACCTCTCTGGATCTATCAATCCATCCTCGAGGTGGGCCCGTGTTAGACCCGGGGGCCAGGCCTGCGAGAGTGGGAACTCCTGCAGGCAGAGAAGGTCTAACTTTGAATACAAAGGCATCCTGAAGGCCTCACAGGCATTAAAAGGAGGAACACTTAAGATGTTAAAAAGATGTTAAAAAACAGCAAGTCAGAATACAATGGCGACAGTACAGAATAAAATTATAATGTGGAGAGTTAGGAGAGCTGTTAAAAATGCACATGGAGAGGGGGGCCGTTAATTTACCAACAAAAGGAAGTCGCCATCTTGAAGCAGATCCCAAAAAAGATTAGAGAGATGAGAAGGAGGTATTCCTTCTTATCCAAAAAATTGTTTGACCACGGGATTTGGCTTAAGTAGGCGATGCCGGAAGGGATGTTGGTGTTCTGGGATGAAGGAAGAGTAAGGATTAAAACAGTTGTTGAGGCGGAAGCCTTTCTTAAAAAACATTCCTCTGTCCTGGAGGACGATTCAGGGGGGGGCAGGGGGGGCCACGGCCCCGCCCGCTGGGAGCCAGGAAGGAGAAAAAGAAGATACAATTGCCAAGAGACTTAGATCGAAAAAATGACTTTGCTTTTTTATTAACATTGTATAACCTTTATATCTGGATGTTTGCACACGACTGCCAGCATAGAATTGAGAATTTAGGAAACATGTACTTATTTTCACCTTGTAGTATTTTTGAAAAATGTTTTTTTTAATGTTTTATTATGAAGCCCTGGAAGGGCCAATGATCCCGACGCGAAAGTTCTTAAAATGTTTCTGTATCCCTTACCCTACCCTTTTGGAAAATTGTAAAAACCAATAAAACTTTTTCAATATAAAAAAAAAATGCACATGGAAAAGGGAAATCTATCCAACCGGGGGGGGGGGGGGGAAAGAGAAAATGGAAGATGAAATAAAGATGACAAAATTCATGATAATAATTCATAGCATTGAAAACCCATGAACCGCGTGGAGGGAGAGTGGTCCAAAAACCCTCCACCGAGTCAATAACTCTGCGACTGGCTCAAGTTCTCTTTACCCCCAAATAGTCCGGAATGATCTTCTAAATCCAGTCTCAGCCTCCCTGGGTCCATAAATCCATGGCTGCTCGGCCTGTGCAGACTGTAAACACAACATGTCCCGAAGGAAAAATCCAAAAACGCCCAGCTTGACCTCCAGATCCAGCGTCCTACACCCTGGCTGCCCGGCCTGCCTCCTCTCCAAACCAAGCCAGGGCCACGCCAGGGCAGTTCTCCAACGGTCACGGCTGGTCTTACTGCCGGGACCAATTCTGGGACGCTTCAAGTCGCTCCAGGCCCTCTCGCCACCCTAGCTACCGCCCACCTCCACTCTGTGTTGCACTGGGACTGAAACCACGCCAGGGCCATTCCGGGCCTCTCCGCTGCTCGCTGATTCCCCCGGCGTCGATCTTCCGCCAGGCTAGGCAGCCGCGCCAGGGGCAGCGCCAACGATCGGGCCATCCCAGGCCTCGCTGCCGCCACCGCCATTTGCCACCGCTGCTCACCGCTCGCCGCAGCCCCGCTGTTCCTAATCGGGCTGCCAAGCGGCGCCAGGCCGCTCCACCACTCGCCCGGATCTCCTGCCTCCGCCGTCACCCCCACTCGCCCCAAAGCTCACCCAGGGTGGCGGCAGGGTGTCTGGCTTGCTGGGCCGGCCCTCAAAGCTGGTCAAGAGGGCCAGCGGCGTCCTCCGGAGCCATTAGAAACCTCTGGGAATCAGCGCCATCAAAGTTCCGACGCCATTCTCTCGCACATGCGCAAACACTAGCCTGCAAGACGTTGGTTGCAATGTATGTATAGGGCTATTTCTCAGTGTATGGATTATTAATCAGGAACTTCAGATGCCAAGAAGTCTTAGGTGGATCCACCCAATGTTTCATTGCAGCCTGTTAAAACCCTTCCATGATTCTAAACTGAGGGCAGTTGGGGTGCCCCCTCTGCCCCCAGTCCTCATAAAAAGGAAGAGCATTATGAAATTAAAGACATCCTGAATTCTAGATTCCGTAGGAGGAAATTGCAGTACCTTGTTCAGGAAAGGCTAACCCATAGCAGATGCAGAGTGGGTAGCAGCAACAGATGTTAAGAGTAGCTAGGCTGGCAAAAGAGCTTTCATTCTAGATACCCTAACTGGCCAAAGTTAAATGAATACTTTGTACAATGGAAGGATTGCTCATGATTATGTATGTTTACATGTGTTACAGATGCATCCCTTTTCCTGGGGGGTCAGCATGTCAAGAATAGATCACTCTTTCACCCAGTTACTTCTTTGCTGTCTACTTGACAACAATTAGAAGGGGAGTAGTTGGAATTTCGGGGGGGGGGGATGGAATGCCAACTCTAACCTGTTTGCAGATCATGAGGCCCTGCTGCCTCCAGGATCAGTCTGTTCCCATAACAAGAGGAACTCATTCGATTGGACAACACAATGAACTGAGTGGGATGGCCAACAGGGAAAATCAAGTTTAACTATATGGGTTTTCACATGGGAACTTAGAGTTAGTTTCACTTCTACTGTGCCAATATAGTGTATTCAATAAAGTTTACTTTTTGGGAAGAACTATGACTCAAGAATTCCTGATTTGGATTCACTAGCTGGACAGCTGGTGGTCAGGGGGTTTGAGTTTTGAGAAATGAAAGAATGCTGTTTGCTTTTCACAGGCTTTTCCAGATCTTGCCTTGCTCTCCTGCAATCATTTTTCTCAGTAAAAGTTCTTTTGATTCAACTTGATGAATTCAAGAGTCCTGATTAGCTGAGGCAGGTCCTTATAATTACATATAATAATCTATGAAGTTGTCTTTTATATATAAGTATTCCTCATTTAGCACCACAGCTGGGACAGGCAATTTGGTCATCAAGTAAAGTGGTTGCTGAATGAAACAGCGTGTGATTATGATCTTCAGCTTTCCTTTCCTTTCCTTTCCAGACTTGCAAAGATTATAAATCCGAGTACTGACTGCAAAGTTACTTTTTCATCGCTGTCGTTACTGCAAGTGTTGCTGAAAGATTATCTATATAACTTTCTACTTAAATATTAATATCTGTTGAAAATACACCTGGAAGAACAAAAGGTCCTCACTTAATGATCACTTGATCAATGACCAAAGTTATAACAGCACTGAATGAAATTATGATTGTTGCAGCATCCCTGTAGTCACATGATTTAAATTAGGGACTTGGCAGTCTGCCCATATTTATGATCACAGAGGTTGCTTGACTCCCCCTCACCAACTCTACCCTTTCAGTTGCCCTGCATTCTACCCCCTGCTGCTCCCCCACCAGCCCCCAAGTGCTTTTTCTCCCACTGATGATGCCATGCAAAGGTCCAGCAGCTTCTTCTGCCAGTCGTGCCTCAGCAGCAGGAGGAAGAAAACAGCAGAGGTCAGTTGGGGGCAGCAGATCGAGGCAGGAGTGAGTGGCAGCAGAGTGCAGGGTAACTGAAATAAAAGAATTGTCTTCAAGACCCTTTCAGTATGATGCAGAAACTCTGGCAGAGTAATAGCTAAATATGTATGAAAATGACATTGTGAAATTGATCCCTACATTCCAGGTATGCACATATGCAGAAAGTAACTCTACTTTTAATCAAGCAACTATTATTAGGCAGAGGCTGCCAATCAAGTGAGCATTTTCCTCCTTGCATAAATGAGCAAAGGTCTTACTTGCAGTTTCATGGGAAATACTGAATTTCTTCCTCAACATATGGGACACAGACATGACCTAAAAAGAATAAAATCTTGTTAACATATAAATAAGGGTTGGCTGTATTTTCCCTCATTGCAACTTTCTTCAGCAGGACAGCATTTTGGCCCACAAATAAATGTCAGTCCACTCATTTATTTTGTGGATAATTCAACTATTTTGCTGATGTACTCATTTGCCTGGATTAATTCATTAAGTAAATGAAGTTCAGTAAAATATTTTTTCTATTTGGATTAGATTTTTTAAAGAAGCTGAATATCCTGTTTCTCCCCACAACTCTCCAACTGTACAGCATTTATTTATTTATTTGTTCGTACTTTTATACCGCCCTCTCTCCCAAATGGGACTCAGGGCGGT
This sequence comes from Rhabdophis nuchalis, assembly GCA_039707465.1. Lineage (NCBI taxonomy): Eukaryota > Metazoa > Chordata > Lepidosauria > Squamata > Natricidae > Rhabdophis > Rhabdophis nuchalis. The sequence goes on along the minus strand of CM077643.1, from coordinate 222,173,916 downwards.
GCACAGGAATAAGAAAATATAAATATAAATATACAGACATCAAGTAAGTTTAAAATTAGATTAAATAAATTTAGCCTGTGCTAAAACTTAATTTAAAACCCAACTAAAAATTCAATAATATACACAACTATGTCAAGCTAATTGTTTGCATCAAAATATCATTTGCAATATGCAATCATTAATGTCATACCAGAAAGGCCAAGAGAAATATTTATTAGGACTACAGGATCATGTCTACCACTAAGCACCCTCAATATGTATTGAAAGAGAGGTTTTGAAAGTATTTGAATTTCTAGAACAGTTTTATTTGTAGATCCCAGCTTCAGAGATGTATGTTTCTGCTTCTACAGCTTCAATATCATGTAGAAGTATGTACAAGTTTAAAATAGGCAAGATTTTTATTTTGATCTTTTGTGAATTTTATTTGGTAAATGTTATTTTTCCATCTATATTTTAAGTATTTTAAGTCTTAATTAAGTACAGTCTATTGGCATACATGATCAGCATTTTCACTACTATCATTGGCTGCTGGTGATGTTGGAAAAATCATGCAATGGAATTTTTAAAATGGCAAAAGCTATGGTTAGCTGAGTTTAAACCTTCATGATGATATCTTCAAAATTAACTAGGCAATAATTGTTGATTTCAAAGCAAGTAGAGTTGTGCTGTCCCAGCAGTATATAGCTAGTAGGAATTAAGAACTGTCTCCTTTAAGAAACTACCACATGGGAAATGTAGGCAGAGCTGCCTTATGGGAAATGTAGTTCCATAGCATGTGATCACATCTGTTTCCTGATTGGCCACCGGGGTATTCTGTCTGCAGGAAAAGTTATAGCTGGTCAGTTTGGAATGTCTTTGCCTACCGGACATCAGCGTTACATCTCCACTCAGCATGGGTTAGAAAAATTATTGTCTTTTTACACCGCGTGATGGAACAGGTTAAGGACATCAGAAGTATTTTAACACTGAACTGTAAGTTTTGCTATTAAGAATGCCTGATAATAAACTTGATCTGAAAGAGATTCCTACGCGTGGAGTTAACTGGCTGCCCGAGCGAGCGCACAATGCCCGGGGCAGAACAGTAAAAAGACAATATAATCTTTTAACCCCCCAGAGTAAAAAGGCTTTGAAGATTTTATTCCCCTCAAGTAAAAAGGCTTTAGTGATTCTTATTCCCCTCCCGAAGTTGAATCTCAAACTCTGTTTGCATTTTAACTGAACTCTGCTGGGATTTCCCCACCACCCCCTCTTGGAGCAAAAGGAAATGTCCCATTTCAGTGAGAAAGGGCAGTATAACTCTCCTGAAATGAAAGAATAAAAGAGTCTTTGAAATTGAATCCCAAACTCCGTTTGCATTTTAACTGAGAAACAACTGATGGGATTCTCCCACCCCCTCTCGGAGCGAAGAGAAACATCCAGTTTCAGTGAGAAAGGCTGTTTATTTCTCCTGAGATGAGGGACTTTGTGTGATTAAGAGAATGTGTTAAAAAAGAGGGCCAAGAGTTGCATGAGGAAGCAGCCCCCCCTTTCTTCCCCAATCTAACAGTTGGGGAGAAGTTGAAGCAGTGGTCGTAAAGCTCCGCGGAAAGATCTCCATGGAAACAAAATTTGAATGAGAAAAGGTCAGCTAGTCTAGAGCCCGACCCCCAACTCCTTTGGGCTTTATTGATGAGCTGGCCTAGCAACCAGAAGCAGTAAAGAGGCCAGCGTAGTTAGTGTGTGCAGACATCAGGCAGCCAAAAGAGATTGATGTGTTATTGTTGTGGATTAGTGAGAAAGGCATAACTCCTGAAGAGGTACCAAGCTAGCCAAGTCCTAAACGAATTCTGAGTTCGGGTGAAAATCCCTAAGGAATTCCAAAGCTGCTGCAAAGTTAGCTTGGATGGTCACCTCATCAGGAAAATGCCATTACTAATCACTCCAAACAGTAGTCACAAGCAGCGCTCTCTAGCGGCTCCTCTAGCGGCTCCTCTACAAACCACAACCCAGTAGTTCAAGACAACACTTGCGACACATCCAAGTGGTTGACCTCTGAACTGCTCCTGCACCTCCTAAGTCTTGCAACACACCCTAGTAGGCGACAAGTGAACTGCACCTGCATCTACAAAGTTTTGCAACACACCCTAGTGGCCAAAAGGTGAATTGAACTCAGAGAATTCATAACACATTGAAGAAATTCTCTGAGCTAATCCTACTCATGGAATATAGCCATGGCAAAAGAGACATGCCAATCCCCATGCCTGAACCCACCAGAGACTCAGAATTGGTCTTCCAAAACTCAGAATTGGATGTCCAACTATGAGAAAATACAGAAACACCTCAGATAGCTTATGACCTAAAACAGCATAGAAATCCTACGCAGATTAAGCAGTTAAACGTTGTGGAGGAATGGGGAAGGCATTAGCAAAAGCATGAGTCACTGGAAGAAGTTACAGCAGCTCTGTGACAAACCCAAAGATGATCTATCCCCCATGCACCTCTGCTCATTGGATGAGGACATGGACGAACTCTATGCGCAGTGGATACAGTATGGAGACCGCCTCAACAACATCCAGCTATAACTAAATGGTGGAGAAGACCTTCAAAAGGAGATGCTGCACATTCAGACATTAAACAGAGAACGTAAAAAGCAGTTTCGACGCAGCAAAGATCTTATCCAAACGTATCTGAAGAGGGAGACCGCCCCAGATGAGAAGGCTGAGTCTGAAGCATCTCATCCTTAGCACGCATCATCTCAGCATTCATATAGAGCTTCCTCTCATGCTTCTAAGAAAGCATCCTCGTCTAATACCAAAGACACACCAGAAACAAATGCCGGATCCAAATAGTCTCATCATTCGCAAGCACCATCTCAGTGGTCACATACAGCCTCCTCTCACGCTTCTAAAAGGAAATCCTCATCTAGTCCCAAAGTTAGAAAGGGACAGGAGGCCGCATCGGTGGTGTCTCATCGTTCACACACAACATCTCAACAGTCACACACAGCTTCCTCCCACGTCTCCAGAAAGGCCTAATCTTTACGACCAAAGGCAACTTGATCTTGAGCAGGTAGCAGTGTCTCACAGCAATCTTCCCACTACAGCCAAAGGTCACGGGTATCCATAGCTGCAGAAGTGCGAATAAAAGCTGGGTTAGCCAAGGTAGCTCTAGAAACAGTAAAGAAAGAGCAGCTGCTGAAGGAAAAGATGGCAGCTATGGGAGCAGAGAATGCCAAAGTTCAGGCTCAACTCGAATATCTTCAACGCAAGCGGGAAGCGAAAGAAAAACTAATATGAGCCAAAGTTCTACAGGAGAAGGCTGACAGAGCCTCCCTCAACTCCAGTCCTAGGAAGCTGGAAAAGGACAGCCTGTACGAGCGTGTTAAGGCCTATATGGATGACCCAAGCCCACCAAAACAGGAACAAGGAGGAGAATCTCAGCTGCCAGAGTAACAAACTAGTCAGACGGCGGACATCATACAATCTGGATCACAAGACTCCTTCCTTGGAATTAGAAAACTTACTCTGACAAATTGACACATTGAATAGGTTCCTGACCAACCTTAGATGACAACTTTGTTGTCCAAAAGGTAGAGGAGAGAACTAGAGGGACAGCCATACTGGACTTAATTCTTATGAAGAGAAGAAATGATAGAGGGAGCTGAAACTGCAGGAACCTTGAGTGAGAGTGACCATGTGAAACTGGAATTCAACATAATGCAAACATAAGCAATAGAACATAAAGATACCAGAGTCTTAAATTTTAAAAGAGCTGAGAGAACTTGGGAAAGATTCCTTGGATGAAAATATTAAAGGGGAAAACAACATTTTTTTTTGTAAAATTCAGGTATGCTCACCTGGATGCTTCTTTTTTTCTTAGGCCTTTCCACTGGTTTATCTCTCAATCCAGCAGCACTCAGTGCAGCAATTCGAGATTCTATATCAGACACCTTTAAAGGAAGTAGCACATTATTCCATCATAAAGGCAACTGGACTTTTTCCTAGCATACAACCAAATACATGGTTGCACTGTATATACACACACGGAGAGGCAAACATCTATCCCTAATTTAAGCCAGTGCAGCAATAGCACTATTTCATTGGGCACTCGACATGCTAATGAACTGGAATCTGGTGATAACTCAATTATTTAAGTTCTATAGATAATAATAAATGGAACAAAGATGCCTTGCTTTATGTAACGTGACTATAACTCTCCAGACATTCTCAGGCTTTTTTTTAACAGCATACACCCTGATTTCATTACAATGTACAAGTCAGGTCTTAGCAGTGAAAAAAAATTGTACTTTTCTCAGAACCAATTATTCTCTGCCTTCATTGATTCCCAGATTTCTGATGCAAAATTACTTTGCCTTAGCTGTGCTGAGCTAGCCTGCAGAATAAAGTTTAGGTAAGATCAATTCCTATTGTGACTTATCTTCTCTCTTAATTAAGAGAAATACATTAAGAAAGGAAAGTGATTACCATATTTTTCGGAGTATAAGACACACCGGAGTATAAGACGCACCAAGGTTTTGAAGAGGCAAATTACAAAAAAAGTAGGTAGGTAGGTAGGTAGATAGAGGGAGAGAGAGGGAGAGAAAGAAAGAGAAATACATAAGGTAGGTAGATAAAGGGATAGAGAGAGAGAGAAATAGAGAGAAATACAGTAGGGAGGGAGGGAGAGAGAGAGTAGGTAGGTAGGTAGGTAGGTAAAGGGATATAGAGAGAGAGAAATAGAGAGGGAGAGAGAAATACAGTAGGTAGGTAGGGAGAGAGAGTGTCTGTGTAGGTAGGTAGATAAAAGGGGGGAGAGAGAAATACAGTAGGTATGTAGGGGGAAAGGGAGAATGTGTGTGTGTGTAGGTAGGTAGGTAGGTAGAAAGATAGAGAAATAGAAAGATAAAGAAATACAGTAGGTAGGTAGGGAGAGAGAGAGTGTGTGTGTGTAGGTAGGTAGGTAAAAGGATAGAGAGAGAAATAGAAAGAGAGAGAGAAATACAATAGGTATGTAGGGGGAGAGGGAGAATGGGCATGTGTACTGTAGGTAGGTAGGTAGGTAGAAGAATGAGAGAGAAATAGAGAGAGAGAAATACAGTAGGTAGGATGGAAGAGAGTGTGTGTGTATAGGTAGAAGTATATATAGAGAGAAAGAGAGAGAGAGAGAGAGAGAGAGAGAGAGACAGTAAATAGGGAGGGAGTGTGTGTGTGTGTAGTTAGGAAGGTAGAAGGATAGAGAGAGAGAGAGAAAGGAAGAAATACAGTAGGTAGGTAGAGAGAGAGAGAGATTAGGTAGGTAGGTTGATGTTCTCAGGTGTATTTATCTCTTTCCTGCAGAAGGAAATCGCAGACAAACCTTAAAACTTCGTTTCTGCTTGCTCAGAAAAAGTTAAAGAGCCTTCCGAAAGGTGGGGGGGGGGAGCCTTTGCACTCGGCAAACTTCCAAAACAGCCCATTTCTCCGTGAAAATGAGGCTGGTTTTTTTTAAAATAAAAAGCATAAGTAGCCTGGGGGGGGGGGGGGAGCTTGCAGAGTGCTGGGGTGTGTGTGAAAAATGAGCAAAAAAACCGCCCCGTTTACCCAGGAGCTGCCTCCATAAGGCTCGGCACAGCCAGTTTGGTGAAGGGGGCGGGGTTCCAGGAGGCAAAAAGGGGTTTTTTGCGCTTTGCATAATTCTTCCAAATGCTCTTTCTCCGCGAAAACGGGGCAGATTTTCTTCAAATAAAAAGCATAACTAGCCTTGGGGGGGCTTGCAGAATGCTCCTGGGGGGTGGGGGGGGGCAAAAAACCGCCCCATTTATCACGAAAACGGGCCATTTTTGGGTCAAATAAATTGCATGCAGCTTATAGAGTGCTGCTGGGGACTGGGGGAGGGGGAAATGGCCCGTTTGAGGCTAATTTCTGCCCTCCCCAGCCCCCAGGGGCTCTCTGGAAGCCTCCACAAGACTAGGCACAGCCAGTTGGCTGTGGGGGTGGGGTTCCAGGAGGCAAAAAAATGTTGTATTTGATGTATAAGACGCACCTTTGCATTTTATTTTAATCTTCTTTTATAATTTTAGACCAAAGTTGATTCTATTCTATTAATAAATGCCTTCTTTTTACTGAGTCATTGTATAAAAAGATTTTAGTCAATTTATATGAAAATATATGGCTATCTACGGGTAGACCAGGGAAGCCCAATAAGGTTGTATTATATATCCCAATTAAACCTATTCAAAATTGTTTACTCTGTATTAGATAGATGATAGTTATCGGAAACATTGCTAGAATATTAGTGATCAGAAAGACTGTAGCTATCATTTATCTAAACAATGTAAAGAAATATATTTTTTTAAGCTCATGAAAAAGTTTAGGTAGGCACATTTTAACTATGGTTAAAATATTTAAAACTATTCTATAGGTTCAGTTTTTGTATGGGATAATTTTCTGGGGAATTCTTGCTTAGAAATCAACCCAAGAAGCCTTTTAAGAAGACAACAGGGATTTACCTCAGTCTCTCTGTGCTGTACTTCAGCCACAGTAAAAGCCACTTTGTCTTCCAACTCTGACAGTTCTGAATCTGTTGTTGCACTGTGATGGGTTTGGTCCGCCAACTCTCTTCGTCTTTTTTGCAATCTATAGATGTTCTCCATAGTAGGCACCTGTAAACAGCAGTACTAATTATTTTTCAGCTAGATTATTGTCAATGATCTCTCTAAACTCTGGAGCAGGGGTGTCAAATTCACATCGTCACAGCAACATCACATGATGTATTAGGACTTTGTGAAACTGAGCATTTATTAGGAAATTAAATTAACATAAAATTGCCAGCACCATGTCACTGTTCCCAAAATCAAGTCTATAATTACCTTTGTAATAATGTGGAGTAGGCTAGTTTTAAGGTTGTAAGAAAGCCAAAAATGGCTTCTTAGTTAGAAAACCGTCTTAAATTAAAAACTCACTTTTTCTGTCTGGCCGGCCTGGGATAGTCTCCCTGTCTTGGGGTTTTTATTGGGTAGTTTTTAGTATAGTTAGTTTTATGGGAATTTTAGCACAGGTTAGTTTAATTTGGTTTTAGAATTGTTTGTATATTTTTATTGTTTTTATTCTACCTGTGCACCGCCCCGAGTCCCCATGGGGAGAGGGAGCGGTTTATAAGTATTAAAATTATTATTATTATTATTATTATTATTATTATTATTATTATTATTATTGTTGTTGTTGTTGTTGTTGTTGTTGTTATTATTATTATTATTATTATTATTATTATTATTAAAAAAGTAATGGTAGTGAACTGTGTATGACAGTAATTCAAACATTGAACAGAAATGGAAAGTTAACCTAGATATCATTCCAAAATCACATATAAAAATGAACTTGTGGCAATTAACTTGTGTCATCCCATTTTAGATAGAAACAACCAGACCTAACTGGACTTCTCAGCACATTTACTAAACTATGAATATTACAAAAAGTTAACAGCTGAGAGGTGCAATAATTTGGAAAGAGTGCCTTTGGAAAGAGTGGGTCATCAAGAAAAGCTCTGGGATGAACACAAATTTCAACCCACTAGTAGGTTCCAAACTAGTGACTTCTCTGCATTTGCAGCACAAAAGCCCCATCCTTTGAGGTGAGGCACCAGGTCAAAACATAGCTTCAACCAGATGCTTCATGTAACAGTGCGCCATGTCTCTGCACTCAAGCATTAGTCTGAGGCATATTATCTGTACTGTGTCAGCCTTCAGACAGAGCACTATCACATCCCATAAAGAATAGCAATAGCACTTAGACTTATATACCACTTCACAGAGCTTTGTAGCCCTCTCTAAGCAGTTTAGAGTCAGCATATTGCCTCTATCAATCTGGGTCCTCATAATGCTATGAAACATTTGAAAAGTTGGGAATCAAAGGAAAGGGGGCAATGAAAGTAATCCTAGTCCCCAAGGAGTATTAGTAGCCTTGAGCCAGTCTGGGTATTTTCACTTTGTGGCATATTTAATAATTTTCTGTTATTTACTTATAAAAATATTTCTGGATGGTTGGGCTTATCAGGCAATAGAAATACCTACAAATGCTATCATTGAAACTATTTTTTAAGCAACAACAAAGAAGCGTTTTAATGTTACACTGCAACATAATACCTGCCTTCCCCATATCAAGTCTGGGAATATTGGTACTTGCATTAAAACATTTAAACAAATAGGGAGATAAGTATTTTTGACCTGCAGATGAGGTCCTATTAGCTTGATGGATTGGTAAACTTTTGTTTAGAAATACTAACAGGTTTTCTGCTAAAACAGCAGTGCTTTAAACAGATTCTACCCTCCTGAAATGCATTCTGCAAAATTCAAATTCAAATTCAAATTAAGATTTATTAACCGCACCCTCTCCCCACAGGGACCCGGGGCGGTGCACAGGCATAATTAAAAACAATATACAAAATACAAACATTACTTAAAATAAAATTAAATAAATCTACCTATGCTAAAAATATATAATTAAAACCCATTAAAATTTGTAATTAAAAGACAGAGAGAACTATTCAAGGCCGGCCAGTCGAAAGAGATGGGTCTTCAATTTTACCCGGAAGGAGCGGAGGTCGGTGGTCGTTCTAATATCAGGGGGAAGGTCGTTCCAGAGGGCCGGGCCCGCCACAGAGAGCGCCCTTCCCCTGGGCGTCGCCCGCTGACAAAGTCTAGTGGACGGCACCCGGAGAAGCCCCTCTCTGTGGGAGCGAATCGGTCGTGAGGATGTGTGGGGCAGGATCCGATCTCGCAGATAGCTAGGTCCCGAGCCATGGAGCGCTTTGAAGATGATAACTAACACCTTGAAGCGCACCCGGAAGACGACAGGTAGCCAGTGCAGCTCGCGCAGGAGCGGTGTTACATGGGCAAACCTGGAGGTGCCCATAATTGCTCGCGCGGCCGCATTCTGAACTAACTGAAGCCTCCGGGTGCACCTCAAGGGGAGCCCCATGTAGAGAGAGTTGCAATAGTCCAGTCGGGATGTCACGAGGGCATGGGTGACTGTGCGAAGGGCGTCCCGATCCAATAGGGGGCGCAATTGGCGAACCAGGCGAACCTGGTAAAACGCCCTCCTGGCCACGGCTGTCACTTGCTCTTCCATAGACAGCCGGGTATCCAGGAGGACACCCAAATTGCGCGCCCCATCCACAGGGGCAAGATGTTCGCCCCCTATGGCCAGCGTTGGAGAAAGCTGGTTGAATCGGGCAGCCGGAAACCACAGCCACTCGGTCTTGGTCGGGTTGAGCCTAAGTCCGTTACTTCCCATCCAGATCCGCACGGCTTCCAGGCACTGGCACATCACCGCTACGGCATCGTTGGGGTGGTCTGGGGTAGATATGTACAGCTGGGTGTCATCAGCGTACAGATGGTACTCTACCCCAAAACCACGGATGATCTCACCCAGCGGCTTCATGTATGCATTAAACAGGAGAGGCGAGAGGACCGACCCCTGAGGCACCCCGCATGTGAGGGGTCTCGGGGTCGACCTCTGCTCTCCTGCCCGCACAAATTGCGATCGGCCAGAGAGGTAGGAGGAGAACCACCGCAAAACGGTGCCTCCCACCCCCAACCCCCCCAGCCGATGCAATAGGATACCATGGTCGATGGTATCGAAAGCCGCCGAGAGGTCTAATAGGACCAGGATGGAGGAACATCCCCCATCTCTGGCCCTCCAGAGATCATCTACCAACGCGACCAATGCCGTCTCGGTGCTATGCCCGGGCCGAAAGCCGGACTGGCGCGGATCTAGATAGTCAACTTCCTCCAGGTGACGGGGAAACTGTTGTGCCACCACACTCTCAACAACCTTCGCCAAGAAGGGAAGGTTGGAGACTGGACGGTAGTTGTTCAAAAGAGCTGGGTCCAAAGAGGGCTTCTTGAGGAGGGGCCTCACCATAGCCTCTTTTAGGGAGGCAGGCAAGGAACCCTCACTCAAGGATGCGTTGATAACCTCTTGGAGCCAGCCTCGTGTCACCTCCCAGGATGCCAGTACAAGCCAGGAGGGGCACGGGTCCAATGAACATGTGGTGGCTCGCAGTCGCCCACGTAGCCTGTCCATATCCTCGGAAGTAACGGGGTCAAACTCCTCCCAAACAAGATCTCTCTCGTGGCATCCCACTGGGCCATGAATGGGGGCTAGCTCACTCTGTATCTGGGCGGTTTTCTCCTGCAGAAAAATCACAAATTCCTCTGCTCTACCCTGTAGCGGGGCTTCCCGCTCCCTCTGATGAAGGAGAGAACGGGTCACCCTAAACAGGGCGGCAGGGCGGTTTTCTGCGGATGCTATGAGGGTAGCACAATGGTGACGTTTGGCCACCCTCAGCGCCACAATGTAAGTCCGTAAATGGGCTCTTACCTGTGTCCGGTCAGATTCAGAGCGGCTAGCCCTCCACCTTCTCTCTAGGCATCTCTTGCGGCGTTTCATCACCCGCAGCCCCTCAGTAAACCAAGGAGCCAGGGTGGTTCGCCGCCGCGAGAGAGGCCGCAAGGGCGCGACCCGATCTAAGGCTCCCACGGCCGCATTATTCCATGCGGCCGTGAGGTCCTCCATCGGGGCGCGGGTCAGGGATACAGGAAATGGCCCAAGCGCTGTCTGGAACCCGTCCGGGTCCATCAAGCGCCTGGGGCGGTACCAGATTGGTAACTCTGGTTCCGCCTCCCCGCGGAGGGGAGCAGCGGTCGGAAAGTCGAGTCGGAGAAGTGAGTGGTCTGACCATGACAAGGGTGTGATGACTATATCCCCTGTACCCAGATCACTCTTCCATTGGCCCGAGACAAAGATGAGGTCCGGCGTATGTCCACCCTCATGGGTGGGGCCTTGAATTACTTGGGTCAGGTCCATGGCCGTCATGGAAGCCATGAACTCCCGAGCTACCACGGATGATTCGCCCAACGATGGCAGATTAAAGTCCCCCATGACTATAAGTCTGGGGGTCTCCACTGCCACCGTAGCGATCACCTCGAGGAGCTCGGGCAGGGCTGCTGCTACATAGCGGGGAGCCAGGTATACAACCAGCAAGCCCAACTGCCTCCCTAGGCCCCACTTCATGCAGAGGGACTCACAGCCGGAGGTCTGAGGCACAATGGACTCTCTCGGCTCCAGGCCTTCCTTAATAATGACCGCTACCCCGCCACCCCTGCCTAGGGCCCGCGGCTGATGAAATGCGCGGTAGCCTGGTGGGCACATTTCAACGAGGGGATGACCTCCCTCGGGGCCCAACCAGGTCTCCGCAATTCCTACCAGGTCCGGCTCCCCCTCTGACACAAGGTCACTAATGAGGGGGGCTTTGTTGACAACGGACCTGGCGTTGCAGAACATCAGCCGCAGACCCTGGCTCTGTATTCCCTGGCCACCTAGCCTGCGGGGGTTGTGGCACCCGACCGTTTGTAACCAACGGCTGCGTGCCACCAACCGGGAGGATGAGAATTGTCTCCCCTCGGTCCTGCCCCTCCCCACGACCCTCTGAATTGGTAAGCCCTCCTGAGGAGGGCTTACCTCCTCAGGAGGGCTTAAAATGTTCTCAGATTTCTAAACTTAGAAATCTAAGCCATTAGGGCAAAGAAATTGTGGATAATTCATTCATCTAAATGGAAGTTGATTATGAATTTGACCAGGTCATTTTCTTCAGAAAGAAATATACCAGGCATTTTAACCAAAGCTATAAAAATATTCCTAGTTGTGGTACCCATTTGAACATCCATGAATTATGTTTGATTCAGAAGGTAGCTCCAAACTATAGTCCTCAGATTTCAGAAGGAATGAAATTCTATTCCGAACAAGCTGTTACCCCAATTGTAACAATGTTTCACTGTTGATAAAAGAACTTGTCTTTGTGTGAATTGCACTTTGCTTTGTTAAACCGTAGGCAATCTGAGCCACTCTCCAAATTGTGTAGAGGATTTCCTCATCAGAGGAAACGGCATTGGTCACGCTGGTGGATGATCTCTGGAGGGCCCGGGATAGAGGTTGTTCCTCTATCCTGGTCCTGTTAGATCTCTCAGCGGCTTTCGATACCATCGACCATGGTATCCTATTACGCCGGCTGGAGGGGTTAGGAGTGGGAGGCACCATGCTGCGGTGGTTCGTCTCCTTCCTCTCCGGCCGGTCGCAATTTGTGTTGGCAGGAAGGCAGAGGTCGACGTCGAAGCCCCTCACATGTGGGGTGCCTCAGGGGTTGCTCCTCTCGCCCCTCCTGTTCAACACTTACATGAAGCCGCTGGGCGAGATCATCCGTGGTTGTGGGGTGGAGTACCATCTGTATGCTGATGATACTCAGCTATACATATCCACCCCCAACCATCCCAGTGATGCCGTTGAAGTGATGACTCGGTGTTTGGAAACGTGTGGGTCTGGATGGGGAGTAACAAACTTCGGCTCAACCCATCCAAGACCGAGTGGCTGTGGTTTCCAGCGCCCCGGCACAGCCAGCTGACTCCAACGCTGGCCATTGGGGGCGAGTCACTAGCCCCCGTGGAGAGGGCTCACAACTTAGGCGTTCTCCTGGACTCATGGCTCTCCTTGGACGACCATGTGACGGCCGTGACCAGGGGGGCTTTTTACCAGATTCGCCTGGTACGCCACTTGTGCCCTTTCCTCGACCGGGACGCACTACGCACAGTCACTCAAGCACTTGTTACGTCCCGCCTAGACTATTATAATGCTCTCTACATGGGGCTCCCCTTGAGGTGCACCCGGAGGCTCCAGTTGATCCAGAATGCGGCCGCGCGGGGGATTTTGGGAGCCTCACGATGCTCCCACGTAACACCTCTCCTGCGCGAGCTGCACTGGCTGCAGTGGCTTTCCGGGTGCACTTCAAGGTGCTGGTCACCATCTTTAAAACGCTTCATGGCACAGGGCCCAGTTATTTGCGGGACCGTCTCCTACCGCATACCTCCCTTCGACCGGTCTGCTCCCACAGGGAGGGCCTCCTCAGGAGTGTGTTTTCACTGAAAACACACTTCTTTCACCTAGCTGGCCTAGCTTAGAGCTTAGATTTTAGCTTAGACTTTAGCCTAGATTTTAGACTAGAAATTATTTAACTGTATTTGGTAGGGGATTTTAAAAGTTTTGAGTTATATTTTAGCACAGGCTAGTTAATTTAATTTCATTTTAACACTGTATTGTATTTATTGTATTATTTTATATTTGCCTGTGAGCCGCCCTGAGTCCCTTCGGGGAGATAGGGTGGGATATAAATCCAAACAAACTGAAACTGAAACTCATCAACTTGTTGTATTTTTTTTAAAGTGTGCACATATGTGTCTATGTGACTAAACAGATCATAGTGAATAGTTTCATGAGGATTGCCCAATCAAATACTATGAGACAAGGATATTGATGTGATTTGTTTCAGACTAAATGCCCTTTGTAGGCCCTTTTCCTTTTCTCTATTCCTACCCTTTGCAGGAATATTGAGCTGTAATAGAATTCATGACATATTCATAAGATTTTGTTCAGAAAAAATGTTAAGATGTTCAAATTCCTGCCCGTCATTGCACACTAATTCTATTGCAATTATGATCCTACTACCAATTGGATTTTGGAAAGTTCACATTTTAAAAAACAGTCTCCTCTATGCAACCATCTTTTTTGTAATAATTAAACAGAAGTGTAAAATAAAGGAGGGAAACACCTTTTTCAAATCTGTGGCTCACACTTTGTCAGCGTTCCAGATAACATCCAAAACTAAATCCGAGTAAATCCGAGTCATTCTGCTCAAAGTTCCAATTTATTAAGAGAGCCATGCTGGCATATCTGGGGGAAACCAGAATCTGGAGTTTCTTCCGTTTCCCCTCCCCCCCCCCCCCAAAGTTAAAGTTCACGATCTTGCCCCCACACCCACAAGTTCATCACACAGTTCAATCTTCCACTGCCATGCTGGCAGTTCCACCCATCCAGTTCCAGCCAGGTGCAGAGGTACCAAGACAAAGGATGACCTTGGCACTCTAGAAAGGAATTTTATTTTGGCTACATAACATTCTACTCTGTACTATCCCCCCACCCATTCCCACTATAGAAACAGAATAGTAGAATAGAAGTGTGGCAGGCCAAAGATCCAAAAGGAACATGGCTGCAGGCCTGATACACTTCTCGTTTGAGTATCATATTGGAAGTAGCACCTGAAAAATCAACAGAGCCAGAGCAAACTGGGTGAAGTCCAGTTCGGATCTAACTATAATTACATTTCATTTACATCATGTGATTATACTCATTGGTTTGGGAATCACTCCCACAATTATAATCACAGTATTTGCACTAAATGATCTGTACTTTTATCATCTGAAACTTTAAAAAGTCATCTCCTATAAGTATATCCCTGAGTATTCACGAAGAACAGTTATTAATAGTTCTTTTTTCAAAACAAATAAAAATGTAAATATTTATATTTCAGTATACTATTAATTTCTGATATCTCAGAATATCTCTCTTTTCTAATATGCCTTAGAGTATGATTAAATTTTACCAAATAGAAAAAAGGCTTATAATCATTTGTTAATTTCTAGTTAATAGAAATAGGATGCAAACTTTTTGATTTCCAGCTAAGATTTGGGTGGCTACCAAATTGCTTTGAAGTGAAGCAGGGTATTTTTCAAGTTGTTGTATTGGGAACGGAATTGAATCTTGTGGCAAATGTGATTCCCAACTCATCTTACACTGCAACAATTTGCATAAGTTTCTTACCAGAAAATCTGGTAAGAAACTTATGTGATTATGTTATATCTGTTTTGCACAGGATGGGATAAATGTTGAGAATTGTTTGAATAAGACAACCTAGTAAACTCAAAAGATTAAAACTTATTTTTAATCAGTATTTTTCCCTCCAATTCTCCAAATGTGCTGATACTAATACTTCCAACTTATTCGTTATTAGTTGTATCAGTTGTAACTTATACTTCAGTGACAACTTGTGGGGTCAGGGGAGACACAGAGTTATGCTTTCATACATTTCTTTCTAATACTTCCTAGGTTTGAGGCACCTGCTTCCTATTTCTCAAGCTCTGTAGAACATAGAATCATCATCCAACATCTTCATCCTTTCAAGAAGATATTCAAGGATTTCTACATTGTTGTTAATGGGTCTCAAGTGCTTTGGCTGTGATGCCACAAAAAGCCCTGGCTGGTGACCTCTAGGTTTTATGCTCAACTACAGTTACTTTGTGTGCAGCAGAAGGGAAATGGGGGGGGGGGGGGGAGATAGGAAAAGAAAGGTGTGTGGTTGCTTTAATTAAAGGGTTTGTTATCCATGGAGGACTCTTAACCCGAGAAACAGTAACACCCAGATAATACATTGATCTTGGATAATGCTTCGCAGAATACAGCAGGGGCAAAGGAACTACCTCAAAGTGCATGTGAAAAGTTCTCATTAGGGTAATGGCTTATGTGTGAGAAGCACTTTTTGCCCAAGAAGCAGAAGATATGAAGGGACTGTTCATGGTGACCATCATATTTAGTACAGTACATTTTATTTGGGTCAGTCTGCTCTTGAGAAAGACAGATGGTCTCAGGAAAGAGGGGAGGGGGAATGGAACTGGGAAAATATATGAAAATTCACACATTCCACATACACCACTTTTAGACTTTAAACTCAATGTTGAAGTATTGTATTTGTGTATTGGTATAAAATATGAGATTTTATTTCATAAGGTAGTATTATTTGCCTTAATATATTGAATTAACAGCATACATTAAAATTTATATTGTATCTTAAATAGATTCTGGCTATTTGAATTTGAAATCAAGCATTTCCCCCCAAAATTCAAATTCAACTTATTATACATTTAGGAAGTGCCTGAGTACATAATTGGTGGGAGAGAAGGATAGGAGTATACATATGATCTGTACCTTGCCTTGCCTTACATTGCCTTTCTTTTGAACTGGGCTAGAACAGTCCCAGCAGATTAATTTTTGGAATAAGGAAATAAATATTTCTGAACCAACAAAATCACCATTGTTTTGTGAAAATACTTTTCAGAACAACTCGCTTAATGCACCATGTGATGATTAATTACATGAAAAGCTTTCTGCAGAGAGGGCACTTCATATCAAACCTATGCTCCTGCCAATCTGACAGGAAAAGTAAGCCTTGTTAAAGAAGGCAATTAAGAGGAATGATCTTGCCTACAGCCCGTGACCCCATCAGAATTAAGACTGGGCAGCCGAACTTGCTTTTATCTGGTTTTGTATATGCCATTTATTTTTATGGGAGTTGAAATCATAGATCAGGGAGGTCAAACTCAAGGCGCAGGGGCTGGCTCCAGCTCGCGGGGTGCTTAGACTGCGGGGCTACCCTGGAAACATCAGGGACCACATCAGGAACCACGGGCTGATCAGGGATCAGCCCGTGGTGCCTGTGCCAGCAAAAATAGAGTTCGAGAGGGCCATGGGCAGCCCTCCCAAGCTCTGTTTTCACTTGTAAAGGGTTGCAGAAGCCATTGCAGCTGAAAATGGAGCTTGGGGACCCGTTTTCACTTGCAGAGCACTTGGACCACCACAGGCGCCTCCAACACAAGTGACATCAAGCTGCCAGACACCCTGGCAATGCCCCCCCCCCCCCAGGTCAAACACAACCCTCATGTGGCCCTCAATGAAATCGCGTTTGACAGCCTGGTCATAGATCATCTGGTGACCTTGATAGCCAAAGTTTGTTTAAATAAGTAGGGAACATCCTCTCATTACTTGGCAACTAGATATTGAAAGTAAGGAATCAAAACAAGAAGGGAAAGGAATAACCATTTGAAATTAAGACGGGCCCAGAACATATGTGTAAAACACTTCTAGCCATTGTAAGATGTCATGCCGTACCCTCCCTGTGATCACATTATGCATTTCAATTGTTTGGCAATTGGCTTGCCTTTACAACTGGTTGTAGTGATCATGTGACTGCAATTTGTAACTTTTTTGCCAGTTTCCGGCAAAATCTGCCCATTCAGAAGAATGGGTTTAAACCACAGATTCACTTAAATACTGTGGTGATTTGGTTAACAACTGCTGCAAAAAATCTATAAAACTGCATCCAATCACATAGGTGTCTCAACTTATGATCATGAGAATTTATGACCAAAAATTCAGTCCCAATTATGGTTGTAGGTTGAGGACTACCTGTAGAGATAGTAATAGAGAAACCATATTTGCCCCAATTTGACCATATGTAATGTAAATCAATGTAAAGGTCAAAAAACATTCTCATTTCCATACATAAATCCTCTTCCTTTTGTATATTCTTGTATTTTAATAAAGAAAATGTGTAACTGTTCCAAATCTAGCTTCCGCAGTTAGTTACAAAACAGATAACATGGTTACATCAAAACTTGTTCTATCAGGATTAGCATTTTCACTGAAGAATGGGACATAGGAGGCTGTCTTCTGTTACATCATATTGTTGCTTCTTCAGCTCAGGACTCTGTCAACAGTAGTCCTTAAATTTACCATACAGAGGTTTTTAATCAATTCCATTGCCTGAGATACTAAGAACTGAAGACTGAGATACTAAGGACTCTTCTTTGATCAATGAACAACACTACCACACTAGTTCAGAAGACCGACTGCCTTTGAAAAGGGATTATTGTAATACTTATCTTCTCCATCTATTTTATATTTTATGATTGTGGTTGTTGAAACATCAAAGCTACAAGCTCCATAATTTCTCAGGCTAAAAATGTATCCATTTTCAGATCTGAAACATACATCAAGTTCCTAGTTTGTAGATTAATGGGCAAATGCCAACAGGAATCAATAAACTGGAATGCTATATTTTTATTTAATAAATGCTGGCAAATTAGCAGAATAAATATAACATCAAAGGGTTTGCTGAAATCAAATACCATCCTGAGATGCACATTGCTAAATATGGAGTTCATTTTATGCACCGTGACCAAGTAACATAAATGCATATGCTATTAAAACTTTTGTGTCTGCTTGACTTTCAATTGGGCAAAATGGGGCATCAAGTTTGCTCAAATCTGCCAAATTAAAGAATGAGTCTAAAATCCATGACTCCATGGGATTGATATTTCACAAAATTGTGTTAATTGTGGTCACTTCAGTACTGCCATGATACCACAGACATGTGATTGTCATTTCCAATGCTCCTTGTCAGCTTCCTATAATGAAAGTCAATGGGGAAGTTGGCAGGAAATCAAAAGTCCCAGTGTGGCAAGCAGGTAAATGGCTGCAAGTGGGGGAGGGAGGGAGATGTGTGGGAGGTGGCACAGAGATTGGTTGTAGAAGAGGTAGCACTTAGGTTGGGGAGAGTAATGGGGGAAGGCGCAGAGAGATGATACATTGAGTCAGGGAGGTTGCCTTCATGGCAGGTGCTGTGTGGGTTTGGGTGGCTGCTGAGCGGTGCTATGTGGGTCGGGAGGAGTGCACAGGAGTGAGAATGAATGTGCAAGGGTGGTGCCAATGTGGGGAGGGGGGTTTGCAGCATGGATTGGGTATATGTGTGATAATCATGAGCACAGTGAGGATTGGGGAGAGTGCTAGGCAAATAATTATCTCTTAAAGGAAGAGCCAACAGGTCATGGTTTCTGTGGTAAATGTCTAAAAAAAAATCCTTATTATTATTTTAAAATAAGCTTTAAGTAGTTATTTGTTAACTGCCTAAATTTGTTCTGCAACACATTTAAATCCTCTTAGCAATAAAGAACAATATTTTAGATGTACGTACTGTCCTTCACAGAGAATACAGGTTCATTTATGTATAGGAGTTATAGGCTCCTCCAAGCTGCTAAAACTCTGGGTACTTTTCTGATTACAGACAGTGTTTGCAACAAGTGACTACCATGAACACATAATAGGCCTAACTTTTTCTTCAGGAGAAAAAAAATTGTACTTTGCTAAAACTTAGGGTGTCTTAAGTGCCTGCTTCCTTCTCATACAACCCAGAAAAGAGTCATTTGAAGGAATGCTGACACCATCCACTTTGACCAGCTCATATCAGTGACAAACTCTCCCATTTTTCCAAAAGCAGCACAGGAGCATTCATCACTCCAGTTTCAGTGTTACCAGTATGCAAATCTGCAAGATATTACTTGTTCTTTTAGGAAACCATGTGTCAGAATGTGAACTGTGATCAGATTGAAACACAAACACACTTTTTCTATTTGAGGTGTTTTTAAAAACAACAAGTGCACAATATATGGCAAGGATGGATTTTTGGGCTCGGCATAAACTTGTCATCTTCGGTCTTGATGGGATTTCTGATGGGATTCACTGTGCTTTAACTTTAACTGTGCTGCTCATTCATGAAGATAACTAGTTGCGTGGTCCAGCTAGCTTTTTAAGATTCACATTCCTCCAATGATCAATATGAAAGCTGAACTGACGGATGCTTTGCATCTATGCTACAAGATAACTCAGTGTGGCTTTAGCTTTGATGAAAAGCATTTAAATGTTTTTATTATCTTTACATAGCTAATGAAACATCAATTGCAGATAATGATCATTGTTCAAAGGCATGCTCTGCTACTCTGTAGGTTTTAAAGTAATTGTCTCACATCTTGGAAAATACTATTTATTGGTATTTTGTATAATAATACTAGCAGATATTAACAAATTTGGGTTTTTAATATTTCACTTTGGAATGAAAAGAACCTGTGGAAATTGGCAGTGCTATTGACTTCCTGTTCTTGGGACTTTCTATTGGAATGGAAAGATGATAATAATACAGAATAGAGTTGGAAGAGATTTTGGAGGTCTTCTAGTCCATCCTAGTGTTTAGTCTCATCTGCAGATTTGATGAGTTCCCCTTCTATTCTCTCATCTAAGTCATTTATGAAGATAATGAAGAGTACTGGGTCTAAGACAGAGTAAGCAGTGTGGTATCCCACTGCTTACTTCCCTCCATGTAGATGTAGTACCATTAAGGACTGCTCATTGAGTATGGTTTGTAAGCCAGTTACAAATCTATCTGGTGGTAATGCTGTTTATCTCATATTTTTCTAGCTTACCAAGAAGTAGGTTGTGGTCTACTTTGTTGAATGCCTTGCTGAAATCCAAATATATTATCTCCACAGCATTTTGCTGGTGCACAATTTAGTCACTTTGTCAAAGAAAGAAATAAGATTTGTTTGGCATGATCGGTTTTTGGCAAGCCCATGTTGGCTTCTGTTTATAATTTTCCTTGCTTCTAGATGTTTGAAAATCTCTTTTTTATTATCTTTTCCAGGATCTTCCCAAGTATTGATGTCAGGCTGACTGATCTGTAGCCTCTTACATTTGTTTTTTCTCTTTTTTGAAGATGGAAACTACATCAGCTCTTTTCCAGTTCTCAGGTAATTTCCCAGTGCAAGAAGAAGAAAATGATCAGGAGAGTCGCTGAACACAGCTGTCACTAGACCAAGGCAGAAGATTGGGAAATGCCACATAAATAAAATATACAAAAATAGTTATGTCAGTGCATAATAGAACAGTATGAAGGTCATAGGATTATTATACTCCTGGAGCTGACATTCTAATATGCTAGACATATAGCTGTGAAGATCATAGGTTTTCTGTTTAAGAATTGGAGAGTTTAGCATTTGTTACAATTGTCCAAAGAATGTGTGAGTCTTTCTGCTACTCTCGATGATTTTCCTTCTGGCTGTAGTCTCTGTTGCTGATGAGGCAAGTGGAAGAACTAAAGTTCACAAGGACATGCTGATAAATGAACAAATTGATGTGTCCAGAAAGCAATGAAAACGAAACTACAGGAAATGGAATGAAAGCATTTACTTAATGAGTGCCAATAAAGTAAAATTTAAGGTATTTTCAAACAAGGGAATTCAAGTCAGAATGTCTTATTTGAAGCATACAACCTCACTTTTATGTTCATTTATTTTGCTGATTTTTTTTAAACCATGTTTTAGAATTTGCTTTGTTCTATATATCTCCACTAGGCTTCTATGTATTATTTTGTAATATAGTCAGTCAGCAGTAGATAGTTCGGTATAATCATTAATAGATTGATGAGCCTGGCTTAACAACTGTTTTCTAGTTGCTTTGCCTTCTTTCCATATCTTGAGATTCTGGGTGAATTCAGGAAGGCCAGAACAGTTTATATCCATTCTTCAGAACCTTTTCATGTCTAGTTTTCATAGAGCACATGTTTCAGGGCTACAGTCCACCTGTTCACAAACCAAGTCCTTTGAAGGAGACAGAAACAAAGATAAAGATACAGAACTCCATCTTGCTTTTGCAATGTGCAGAGCCTCTACTGGGATGAATGATCAAAGTTAATAAGTTGTTGAAATCTGTGTCTATTGTAAGACTGTAATTACTGAGAAGACTATATAGGCTGTAACAGTTGCTGCTGAAAGCCTTAACTGCCAGCATAGTTGGCTTTTTATTCAATGCTCCAAAATGATTGCCTTTCTCTTTCACTGTCCATATTCACATCAGTTTACAACTGCAATGGGAATAAAGCATGATTAATGAACTAAGGGAAGATGTAAAATTCACAACAAAATAACCACACAAACGTTTTAAGTATTCCTTTACGTTAACGTGGAACAATTTTATGTTACAAATTTAAGATGCCTGAATGAATGAATGTCACATCCTTAACAAGACTGGCCATAATCTTGAGCATAAGACAAATCAGAGAAAAGTTAAGGAGAGTATTAATGAACTGCTAGTATAGAGAGACTTTTTAATTAGCTCTATAATTTAGAAATAAATCAGAGACTCTGAACAACTCTAAACTAAATTCAGATTAGCATTTTGGATTGCCTGACATATTTCCCCCTTTACTTCAAGAGTCCTAAAGAACTGGAATGCGGCAATGATGTGAGTGCTGTGCAGCAGGACCTGCCTTATCTTCTAAGGCAGAAGTGTCAAACACAAGGCTCATGGGCTGGATTCAGCCCATGTGCCTTGTGTTTGACACCTCTGCCTTAGAAGATTCAACCCATGTGGCCTGTGGGGCTCTCCTGGAAAATGTAAGGGGCTGGTTTGTGTCACTTCGCCCCAATGTAAAGAGGAAACATTGGGCCAGCGTCCTGTCTACCCAATGCAAGCTTTGGTCCAGTCTACCCAATTCAAGGAAGAAACATGCCATCAGTTTGGGGAGTGGCGCCAAGCTGGTCACGCCCACCCAGCTGGCCACACTGAGTAATGGCGTGAAGCTGGCTATGCCCCCCCCCAGCCCCCTAAGATCAACCATAGCCCCGATGTGTCCCTCAATGAAATTGAGTTTGACACCTCTGTTCTAAGGCAGGGGTCCCCAACCTTTTTTGCACCAGGGACCGGTTTCATTTTCAAGAAAGTTTTGCGGACCGGCTGAAAGGCTCAGCAGTCATGTGACTGGGTGGGCGTGGCCAACTTGGAAAATGTGAAACTCACTTAACAATGGTCTTGGTTAACAACCAAACTTTTGGGCTCAATTGTGGTCATAAGATCTTTCTTTCTTTCTTTTTCTTTCTTTCTTTCTCTTTCTTCCTCTGTCTCTTTCTCTCTCTTTCTTTCTTTCTCTTTCTTTCTCTCTCTCTTTCTTTCTCTCTCTCTCTCTCTCTCTTTTCCCCCCCCTCTCTCTCTTTATTTCTCTTTCTCTCTCTTTCTTTCTTTCCCTCTTTCTCTTTTTCTTTCTCTTTCTCTCTTTCTGTCTCTTTTCTCTCTTTCTCTCTCTCTTTTTCTCTCTCTTTCTTTTTCTGTCTCTTTTTCTTTCTCTTTCTCTTTTTTCTTTCTCTCTTTTCTCTCTTTCTTTCCTTTCTGTCTCTCTCTTTCTTTCTCTTTCTCTGTCTTTCTTTCTCTCTCTCCCACTTTTTTTCCTTTCTTTCTCTTTTTCTTTCTCTCTCTCTACCTGTCTCTCTCTCCTTCGTCCACCCATCTGTCACTCTGTGTGTGTGTGTCTGTCTGTCTGTCTCGCATTCACGCACTTAATCACTCATTCTGTGTCTCTCTCTTTCTCTCCCTCCCTCCCTGTCTCTCTCTGTGTGTCACTCTCGGATTCCCCCCTCCCTCCCTGTCTCTCTCTGTGTCTGTGCCTCTCTCTGTCTGTCTGTCGCCCCCCCCCCCCGCGGAGCCTCCTCAGCCCGGCCCGCCGTGCTCACTCGCCTTAGCCTGCCCCGACTGCCCGACCGCAGCGCTGGGTCGCTCGTTCGCTCGCTCAGGTGCCTTCCAGGAGCTGAGAAACCTCCGTGCGTGGGGGTGGGGGGAAGGAACGGCAGCCCCTGGAAGACGATGAGTGGCCGGCATGCCAGCTGTGGGGGCTCTGCAGGAGGAAGGGAATCGGCGGCTGGTAGGGAGGGCTGCTGCGGCGGCGCCCAGGAGTCCCACCGTCGATGAGGGTGGAGGAAGAGCAGCACTCCAACGGCGCGAACAGCCATGCCTGCGCTCTCCCGCACACTCTGTCCAGGGGGCTGCCCCCTCCTCCTCCTCTCCGGCCCTGCGGCTCGATTCCTACCAAGCCACGGACCGGCACCGGTCCGCAGCCCGGGGGTTGGGGACCCCTGTTCTAAGGGATTTATGCATTTAAAAATAACAACATATTTCTTACCATCTTTCCAAAAGGCAGAGATACAATGTAAAATATCTCGTAGAAGAAAAATGTTTCTTCTACCTAGTGGCAGGGTAGACAATAGCCTTTCCTAGATGGATAGCCTAAGCCAAGACCAATTTCTACATGCTAAAGCTGTTAATTAGAAACATCAGCAATAGGGAGAAAAACCATTAGAACTCAAAAGCATATGCATATCTTTTGTTAATAGATTGTTTCAAAAAGATGAGCATATACTGAGAATCGAGGAGATAGTAAAGATACAGAGATTCTTCCATTCTACAATTAAATTTGATTCTACTGTAATCATAAACAGATCTTGCCAATGTGCCAAGGCATTTGCCAAGAGCCACAGTTTTCTGGAAACAAAGATGAAAATACCTCATTATTGTTGCTTGAAGTAGTAATAGTAAATAATGTTGCTTTGGCAAATCTTGACTAATGGGTAAGGCAAGGCAATTGACTAGCATTTTAAAAATTATGCTGCAGAAGGGTTACTATGTATTCATTATTGCTTTGGTTTTATACAATCCTGTTCATTTTGATTCCAGAAAGTTAACTGGGTTGAAAACAGTGTGTTTTGAAGTTCCACTCTTAGACTCCAATGAATGAGCAATTTCACAGCTAAAGAAGTAAAGGGGAATAATTGAAAAGACATCCCCTGAGCATTCTTGACTGCTATTAAATTCTACAAACTAAACAGCAGGATCATGGATTTCCCAATGTTAAATTTTGTTTGTTATGTATCAATGGAACACAAGAATTAGCTTTACAAACTATATTATATACATAGTGATTAAAATAAAATGGATTTTTGGAATTTTTGATGGGGAATTATAGCGGGCGACTGCATAGACAGCATCCACAGCTGTGAACTCTGGCTAGAAAGAGCGCTGATACGCCTCTTCTAAGAAGGTGAGGATAGCATCCATGAATGGGTTAACTCTGCCTGTTCTCTGATTGGACTGAGTCTGTTTAATAATTAATTAGCTCTCCTATATAAGGCCCCTGTGCTAGGCTCCTCCCAGCTTTCGGCGAAGAAAACAGACACACAGACTCCAAGCTTTCATCCAAACCCAAACCGAAGGGAACTTTATTGAGGACGTGTAAACCAGAAAAATAAACATATGCCGTGACCAGTCTCCCCTCTCAGCATTCCAGGGTGTGGCCGGATGCTATCCCCACCTTCTTAGAAGAGGCGTATCAGGTAAGTACCAACGCTCTTTCTCCAGAAGGTGGGGATAGCATCCATGAATGGGACATACCCAAGCCGGATTGTCCTTATGGGTGGGAAGAAGACTGGCCCCCATCACGGCTATACACGGACTGCAGCACCTGCGGCCAAATGCCGCATCCACAGATGCAAACTTATCCAACTTATAGTGTTGTATACAAGGAGATGGCGACGACCACATGGCCGCCCTACAAATCTCTGCTACCGAAGCTTGCGAAGCCCAAGCCGCCGACGTGGACGCGCTCCGTGTAGAATGGGCGGTGATCCCACATGGGATTTCCTGCTGAGAAACCAGGTAAGCCCTACTAATGCAGGACCTAATCCACCTGCCCACCGTGGAGACAGAGACCTTACGCCCCATAGACTGTCCCTGAAAGGCAACAAAGAGAGACTCAGATCTCCTAAACTCCGCCGTCCTGTCTATGTAGACCCTCAATGCGCTGCGAACGTCCAGTGTATTACATACCACCTCTAAAGGACAACGGGGATCCGGGCAAAAATTGGGGAGGACCACCTCTTGAGCCCTATGAAACCAGGACCCCACCTTAGGTGTGAAGGAAGGGTCCAACCGCAGCACCACCCTATCCTCGTGGAAGGTGCATAGATCCTCCCTGACAGAAAGGGCCTGTAGCTCAGAAATTCTCCTGGCCGAAGTTATGGCCACAAGAAACACCACCTTCAAGGTCAGGTATTCCAAGGAGACGGTAAGTAGCAGTTCAAAAGGAGGCTTGGAAACAGCCTCCAGGACTGTCTGTAACTCCCATGACGGGTATCTATGAACCACTGGCGGTCTCAAGTTACTCGCCCCTTTTGAGAACTTCTTGACCATGGAGTGCTGGGACAAGGAAAACCCACTACCCCAACTGAGCACCGAAGAGAGAGCAGCCACCTGTCTTCTGAGCGTATTAGGAGACAGCCCCTTATCTAACCCGTCCTGCAAGAAGTCCAAAATCTGTGGAATGGAAGCCTCAATGGGAACAATCCCCTTTTTTCCACCCCAAGCACAGAAGGCCCGCCAGGTGGCGTTATATATGCGTACAGTGGATGGTCGCCTGGCGGCCTGGATAGTGTCCATAAGCCTATGCGAGAAATGTGCCTGCACTAAGGTCTCCCTTTCAACCGCCACACGGTCAGTTGAAGCCACTGCGGCTCCGGGTGTTGGAGTGATCCTTGCCATAAGGAGATCCTGTGCAGCGGTATCAGCCAGGCCGGTTCCACCGACAACGCCTTCAGATCTGCGAACCACGGCCGCCTCGGCCAATGAGGTGCCACCAAAATAATGTCCACCCTGCTGTAGATGATGCGTCGAACCACTCTCGCCAACAGAGCTGTTGGTGGGAAGGCATATAGGAGGCCCTGAGGCCAGGGATGGCGAAGGGCATCCACCCCCTCCGCTCCCGGGGAGCGAAACCGGGACACAAATCTGGGGAGCTGGGTGTTGCTCGGGGAGGCAAACAGGTCGATCACAGGAATTCCAAACCGTCTGGTAATTTCCTGGAAAAGAGAAGGGTGTAATTGCCATTCAGCAGGGTCAACCACCGACCTGCTGAGCCAGTCTGCCTGAAAATTGTCCACCCCGAAATGTGTTCCGCTGTAAGGGAGAGCAGTCTATCCTCCGCCCAGGAGCCCAAAATCTGGGCCTCCTGCATGAGCTGTGCCGATCTGGAGCCCCCCTGCCTATTAATGTGGGCTTTGGCAGTCATGTTGTCGGTGAGTATCAGGACATGACACCCCCGGACCAGACCCTCGAAATGAAGGAGGGCCAATTGGATTGCCCTGAGTTCCAACATATTTATAGGGAGCGTAGTTTCAACACTATCCCACAGTCCCTGGGCCATGTGTGCGCCCAGGTGTGCACCCCAGCCGGTAAGACTGGCATCAGTAGTTATGGTAATCCTATCATCCACCCGGAAGTGAGTCCCCCGTGTAATGGCGGGGGACCTCCACCAGCCCAACGAGTGTCTAGTGTCCCCCGGCAGTCGTACTCGTCTCAGAGAGGTAGACGTGTCAGATCTCTGGAAAGGAACCAGGAACCACTGCAGCGCCCTGGAGTGCAATCTGGCCCACGGGACGATGTAAAACGTGGACTCCATCAAACCCAACAGCCTGGATAGTGTGGTTAGTGTGGGCCTAGACTCCCTCATGACCTGAGAAATGAGGACCCTAATCGTGTCCACCCGCTCAGCAGAGAGGTACACCTTCTCCTCCCCCATGTCAATCCAAGTACCCAAGTGCAAGATGCGAGTCGTGGGAGTAAGGTGACTCTTGGGAAAGTTGATGGAGAAGCCGTGTGCTTGCAGCGTGTGTAACGTGATTTGCAGGTCCCGGCATGCGGCCTCCACTGAGGCAGACTGCACCAAAATGTCATCCAGGTAACAGAGAACCCTTACTGGGATGCTTCGTAGGTGAGCAGCAATCATGGCCAGTAGCTTAGTAAAAACACGCGGGGCCGACGAAAGGCCAAACGGCAAAGCCTTATATTGGTAATGTTTTGACAAATAACAGAAACGTAAATAACAACGGTGGTCTTCATGGATAGGTACATGGAGGTAAGCTTCCGTAAGATCCATGGAAGACAAGAAATCCCCCCCTCTTAAACATTCTAATATAGGGGCGTGGCTAATGATCGAGTAGTGTGAGGACGTTCCTCCATTTCGTAGGGTTTTTTTTTTCAACAAAATGTGGATTAAAAGTGATTAAAAGCACCGTTAGAAGCCGAGATTGTTTACAACGGGTTTGGAAAGGCGGAGGAGTGAGCAGATTGATTTTTACACCGACAGGCTAAACCGGACTGCTTGAATTTTAAAGTTTCGTTTCTTCGTGGGAAGGCAGAGGTTTGACCGAAAGCGGCTGAGGAAGGAGACAGTTTGCCTTTGTTTTGACAAGCACCGTGATTTGCATGTTTCTTTCACTCGCCACGAGGCATAAACACAGGCTTGAAAGTTAAGTAAACAGCAGAAGATTAGTTGAGGTATGTGGATTGCAAGCTTTTGAACTTTTGAACTTTTTAAGTGGATTGTTTATGCTGAATGTAGCGAGTGAGTATCTTGGCAACGCCTATAAAGATAGAGATACTGTATCTTATGAACTGTGAATTATAGCCTTTTTACTTTTGTTTTGGCTTATTTGGTGCTTTAAAAGCCGTCTCAGCTTTATTTTACTTGGGTTTTGCTCTTTTTCTTCAATAAAGACCCTCTTGGCAAAGAGGTTTATCTTTTTTTTTTTAAGAGACTACTGATTCGACAAGATGACTCAACAGCCTTCTGAACTTGAACGAATCATCGGGGCATTAAATACAATTGGGGGAAAACTAACTGTTGTAACTGACCGTTTGGATAATTTGACATTGGAAATTCAAAAAACCAAAGAAGAAATTAATGACATGAATATTAATTTTGCAAAGCAAAACGTGGAAATTAATTTTATGAAGGACGAAATTAAACAGATTTATGTCCATGAGGCACAGACTGATCGAAAGTTTGAAGGGATTTTAAAAAAAAACCAGCAACAGGATAGGAGAATCAGTCTTTTGGAAGAAGATGCAAGAAAATATAATGTTGTTATTCGTGGAATTTTGGAGGATAGGGTGGATAATTTGAAGCAAAGAATGTTAAAATGGCTGAATGAACTTGATGCATCAATTGTATATACGGCAGCAGACCTAGTAAGTGTTTTCAGAATCGGTTATAAGAGACAAAGTGGAGCTAATAGAAATGTTCTAGTGAGATTTGCAAACCTCGGAGATAAATTAGAAGTTATGGGAAAAATAAGGGACCTGGGAGAACCCCCAAAATTTGAGGGGAAGGAAATTCAAGTTTTTCCAGATATATCTAGAGAAGAAAGAGAATGGAGATTCTTTTTAAAACCAATTACAAAAGTCCTGAGAGACAATGATATTAAGTATAATTGGAGACCATTACAGCAGCTGAAATTTTTTTACAAGGGGAAAATGCAAACTATTACTTCGGAAACGGATGCAATAAGACTAATACGGGAGCTCGGGCTGATTGAGAAAGACGAGGATTTAACAGAAATTAAAGATCATATGCTTAAGATGGGTGGAATACAAGTGGAATCTCCAACATTGGAG
Source organism: Rhabdophis nuchalis (assembly GCA_039707465.1). Lineage (NCBI taxonomy): Eukaryota > Metazoa > Chordata > Lepidosauria > Squamata > Natricidae > Rhabdophis > Rhabdophis nuchalis. The sequence continues at coordinate 222,145,138 of CM077643.1, read as the reverse complement.
GAAAAAGGAGCAGTTGGTGGCCAAGATCCTAAAAGTTTAAAACGGAAAGAAATCTCTCCGGCAATGTCCGAACATAAGAAAACCCGTGAAGAAACCAAGCGAGCATCAGCCAAGGAGGAGGATCTTAGAAGAAAGCAGGAAGCTGAGTGCGGGGACAAGCCAACGTTATCTTCTTTTTTTGAAAGTGGAATATAAGAATAACCCGAAAGAAATGGCTCGATCATGGGCATGTTCCCCCCCCCCCACTCTTTATATAGAGGCGCAACTCGAATGAGGATGTGGGGGGTGAAGATTAATTGTTATTTGTTGTTGTTGTGTTTTAAGTTTGTCTTTGTTGTGTCTTATGTCTTTTTTTTGTATGTTATCTACGTTCGGAGTTGGGTGGGCACGTAAAGGAAGGGAAGGGGCTAGGATTTAAAAAGTTACCGCGTAAATGCGGTTTATAAAAATAATGACATGGAACGTGAAGGGCACAGGTAACCAAATAAAGAGGAGGAGATTGGAGCTTAAAATTAAAAGGGACTTACCAGACATATTATTTTTGCAGGAAACTCATCAAAAATCTGAGGATTTCAATAGAATGAATATAAAGGGTATGCAAGTTTATGAAAAATCTTTCGGAACCTCCAAAGCTAGAGGTGTGGCAACATTGATATCAAATAGGGTATATTTTGAAAAAAAACAAGTAATTAGGGACGAGGAAGGAAGATATTTAATAATTATAGGGAATATTAACGAGCAAAAAGTGACACTGGTTAATTTATATCTACCAAATGAAAAACAAAAGGGATTCCTTGATAAAATAACTAAGATTTTGGAAACTAAAAGTGTTGGGAAAGAGATTGTGGCTGGGGATTTTAACATGATTAGAGATAAAATAGATAGCACTAACCCCACCCGCTTTAGAGAAACAAATAAAGGGGAAATTTTAAATAAATGGATGCTTCGAAATAATGTGGTAGATGTTTGGAGGGAGTTGAAAGGAACTGAAAGGGTGTATACTTTTTGCTCTAAGGTACATAATACATATTCAAGAATTGATTATATTTTTGTCTCTAAAGACCTGTTGAATAATATAGATAGAATAGATGTGGGAGTTTTCAAGGACTCCGACCACGCAGAAGTTACGATGGATATAGATTTTAATTTTAGAAAAAAAGAAAGAGGTTGGAGATATGATGGAAAATTGTTTAAAAAGGAGGAAGATAAAACATGGATACTTAAAAAATGGGAGGAAAGTTGGAGATTCAATGATAATGGAGAGGTTAAATTTGAAACTGTTTGGGACACGATGAAAGCAGTATTTAGAGGAGAAAGCATTAAGTTGTCAAGTAGGAAATATAGAGAATATAGAAGTAAAATGGAACAAGATACAAGACAGATTAAGGTATTGGAGAACCAATTTTTACTTACAAAAGATAAAAAATGCTTGGAGGAATTGAATTCACTAAAAACTAAACTGATAGAAGAAGATATAGAATTGGTTAAAAAAAATATAAGATACTTAAACAGGGATTTTTTTGAATTTAGTAATAAAAATTCTAGGTTATTAGCAAGGATGGCGAAAAATAAAAGTGAAAAGAGAGAAATCGGCTCTTTGATAGATGAAAAGGGTACAAGATGTTATAAGAGACTGGAGAAATGTGAAGTAGTTAGGAAGTTTTTTCAAAAATTATACTCAAAGAAATCAATTGATTTGGAAAAATTGAAAAATCATCTTGAAAAATATGCTGTGAAAATAGATCAAACATATAAGGACTTGATGGAAGGAGATATTACACACGATGAGATTAACGAAATAATACAAGGGATAAAATTAGGGAAGACCCCAGGTGAAGATGGATTACCTGCTGAATTTTATAAAGATTTTAAAGAAATAATAATACCAAAATTGCAAAAATTACTTAATGGAATTTTACACGGTGGAGAAGTCCCGATGTCATGGAATAGAACGGTAATAACTATAATTCCTAAACCTGATAAAGATTTGGAGAGGATCGAGTCCTATCGACCCATTTCTTTAATTAACCAGGATGCCAAAATATTTACTGCCATTATAAGTAATAGGTTAAATAGATTTATAGATAAGTATATAAGCTATAATCAAGTAGGTTTCGTCAAAGGTAGATATATGAGTGATATAATTAGAAGGGTATTGAACATTATAGATGTAGCTGAAAATAATGGTGATGAAATAGGTATAATATCGTTAGATATTTTTAAAGCCTTTGATTCTGTAAAATGGGATACTATTAAGGTAATTATTGAGGCATTAGGCTTTGGTAATAAATTTATACATGTTATTTCAAAATTGTATCAAAAAAGTAGTGCAAAGGTAAAGGTGAATGGAACAATGACGGGAGAGATTAAATTGGAAGCAGGTACGAGACAGGGATGTCCCTTGTCCCCAACATTATTCTTGTTAGTTATGGAGGTTTTGATTAAATTGATAGAAGAAGATGAAGGATTGGAAGGGTACAAGGGATATAAGATAAATTTGTATGCGGATGATACCTTGATTATTTTGAAAGATATAGAGAAAGATTTAAAGAGGATAAATAAACATTTGATAGAATTTGAAGAAATGACAGGTTTAAAGGTAAATTGGTCAAAATCTGAACTACTAATGAATAAAGATGGTAAGGAGCGGGAAAATATGCAAGAACAATTTGGGATAAGAGTTAAGAATACATTGAAATATTTGGGGATAACACTTTCACTTAAAGTTAGAGAATTGAAAAAAAATTAATTATGAGGTGATATTGAAGGAAGTAGAGAGAAAGATAGATAAGTATAAAGAGATAAAGCTGTCTTGGTTTGGTAGAATTGCAATGTGTAAAATGATGTTGTTACCAAAGTTCAATTTTTTGTTTGAGATGCTACCACTAAATTTGATAGAGAAAGATATAGAAGAATATCAGAAGAAATTGGATAAATTCTGTAATGGTGGGAAAAAACCAAGAATAATGAAGAAAATGTGGTATCAAAATCAAAAAGAGGGTGGATTGGGAATTCCCAATCTACTTAATTATTATCGGGCGTATAATATTCGAACCGTGATAAAAATACTCAAAGGTGGAGATGGTCATTGGGGTGATCTGGAGCTAAAAGATATTAAGAGATTTGGGTCTATATGGTTTCTAGATAGAGCAAAAACAAAGGCAATTAATAGTTATTGGTTAAAGGGGCTGAGTAAAATTTGGAATAAATTTGTTAAAAAATTGATCCCGGATATAGCTTTCTTGGGGAAGACAACTGAAAGTTGGCCGATTAAAACTAATATAAGTCGGGATAAAGTAATTGAGGATGAAAATATAGGAAATATAGTAAATTGGTTAAGAGCTCTAGGAATTGAGAGTAGAAAAAAAAAGTAATTCAAAGATTGGAGTTGAATTGGTTCGAAAAAATACAGGTAGAAAAATGGACTATGAAAGTAAAGGGAATATGTAAAATAGATAGAAGTAAAACTAAATTTGAAAGTTTAGTATCTCAAATTATTAAAGATGAAATTGGGTTAAAAGGACTCGTTAGTAAGATATATAAGATTATAAATTTTGATGGAAATCCACAAATGGTAATGAAAAGGAATTGGGAGGAAGACCTTAAGATTAAAATATTGGATTTGGATTGGAATGAGAACTGGAAGAGTCGAATCATGAGGACTTTGTCTATAAGGATTAAAGAGCATAATTTCAAGGTTGTTTGGAAATGGTATTGGACCCCATTAAGGTTATCATTGATGGATAAAAAAATCAGTAATAAATGTTGGAGATGTAATAAGGAAGTGGGAACCTATGAACACATGTGGTATAAATGTGGAAAAATTAAAAAGTTTTGGCAACAATTGGAAGAAATGATGTTTGAAATGATGAAGAAAAGAATAACTTTGAGATCAGAATCTGTATTACTATTGATAATTAAGGATTTAGAATTAACAAAATATGAGAAAGAATTGATTAGAATTATGATTATAATAGGTAGAATTATAATAGCAAGATACTGGAAAATAGAGGTAAATATCAAAATAGAAGAGTGGTATTGTGAAATGTGGAAATTAGCTTTAAATGACAAAATGACATGTGATATTAAATTTAGAGAGGGGGTCTATAAAAAAGACATTTTCTGAAAGATTTGGAACCCATTTGTGGACTATGCACTTGGAACTTTGGATGCCTCGACACCTGTACCCAGAGAACGCGGATTTTGGAGATCTTAAAGACAATTGAAGATATCCAAAGAACCAACTCTTCCTTTCGTTTTGTATAGCACTGGGTGGATTATTGTTAAAAAAAAATAAAAAAAATTTTATAAAAAAAAAACATTCTAATATAGTGAGTAATGAATGCATTTTAAAACGTCTAACCCGTAAATAAACATTCAACATTTTCAAATTCAAAATGGCCCTCCAACCGCCCGAGGCCTTAGGTATAACAAAAAGAACCGAATAGAACCCCCGATGCCATTGATCCACAGGGACCTCCTGAATAGCCTCAATAATAGGTGGCCTATGGCCTCTCGCATCAGGAGTTGCCTCTGAGGGTTATTAGAAACCGGGGAACGGATAAAAAAATTCAGAGGAGGGGCCAGAAACTCAAGGGTCAGCCCAAACCGGACTGTCTCCCTCACCCACCTGTCGGAGGTGATAACCTCCCATTATGCTGCAAAATGCAGGAGGCGAGCACCAATGGGGAACCGATGTGGGTCGTCATTTGCGACCAAATCGGCTCCCCCCCCAACGAAAGGGCCGTTTCGGTTGGTTGCCCCTCTGGGGTCGAGAGGATTGAAAACGCTGGCGTTGGTAAAAATTGCACTGCGAGCGAAAACTCCCCTGGTTGTACTCATATCCCCGAAAGGGGGAATTATAATCCTGCGGGCGGTAGGACTGCCTCCTATTGTACGGGACAGGTTTGGGAAACCCTCTCTTCAAGGTGGATGGCAGCACCTTGCACTTGTCCCTACACTCAATAAGGAGTGGAGTAAGCGAATCCCCAGTGTATCCCCCTGAAATGGTCCAGTTGCCAGCTTCCATTTATGGCGAACGTCCGCTTGCCACTGCCGCAGCCACAGCAATCTGCAAGAAGCCACTGAAGAAGACATGGCCCTCGCGGCGAACTTCGTCGCACTCAGCGTGGCATCAGAAGAGAACTGGGTAGCCGCTATGACCTTGTTGAGGTCCTGGTGTGCCCTAGTATCTGACAGGGGAATCCTCTCCTGTAGATGTTGTAACCAGGTAAGGCTGGACCTCGAAAAGAAGGACGCCGCTGTGGCCGCCCGAACAGCCCAGGCCGCCTGGTGACCCCTCTGCAGCATCTGGTCCGCTCGCTTGTCCTCTGGTCTGAGGACCTCTTCCTGCGACCCAGGCAAATTGGTAGCCGACTGCAGTGCCGAAATAGGAGTGTCCACTGATGGCCATCGCAAGAGTTTGTCCAGTGACTCCTCCACGGTATAAAAGCGCCTGTCGGATGTCGACAGGGCAGGGCCCGCTGCAGGCGCCCCCCATTGCCTCTGAACGGCGTCCAAAAACAATTGGGGAATCGGAATGGTGTCAGCCTGCTTCGTGCTCTCACGGAACCAGGCACTTGTGGAAGTAGAAGGCGTTGGAGCACCTGGCAGACTCTGAATGGCAGAAGCCACCTTAGCCTTGGCCAACAGAGGGGTAAAAAGCTCCGGCGGAAAGAGCCCCGTTTTCTTAGGCTTCTCGGGGGCGGCAGTGTCATCATCGGACAGGGTGAGCTCCCGCAGGTCGCCATCATCCGATGCTACGGAGGGGCTACAAGGAGCCTCCAACACTTCGTCTGCAGTCACGACCTGTGCCGCCCCCTCCCATGGGGCAATGGTCGTAGACACCACCGCCGGCTGGTGGGGGTGCTCGTGAAGCCCCACTGCAATACCTTGGCGTATGGCCTCAGAAATGATGTCTGGGAAAAAGGGGGCTGCGGCATTCGGATTGCGGTGGTTTAGGGCTCCATTAGATGGCCAGTCACCCAACGGTGGCATCGTGGCTGGAGTGAAGTAGGCATCCGAGCGCACGTGCGAAGCCCCTGTGGAGTGCCCAGGGCCCGGGAGCGAAGCCTGCCCCCAAATGCCTGACATATCAATAGTCAGTAGGGGGCTAAAAGGCCCAGTTGGGATCTCCCGAGTACGAGGGGGAAGTGACAGCACCCCATGGAGGGTAGAGCCCCTTGCTGTCTGCCCCCCGTTTTGATTATTAACACCCTCCAGGTGCCGCCCTGGGTCCTCTGTGGAGAAGGGCGGGATATAAATGTGATTAAAATAAAATAAAAAATAAATCGTTTTAGCCTTAGCCTTGGATGGCTTCTTTGTCTTTTCGCCTTTTTCCTTATGCTGCTTGGGCAAGTCTTTGTCAGGCTCTGTGGTTCTGGTGACGGCCGTAGGCGAAATCAACGTGCCAGGAGAGAGTGATGCTCCCTGATGGCCACTCTGGCTTGAGCCTTCCTGACGTTCTGCCGACGTGTCTGATGGCGAAGACGCGATGTTGGCCATGTAGTCAGCATTTGGGAGTCTCGCAGCGAAAAGACCTCCCCAAAATGGCGGCCGGACCAAAATCAACGGCCAAAAATGGCCGCTGCAGTGAATCCTCTCAAAATGGCGGTCTGCTTGAAGACACATTCAAAATGGCCACAGCAATGCAAGCCCTTCTCAAGATGGCATCATGTTCAAGGCAACGTCCAAAATGGCCACCACAATCAATGTCCTTCCCAAGATGGCGGTGAGCTTAAATGTGCGGCTGCGCAAACCTGTCAAAGTAGCGAAACGTCGGGCGGCGGGAAAAAACGTTAGAAACGGGTCCGCTACAGTCTCGCCTCAGAATCTTGAGAAAAGTCCCCAGCCGCAGCGATCTAGTAGCCGGATTATCAGCGGGTTTCCCAGCGTAGCGTCCAGCATTCACAGTGACCCTCAGACGCGCTCGGCGCCCCTCGTCACCCGGCGGTGCTAACCTTTGGGTCAGAGCCTGCCCGAGGAGCGGTTCAGCCGCCTCAGCTTTCCAACGGACCTCGGGGCTACTGACAGTCTCTGGGTCCAGTAAGGCCGCGGATAAGGGGGAAAGTGAGAGTAGAACCCCCAAAGGGAAGGAGACAAGGCGGCTGATGCGGCTAGCTCGAGCCGACCGGGGGGCTGTGGATGCGAGACCCAACACGGCGCCCAACCGTTCAATAGAAGTTTTCAAACTCGTTGGGACAGGCTGTCCTTATAAACTCCTCACTACTCACTTTTACGATCCACACACACAAAAAGTCAAAAATATTGGTTTGGATAGCTTGACGTCCCAGAGTAGACTGAGTCGAAAGCTGGGAGGGGCCTTATATAGGAGAGCTAATTAATTATTAAACAGACTCAGTCCAAACAGAGCTCAGGCAAAGTTAACTCATTCATGGATGCTATCCCCACCTTCTGGAGAATGCATATATTACTCAGCACAATCTTCCTGAATCAGAGAAGATGAGATAAATTATGTGTGCTACAGACGGTAATTTCTTCAGAGCTAACTGAAGAATGAAAAATATTTTGCAGTAATTCCAGGAGCTGAGATGCTGGGAAACCTATAAGTGCATTAGAGCAGAAATGGACATTAAAATCTTGCTTTTCTCCACTTCTTAATCAATCCAGGAAGTAATTAATTACAGATGAAGAAATACTTCTTCTGCGGCGAAGATAAAATTTTGCAGTGAGTTTTTATGAGATTACAAAAACAACCAACAACCCAACGAGGGTTTTAGATTTAAGAACTATTTGCAAAAAATTAAGAACAGATACAAGGAAGTTTTCAAAACAATCTTTTAGTTCTTGAAATATTGAATAGAGACACAAATTATAGGCATAAAGATGTAAAGAGTCATAAGAGAACTTTTGTGGATGAATTTTAGAAAACTCTGTAAAAGGAATTGAATTTTTAATGAGAAAGCTAGAAGAATTTGGCGCATTAGTTGGTATTAAGATTAATAAACCAAAGCCAAAGTAGTTAATAAAAATATGAAGATAAAAGTTCAAACAAAATGTATTTTTAAGATTTAGAAGATAAAATATCTGAATAAAGCTATCACAAATATAAACTGTATGTTATTTCAAAATAACTATATTAAGCACTGAATAAAGTTAAAAAATATACCGTATTTTTCAAACTATAAGACGCATCGGTGTATAAGACGTACCGAGAATTTGAAGAGGTAAGTAAGAAAAAGAGGTAAGTCCTCCCCCGCCCCCAGAAGCACTCTGCAGGCTTCATCAGGGCTGATGTAAGGTAAAAACACCCCAGTTTTTCACCAAATCGGGGGCATTTTTCCCTTCCCCCAGCCCTGCTGAAGCCTGCAGAGTGCTTTGGGGGAGAGTAAAAAATGCTGTTTTTGTGAAAAATGGCCCACAAAATTTTTCACAAAACTGGGATGCGGGGCAGGGCTTTGGGAGGCCAAAAAGACGCATCAACATTTCCGTGTTTTTTAAGGGGGGGAAGATGCATCTTATACTCCGAAAAATACGGTATGTCAAGATGGAACTGATTACAATTGTCACTATTGGGGAAATGTGTATGGTGGGTGGGAAAACCCAAATTAAATATAAAGTTACAGGCATACAGATACAAAGGAAAAGTGGGTCTAACAGATTTGAAATTATATTTTGCTATCTGATTTTTAGTTTGGATAAAGGAGTGTGTATTAAGGAATAGAAGGTTATTGGAGTTAAGAACATGAATTAAGAATTGGGTGGCAAGGATATTTATTATATGACAAAGCTAAGGTGAATGTAGATAAAAATCATTATGTCAGGCAGGCCATTCTCAGAGTATGGAATAAATACAAAGAAAAGTAAGTGAAAGAATGTATGATTAAAATGGGCTAAACTTTAGTTAAAATATATAAATGGAACAATGGGAAATACATGACTGAAAGGTTTGAACATTGTGCTCTAACCTTTGAAGGTGCTTTAAATCTTTGCTGGAAATGTGAAAAAGGAGATAACAGGAAAAAGGAGGGTGATTTTTTTTGTAATCATAGACTACCGTATTTTTCGGAGTATAAGACACACCGGAGTATAAGACGCACCAAGGTTTTGAAGAGGCAAATTACAAAAAAAAGTAGGTAGGTAAGTAGGTAGAGAGGGAGAGAGAGGGAGAGAAAGAAAGAGAAATATGGTAGGTAGGTAGATAAAGGGATAGAGAGAGAGAGAGAGAGAGAAATAGAGAGAAATACAGTAGGTAGGTAGGGAGAGAGAGAGTAGGTAGGTAGGTAGATAAAGGGGGAGAGAGAGAAATACAGTAGGTATGTAGGGGGAGGGGGAGAATGTGTGTGTAGGTAGGTAGGTAGAAGTATAGAGAGAGAAATAGAAAGAGAGAGAGAAATACAGTAGGTAGGTAGGGAGAGAGAGAGAGAGAGTGTGTGTAGGTAGGTAGGTAGGTAGGTAGAAGGATGAGAGAGAAATAGAGAGAGAGAAATACAGTAGATAGGTAAGGAGAGAGTGTGTGTGTGTGTGTAGGTAGGTAGAAGGATAGAGAGAGAAATAGAAAGAGAGAGACCTTAAGACTTCGTTTCTGCTTGCTCAGAAACATTAAAGAGCCTTCCAAAAGGAGGGGGGAAGCCTTTGCAATCAAACCTCTCCAAAACAGCCCATTTGTCCTGAAAATGAGGCCGTTTTTTTCAAATAAAAAACATAACTAGCCTTGGGGGGGCTTGCAGAGTGCTCCTGGGGTGTGTGTGGAGGGGTCAAAAATGAGCAAAAAGACTGCCCCATTTATCGCGAAAACGGGCCATTTTCATGTCAACTAAATTGCATGCATAGCCCTATGGAGGCTTATAGAGTGCTGCTGGGGGTGTGGGAGATGGCCCTTTTGAGGATAATTTCTGCCCTCCAAAGCCCCCAGGAGCTCTCTGGAAGCCTCCACAAGACTAGGCACAGCCAGTTTGGTGAATGGGGCGGGGTTCCAGGAGGCAAAAAGAGTTTTTTTGCACTTTGCATACTTCCCCCAAACTGCTCTTTTTCCATGAAAATGGAGCCGATTTTCTTCAAATAAAAAGCCTGACTAGGCTTGGGGGGCTTGCACAGTGCTCCTGGGGTGGGTGGGTGGGGTGAAAAATGAGCAAAACCCTGGCCCATTTATCGCGAAAACAGGCCATTTTCATCTATATAAATAAAAATGTAAAATAGTTTGTACGAATCCACTAATCTCAAAAACTACTGGACCAATCTGCTTCAAATTTTGACACAATGTAGCCAAGGACTTCCGATAATAGAATAGCTACTCATTTTGTGCCTAGCACGCATGTATCATGTGCAAGGTAAACACATGTAAAATGTACCCACTGAAATGTGCTTTCACTTCCCTGTAACTCCTCCCACCAGGCAACAGTCATTCCTCAGCCACGGAGGCCTCTTGGGGCCAAAAAGGCACTGAGATAGCAAACTCCCAGGTGGCCCATAGAGAGAGGGGGGGGGGGCGTGGTTATGGCCGGATGAGGTGAGGACGTTTTCTCCACCTCGTAGGGCTTTTTTTTACCAACAAATGTGGATTAAAGTGATTAAAACGCGCCGCTGAGAGCTGGAAATGTTTATAGATGTTTTGGAAGGTCGGTGTGACTTGTAAATTGTTTTTTCAAAGTGATCGGACAACTCGAACTGCTTGAATTTCAAAGTTTTGTTTCTCCGTGGAGCAGAGAGTTGGGCGAGCGGCCGAGGTAAGGGGGGCTACCCTTTGTCTCTGGCAAAGATCATTTGCATGCCTTTTGTCTCGCTACAAGGCTGTAAATACAAGCTGAAGTTTAAGAAAGAAGGAAGTTGGTGATGGCATGTGGATTATAACTCCTTTGAACTTTCTAATTCTTTTAAAGTGGATTGTGTGAGCTGAATGTAGCGGACAAGCTTTTTCGATTACACTTAAAATGGAGGCTTAAAAGTTAAATAAACTGGGGAAGCTCTCCTAGGCTTTTTTTTTTTTTTTTTGGCTCTTTTGGTGCATTTTAAGCCGGCTTAGCCTTATCTGATTTGGAACACTGTTTGCCCTTATTCTCTATAAGAGACCCTCTTGGCAAAGAAGTATAAATATAAAGTTTGTTTTTGAACTGAAATGTCGACTCAACAGCCTTCAGAGCTGGAAAGGATCTTCGGAGCTTTGAATACAATTGGCGAAAAGTTAACCGGATTAACGGATCATGTGGCTAATTTGACATTGGAAGTTCAAAAAGCTAAAGAACAGATAAGTGAATTGAATGTTAGTTTTGTAAAGCAAAACGCGGAGGTGAAATTTATTAAAGATGAAATTGAACAAATTCATGCACACGACGCACAAATTGATCGTAAGATGGAAGGAATTTTTTATAAAAACCAGCAGCAAGATAAGAGAATTAGTCTTTTGGAGGAAGAAGCTAGAAAATTCAATATTGTTATACGTAATATTCCAGAAAATAGATCGGATGATTTGAAGCAGAGGGTGCTAAAATGGTTGAATGATTTTGGATTTGAATATACAGCAGCAAATTTAGTAAGTGTTTTTAGAATTGGTTATAAGAGGCAAGGTGGAGCGGTTAGAAATGTTTTAGTAAGATTTGCAAACCTTGGAGATAAACTAGAGGTTATGGCAAAAATAAGAGAACTGGAAGGTGTTCCTAAGTTTGAGGAGAAAGAGATTCAAGTTTTTCCGGATATTTCCAGGGAAGACAGAGCTTGGAGATATCATTTGAAACCAGTTACAAAGCTCTTGAGAGACAATGATATTAAGTACAATTGGAGGCCACTACAGCAACTTAAGTTTTTTTTATAAAGGAAGGATGCATACTATTACTCCAGAAACAGATGTATTAAGATTAATTCGGGGGCTTGGGCTGATTGAGAAAGAGGAAGATTTGGAAGAAATTAAAGATTATATGCTTAAGACGGGTGGAGTACAAGAGGAATCCCCAATTTTGGAAGAAAGAGGTGCAACTGGCGGCCAGGATCCCAAGAGTTTAAAGAGAAAAGAAATTTCCCCGGCAGTCTCTGAGTATAAGAAAATTCGTGAAGATACTGAACGAACGCCAGACAAGATGGAGGATCTTAGTAAAAAGCAGGAAGCTGAGTCCGGGGCGAAGCCAGCCTTGTCTTCTTTTTTTGAAAGTGGAATTTAAAGAACAGCCCGAAGAGGTGATCCGACCATCGGCACGTCCCACTCCCCCGCACTCTTTATATAGAGGCGATATCTGATTGAGGATGTGGGGGATGAAGATTGCATGTTATTTGTTGTGGTTGTTGTGTTTGATATTTGAGTTTTTTGTTTATGTTGTTTGTTATATATTGTTTGTGGAGTTTTATGTTTTTGTATGTCCTTTTTGTTTGGTGTTTGGTGTGCACATAAAGGAAGAGGAGGGGTCAGGCTTAAAAAAGTTACCGCTTAAATGCGGTTTATAAAAATAATGACATGGAACGTGAAAGGTACAGGCAATCATATAAAAAGGAAAAGATTGGAACTTAAATTTAAAAGGGATTCTCCAGATATATTATTTTTGCAGGAAACTCATCAAAAATCTGAGGATTTTAATAGAATGAATATTAAAGGTATGCAAATTTATGAAAAATCTTTTGGGACTTCCAAAGCTAGAGGAGTTGCGATATTGATATCAAATAGGGTACACTTTGAGAAAAAACAAGTAATTAGAGATGAGGAAGGCAGATATTTAATAATTACAGGGAATATTAACGAGCAAAAAGTGACATTGGTTAATTTATATTTACCGAATGAAAAACAAAAGGGATTTTTGGATAAAATTACTAAGATTTTGGAAACAGAAAGTGAAGGGAAAGTAATTGTGGCGGGAGATTTCAACCTAATTAGGGATAAAATTGATAGTAATAATCCTACCCGCTTTAGACAAACAAATAAAGGGGAAATTTTAAATAAATGGATGTTTCAAAACAGTGTGGCAGATGTTTGGAGAGAGTTGAAAGGCCCTGAAAGGGTGTATACATTTTGTTCTAAGGTACATAATACTTATTCAAGGATTGATTATATTTTTGTTTCTAAAGATTTGCTGAATAAAGTAGATAGAATAGATGTGGGAATTTTTAAGGATTCTGACCATGCAGAAGTCATGATGGAAATAGATTTTAATTTTGAGAAAAAGGAAAGAGGTTGGAGATATGATGAAAAATTGTATAAAAGGGAGGAGGATAAAATATGGATATTCAAAAAATGGAAGGAAAGTTGGGAATTGAATGATAATGAAGAGGTTAAATTTGAAATTGTTTGGGATACCATGAAAGCCATATTTAGAGGAGAAAGTATTAAATTGTCAAGCAGGAAATATAGAGAATACAAAGCAAAAATTGATCAGGATACAAGACAAATTAAGATATTGGAGAACCAATTCTCACTTACGAAAGATAAAAAATGTTTGGAGGAATTGACCTTATTAAAAACTAAATTGATAGAAGAAGATATTGAATTGGTTAAAAAAAATTTAAGATATTTGAATAGGGATTTTTTTGAATTTAGTAATAAAAATTCTAGGTTATTGGCAAAGACGGCGAAAAATAAAATTCAAAAGAGAGAAATTGGTTCTCTGATAGATGATAAAGGTATAAGGTGTTATAAGAGATTGGAGAAATGTGAAGTAGCTAGGAATTTTTTTCAAAAATTATACTTAAAGAAATCAATTGATTTAGAAAAATTGAAGAATCATCTTGGAAAATATGGTATGAAGATAGATCAAACATACAAAGACTTGATGGAAAGAGATATTACACAGGAGGAAATTAATGAAATAATACAAGAGTTAAAATTAGGGAAGACCCCAGGAGAAGATGGATTACCTGCTGAATTTTATAAAGATTTCAAGGAACTAATAGTACCAAAACTACAAAAATTATTCAATGGAATTTTACATGGTGGAGAAGTCCCGATGTCATGGAATAAGACAGTAATATCTATAATTCCTAAACCGGATAAAGATCTTGAGAGGATCGAGTCCTATCGACCTATTTCTTTAATCAACCAAGATGCTAAAATATTTACAGCTATTATAAGTAATAGATTAAATAGTTTTATAGATAAATATATAAGTTATAACCAAGTAGGGTTTGTTAAAGGTAGATATATGAGTGATATAATTAGAAGAGTATTGAATATTATAGATGTAGCAGAGAATAATGGAGATGAATTAGGTATAATATCGTTAGATATTTTTAAAGCTTTTGATTCTGTACAATGGGATACTATAAAAGTAATTATCGAGGCATTAGGCTTTGGTAATAAATTTATACATGTTATTTCAAAACTGTATCAAAAAAGCAGTGCAAAGGTAAAGGTGAATGGAATAATGACGGAAGAGATTAAATTGGAAGCAGGCACGAGACAAGGATGTCCCTTGTCCCCAACATTATTTTTGTTAGTTATGGAAATTTTGATTAAATTGATAGAAGCAGATGAAGAGTTGGAAGGTTATAAGGGATATAAGATAAATTTGTATGCGGATGACACTTTGATTATTTTGAAAGATATAGAGAGAGATTTAAAGAGGATAAATAAACATTTGATAGAATTTGAAGAAATGACAGGTTTAAAGGTAAATTGGTCAAAATCTGAATTACTAATGAATAAAGATGGTAAGGAGTGGGAGAGTATGCAAGAACAATTTGGGATAAGAGCTAAGAATACATTGAAATACTTGGGGATAACACTTTCACTTAAAGTTAGAGATTTTAAAAAAATTAACTATGAGGTGATGCTGAAGGAAGTAGAGAAAAAGATAGATAAATATAAAGAGATAAAGTTGTCTTGGTTTGGTAGAATTGCAATGTGTAAAATGATGTTATTACCAAGGTTTAACTTTTTATTTGAGATGCTACCATTAAATTTGACAGAGAAAGATATAGAAGAATATCAGAAGAAATTAGATAAATTTTGTAATGGTGGGAAAAGACCAAGATTAATGAAGAAATTGTGGTATCAAAATCAAAAAGAGGGTGGATTGGGAATTCCCAATCTACTTAATTATTATCGGGCATATAATATTAGAACTGTGATAAAAATACTTAAAGGTGGAGATGGTCATTGGGGAGATCTGGAGTTAAAAGATATTAAGAGATTTGGGTCTATATGGTTTTTAGATAGAGCAAAAACAAAAAAGACAATTAATAGTTATTGGTTAAAAGGGTTGAGTAAAACTTGGAATAAATTTGTTAAAAAATTGATTCCGGATATAACGTTTTTGGGAAAGACAACTGAAAGTTGGCCGATTAAAACCAATATAAGTCGGAACAAAGTAATTGAAGATGAAAATATAGGAAATATAGTAGATTGGTTAAGAGCCTTAGGAACTGAAAGTAGGAAGAAAAAAGTAATTCAAAAATTGGAGTTAAATTGGTTTGAAAAAATACAGGTAGAAAAATGGAATATGAAAGTAAGGGGAATATGTAACATAGATAGAAGTAAAACTAAGTTTGAAAGTTTAGTATCTCAAATTATTAAAGATGAAACCGGGTTAAAAGGACTCGTCAGTAAGATATACAGGATTATAAACTTTGATAGAAATCCACAAATGGTAATGAAAAAGAATTGGGAGGAAGATCTAAAGATTAAAATATTGGATTTGGATTGGAATGAGAATTGGAAGAGTCGGATTATGAGGACTTTATCTATAAGGATTAAAGAACATAATTTTAAGGTTGTTTGGAAATGGTACTGGACCCCACTAAGATTATCACTGATAGATAAAAAAATGAATGATAAATGTTGGAGATGTAATACGGAATTGGGAACTTATGAGCATATGTGGTATAAATGTGTGAAAATTAAAAAGTTTTGGCAGCAATTAGAAGGAACAATGTGTGAAATGATGAAAAGAATAATAATATTGAGACCAGAAACTATATTGTTACTGATAATTAATGAACCAGAGTTAACAAAACACGAGAAAGAACTGATTAGAATTATGATTATAATGGGTAGAATTGTAATAGCAAGATATTGGAAAATAGAGGTAAATATTAAAATAGACGAATGGTATTGTGAAATGTGGAAATTAGCCTTAAATGACAAAATGACGTGTGATATTAAATTTAGAGAGGGGGTTTATAAAAATGATATCTTTTGGAAGACTTGGAAGCCATTTGTGGACTATGCACTCGGAACTTTGGACGTCTCGACGCCTGTACCGAGGGAACGTGGATTTTGGAGATCCTAAAGATAATAGACGACACTTGAAACCAACTCTTCCTTTTGTTTTGTACAGCACTGGGTGATATATTGTAAAACAGTATAAAAATTTTAATAAAAAAAAAAAAAAAAAAAGAGAGAGGGGGGGGGAAAATACTGCTCAAGACTGTTCTTTGAGGTAAAAACACGGAGGCAGGCAGCTGCTTTAAACTGTTTAATACAAACTGAACCAAACTGTAACAAAGAACCACCCATCTGACAGCAAATACAGTTTAATAAAAGAGGGACTAGGGGAGACATGATAGCAGCCTTCCAATATCTCAGGGGTTGCCCCAAAGAAGAGGGAGTCAATCTATTCACCAAGGCACCTGAGGGCAGAACAAGAAGCAATGGGCGGAAACTAATCAAGGAGAGAAGCAACCTAGAACTGAGGGGAAATTTCCTGGCAGTGAGAACTATTAACCAGTGGAACAGCAGGCCACCAGAAGTTATGGATGCCCCAACACTGGATGTGTTTTTAAGAAGAGACTGGAAAACCATTTGTCTGACACGGTATAGGGTCTCCTGCTTGAGCAGCGGGGTTGGACTAGATGACCTCCAAGGTCCCTTCCAACTCTCCAAAACACCTGATGGCAGAACAAGAAGCAATGGGTGGAAACTAATCCAGGAGAGAAGCAACTTAGAACTGAGGGGAAATTTCCTGGCAGTGAGAACTATTAACCAGTGGAACAGCAGGCCACCATAAGTTATGGATGCCCCAACACTGGATGTGTTTTTAAGAAGAGACTGGAAAACCATTTGTCTGACACGGTATAGGGTCTCCTGCTTGAGCAGTGGGGTTGGACTAGATGACCTCCAAGGTCCAATCCAACTCTGCTATTGTATTATTGTATTACAGTAGATAGGTAGATAGGGGAATAGAGAGACAGAGAGAAACACAGTTTAATAAAAGAGGGACGGGGAGACCGGATAGCAGCCTTCCAATATCTCAGGGGCTGCCCCAAAGAAGAGGGAGTCAAGCTATTCTCCAAAGCACCTGAGGGCAGAACAAGAAGCAATGGGTGGAAACTAATCAAGGAGGGAAGCAACTTAGAACTGAGGAGAAATTTCCTGACAGTTAGAACAATTAATCAGTGGAACAGCTTGCCTCCAGAAGTTGTGAATGCCCCAACACTGGAAGTCTTCAAGAAAATGTTGGATAGCCATTTGTCTGAAATGTTTTACGGCAGTGATGGCTAACCTTTTTTGTCTCACGTGCCAAAAGCAGGGGGAGTGCAGGGGTGATGTGCACAGGTGTGCCACATCCCTAATGCTATGTGCATGACCCCCTGCATTTGGCATGCTTTTTACGTCATCCCCAGGCTCCAGAGGCTTTATAGGAGCCTGGGGAGGGTGAAAACAGCCTTCCCCCACCTCCAGAGGGCAAAAAACAGCCTCAAAAGAAGGCCTAAATCAGCTGGCCAGGGCACACATACACACTGAAGCTGACAGGGCAATGCCTCGCATGGCCTAAGAAATGGTTCCGTGTGCCACCTGTGGCACCCGTGCCATAGGTTCGCCATCATGTGTATAGGGCTTCCTGCCTAGGCAGGGAGTTGGACTAGATGACCCCCAAAGGATAGATAGAGAGGGAGAAATAAGGTAGGTAGGTAGGTAGGTAGGTAGGTAGGTGGATAGATAGATGGATAGATAGATAGAAAGAAAGAAAGAAAGAAAGAAAGAAAGAAAGAAAGAAAGAAAGAAAGAAAGAAAGAAAGAAAGAAAGAAAGAAAGAAAGAAAGAAAGAAAGAAAAAGAAAGAAAGAGAAACACAGTAGGTAGGTAGGTAGGTAGGTAGAGGGAGAAAGAAAGAAATACAGTAGGTAGGTAGGTAGGTAGGTAGAGGGATAGATAGATAGAGAGGGAGAAATACAGTAGGTAGGTAGGTTGGGCCTTATATGATGGTTGTGTGTATGTGTGCAGGTGTAGATCTACACACAGATTGGTTGGCCATTTAACCAGACTGGGCCACAGCAACGCGTGGCCGGGTATAGCTAGTGTCAAATAAATTGCATGCATAGCCCTATGGAGGCTTATAGAGTGCTGCTGGGGGAGGGGGAAACGGCCCGTTTGAGGCTAATTCCTGCCCTCCTCAGCCCCCAGGAGCTCTCTGGAAGCCTCCATAAGACTAGGCACAACCGGTTTGGTGAAGGGGGCGAGGTTCCAGGAGGCAAAAAAAAAAAGCTATATTCGATGTATAAGATGCACCCAGATTTTCAGTCTCTTTTTAGAGGAAAAAAGGTGCGTCTTATACTCCGAAAAATACGGTAAATATAATTTTGTAATCAAACATATTTGTAGCATTTCTGTTTCTTTTTATTCATTCTTCATTTTTGTTTTCTCATTTTTCTTCTCTCATTTTTCTTTCTTTGTTCTATTTTGCATTAATTTGTTAATTTTTATGTTTTTTAAAACTTTTAAAAAACTTTATTAAAAATTAAATGGAATTTCTCAATTGTTAGTAACATTCTAAATAATCCACACTGAGATTGCCACAGTTAGCTGAATTATACAATCAAAGCAAGCTGGTTACTCTTCAAGCAAAACACATAAATTCGAACACATTACAAAATGGCTTGACATCAACCATAGAAACAATAGGGTTGAACCCTATTTCTCAAAGTTAGGCTTGTGAGATCTAATCTACAAAGAGAGCCCCATGTTCAGCAAGAATATCTGAATCAAAAAAAACCTTCACCATAATACAGTTATATGTCTTTTCAAATCCTAATGTTATCTTTTAAAAGTTGAAATGGAATCTTCATGCTTTTTTGGTCCACACATTCTCACTGAACACATAGATGTCTTTGTCGATGAGGTGTCAAAGAGTGGGATTTTACAGGAAAATAGGTCACATTACAAGGTGGTTGCCTGAACAGAGCTTTGTTGAAAGGAGAATAAAGACCGCCGTATGAAACAGAGGACAATACCTTCTTCGCATCAGGAGGAAGGTCATCATTGGATGAATCCATTTTTGGTTTGGATTCTTCAGTCTTCTTTCCTGCATTTTCTTCATCAGTAGAAACAGCTTTTTCAGTTATGCTACTTGTGAATTCTTCTAATTTTCTCTTCAGTTCCTTCTCTTCTGTGCTATGATCAATGTAGGAATCAATAGCTAGAGGCTAGTGAAATAAAAATAAGTCATTCTCAATCATATGTTCTAACTGACTTATTATGTCTACATACATATGAGTAAACAGATAAACAACTTTTTAGCATGGGATTAAAGAAACCTAAATCTCACAGAAATTGATCAATTTACCCTCCGTGACTGTTTGGATTATTGTCTTAACTACACAATTTATGGAGACATCAGAACAGCAGAAATGACCCAATGAGGTCTACTAATGTACAATGTTTCTCTATCATCTACTTTAAATGAAAGATCCATAATGAGGCAGAAAATCTTGGTGGGTTAAGCACCTATTTACATATGAAACCACTTGTTTTCATCCCTGGGGATGTGTTCTATTTATACTATTAAAACATCTTACTTTTCCAGTTTAAAAAAAAATCCCATTTTTTTTTTAAAGAATTAGTTATGCCTGTGAGCAGCATTGAGGAATGTTGGCCCTGGGGCTCTTCAGAGGAAGAAGGAACTGCACAATTGCCCTGAGGCTTCTGCACTAATTAAGTGGGCAAGGTACTGAAGCACTGCTAGGAATAAAGAGCAGTTTGGCATCTAGATCTATTAAAGAGCAGCCCAAAATCAGACCTGCTGTCAGATCAGGCTGTTTGAGCATAGCTCAGTAAATAGTAACCTGGGTATTCTGTTCTTGATTTTACCTTCTCAGAGTGAACTAGGATCTTTTCCTCAAGGCAGCTGAGTATACTTTCAATAACAGAGATGCGTTTGTTCAGTTCAAGTATCTAAGAGAGAAGAAAGAAGATAGCAAAGGACAGAGGCCACCACCACAATTTTTCTTAGCAGTTAAAGGAGAAATAAATAAATACTAGCAATACTAGCTTGATGGACTAAAGGTCACGACTTTATTGAATAGAAAAGAAACATTCTGGAGAATGCTGGAATACCACAATAATAATTAACAATAACAGAATGTAACCATTACATAACTGTCAAGGAAGAAGGCTGTATATACTGAATATACACATTTAAATGTATTTCTCAGCATTTCCTATTTTGTTGTTTTGCACATGACCTCTTAATTAAGAGCTCTCCTTTGCAAGATAGAAATAACATGCCCTCTTGTCAAGTAACAAGCCAGCTTTGTATCTTGTGTCTTGCTCTGCAAACACCAATAAACAACTTTTGATATTTAGCTGACACTACTGGCAACATCCATTAAGGCTATATTTACACACTTTAATATTAAATAATAATTATTGATAAAGCTGCCATTCTCCAAGGTCTTAGGTCAAGCTAATCGCGTACCAGGATCTCAGGTTTTCACCAGTGGTGGGTTCTGGATCCCCTTCCAACTGGTACGATTGGAATGAGTCCAGCGTCACCCACATGGGCGCACGCGTTGTACCTACCTGCAATGCATCCCAAAGCCTCTGTGATGCGCCAGCTGCTCGGCGGAGCATTGTGCAGGTGCTATATGCGCCATGCACATGCGCAGAAGCGCCAAAAGCTTAAAGTACAGGTAAGGAGCAAGGGTGGGCGGGTGGGCCCTCCGGAGCACCATACCGGAACAGTATCCAGTGTTTCGGGCAGGCTCCAGTATGCCCGTACTGGGGCGTACCGCCTGCAACCCACCACTGGTCTTCACACAGATTTATAAAATGGAAGGTTAACAGATTTAATTTTAAAATCAAACATGAATTAAGAAAGAGGTTTGTCTTTTATGACTGGGGTTCTTTTCCTCTTTTCTGGTTTGGAGAACTCAGACAATGATAGCTGGAGAAATGGAACAATTCTGCCATGCTATGGGGAACATGCCCAGATTGTCATAGACATTGCCAGTAACACCAGAAATTATTTCTTTCTGAGGGATGATATATTCAGTAACAAGTCTCCCACAATGGATGAGCTATGAGTACCTGCAAATACTAATTCCCTGGAAGTCTACTATTTACCCAATTGATGGATTCTGTTAGGCTGGAGAAAAATGAGATGAATGTTTGTTATGCATCTCTAACTGAAACCATGAAGATTAGTTCTTAGGTTCTTCTTTCACTTCAATCTGGAATGTTTTGAATAGGTCAAGGGGCCCTGATGAACATGTGGAGTGCAGAATTGTCTGTGTGCTTTTAGCTAGATGAAGAACATGGTGAATAATACGGTTAAGTACACATAAATACTAATAACATTACGAGGACTAACAACATTACAAGGAGCAGGAACAATAGAATTATAGCCTTACCTCAACCCAATTCATTACATCTTAGCATCTATATCTCTGCAGCTAAAAACAAGGTTGTTTATTTCTCATAAATCTAATTTATGAGGTGCATTAAGCATATAATAGAAGCTTGATTCTGACTGAAACACTTTCTCCAGAGTCATCTGTATCACTGGTCAAATAAATTCATCACAAGGAACTTTGTGAGTTCCATCTTAGAGCTTTTCATATTTCAGTGCAATGATGTTCATGTCAAAAACATGTTCGTATTCAGATGGCATTATTTAAACCAAATAATGCTTAAAATATATGATAACTAATCTCAGGAGATCTTTAGGTCATAGAATAAAAAAATTGAATTATGATTTTTTTTGCTCAATTTTTATTAAAACAAGATTTTCCTCAAAGTTGCTTCATATCTCTATGTAGAGAATTCTCCCCCTCCTTTCCTTTCCTAGGAGAAATGAATTTCCTAATCTGATTAAACAAAACACGAGTGATTAATAATCAATCTTTATGAGCTACTGTATTGTAATTCCATGGACTTGCAGGGAAAAAGAAAATGAGGAAAATAAAATGAAATATGGTTTGTTTTTATGACTAGAAAAGAGCAAAGATGGAATTTGGTGTATTCTCAAAGATCCGTTAGTTCCAGAATAGAATTTGCCAATAGTACTAGATTAAGATTTAGAAATGGAGTTCTGCATCCCATTTTACTGACCTCCTTTTATTGATTTATTTGTTTGACTGATAGGGTTCCAAATCAGAGAGAGATAATGCAACTTACATTTAAAACCCAATAAAACATTCATAAATGTAAAAAGTATAGAAATGAAATGACATTATGGAAAAGCATATAAAAACAATTTCAGCCATATCTCATCAGTCATGATTTGGGAGAATTACAAAATTCCTCAGCTCATATCATTTTTGAAAAGTCGGACTTTCAGTGATTTTCTAAAGCAAAGCAGAATAGGGATCTCTGAGAGAATGGTTTTTCAGAAGGCCTCCAGGATCCCACAAGATAGTACTAATTACCCTGCCAGGACTTATAGGCAGAGCCAGTGGAAGAAAGATGATCTCATAGATAACTAAGCTCTGAACCATCTAGAACAGTGGTAGTCAACCTGGTCCCTACCACCCACTAGTGGGTGTTCCAGATTTCATGGTGGGTGGTATGGGTTTTGTCCGATACTGAAGCGCATTCCTTTTTTTAAATTTAATTGACTTAAAAAAAAAATTCATAGCATTATTTAAAGACATTTTCATTAGGTTTTCATAAAATCACCCTTACTGTGGAACTGGTGGGCGGTTAGAAAAATTTACTATTAACAGAGATACAAAAGTGGGCGGTAGGTATAAAAAGGCTGATTACCCCTGATCTAGAGCATGGATGTCAAACAGCGCGACATTGCTATTATTTGCCGAGCTGGGGTGATTGTGGTTTGCATGTAATGCATCTGGCCCGTGGGCCAGCAGTTTGACATCTCTGATCTAGAGCTTCATATATGACAAGCACAATGAATTGATCTTGGAAAATCTAGTTTTACAATGAAAATAACAATGAAAAATGTCAGTTAGTCTTAGCTGAACTGCATTTCTCAAAGTTCTGTGGGATGAGTCACTGATGATTATTCTCACATCCAATCTGCCCAGAGACTGAGGTTAAAGTTGAGGCCACTCCCCTTTACTTCCTCTGCATGACTCCAGTTTAATCGAAGATCAGTGCTCCAAGGAAGAACCTGGGAAGAAAGGGTAAAGGAAAGACAACACCAACCCCAGGACCCTGACTGATCAAAACAGCCACTAAACCTGGCTCAGGACCCATCACGCCAGCAAGGCGCTCTAACTAGAGTGGGAAGTGACTCATCCCACAGGACTTCGAGAAATGCAGTTCAGAAATGACATTCTCCGAAGTAGCCTGTGGGAGGAGTCACTGATGGGACATACCAAAGCTTGGTGTCCATGGGAGGGAACCGTGATGCCAGCCGGCACCGGAAGCCTGTGTGCCTCATATGCCCTAGTGATGGCTAACCTAATCCACCTGCTGATGGTAACTGAAGACACCCTTGCCCCAAGGGTAGAGGGCTGGAAGGAGATGAAGATCGCCTCCAAACTCCGGAAAGAAGAGGTGCGTTTCAGATAGATACGCAGCACCCTTCTTACATCCAGGCGATGCCAGGAACATTCCATCTCCCTGGAGGGTGCCGGACACAAGTCTGGCAGAACCACCTCCTGAGCCCTATGGAAGGGAGAGTTAATCTTGGGTGAGAACAAAGGATCAAGCTTAAGAACAACCCTGTTGTCATGAAATGTGCATAGGTCAGCCCTAGATGACAGAGCGCTGAGCTCAGAAATGCTCCTGGCGGACATAATCTCCACCAGGAACACAACCTTAAGGGGGAGAACTTGAAAGCTAACTGTCCTCACTGTTCTTCAGTAAGTGCCTGAAGAACCATGGGCTGGTCCTATGTGGGGAACCGATGAGCCACGGGAGGCCTAAGATTAGCCGCCCCTCAAAGAAACCTTTTAATAACTGGGTGTTGTGCTAGGCAATAAGAGCCCCCCCCCCCCCACTGACTGTTGCCAGTGCTGCAACCTGCCTCCTGAGGGTGTTGTAGGAAAGTCCCTTCTCAAGTCCATCTTGGAGGAACTCCAGCACTTGCGATGCCAAAGCCATCGCCGGTTCCACCTGCATGGACCAGCACCCAGTTACAAAGGAGGATCAAGTCGCATTATAAATGCAAGTGGTAGATTGCCTCCACGATGCCTTGATGGTCCTTATCACTCTGGCTGAGAAATTGGCTGCCCTCAACTGTTCACGCTCAAGCGGCAGGCGATCAATTGAAGCCAGTGGGGCTCCAGATGACTCAGGGTCTCCTGACACAGAGCCACACCCACCCATGAATCCTCAAATGGGGGGACACAGACAGGTCTGAGATCCACGAACCAAAGCCACTGGGGTCAGTAGGGAGTTACTATGATCACCTCTGCCCCCTCCGCCACCAACTTCCTCAGGACCCTGGGAATGAGAGGAAGGGGGGAAGGCATAGAGGAGTCCCTCCGGCATCTGCATCACAGGGCATTGATGGCCTCCTCCCCCTGAGCTGGGACCTGAGAGATGAACCTATGGACCTATGCGTTCGACGGTGTGGCAAACAGGTCCACGACCGGCCTGCCAAACCTTTGGCAAATCTCGGCGAAGACTCTTGGATGCAGCTGCCATTCCCTGTGGCCACACCTGATATATGCTCCACCCTCAGCGACAGGAGATGTCATTCTGCCCAATTCCCCAACTTTGCTGCCTCATTCCAAAAGGCCAGAGAGTGGATGCCCCCCTGCTTGTTGACATGGGTCTTGGTCATGTCCGTCAAAATGAGGATGTGCTGCCTGGAGATCTGCTCCTTGAAGTGTTTACCACTTCAGGTGGATCGCCCTGAGTTCCAGCCAATTGATGTTTTGTCTTAAGTCCGAGGGTGTCTATCGCCCCTAGGCTAGCTGAGAGTTGAGATGTGCCCTCCAACCGAAAAGACTCACATCGATCATTAGCACCAACTTGTCTGGTTCCCTGAACAAGGACTCCTTGGCCAGGGCTGGAGACGCCCACCAATGAAAGGACAGGAGGACCTGGGGTGGCACGTGGATTTTGAAGGTCACATCACTCGTTCCATCTCTCTGGTGGGGCAGTAGTAGCCACTGCAGTTCCCTGGCATGGAGACAGGCCCATGGAACTAGCGCGATGCATGAAATGCACTTGCCCAGAAGATAAGAGAGGAGAACTACGGGAACAGAATGTGCTCTGTGAATCTGCTGAATCAGCTGCATTATGCTGTCCCTACAGTCTTGTGATAGGAACACCTCACTCTCCACTGTGTCAATGACAGCCCCTAAATAGTGGGTTCCAGATGACTCTTCTCGAAGTTGATTGAGAACCCCAGAGACTATAACATCCTAATCGTGAGCCCAAGTTCCCTCTTGGCCATGTTCAGAGGTGCTGCCTGAACGAGGGTATTGTCCAGGTAGCATTGTAGGCGGACCGGAACAGATCGGAGATGGCCCACAACTACAGCCAGCAATTAGTAAAGGTTCGAGGTACTGACACCAGCCCTGTATTGATAAAACCCTTCGAAAATCTAAAGAACTTCCAATGATTAGGTGAAAACATGATATGTAGGTAGGCCTCTGTAAGGTCAATGGAGGCCAAGTAATCTCCCTGTCTAATCCCCTCGAGGATAAATTTCAAGGAAGCCATCGTAAACTTCCGGTAAACCAAGCTAGAATTTAACAATTTTAAATCAAGGATCGCTCTCCATCCCACCCCCCCTGAGCTCTTCGGGACTACAAACAAATTAGGAGTAGAACTCAGAACCTTTTTGAACCTCCGGAACCAGTTCAACAGCCTGAATATCCAGCAAGTGCTGAATTGCCTTACACATGAGCTTACGCTTGACCTGGTTCCTACAAGAGAAGAGCCAAAACCGAATTGGGGGGAGTGAGAGCGGAACTCCAAATATAAACCAAACCTGACAGTCTGCAGGATTCATTCATCAGAAGTGATGAGGTCCCAGTGATCCGCAAATAGGGCAAGGCAACCATCTATGGGTTGATCCAAGCTGGGATCACTTAATTCTGTGATAGTGCAGAATTTTCTGCACAAAAGTGACCCGAACAAAGAAGGGGGAAAAGTCCAGTGACCACTGAGGTCTCTGGAAGAGGAGAATCCTCATCCTCAGAAAAATAAACATCCTTCTGACCCTCCTCATCTAAGCAAGACCCCTCACTAGCCGTTGAAGGGAAACCCGTTCATTGCTCCTGAGCAGTCAAGATTCTGGGTTGGTTTGGATGACCTTGCGGGGTCCCACGAAATGAACTCCGCCTAGAAGGCTGGGATTTCTGCTGCATCCCTGCTGCAATGCCTTGAGCAATGGCCTGGGCAATAACATTCTGAAAACTCTCTGGAATGTCTGGGAATGCTGGTAAAAGGATGGAAGGCTCCAAGTCGAGCCTAGTGCCGGCTGACTTTGGAGCCATTCTTGGCCTACTAGATCCAGCAGCCTGCCGGCCAAAAGGATCCTCCAGATGATCCCCTGAATATTCAGGTGAAAGAGGGGAAGAAAGAGAGATATCTCTCCTGAAAGAACCTGGAGACCTAGAAGGGGATCCAGCCACTGGTGATCTTCTGCGGGGCGAACGAGACCTGGAAGGTGAAGGGCTGATGCTATCTCTAGCTCTCCTTGCAGTAGTCCTGGTGGTCCTCTTCCCAGCTGTTTGCTGCTTCTGAGCACCTTCCTTCCTGGAGGACTTGGAGGTGCTCTTCCTACTTGGGGCCCTTTCCTGCCCCGAAGAGTCAGTTCCCCTCGAAGTTCCCTCACTGGGATCAGAAGCCTCTGGGGAGCCTGGAGCAGTCGCTCCAGGCTCCAGGCAGTCGCTCCAGTCGCCTTGTAGTGTCTGCCATCTTGCTTGTTCCCCCGCCTCCACAAGTACTCATAGCAGTCCTTTTGTCTCACAACCTCTGACAGCATCCCGACCAGGCCCGTGCCTCCTGCATGTGGCCAAGGTGGCGCCGTCGATAAGTGGTTCAATCTCCTCTGCTTACTGTGCAGCAGGAGGCCGTCCCCGATGCATGGAGGAGCTTTGCCTCTCCTGTGTCTCTCTGGCAGTCACAGTGGCCCCAAACAGTGCCTGCGGCAAATTGAGAACAGCACCAATCCTCGCACTCTGGCCACGTGTCACTCTCGAAGCTGCTGCCTCTCCAAGAGGGCGGCCGCCGACCACACAGCCCAAATCTTCAGGAGCTCTGCCTCGAAAGCACCTCCGACAACTGGCAGAGCTCCAGCAACCCCCCAATGGAATGGGGTTGCACCGCCAACAGGCGCCTCTTGTCCTGTGGCTTCATAAGCCCCCCAACCACTGCCAGCACACTTTGAAGCTGCAAAACTCCTGGCAAAGCCCTGCTTATGCCCAGCAACAATCACATAGGGGAGATGATAGGGAAAGAGGTGGGAGAAGACAGGATAGGAAAATTCTCACACAAGAAGTTAAATCAGGAGAGCCAAACAAAAACAGTACTCTTATAGGCCAAGACTGAGATTAAACTGGAGGAAGTAGAGGGCAGTGGCCTCAACTTTAACCTCAGTCTCTGAGCAGATTGGACATGAGAGTAACCATCAGTGACTCCTCCCACAAGCTACTTCAGAGAATATGAGTTGTGTTGGTTCCAAGGCATTGTGATAGCATTGCCCTAATGTATACTGACTCCAAAGGTTAGTTTACAACATACTCTGCATCTCATTTCTAATATGGGTTGTAGAATGAAAGCAGATTATTTCCTGTAGTTTCAATAAAATACTAAATTTATTTTGTATCTTGTAACTTTATTGATCAATTAAATCTATGTTCAATTAAATTTATTCTTGCAGATTAATTACAATATATACATATGTATATGTGTATATGTATGTATACACACACACATACACACACACACACACACATATATATATGCTGGTCTTGTTGTATTTGGGTCTTTTCCTGTGTAAATTTTAGATTGTCTTTGCAACATTTCCGCAAGGTCTCACTCGCTATCTTCAGGCTGGTGTTTTTGGCTTCAGAGCTGCCATATTTCTATAAATCTTGGTGGTGGGGTGGAGTGGTGGCTTTGTTGTTGTGAGTGGGTTGATTGGCTATTTAGTTGTATCATGATTGCTAGATTGGTGCTGACTTTTGTATTGTAACGACCTGGGTGGTGAGTCATTTGTTGGCTAGTGCTGGTTTCCAGATGTCTGGTAGGCGATAGGTATCATCATGTTTGTTCATGTTGTGGGGTGTTTCTCTATTTCGATGGTTTCCATAATTATTCTCTTGTTGAACTGTTCAGTTTTGGAGATTAATTTGGTTCCTTCAAAATCAATTTCATGTCCTGTAGCTTTAAGGTGCTGGTAGAGGGAGGAAGCTTTTTCTTTTTTTCTTACTGTGTTCTTGTGTTCTACAATGCGTGCATTTATTCTCCTATTAGTTTGTCCTATGTATGTTGCAGGGCAGATTTTGCATGGTATTTTGTAAACTCCTTGGTTTTCTAGCTGGATCTTGTCTTTGGGGTTCATTAAGATGTTGGCTATTTTTTGGTCAGTGCCGAAGGCTGTCTTGATATTGTGATTGTGGAGAATTTTGCTGATTTTATCTGTGGTGCCTTTGATGTAAGGCAGGAGGACGATGCCGTTGTCCTGTTGTGTGTCTCGGTTCTTGAGGGGGGTGTCTTCTTTTGAATTAGGTTGGTAATTGTTTTTCTTTGAAATCGGTTGGAAATTAATATGTTTGTGAGAGTGTGTAATTCAGTTTTCAGGTGGTCTTTGTCGGCTAGGCGTTTGGTTCTGGAAATGAGGGTCATGGGTACAGAGTTGATCTGTGCAGGGTGGTGATGGGATTGTGCGTTTAGGTAGCGGTTGGTGTGTGTTTTTTTCTGGTAGATGGTGTGTCCTAGGGAGCCATTGGGTTTTTTGTAGATTAGGACGTCCAGAAAGGGAAGTTGGTTATTAGCTTCTATTTCCATAGTGAATTGTATTTTGGGGTGTAGGCTGTTGAGATGTGTGAGGAAGTTGTCCAGTTTTTCTTTCCCATGTGGCTGAATTACAAAAGTGTCATCTACATATTTAAGACAGAGTTTGGGTTTGTGTTCAGATCTATCTAAGGTGTTAGTTTCAAAATATTCCATGTATAAGTTTGTGATGATGGGTGAGAGGGGGTATCCCATGGGTGCTTGTATAGAAGATACAACTACACAGCCAATCAACCCACTCACAACAACAAAGCCACCACTTCACCCCCCACCCCCCAAGATTTATAGAAAGATGGCAGCTCCGAAGCCGAAAACGCCAGCCTGAAGATGGCGAGTGGGACCTTGCCAAAACATTGCCAAGACAATCTCAATCTTACACAGGAAAAGCCCCGCATACCTACACCCTTGGCTAAAACATCTGCCTAACATGTAATACAGCCCCGGTTCAAATCCCAGTAAGGGTATGGCTAGCTGATGAGAGCTAAAAAGCTCGAAATAGAGTTTTAGAGTTTTAGTTTTATTTGATTTATATCCCGCCCTTCTCCAAAAGGACCCAGGGCGGCACACAGGAATTTAAAATAACATATAAATAATACAAAATACAAAACATTTAAAAAGCTATTAAATATTCAAACCTGCGCTAAAACCA
Source organism: Rhabdophis nuchalis (assembly GCA_039707465.1). Lineage (NCBI taxonomy): Eukaryota > Metazoa > Chordata > Lepidosauria > Squamata > Natricidae > Rhabdophis > Rhabdophis nuchalis. Next base: position 222,115,455 of record CM077643.1, on the reverse strand, counting down.
ATTAAAATTCCCATTTTAAAACTATCTAATACTAGTCACAGCGGAGGCTATGTTAGGCCGGCTTGATGAAACGTGTGTTTTTAAACACTGGTGGAAGAGGCGGAGGTCGGTGATGGTACAGAGTTCAGGGGGTAGGTCGTTCCACTGGGCAGGACCCGCCACAGAGAAGGCCCTTCCCCTGGGTGTCGCCAGTTGGCATTGTCCGGCCGACGCACCCTGAGAGGGCCCTCTCTGTGGGAGCGGATCGGTCTAAGGGATGTATGGGGCAGGACACGGTCTCGCGTGTAACTAGGTCCCGAGCCATGGAGCGCTTTGAAGATGGTCGTCAAGACCTTGAAGCGCACCCGAAAGACCACAGGAAGCCAGTGCAGCTCGCGCAGGATCGGTGTTATATGGGAGCATCTAGAGGCTCCCATAATCACCCATGCGGCTGCATTCTGCACTAACTGTAGCTTTCGAGTGCACCTCAAGGGAAGCCCCATGTAGAGAGCATTGCAGTAGTCAAGTCGGGATGTCACGAGGGCCTGAGTGACTGTGCGAAGGGCAGCCCGGTCCAGTAAGGGGCGCAATTGGCGCATCAGGCGTACCTGATGAAACGCCCCCCTGGCCACGGCCACCACATGGTCTTCCATGGACAGCCGGGAATCCAGGAGGACACACAAATTGTGCGCCCTCTCCACGGGGGCCGGTGTTTCGCCCCCAATGGCCAGAGTTGGAGTAATCTGGCCGAACCGGGGTGCCAGAAACCACAGCCACTCAGTCTTGGACGGGTTGAGCTTGAGTTTGTTACTACCCATCCAGATCCGTACGGCTTCCAAACACCGGGACATCACCTCAATGGCATTGTTGGGGTGGTCTGGGGTGGATATGTACAGCTGAGTATCATCAGCGTACAGATGATATCCCACCCCAAAACCACGGATGATCTCACCCAGCGGCTTCATATATGTGTTGAACAGTAGGGGCGAGAGGACCGACCTCTGCCCCCCTGCCAACACATATTGCGACCGACCAGAGAGGTGGGACGAGAACCACCGCAAAATGGTACCTCCCAGCCCCAACCCCCCCAGTCGGTGCAATAGGATACCATGGTCAATGGTATCAAAAGCCGCTGAGAGGTTTAACAGAACTAGGATAGAGGAATATCCTCTATCCCGCGCCCTCCAGAGATCATCAACCAACGCGACCAATGCCATCTCAGTGCTGTGACCGGGTCGGAAGCCGGACTGGCGCGGGTCTAGATAATCAATTTCCTCCAGGCGTCGCGGAAACTGTTGGGCCACTACACTCTCAACAACCTTCGCTAAAAAGTGAAGGTTGGAGACTGGACGAAAGTTCTCTAATAATGCTGGGTCCAGGGACGGCTTCTTGAGGAGGGGCCTTACTACCGCCTCTTTCAAGACGGTAGGCAAGGACCCCTCACTCAAAGATGCGTTGACAATGCCCTGGAGCCAGCCTCGTGTCGTCTCCCAGGATGCCAGTACAAGCCAGGAGGGACACGGGTCCAATAAACATGTGGTAGCCTTAAGTCTCTTTGACAACCTGTCCATATCCTCGGTAGTAACAAAGTCAAACTCCTCCCAGAATGGTGCCTCAAGACCAACCTCGGACAGTCCGACTGGACCACTCTCGATGGAGGGTAGCTCATTCCGAATCCGAGTGATTTTGTCCTGCAGATAAATCCCCAAATTCCTCTGCTCGACCCTGTAAAGGGGCTTCCTGCGGCCTCTGGTGAAGGAGGGAGCGGGTCACCCCAAACAGGGCGGCAGGGCAGTTATCTGCGGATGCAATAAGGGTTGCACAATATTCACGTTTGGCCACCCTTATCGCCACTAAGTAAGCCCTAATATGGGTTCTCACTAGTGTTCGGTCGGCTTCGGAGCGAGAGGATCTCCATCTGCTCTCTAGGTGTCTCTTGTGGCGTTTTATCTCCCTCAGCTCCTCGGTGAACCAAGGAGCCAGGGTGACTCGTCGCCGCAAGAGAGGCCGCAAGGGCGTGACTCGGTCCAAGGCCCCCGTGGCCGCACTTAACCATGCGGCCACCAGGTCCTCAGTCGAGTCACGGGGCAAGTCCACAGGCATTGGCCCAAGCTCCCTCTGGAACCTTACCGGGTCTATCAGGATCCTGGGGCGGAACCATATGGGAATATTCGGCTCCGCCTCCCCGCGGTGGGGTGCGGCGATTGGAAAGTCCAGCCGAAGGAGAGCGTGATCTGTCCATGACAGGGGTGTGATGACTAAATTCCCTATTCCCAGATCACTACTCCACTGTCCCGAGCCGAAGATGAGATCCAGGGTGTGTCCACCCTCGTGAGTAGGGCCTAAAACTACCTGGGTCAGGTCCATGGCTGTCATGGAAGCTATGAACTCCCGAGCTACTCCAGAGGTCTCGCCTACTGACGGCAGGTTGAAGTCCCCCATGACCAAAAGTCTGGGGGTCTCAACCACCGCCTCGGCTATCACCTCTAGGAGCTCAGGCAGGGCTGTTGTTGCATAGCGAGGAGCCAGGTATACAACTAACACGCCCAACTGCCTCCCTAGGCCCCATTTCACAAGGAGGGACTCACACCCGGTCGTCTGAGGGATCGTGGTCTCCTTTGGCTCAAGACCTTCCCTAATCATAATCGCCACCCCCCCCACCCCTCCCCAGGGTCCTAGGCTGATGGAAGGCTCGGTAGCCTGGTGGGCACATATCTACGAGGGGTAAACCCCCCTCGAGGCCCAACCAGGTTTCCGTTATACCCACCAGGTCCGGGTCCCCCTCTGACACAAGGTCACGAATGAGGGGGGCTTTGTTCACCACGGACCTGGCATTGCATAACATCAGCCTAGGGCCCCGGCTCTGTGGTCCTTGCCCACCTAGTCTGCGATGGGAGCACGGGGGGTCGGAGCACGTGACCGCCTGTAACCAGCAGCCACGGTCCTCCAACCCCATCCATCTCCCACCGCCCCTGCCCCTCCCCAGGACCGAACTAATGGTCAAAACCTCAGTGGAAACGACCCCCCCTCCCCTTCCTCCGTTTCTTCTCTTCCGCCGGCCGGCCTAGCTTTGTTCCGCCCCCTGGCTGGACTAACCCTCCCCTCCTCCCTGGAACCCCCTAAAAGCCGAATTAAAAATTTATTTAAAAACCCCCTCAGTTTGCGCCTTGCCCACCTCTCAGGAGCAATTAGTCCATCCTCGAGGTGGGCCCGTGTTAGATAAGGGGGCCAGGCCTGCGAGAGGGGAGACTCCCGCAGGCAAAGGAGATCACGCCTAGAGTACATTTGGAACCCCCGATGGGGGTTAGAAATAGATCTATCCTAGTCTCCCTTATTTATTTATCAGCTCATAAAACTAACACACATATTTAAAAAAAAACCACACAACAGAACTCATGGCTTTCTGTCTAGATGGTCTCTGGTGATGAGCCGAAAGGCAGAAGAGTATGCTTCCTCCCTTAATTGGGGCCCTAACAGGGTGTTGTGGAACGATAGATAGATAGATAGATAGATAGATAGATAGATAGATAGATAGATAATAGATAGATAGATAGATAGATAGATAGATAGATAGATAGATAGATAGATAGATAGATAGATAGATAGAACGCAATAGCATATTGCCCCCAACAGTTAGTGTCCTCATTTTACCAACCTCGGAAGGATGGAAGGCTGAGTCAACCTTAAGCCTGGTGACATTTGAACTACCAAATTGCAGGCAGCCAGCAGAAGCAGCCTGCAGTACTGCAGTTTAACCACTGCGCCACCATGGCTCTTCATTATATATATGCGCTGTCCTAAAAATTCAACAAATATCTGCATACCAAAGAATGAGATTAACATTAAGAATGATGAAACAGTTTATAGCTTGTGCCCATTTCGATCTATGAACTGTATTCTTTGCTTCTGAACCTATAAAAGTTTTGTCATCCGAGTGATAAATAGAAGCACCAGAAATTATTTAATTGTTTATGTGGCTGAGAAACATACTTTTTGTTAGCATTGTCTGTAAAATAATGGCTTGGACTCAACCAATGACTTTTTATATTGATAGTCTTTAAGCTATGACCATTTGTTCAGTGATAGTTCAAAGTTACATCACCAAACAAATGATGGTTATAACTGGTCCTTGGAGTTCTGTCCATCCCAGCAACTTCATGGCCATGCGATCATAGTCTGGGCTCTTGGCAACGAGTTCATATTTATGATCAGTTACAACATCATATTTATGATCAGTTGCAGCACATTATTGCCATTTGCAGCCTTCCTTGTTGGCTTCTCCAGAAATCAGTTAAGGAAGCTGGTAGGGAAAGCCACGAGTCTGCTATAAATCAAGAGCTACCTGTATTTCCACATTTTTCCATACATGAAAGATAACATAATATTGAGTAAGTGTGCTGAGAAAACAATCATGGTCTTGGTAATAAATATCTTTGTTAGCAATGTAATATCTGTACTTCTTCAATTTTATCTGTATTTCTCCAAGAAATAGATGTCACTTTATTTCATGGTTATGGTTAGCTTCCCTTTCAATTTTTGAGCCCAGATACTACTTTCACTACTTTTACAATTATTGTACAGGTGTTCTTTAACTTACAACTTATTAGAATTATGTTCTAATAAGTCATTGTGGTTGATGTCGAGGTATCACATGTAATTTTTGACCATTTTTGCAGTGTCTGTTAAACAAATAGATTTTCCCCGATGTTTTTTTTTTTTTTTTTTTTGGTCAGAAACTGGAAGTAAATGCCAGAAACTAACAAAAAAAGATGGGAAGCTGCAAATGGCCATAAAAGTGAGACCGTGGCCAAGGGTCCAAGACTTGACCATGGCATGTTTTTGTGCAGCCTTCGCAACTTTGAACAGTTGCTAAGCAACCTGTCAAAAGTCAAGGCGTACTTGTATTTGTACTGAACTGGCACACAGTTGATAAAATTTGGTTTATTATGTAATACTGAGCATCTGATTGATTTTTGTGGTTTGTCTTTCACCTTCAACTAGGGTTCTTTAAATCTTTCCCATTTCCAGTGACTAAAATAGTATTCATCAGCTTTGCTTAACAAGTGTGGCAAAAAAGGTAACAAAACTGGGCACAACTCACTTAACAACCACCTTGCTTACCAATGGAAATACTGGTTCCAATTGTGGTTTTAACTTGAGGACTACCTGTATACTGCTATCTGTAATTATTTTGTTCTATTCCCTATTTTCTTCACCTTGGTGTCCTTTTATTTTGATTTGAGTCTTATCATAGTTTCCAAAACAAATCTCCAAAAGAGAAAAATATAGTATGTAAGTGTAGAAGCTACCCAATATCTAATTTAACTGATTTCCAGAATGATTTACATTTTCTTGTGAGGATGCTCTGTTCCTGCGCTTTGTGTACCGTGGTTGATAGATGAAAGTTTCTTGAGCCTCCTTTTCATCTTCATCAGTATACACCTCAGAGTACTGGAGTTGGGGCTGCACATTCCATGGATTGCCTTTGGGAACAGAAGAGGGTTGAATCAATAATTAACTGATTCACCAGTAACATTTTCTGTTTTCACAAGAATTTCAGGCAAAAGAGGGGAATGAAGACAATAGAGAAAAATCAGCAAAAGCACTTTATGGTGTTATAGGGCTCACATGAAATTTAAGTTATTCTTAAACTGGTATGGTAAGCCCTTCAAGATTCAGGTTCTTCTTTCAACAGGGACAACTCAAACCATGATACAAATTTAGAAAAAAAATTATATGCACATGTAACAGAAAACCAGTTGAGTGAATTCAAGCCAGTCCCTTTTCCTCAATCCTAAATCACTTCCAAAAATCTTGCCAAGGAAACTGCAGGCACCTGGCCTGGGCAATTGCCAGGAGTCAACAGTGGTTTTAAGGCACCAAAAGGTGAAAAACAATTCTCTGTAAACAAGCAATTTAGAAGAAATTCCCATTACAGATGCTAAGATTCAGAAAAATATGTTTTTAGCTATAAATTTTAATTGGAGTACCATTAATAAAGGCAGTGTTGCAAGATTTCCAAGAGTGTTTTCTGTAAAGAAGTGATAAAAGATGTATAACTGCAGATCTGAATTTGCTGGGTGATCTATGCCCGATTACGTGAGCCATATTTTTTCCTCCCCACTCTTGCAGAACTTTTCACCTTGCAGATTGCTTAAATAAGCTATCTCTTGCTAAACTGCTTTTGTCCCCAGCCCAGGGCTCACTTAAAAGGTGCCAACGGCAGGATAACAAGCTCAGTTCTGTGATTAGCACCCTCTCTCAGCTGTCCGTTTTCTGAAACTGTTTCACTCTACTTTATTTTGCTTCCTAGCTGCTCAAGGGTCAAACTTGCCAGTAAACTAAGTGAACAATTGACTCTGTTTTCCTTTCAATGTGTGTGTTTACTTACTCTCTTGTAATCTCTTCTCTCCAAAGAGTTCCCACTTTCTCCACACCCCTTTTCCACCTGACCCGATCTTTGAAAGACTGAAGCATCACCAGTAGCGGGAACCCAACATCAAAACGCCGAAGCTCTTTCCTTTTAGAAAAATATCTTAAGACTTTTCCTCATTCCCTTCTTCCCTCTCTCCTTTCCTTTTCCGTTTTTCCTCCCATAAGACACTGAGCTCTGCAATTATTTCCCAAACTTCAAATACTCAATAATATTTGTTAATCAGCTAAGTTAAGAAACAAGAGTTAAATTTGTGATTCTTAAACTTTATGTCACAGTTCACAGGTGTGCTCAATGGGCTTGTAGTCTGGTCTTGTTTGAGAGAGTAAAAAACAGAGATGTAAATCAAATAAAAGGTACCAGTATTTAGCAGGAGATATTCATGAAAGGAAGTGAATGATAAGTGCAGCTGCTAACTGGGGTAATTTTCAGAGTGTGGCCCAGTGATGGACATCAGTGGTAAACATAGGTAGCCTGATCAATAATTTATTCAGAGGTTAAAGTATATATATATTGGAAGATGTTTCCAGAACTCAGGGCTAGCTAACAAACCCACAATACTTAGGAGGGGGATTCCAAGAAGGCAGAACCAATTGACAGGAATTGTGTATGTTGGCTGAATAATATCTTGAGGCCCCAACAGGAGAGTATCACATGATATCAAATTCCATCTCAACCCATGTGCACCGTTTCTTCCCTCCACATCTTTTTACCATAATTTTAATAATAATTTATATTTGTATTGCTATTATGTATGTATATATCATTTTATTGTTTTTAACCTTGTAAGCCACCCAGAGTCATCTTGCAGCGAGATAGACTACAAGCAAATAAATAAAATAATTAAGTTATTATAGATATTACAAAGGATAAGAAAAAGTGGGGGAAGTAAAAGTATTCTATACTCTAGAATAGTAAAAAAAAAATCCGCATTTTGTTCCTACCAGTTTTTATGGTTTGTATGATGAAAGAGAATTTGCTTCAGAAAAACTCAGAGGGAAAAAAAATGTTTTAGATAAATGTTCCTTGGTGAAATCTGGGGTTGTTATTTAATTACAGGATGGTCAGGATGTGTATACATGTTTGTATATGTGAATATTTTGTCTTTTATTGTACAATCACCTCCTATTTGCCTGCAGGCTCCCAAGATTCCCATGGTTAAGTTAAATTCAAATGGAAGAAATTGTAAAACAGTTTTAACCACAGCAATATTTTTACCACTATCAGAATCTTTCGTTCAATAACTTTTTTCTCAGAAGAAATTAGAAGTAATCCTCCATCTAATTTCTATGCTCATAAACTTGGAGAATTTTGAATGGCCATTTCTGCTTAGCTCTGGGTGTGTGGGGTTCTGCAGTGATTCATTTGCATGTTTGAAAACATGCACCTTGAAGTATCACGCAAATAAAGGCTTATCTATTTTGAGCTCCAGTCTTAAGGATACTTTGAATATATGATACTGTCTTTTATTGAGTGTGACCAGTCATCCATCTAAGGAAGGTGCAGACACAAAAGCTAGAATCTATTTTATTTAGCATGCAAAACTTAATTATTTGAGCTGTAGCTTCTTCCTTCTCTGTTTTACTTCTCAAATATCCTATAATATGAGACAAGAATTTACGGCAGATTGACATGTCCAAGCAATCTGTTTGTGCCAGGATCTCCAAATACTTTACCTCGATGTGAGTTGTCTCATATATTTTTACAATCTCTGTAACTAAATTGGAAAGGTTTTGTTAGAAAATGGGAGGTTCTGGGACTTTTCCTCTTTATTCCCTAATCCAGGTTTGAGGCTAGTTTTCATCATTTTAGTCATCCAAATCACCTGTAAGTTTAAAAAAACCTATAGCAAATTAAAAAGACATTATTTGCAACCTGAGGAAAAGCAGATGGTTGATCATTGCTCATGCACTTTCCAGTGTTTGTCACCTTGTTAAAAGAAACAACATTAGGGATAACTTGATTTCTGATCATTTCATTTCCTAGATATTTATAGTACTGGTAAAACAATGAAACCCTCTGACACAGCAAAGATGTGGAACATAACTCGATTGCACCTATTACAGAAAATTTAATCCTCTAAAACTGCAATGTAGTCACCAGTGTGAAAATAAGAAAATATTTCTGCTCTGTTCTATGATGATGAGAGGTACATCAAAGCAATTATATTTCACCATCTGCCTTTGTCATGAATCTAGATGCATTCAGATTCAGGCATCAATTTCCCATGTCCAATTAAAAACGCAATGGACTGACTGAGACTGTTTTCAGCAGGAAAGCCTGCTACAAATCTGGAAAATGTGGGAACAGAATTTTCGCAACAATGTTGCAGAATAGCCAATAGGAATGGAAGTGGTAACATGCTTGTCATTTTTGAAAATATGCAGTACATGAATAAAGCTAGAAGTGTGAAAAGCAAATGTCTCTCAGCCTGGGAAGGATTTGTACTCCTTCTTTGCAAACAGAAAGGGCGTTGGTAACTTACTTGATACGCCTCTTCTAATAAGGTGGAGATAGCATCCATGCATGGGTTGACACTGTCCATATGCTAATTGGACTGTCTGGTTACTAATTAATTAACCCCTTATATAACCCGCCTCCATGAGTGGCACCACCCAGTTTCTGGCAAAGAGAAAAAAAGACAGACTCCATGTGTTATCCAAACAAATTTCAACTTTAATGAGTCATAAAATGACATTCCAAACTTCATCAATCAGTCAATACTAAACCTTCATAACATAAATAACAGCCCAATAAAGGCAAGGAACAGTCAAACCCAGGCTGGGGCTGCATGCTATCTCCATCTTATTAGAATAGGCGTATCAGGTACTGTAGGTTACCAATGCCCTTTCTCAATAAGGGTGGAGATAGCATCCATGCATGGGACATACCCAAGCTGTACAGTACACAAGGGTGGGCAACAGACTGTTCTGAAGCTGACCCCTCAGACCGAACCACCTGTAGTACTCTTCTGACAAAAGAAGCCTTGGCTGATGCAAACTTATCAAGTTTCTAATTGCGAATGAAAGAGAATGAAGAGGCCCATGTAGCTGCCCTGCAAATCTCATCCAGGGAAGCCTATGTCACTCATGCCGTTTAGTAGCCACGCTCCGCGTTGAGTGGGCCATTATCCATGCTGGCATTGTCTCCTGTCAAGAGTCATACGCTGCTGCTATTCAACGTCTGACCCACCTACCGATGGTTGCCACCAAGACCTTTTATCCAAGAGAAGGCGGCTGGAATGAAATAAAAAGGGCTTCTGAGTGTCTAGATTCTGCCGTGCGATCAATGTAAATACATAGTGCCCAGCTCACATCTAATTTGTGCCATCGACGTTCAAATTCATGTCTGGGTGAGGGACAAACATTTGTGAAAAAAATTTAAAAAAAATTTTTTTTAACTGGGTGTTGTAAAACCAAGAGCCAACTTTTGGGCATGAAGGAAGGGTCCAGTCTGAGGACCACCCTGTCCTCATGGATCTTACAGAGGTCCTCCCACACTGACAAGGTATGCAGTTCAGATACGCACCTGGCTGACATCACGGCCACCAGGAATGCTACCTTCCAGGTAAGTAACTGTAAGGGCACTTCCCAAAGGGGTTAAAATGCTGGATCTATCAGGGCCTCCAGGACCTTTGCCAGGTCCCAGGTAGGATATCTATGTACTGCGGGCGGTCTTAGATTAACCTCCCCTTTTAAGAACTCTCATACGTTGGGATGATGTACCAGCGATTGTCCCCCACCCCTGGTAAGTACGGTGTTTAAGGCAGCCACCTGTCTCCTACAAGTGTTAAGAGAAGGGCGATAAGCCCTTCTCTAGCCCATCCTGAAGAAACTCCAGAACCTGAGGGATGGTAGAATTAACTGGAGAAAGGCGCTTGGCCACACACCAATGAGAAAAAATCCCAGGTGGCATTGTAAATGCAGACCGTTGACAGCCGCCTAGAGGCTTGAATGGTGGAAATGACCCTATCTGAGAGGTTGCCTTCCCTCAACATGAGCCGCTCAACTGCCAAATGGTCAACTGCAGCCACTGGGGATCCTGGTGTTCCAGTGACCCCTGGATGAGGACAACCTTGTCCCGTGGAATCCACCAAGGCCTTTATTTTTCTTTTTTACTAAAATGTTTTTATTTATTTTTATTTTAAACACAACACAAAGGTCCTCCATCTTACATGCTGCAGAAAGTGTATCAGTTTGTTACTAAATGTTTTCATGCACCTCTTCCATCGTCAACCAAGGTTCATATCATTTCAAGTATATTGAATCAAATATATTTATACATATACCCTGACAGGGATGGAGTGTAGTTGGGCTGCCTGGGCTGCCAATGTTTTAGTAAAAACTCAGGGCACAGAAGCAGAAGAAAGGCCAAAGGATAATGCTCTGTATGACTTGTAAGAAAAAACATAACTGACGATATTCCCTCAGGATGGGCACATGCAGATAGGCCTCCGTGAGGTCAATCAAAATTACAAATTTCCATCCCGACTGGACTACTGTAATGCTCTCTACATGGGGTTCCCCTTGAGGTGCACCCAAAGACTTCAGCTTGTCCAGAATACAGCCGCGCGGGCAGTTATGGGAACCTCTACGTTTTCCCATGTAACACCGCTCCTGCGCGAGCTGCATTGGCTGCCTGTCATCTTTCGGGTGCGCTTCAAGGTGTTGGTTATCATCTTCAAAGCGCTCCATGGCACGGGACCTAGCTATCTGCGGGATCGCATCCTGCCCCATACATCCCTGCGGCCGATTCACTCCCACAGAGAGGGACTTCTCCGGGTGCCGTCCACCAGGTTATGCCAGCGGGCAACGCCCAGGGGAAGGGCCTTCTCTGTGGTGGGCCCAACCCTCTGGAACGACCTTCCCCACGAAATTAGAACAACCATGGACCTCTGCTCCTTCCGTCAAAAATTAAAAACATACTTCTTCTGCTTGGCTGGCCTGGGGTAATTAAACTGTTTTTAGGGTTTTTAGAGGCTTAGTTTTAGTTTTTAGGATTTTAGCGCAGGGTTTTAGTTAATTCGTTTTAATATTGTATTATGTTTGTGGTTTTTATTTGTATTTTTAAATTCCCTGTGCCCCGCCTCGAGTCCCTTTGGGGAGAGAGAGCGGGTTATAAATTAAAATTATTATTATTATTATTATAGAAAGTCGCGAGACGCGTTTCTGGTTTTGGAGGCAACGGTCGTGCTTCCTACACGTCCGCTGCTGAGCTTTCTTGACAGGCACCTTTGGGGGCAGGGGGGGCGCAAAGAGCCCCCCCCTCCATAAGGGCGGTTGCGGTGAGGCCCCCACTTCGACGGTGGTCGGGGGGGCGTCCCGCTGTGCCCTAGGAGCCAAGAAACGGAGTGCGGGGGGAATGTTTTCCTCTTCGCTGAAGGAGCTGAAACAGATGGAGGATTTCGTATAGGAGCAGAAATACCGGGGTTGAATGGCTGCGCCGAGACTCCGGATTAGTTGCATATGGAATGTGAGTTATTTATCCTGATTTTCTACATTCAACTTTTTGAAAAGAAGAAATAGAGGGGGGGAGTTAGAGAAATCCCCCCCCCCCCGGAAATAAAAGTGGCATTTGGAAATCACCCCCGGGATCGGGAGAGAGTGAAAGTGACATCCGATTGATTGTTAGTAAAAGGAAATGTATCATTAAGCAAGGAATTGCAGTAAAAACATTCCATCTGAGTCTTGCTACAGTTACAATGAACTTGTTACAAACTTTCACTCCTTTCACTGCTGCCAGTAAGGCGGAAAGATGGCGCTTCTTTGTTCCCAGAAGAGAAAGTCTTTTGATTATAAACATTCCTCCAGCTTAACAAGATAAGCAAGAATAACGTAAAATATATATAAAAAAGCCTACTCTAGTGACTTTCAGTGTTCTCTCCTATTGTGGAACCTTCTGGTTTTTTTTCTTTTGGACAATACAACTTAATTTCTTCTCTGGACTTTCTAAAAATAATTTGAACTTTAACAAGGCTTTGTCTTTGTCTCGGACTTCACGGACTGTCTGCCCACCGACGCCATTTTTTAAAATTTCTTTTCATAAAGACTTAAAACCTTAATTATGGCAACATAATTGCCATAATTATGAAGCGCGGCCTCAGGGGAAGCACGGCCTCAGGGGATTTTTAGTTAGGAAATTTTTATCTATTTTAGGGGGCACCAGGGAGGGGGGTGGGTATAGACAGATTGAGACAAAACAACTATATGAAAGAAAGGGCCGGACCAGTAGCCGACGGGAGGGGACGGAAGGTACCGATTTGAGGGGGGAACTACTAGTCGTGCCATTGGAGGGCATGCCAATCCAGACGGTTGTGGGGAGGGGCAGGGCCGAGGGGAGACCATCCTCCCGGTTGTTGGCACGCAGCCGTTGCTTACGAACGGTCAGGTGCCACAACCCCCGCAGGCTAGGTGGTCAGGGAATACAGAGCCTGGGCCTGCGGCTGATGTTCTGCAATGCCAGGTCCGTTGTCAACAAAGCCCCCCTCGTCCATGACCTTGTGTCAGAGGGGGAGCCGGACCTGGTAGGAATTGCGGAAACCTGGTTGGGCCACGAGGGAGGACTCCCCCTCGTTGAAATGTGCCCACCAGGCTACCGCGCTTTTCATCAGCCCCGGGCCCAAGGTAGGGGTGGAGGGGTGGCGGTCATTATCAAGGAAGGTCTTGAGCCAAGAGAGACCATTGTGCCACAGACTACCGGTTGTGAGTCCCTCTGCGTGAAGTGGGGCCTGGGGAGGCAGTTGGGCTTGCTGGTTATATACCTGGCTCCTCGCTATGTAGCAGCAGCCCTGCCCGAGATCCTGGAGGTGATCGCTACGGTGGCAGTGGAGACCCCCAGACTTATAGTCATGGGGGACTTTAATCTGCCATCGTTGGGCGAATCATCCGAGGTAAGCTCGGGAGTTCATGGCTTCCATGACGGCCATGGACCTGACCCAACTAATTCAAGGCCCCACCCACGAGGGTGGTCACACACCGGACCTCATCTTTGTCTCAGGCCAATGGAAGAGTGATCTGGGCTTAGGGGATATAGTCATCACACCCTTGTCATGGTCAGATCACTCACTTCTCCGGCTCGACTTTCCGACCGCTACCCCCCGCCGCGAGGAGAAGAACCAGAACCACCTATCTGGTTCCGCCCCAGGCGCCTGATGGACCCAGATGGGTTCCAGATGGCGCTTGGGCCACTTCCTGTACCCCTGACCCGCGCCCCGATGGAGGATCTCGTGGCCGCATGGAATACTGCGACCGCGGGAGCCTTGGATCGGGTCGCGCCCTTGCGGCCTCTCTTACGGCGCCGAACCGCCCCGGCCCCTTGGTTTACCGAGGAGCTGAGGGTGATGAAACACCACAAGAGATGCCTAGAGAGAAGATGGAGGGCTACTCGATCTGAATCTGACCGGACACAGGTAAGAGCCCATTTACGGACTTACATTGTGGCGTTGAGAGTGGCCAAACGCCATCATTGTGCCACTCTCATAGCATCCGCAGAAAACTGCCCTGCCGCCCTGTTTGGGGTGACCCGTTCCCTCCTTCAGCAGACGGTGCGGGAAGCCCCGTTACAGGGTAGAGCAGAGGAATTTGTGACTTTTCTGCAGGACAAAATCGCTCAGATACAGAACGAGTTAGCCCCCATTCATGGCCCAGTGGGATGCCACGAGGCAGATCTTGTTTGGGAGGAGTTTGACTCCGTTACTTCCAAGGATATGGACAGGTTACGTGGGCGACTGCGAGCCACCACATGTTTATTGGACCCGTGTCCCTCCTGGCTTGTACTGGCATCCTGGGAGGTGACATGAGGCTGGCTCCAAGAGGTTATCAACGCATCCTTGAGTGAGGGTTCCTTGCCTGCTTCCCTAAAAGAGGCTATGGTGAGGCCCCTCCTTAAGAAGCCCTCTTTGGACCCAGCTCTTTTAACAAACTATCGTCCCGTCTCCAACCTTCCCTTTTTGGCGAAGGTTGTCGAGAGTGTGGTGGCACAACAGTTTCCCCGTCACCTGGAGGAAGTTGATTATCTAGACCCGCGCCAGTCCGGCTTTCGGCCCGGGCATAGCACTGAGACGGCATTGGTCGCGTTGGTGGATGATCTCTGGAGGGCCAGAGATGGGGGTTGTTCCTCCATCCTGGTCCTATTAGATCTCTCGTCGGCTTTCGATACCATCGACCATGGTATCCTATTGCATCGGCTGGGGAGGTTGGGGGTGGGAGGCACCGTCCTACGGTGGTTCTCCTCCTACCTCTCTGGCCGATCGCAATTTGTGTTGGCAGGGGAGCAGAGGTCGACCCCGAGACCCCTCACATGTGGGGTGCCTCAGGGGTCGGTCCTTTCGCCTCTCCTGTTTAATGCATACATGAAGCCGCTGGGTGAGATCATCCGTGGTTTTGGGGTAGAGTATCATCTCTACGCTGATGATACTCAGCTGTATATATCTACCCCAAACCACCCCAACGATGCCGTAGCGGTGATGTGCCAGTGCCTGGAAGCCGTGCGGATCTGGATGGGAAGTAACGGACTTAGGCTCAACCCGACCAAGACCGAGTGGCTGTGGTTTCCGGCTGCCCGATTCAACCACCTTTCTCCAACGCTGGCCATAGGGGGCGAACATCTTGCCCCTGTGGATGGGGCGCGCAATTTGGGTGTCCTCCTGGATACCCGGCTGTCTATGGAAGAGCAAGTGACAGCCGTGGCCAGAAGGGCGTTTTACCAGGTTCGCCTGGTTCGCCAATTGCGCCCCCTATTGGATCGGGACGCCCTTCACACAGTCACTCATGCCCTCGTGACATCTCGACTGGACTATTGTAACTCTCTCTACATGGGGCTCCCCTTGAGGTGCACCCGAAGGCTTCAGCTAGTTCAGAATGCAGCCGCGCGAGCAATTATGGGAACCACCAGGTTCACCCACGTTACACCGCTCTTGCGCGAGCTGCACTGGCTACCTGTCGTCTTCCGGGTGCGCTTCAAGATATTAATCATCATCTTTAAAGCGCTCCATGGCTCGGGACCTAGCTACCTGCGGGATCGGATCCTGCCTCATACATCCTCACGGCCGATTCGCTCCCACAGAGAGGGACTGCTCCGGGTGCCGTCCACCAGACTCTGTCAGCGGGCGACGCCCAGGGGAAGGGCTCTCTCTGTGGCGGGCCCGGCCCTCTGGAACGACCTTCCCCCCGATATTAGAACGACCACGGACCTCCGCTCCTTCCGCCTGAAATTGAAGACTCATCTTTTCCGCCTGGCCGGCCTAGGGTAGTCTCTCTGTCTATGGGTTTTTTAAATGTATACTATATTCATTGGGTATTTTTAGTTAATGGGATTTTAGCACAGGATTGATTGAGTTTAATTCGTTTTAATTTGTATGTATTTTGTATATTTTTCGCTTTTAATTTCCCTGTGCACCGCCCCGAGTCCCTGTGGGGAGAGGGTGCGGTCAATAAATTCAACTTATTATTATTATTATTATTATTATTATAACAAGAAAGCCTCCACCTGGCAAATCATTTTCAGGACCTTCGTCTACAAAACCTAGTCCTACTTTACAGACAAAAATCACTACAATGTTGCAGAAGGAAACAGAAGCAGAGGAACCTAAATTAACATCGGTAGACGAGATGCTTCAGAAAATAATGAATGAAATACAACAAATTCGGAAAGACAACTTAAGTACAAGGCTGGAATTGTAGGAGGCACAAAGAGAAATAACAAATAATAAGCAAAAGATTGAGGGGTTGGAGGGAGGGGCAGTTGGGATGAAGGAAGAGAGAAAAGATTTTTAAAAAGGACTTACAGATATTACTGATCATATGTCTAGAATTGATTTTGAACTTATGTCTTTTTTTTTAAGATTTCAAAATGTTCCAGAGTCAGATACAGAGAATTTAAAAGATTTAATGGCTACGATCTTAGCGGATTATACTAAAAAAAATAAAGAACACATCTGGGGGGACATTGATCTGATATACAGAATCAATTCAGCATAAGCCAGGATAAATAATGTACCCAGAGAGATACACATTAAATTTATAAGAAGGTCAACAAGGGATGAGATCCTGAGAGCCCAAAGAGGGGGGCCTTTGATATATCAGCAAAACGAGATAGCCATATTGAAGCAAATTCCGAAAAAAATCCACGATATAAGAAGGAAATATTCCTTCTTATCCAAAAAATTACATAATAAGGGGGTTTAGTTCAAATGGCTGATACCTGAAGGAATGTTGGTGTTCTGGGAGGGAGGAAGAGTTAGAATGAAAACAGTAGAAGAGGCAGAGGCCTTTCTTAAAAAGCACTCCTCAATCCTAGATGATGAAGATACGGGAACGGGAGGGGCCGCGGCTCTGCCTGCTGGTAGGGTGGAAGAAGAAGAAACAATAGCAAAGAGACTCAGATCACAAAAATGATTTTTTTCTGTTTTTTTTTTATGTACGGTAATTCCTGTAAGGATGTTAATAGAAACAAAATAACTGAATGTATGAAATTTCTGATTATGAAACGTATGACTTGAAATGTATGTACCCCTTCCTATTTCTTTTATTTTCCAATTAATTTAACTTCGAAAGAAGACTCGGAGGCGGTCCCCGATATGGAAGCTCTAAAATATTGTTAAAATACCCTATTTACCCCTTTCCTTTTATAAAATTGTAAAACTAATAAAAATTACCTTAAAAAAAAAATTAGAAAGTCGCCCTCTCGAATACCTTCCAAAATGGTGATTTAGGAATGCATCTTAAAACGTCTATACATAACATACTTGTTTAATTATTTCAAATCAAGAATGGCCCTCCACCCCTGAAGATTTAGATATTACAAATAGAATGGAATAGAACCCACAGCTTGCTTGGTCAGCAGGTACCTCCTGTATGGACCTAATTTCCAGTAAATGCTTTATAGCGGACTGCATAAGGGACCACCTCTGGGGGTTGCTAGAAACAGGGCAACATAGAAAGAACTTTGGGGTAGTGGAAACAAACTCCAAGATCAGACCGAACCTGACCATGGCTCTAACACAGGCATCAGTAGTTGTGGCCTCCCATTGGTCAGTGAAAAAACGTAACCTGTCTCCAATGGGGAACTGATCCTGAGAGGTATTATGATCTGCGGTAGTATTGGTTACTGCTACCCTGAAAAGGGCACTTGGATTTGTCCCCCCTCTGCTGCTGATACTGTTGCTGCCTAGGCCACTGAAAGAACCCTACCTGTGGGCGAAAACCTGAGGAAGAGTACTCTGATTGACGGGTGGGACCCCCATATTCCTGAGCACAAAAGGGCTGCCACCTAGGGTAGGGCACCAGACGTGCAAAGCCCTTCTTGGGGTTGGAGGGAAGAATTTTGCGTTTATCTTTACCTCCAATCAATAGGGGAATGAGAGAATCTCCAAATAGGGTACCCCCCATATATGACTCGGGTGCCAGGCACCATTTATGCTTAACATCTGTTTGCCACTGTTGCAGCCACAAAAGTCTGTGTGAGGCTACCGATGACGCCATTGACCGAGTAGTGCTCAAAGTGGTGTCTGAGGTGAATTGTACAGTAGCTACAATTTTGTTCAAGTCCTGCTGGACTCCTGAGTCTCTGGCCAGGATCTGCTCTTGCAGTTGTTGTAGCCAGCAAAGGCTTGAGCAGGATAAAAAGGATGCTGCACTGCTCAGGAGGCCGCACTAAAGGACCTGGTCAGCTCATCTCTCCTCTGGCTTGAGGATGTCCTCTTGCGCCCCTGGCATCGTGGTGTTGGTGTACAGAGTAGCGATGGGAGAGGGGGTTGATTGTGGGCCACAACAGCACCTTATCGAGGTTCTTGGTGACTTTATAAAAGAGTCTGTCAATGGCTGAAGGAGTTGGGCCAGATATAGCTGTGGACCACTGTCTCAGGATTGTGTCCACAAACAGCTGCGGGGCTGGGATGGTATCCGCTTCCATCTTGTGTTCGGTAAACCAAACAATGGTCGACCAAGCCTGTGGAGGAGCCTCCTTTGCCACTGATCCCCAACCAAGGAAGCGGCCTTGGCCTTGCACAATAGGGGGATAAACAAATTGGATGGAAAAAGGGCGGTGTAGATAGGCTTTTCAGGAACAGGTACCTCCTCCTCTGACAGGTTGGCATCCCTGATCTCCCCTTCTTCTGAGGCTGGGGAGGGGCAGCGGTCAGACTTGGGTGGTGGAAGCTGAGTCGTAGGGACAGGGACTTCCCCTTTGTGGGGTAGTACCCAAGAGGCTGCCATCTTTGGGCTTGAGGCCTTCTCCTGCAACTCTGCCACGATGCCCTGCTTTATAGCCTCTGCTATAATGTCGTGAAACCCCAATGGCATAGTTGACATAGCAGAAAGGGGGCACATGGTCGCTAAAGGAGTTACTGTCCCTTCTGGATATAGGCCAGCCGCAGTAGGGGTAAAGGTGGCCTCTGCACTCTTACCTTGCCAATGGGTGCCCAAAGTGCCCCAAAGACCTGATGTGTTGATGGGTAACATAGGACTGAATGGGCCCTGGCACATCTTCAGCTGAAGGGGCAGAAGCAAGGGTGGTTGGCTAGGAGCCCGTGCCGCCTTGTCTGTGGAGTGTAGGAACCTCTGGGGCCTCTGAATGTTTGCCCTTGGATGAGGCCTTATGGGATTTCTTGGACTTTGATCCCTTGTTGCTGGAGGAGGAGCCCTTGTTGGCGCTGGCGTTCCCCTGGGAGGTAGCTGGCCCGAGAGGAGAAAGGACAGTTTATGCTACTGTAAGGAGGCCCTGGTCAGCCTCCATTGTGTTGCTGCCGGTCTCTGGTCTCCCCAGAGTACCCACACTGCTATTAGCCATTTGGTGAAACAGAGAGGATTGAAACAAAATGGCTGTGTTCTGGCTCCACCCACTTTTCAAAATGACGTTTGTGCCTTTTTGGGGGGCCTCCTGCCGGGCTGTCAGTGCGCCGTAGGCTGTGATTTTGCTCTTTGGGTCTGCCTGCTGCCCAGGAGCCTCCTTGTGGCTCTGCGGCCCCCACCCTCGGCTAATGCTTCCACACTGCCCCCAAGGCCTTGCTGAGTACCTGTAAGTATGGGCGATTTCTCTTTGCACTGCCCTGCCATCGCATGGCAAAAGGGCTTCTTCCCCAACTTCAGAGGCTGCCAAGGCCTAGGAGATCAATCACCTCAGTTTGCAGTGGCAGTTCGTTGCCTGTGAGGCGTGTCAGAACAGCATTGGGAAGAATCAACTCCCTGTCAGAGCAAGGGAGAGTTGTCTTTGTAGCTATCAGCCCTGCCGGCAGTCCGGCTTCAGAACCCTAGATCTGACAGTACTCACAGACAATGCAAAGGCAGGAGTTTCTGAAACACTTCTGAGTAATCATAGCAATATTTTTACCAGAGATGGAAAGGATAACACGGCTGTCCCAGAGTGGACTGAGTCGAAAACTGGGTGGCGCCACTCATGGAGGCGAGTTATATACTGGGTTAATTAGTAATCAGACTCAATCCAATCAGAGTACGGACAGTGTCAACCCATGCATGGATGCTATCTCCACCCTTATTGAGGACACTCACATTTTTAGTTGGATCATATTAATTTTTTTAACTTCTTTTCATGAATTCGATGTATATATCATTCCCTCTTCCTATCTGTCACTGTAACCATAACCCTGGACAATAGGCTGAGCTAAAAAAGAATGAGTTGTAATATTTGTTGTGACATGGAGAGCTGCATTGTAGACTCTAGGTAGTTCATTTATTTCCCTTCCAAAAAATACGCTCAGTCAAATTAACCTGACAACTAAATGGATCACTTATAATTGTAATTTTGAAACCAAATGTTTTCTCGTATATATGTATATGAATAGATACATTTGTATTTTTCATCAGTTTATTTTACCCTTTTTGCATCTTTCTTATTTGCTATTGCTGAGTTCCATCACATCAACCACTTTTGAGTCTTGAAGAAATACTTTCTCTCTATGGTTTTGGCCAACTCTTCTGACATAACAGAGAATATTTTAAGTTCCAGCATAAAAATACCTAGAGTTTTAAAACTTCAATTTCATTTAGATGGCAGTTTTTATTTTGCTGGAAAGATTGTGAGAAAACTGTTAATGAGGGGACATCTTTCTGTGAATTATGAAAGAAATATAAAATCACTGCATGTATACAAAAGATGATATATTTCTGAAAGTTTGAGCTGTCCCAAAAATATAGGATTCATTGTTAGGTAAATACTGCCTCTAACACTGGCAATTTTAAATTGCCTCTAATGCAAGAAACACCTACCAGCCTTGGGGATTGTTTCCAGGTTTTTGGTATGTGAGTTGCCTATAAACTGAACTTCTGTGCTGAATTCCTGTTCTGGAAGAGCCGTGTACTTTCCTTGCTCTTGTAAGATATGATGGAAAGCTGCAGCCAAGTCTGCTTCTGCTACCATGGAGTCCTTCTGCATGGAGGCTTCCTCATCATTTGGAAAATCTTCAGCGCTCTAAGAAGAATCATCTGTTGGTATTAATAAGTAGGCTACATATTCTCTCATTTGCACACTTACAATTGTTCTTTTCCAACAACTTCTTAATCCAAGAGCATTAATACAAGAGCTTTAATCAGTTGTGGTATAGTAAGCCCTGTGTTGCAAAAATAGGCGAATACATTTTCATGGGGCATAGACAGAATAGAACCTGGTCAAAGTCAAAGACTACATTAAAACTGAAAGTTGACTTTTAAGCCACATTTCTTAATATCTGACAGAATTTAACCCGTCTACCTACATTCTGAAAATGTAGCAAAACTGAACTCATCCAAGATGACAAAGGTAGCAAACTGTGACGTAAAAAGCTACAATCCCAAGCTATGTTCTCTCATCATGAAAGAATCTAAAAAGGTTTTTTGCCCAGTTTATGAGATCAAATGGTCATTCCAGAAAGTGCTGGTCAGATGGTCATTCCAGGAGTTTCTGCTGGGAGTTTCACACTGCTGAGTATATGCAACATTTTGATTTTTTCGGAAAAAACCAAAGAGCCCCAGGCATCTCATAGACTTTCAAGAACCTTAGTTTGAATATGTTGCTCACATTAAAAACTTTTAGGCTACACATTAGATTAACAAAGTTCAATGGATAGAAAAGAAACTGAAAGAAGAGGAAAGGATAATCGATTCACATCACCACCAGATCCCTAATACCTGAAAGTCTTCTTTCACAAGACATGGAGAAAGCTGGACAGATTGACGGCGAGATTGGGAAGAATATTCTGAGTCGGTTTCAAAATCAAAGGAATGTACAGAAAGTAGGCGCTTTTTCTTGCGCATCTTAGGAAGCACAAAAAGTGAAAGATTTAAAATTTCACTGCAAATACAAGTTATTACATTTCACATGATCTTCAATAAAGGATAACACCCGTCCTGATATTTACTGTATGATAGTAATAGCACTCTTGGCTAGAAATGCTTCAGCCATGATAGTCCTCATTTTCATCAGGCCTCTGCAGGTAGTTACACCTGGTGATCTTTTCTCAAATCAAGAGGTTAAATTGCAAGAAGCATTGCTTAAACCTGGGAATATCAGGACAGTAGGTGAGAAATTAAGAAGTACAGTGTTTCTCCGAAAATATGGCATGTACTGAAAATAAGGCCATGCCACATTTTTCGGGTGAGCATATAAGCTCTCCCCTGAAAATAAGCCC
Source organism: Rhabdophis nuchalis (assembly GCA_039707465.1). Classification (NCBI taxonomy): domain Eukaryota; kingdom Metazoa; phylum Chordata; class Lepidosauria; order Squamata; family Natricidae; genus Rhabdophis; species Rhabdophis nuchalis. The sequence continues at coordinate 222,093,424 of CM077643.1, read as the reverse complement.
CCTAGTCAACCCTCCCTCCGACCAGGCGTGAGCGCCTGTTCACCACCACCACCCGGCTCCCACGGCTTGGCCCCTTCAGAATGCCCCTAGGTCAGTGAATGGCGCTCTGCATGGCTGGACGGGGGGGTTGTGTGAGCGGCTTTTCCGCTCTTTGCTCGCGCGCCTCCCAGCCTCATGATGCTCTTGCCCAACTCTCCCTGCAGAACCAGGGCACCTCCACTGCCGCCCGCCACCACCGTCCCAGCATGGCTTTTTTTGCGACTTTGAAACCATGGAGATAGGATGCCTAGTTTTCTGGCAGTGGCCTCTCTGGGAGTACGCTCTATGGTTGTGGGCCAGCTGCCAGCAGACTGTACTCCCAGAGCGTACAACCATAGAGCGTACGCCCAAAGCGGCCACTGTTGGAAGACTCGGTTTGGAAGCTGCAGAAAAAGCCATGCTGGGATGGTGGTGGCTGGCGGTGGCAGCGGAAGTGCTCTGGCTCTGCAGGGAGACCTGAGCCAAGGCATCGTGGGGGTGGTAGGCCCACAAGTGGGAGTGGAACAGCCGTTTGTGCAACACCCCTCTCCAGCCGTGCAGAGCGCCATTCACTAGCATTTCGAAGGCGCCAAGCCACAGGAGTCGGGGGGGCGAACAGGCGCTCACACGGCTTGGCGATACCCCTAGGTCAGTGAATGGGGCTGTGCCTGGCTGGTAAGGGGGTTTGCCGGGTGGCTGCTTGTGGTCGCTTCATGACTGCTGTGTGGCACTGCTGCGACAGTGCAATACAGCCGTTTGCCCCTGAGGCTGTGCCCAGCTCTTTGGAAGCCCGCTCGCAAGAGAGCAGCTGCCTGGCAACCCCAAAACAATAAGCCCTACTCTGATAATAAGACCCAGGCCATATTTTGTGGGTCAAAAGAAAATAAGACGCTGTCTTATATTTGGGGAAACATGATATCTTGGAAGAAGACAGTGCAAAATATTCTTTCCTTGAGAACTCAGACAAGCATGAGGCATGAGCACATTTCTGGAAATGTATCAAAGTTACTAGTACTTTTGTCTGGACTGTTCAAAACCGAGATTTGTGTCAGAAAGCTACAGTAACTGAAGCACCTTTCCTCAGATAAACTTGGAGGAGGGGGAGCAGTGAGAAAAATAAAGGGCGATATGATTTAATAATAAATTTCCACATTATGTAAAACATGAATGGAAAAAAAATTACATGAATTATCCTTACCCTGGCATAAGACTCAGATTCTGCTCCATCCACATCATCACTTGTTTCCCCCTCCTCACTCTCATTATTCCTGTACAAGTGATAATCACCTGGATAAGAAAGGCACATGCATATATGCAAATGTTGATGAGACACCTACCAAAGCAGCTACAGCTCAGTTACAGACCAATTTTACATTCCAAAAGATGTCAGGTTCAATTGCTGCCATCCTCATTTCACTGATTTAGAAACTGATATTGTTGTATATACAATCCCAATGATAACTTCACTTCTCATTTACTGTCATCTGGTACATGAATGCCCTTCTTACACTTGCCCTGCAAGCAATAGCTAGTGAAAAGTATTCTCATATAAAGACACTGTTGAAAGAACTTGTCCTTGCTGTTGACTAGTTAGGCTGACCAATGAAAGCAACTTGGAAGGCAGGATACCTGGGACACCATTTTCTCCTACTGTAGATTAGTCAAACTACTGTAATAACCTCATGAGATCTTCTTGGTGGTAACACTTCTTGTTAGCATTCATTAAACCCTACTCACAAAGAAGCCCTTACATCTAATAATACTGTTGATAAATGATATTCATAGCCACTGGTTATATTACAGGCTGACTCTTTAGGGATTGTAATTAATGTTAAACTTTAATGTTGCACATTATCACCTAAAATTAATGTTAATGGTTGGGCTTTTATCAGAAAAAAACAGGATATTCCTCCATGTGATTATAACTATAATTTCCTTACCACTCATAGTGATCCACAACAGACCACAGGATTCCATTCAGAGTTTGTCTCAGTTTGACCAGGGCTCAATTGGAGTCAGTCAATCTACTTTAAGACAATAGCCAAATCCAAAATGAGGTTCAGAAATTGGGCTGTTTTTTGTTCCCTTGGCAAATATGGAACAACATAAACAGCTCTAAATTTTATCTTATAATAGACTTGGATTTTTTCCAGACACATTAAAGTGCATGAGGGAATGCATCCTGCCAAGATTCATTGAAACATGTTTAGGAATTTTAAGCTATACTTCTGTGATTTTGAATTGTTTGAACAGAAAGTCCCTGTACTTAGGTTGTTTGAGGACATAATTGGCAGATATTTTCAACCATAATATTCTCTGGAAAACCATTGTAGCCAGTTTCAGATTGATGAATAAAAGATTTCTGGCTAAACAGAAGGATCTCCAAGAAAGAGAACTGGTTCCCAAATAATATGATGGTGTTGCTTTGGGGGCAGAGAGGAGTGAGAAATTAAGAGAAAGGAAGAGATTTAATGAAAACTCTGAACAGAAAAAAGGGAGAAAAATGAAATGAATCACATGCTGAACCAAACTGCAAGGAAGATGAAGCAATTAATAATAAAACAAGACAACTTGAAACACAAATCAGATCTCAGAACCAACAGATAACGGTGCAATAATATCTTTAAAACATGTTTATGATGACACAATTAAGAAATTAGGAACAAAGGCATGGAGCAATCTCAATTAAGGAATCAATACTGTGAATGGAATGGCCCTTTGGTCCAATTCTCAAATCCCCCCCCCCCCAAGCTATTTTCTTAAAAGAGCAGTTTTCCTTTTGGAGTTCCCCAAAGCTGTAAAGTCCTATTTTGCATTAACAAGCTACTGAACAAATATCTTGGAAATGACCAATGGCAAACTACTTCTGTATCATGCCAAAATAATTGAACAGATGTGTCCATATAAATCATCAACTCAAAGGCAATGTTACAATTTTTGTCCCACTTCTGCTCAGGACCTCAACATCTGATGCCCATTTCTAGGGTTTTTTGGTTTTTTGTTTCTTTGTTTTGAATGGATGAATTCCTGCCTACAATATGGACTCAATGTCTGAAATCTGAAATAGTAAGAGACTCAATTTTCAAGATTCTTTCAAAATAACAACACTATTTTAGGATCTAAAGAATTTGTACATGACCATGAAAAAAGCAACTTACTGGTGACATCTGGCAAACTATGTACTCTGCCACGCAGACCTAGAATAAAAGAAATTAAACTATTTTAAATAAGACTTTATAGTAAACATGATGTAGGATCAAAGTCTAATTATATGTATCAAAGTTTATAGCTAGTCAACAAAAAGCAATAGAAAATAGCAACCCTTTTCCATATCCATGAAATGGCGTACAAGCCATTAAAGGAATGAGCTAAATAGTTAACAATAATTGTGCACACTTGGAATGTGATAGGGATATCATTGCATTCCACTGATTGTCCCTGCACCATGAAATGTGTGCAAGAATGAGAGTGATACCCCCTACACACTCATGTAATTGTGCATCCAATAAATTATTAGAATGACAAAGTTTTTCAAACTTGAATCTGTGAAGAACCTACATCTGATGGTGGCAGGAGGCAGGGCTTGATGCCCACCTTATGGAATATTTTCCCTCCAAATTTTGGTTTCCTTCATCCCTGTTAATATTCAAGAAGGCCCTTAAGGTTTGGCTTTGACACCAGGTTTGGAGATCCTAGGGAATCAGTGACAAGGTAGGGTAGTTTCCTTAAAATGGGTGAAATGATGTTGTCATATTTTTTCCCCTCTGTGTTTTGTATACTTCACTTTTTGATGATTTTTTATTTTTTAATAATAATTCTTTATATTTTATGTTTATATAATGATGTTATAATGAATGCTTTTATATTGTAATTTTATTTATTTTTGGATGTTGCAGAGTCATTTCTGGTGAGATTGGCAGCTTTATAAATTTATTTATTTATTTATTTATTTAAATTTGTATCCCGCCCTTCTCCACAGAGGACCCAGGGCGGCCTAAATGGAGAGAGGGGAAGGCGGGACAGACTGACGGCGAATTTAAGATGTTGGGACTTTCAGAATTTCCCAGTAAGTATGTAAATCCAAATCAGAATATTCTCTTGAATTTTAGCTGAATTTCCTCAAGATTTCCAAATGTTAGTTCTCAGGCAGATTGCAGCTAAATTTTCATTCAGATTATAGTAAAATTTCTCAACACACCTATTTTATGGCTACAATAGATATAATTTTTTCACCTATTTCAACCATATAGAAAGAAGATGACTATATGCATTTATCTGACCTTGACCATAATTTGACCTACATTTAAGTGGATGAGAATACAGCATTTTATCAGACTTAAATTCTGATCCTTCTTAATACAGAGACTAAAAGAGGGAGTAGAGGACAATGGAAGAGGGCCAGTTTAAGCAGCTTTATGCCTGTATATGGGTTTTCATATTCTGCCTCAGCTTCAAACCTGGCTGAGTCCGTAGGGGTTTTTCCTCCCTTCTGTTCAATTCTATCCAATTCTCAGAGACTGCCTAGTCAAGTCCCTTGGCAAGGATTTTTGGTAGTTGTTTGCCATTGCTTGCATCGGAGGGCAAAGAGAATATGACTTGCCCAAAGTCACCAAGCTGCCTTTATGCCTAAGGAGGGTTTAAAACTCAGGGTCTCTTGGTTTCTACCTTAACCACTTTTTATTTATTTTATTTAGTAATATTTAGCTATTGGTTTGTTATTCATTCAGTTAGTAAAATATGTATGCCCCTCTTCAAAACATGCATTACTTCTTATCTGTAATTTCCAGATCATACTTTTTATTTTTTTCTTCAGTCACATACATACATACATTCTAATTCATTTTAGAGCTCCCCTGGGATTGTGCAGCTTCTATGATGGAGCATACCTGTCCCATCACATTCTCTGAAGCATTTTCCCCCCTTGCCAACTGAAGCACCATATACGGGCTTCTATGATGGAGCATACCTGTCCCGTCACATTCTCTGAAGCATTTCCCCCCCCTTGCCAACTGAAGCACCATATACGGGACTACTATATTTACAAGAGAAGAATGCTTTCCTCCAATAAAAAGCATAGCATAATAATGATAACTTCTTATGTTTTGCAATGTTGTTGATTAGAAACTCCTGCTTATCAATCAAGTACATTTTTGATACAATTTTCAGTTGTATTATTTCTGGTAATTATTCTGTGGTCATTAAGAAAAAAGGATGGTAGAAATCAATGATTCTTTAGAACATAATGTTCCTAGTTTTACTAATCAAAAGGACAGGTAAGAGTAAACACTGGAGTTCATAACTAGACACTTTCAATTACTATATTGGAGACAGTATGACTGTCACAAAGCTTTATTTGAAGCAGTCGAGAAAGTGATATTATATAATCATTATTATATTATCTCTCCATATATTATTATTATCTCTCCTGGCACGACATACCAAGTTTGAATGCTGGAAAATATGAAAGACCAACAAACACTTGGTTGGTATTTTCACTGTTACAAACAACTTATTCTTTCATTTTTTTCATATCATTATCTTTAGAATAGTGGGTCTTTTTACTTTCAAATGGATATCCCTAATTTTAGAATGAAATACTTATCAAATAACTCATTCCAACTCACTATTCCCAAACGATTTCCCAGTAGTGATTAACTTTCTAAAACAAAGTTGGTGGGGATCAAACCAGCTGGAAAACCAAATTATTTGGCCTGAGAGTAATGTAATATGTGGAAATAAAATGCAGTTATTCAGAGATAATTATAGTGATGTGCTATTTAATTCGGTATCCAGTGGTTTATAGAATTTTCCAAGCTCTCTAAAGAAAGGTTACTGAGAAGATCTCAGTAAGACCATTACTCATACCAAGCAAAGTAGAATTTGTTTTCTGTCCATGGGACATCCTTCCACAGAGAGATCGCATCACCTTAGCACTTCCAAAATGCTTGAAACGAGTTCTGACATGTTCATAATACCATTCCAATGATCCAGTTTTGACAATCCTGCCCAAGAGATGAGAGACAGTACACATGTTAGCCAGGATCAATTCTTCCAAATCTTCTATCAGTTAAAATATTGAAAATATTCTAGAAAATGATGTTTTCAAATGTAACTAATAAAACCGAGCACTGTCAATACATTACTTATATTCAGGGTAGCCATCTCAATAGAAAAAACAGAGTCCTGCTGTTCTTAAATTTGTTTCAACACATAACCTGCAAGCCAACCCAAAGGTGCCTTAAAAGGGAGATGGTGACAAAAAAAAAATACCGTATTTTAGGAATATAAGACGTACCAAGGTTTTGAAAGGCAAATTACAAAAAAAAGTAGGTAGGTAGAGGAAGAGAGAGGGAGAGAAAGAAAGAGAAATAAGGTAGGTAGGTAGATAAAGGAATAGAGAGAGAGAGAGAGAGAAATAGAGAGAAATACAGTAGGTAGGTAGGGAGAGAGAGAGTAAGTAGGTAGGTAAAGGGATATTTATAGAGAGAAATAGAGAGGGAGAGAGAAATACAGTAGGTAGGTAGGGAGAGAGAGAGAGTGTGTGTGTAGGTAGGTAGAAGGAAGAGAGAAATAGAGAGAGAGAGAAATACAGTAGGTAGGTAGGGAGAGAGTGTGTGTGTGTGTGTAGGTAGGTAGGTAGAAGGATAGAGAGAGAAATAGAGAGAGAAATACAGTAGGGAGGGAGGGAGAGAGAGTGTATGTAGGTAGGTAGGTAGAAGGATAGAGAGAGAGAAATAGAGAGAGAGAGAAATACAGTAAGTAGGTAGGGAGAGAGAGTGTTTGTGTAGGTAGGTAGGTAGAAGGATAGAGAGAAAGAGAGAGAGAGAGGGAAATACAGTAGGTAGGGAGTGTGTGTGTGTGTGTGTGTGTGTAGTTAGGTAGGTAGAAGGATAGAGAGAGAGAGAGAGAGAAAGAGAGAAATACAGTAGGTGGAGAGAGAGAGAGAAAGAGAGATTAGGTAGGTAGGTTGATGTTTTCAGGTGTATTTATCCATGTCCTGGAGAAGGAAATCGCTGACAAATCTTAAGACTTTGTTTCTGCTAGCACAGAAACAGTTAAAAAGAAAGGGGGGGGGGCTTTGTACTCGACAAACCTCCAAAACAGCCCATTTCTCTGTGAAAATGGGGCTGTTTCTTTTTAAAATAAAAAGCATAATTGGGCTTGGGGAGGGGGGCTTGCAGAGTGCTCCTGGGGGGTGGGGGGGTCACAAATGAGCAAAGCCCCCGCACCATTTATCGCAAAAACGGGCCATTTTTGTGTCAACTAAATTGCATGCATAGCCCTATGGAGGCTTATAGAGTGCTGCTGGGGGCTGGGGGAGGGGGAAACAGCCTGTTTGACACTTAATTTCTGTCCTCCCCAGGAGCTCTCTGGAAGCCTCCATAAGACTAGGCACAGCCAGTTTGGTGAAGGGGGCGGGGTTTCAAGAGGCAAAAAATGCTGTATTCGATGTATAAGACGCACCCAGATTTTCAGCCTCTTTTTAGAGGAAAAAAGGTGCGTCTTATACTCCGAAAAATATGGTAATTAATTCACTAATTTCAATTTACATGTTGACTGTTCTCATTTTAAGAGGGAACTTTTTAAACAACCAGTTACTCACATTTTTCTTCACTTTTGGCTCAAAGTATCAAGATTAAGGATTTTTTAATACAATGCATTAGTTATCTGTGTATGAATAATGCAAACATAATACTGTATTTTCTCAAAATTATTCTAGGTAAAGAGAATTGCCTTTAGTTTTGAAGTAAGATAATGTGATATTGAGTCAGAAAGTAAGAGCCATTGTTCAGAAAAGTTCTAAACCATGTCCCACATTTGGTATTCATTAGATATGGAATAGTCCCTAACTGATGAGGATTATTCATATTACCTGCGTGTTTCTATACATATTATATGAATAATACTCATCAATTAAGGACTACCATGGCAATGATATTGCTGAAGAAATTAGGGTAAATCTGATTAGTTACATAGTATTGCCAGTTTTTGATGGCCTAGGAAGTAAGAAACAAAAAGAAAATGGCTGCTAAAGTGTAGCAGAAGAGGCAGATAAAACAGAAGTATTGGCCATAAATAACAGTGAAAAATCCATGAAAAATAGGGTTTTTTAAAGATTTTAAAACTTTTATTGTTTTAGCATTTAAAAAAACCAAACAAGGACAAGGCACGGCTCTTATCTTTGTACATTTAACTTTTAAAAATATGGCATTATACATATATTTTAATACATGTTAACATATTTGCCAATCTAGAAAGTGTATCAAACTCTCTCATATTCTAAGAAGGGGGGGGGGGGAGAGCTGCTTCAAGCTAATTTGCTTTTAGATGAGTACATGAAGTTAAGGAGCTAAAAAAAGAAAGAAAACGATGTCTCAATTTACTGTTATCTTTGCAGGGATCACTATCTTTCAGCATAACATATTTACAAGGTTATTACAATAAACTTCCAAGGAATAATCCTATGTGTTGTGTCTTCTGGATAATTATAGTTTAAGAGTCTCCTTCTTTTAATAATGGAAGATGTCAGTATTAGTATCTCTCTCTCTGCCCCCTCGCCGCCGCCCCCCATCCATTCCTTCCTCTAATTTCTACTCTCATATATGTCCACAGAGAGAAGGAATAACAAGTGATGAAACATACTTTGTAACAGCATGACACAAATTTTATATAGTTGCATTCAGCTTTGGGCCAAAGGATAAAAGGGTGCAGTTTGTAATTCATCATGGTGCAGATTTCATAATTTTTCTCTCATCATGACTAGTTCTCAGTTTTGAATATACAGCATACCTAGCAGGAGGTAAATTCAAATGAACCAAAACTAACCAAACTAAACCCAATATTCTTTGTAAGACTTGCTAAGTCATGAAAGCTATGCTTCACATGAGAAATTAAAAAGTTTAAGAAAGTTACCACTTAATGTCTAGTCAGAACTGTAATAAAGAAAGGAGATGACAAAACTCTTGTCTAGCCCACTTACCTAACTAGGCGGCATGGATCACACATCCAACCTTGCTCCTTTTTGTTGTAATGGCTGCAACCTTTGCATATGTATAACTGACAGTCCAAGCACTGGCGTCTGCTGTTTAACAGAAACTTAAAGGGCTGCAGGCAATGGATACAGAGTGTTTCATTGAGGTGGGATTGACTGGACAATAGCTCCCGCTTAGTGCTTTCTTTTTCAATTTTGCATTTTAGATCCCTTTGGGGAGGGAAAAAAAAACCACTGTCATGTGTTTATCACACAACACACACACTCACACTCATATATAAGCATGAATTTCTGAATGCTGCAAGCCTTCCAGAGTGGGCAAATGCTAGAAACCATAAGTCCAACTAAAGGCTCCAGGAGAACTCGAGGGAGATGACACTGACAACCGATGACATCAAGTACCATCTTCAACTCACCATCCAAGCGCACTCCCTCCCTCCGACATTAGCATTTCTATGTTATGATTCAGGCACTGTTTCACATCACTTCTCTACCTTGGCCTTCAACTGCCAGAACGATACAGAACGTCAGGTCTTCTAATTCTGCTCTGTTGGCTGTATCTTCACTTTTGCAAGGCGGAATAGGAAGGATGCAACAGCATTTTCTGGAGCATGACCATATACTTGGTAATGAAAAGAAACCCTGAAACCAGCCAATACTCAGCCAATATTCATCCTTTTTGTTTCCCACTTTTGCTTGGGATGCAGGGGGTTAGATTGGACACCGATACCTTTTCTTTCCTAATCAGAATTATAGAAAAATTATTTGAAATGATATGGATGGGAAGCCATTGTTACACAGTCATCAGGATTGGAATCTGGTGCAAAGAAGTCAATTTATCAACTTGGAGAATGCTCTTAAAAAGCTCTAAAATCTTCTATGATTCTGGATGAAACTGATCCAGGCTGCATTTAAGGAAGATAATGGAATGAGATAATCTAGTACAGGGGTTTCAAACTGGCAGCCGACGGGCTGGATGCATCAGGCGCAGGCCATGCCCACCCCGACTCCTCAAAGGCAAAAAAATGTCACGATTACGTGATGAGACTGATTTTGACACCCGTGATCTAGTACTTTCCTTACTTCTCTCTTCCAAAATACAAATCTGTGGATCCTACGGGATCTTTAACTGTTTTTGATAGTACTAACTACAATGAGACAACGCAGCATGGCCAGCTCGGCAGGGCCAGCTTACTGCAGTCAGCTTGCCACCACCAAGTTGCTTCTGCCAGCTTGCCACTGCCAAGTCACTGCAGGACAACTCGCAGTTAACTTACCACGAAGACAACTCGCTGTGGGCAGCTGGAAGCAGAGCTGGGCAAGTGACTGAGGGAGCAGAAGGGAAGAGCACAGAGTGGCAGCAGATGATATGGGGATGAAAAAGGCCACTACTCTGTCCATCACTTGCCTGCTTTCCTGGCTCTCCCTCCGGCTGCCCACAGTGAGTTGTCCCCGCAGCAAGTTGACAACGTGGAGTTGTCCTATGGCAATTTGGCAGTGATGAGTTGGCAGAGGCAACTTGGTAGTGACATGTTGGCTGAGGTAAGCTGATCCTGCTGAGCTGGCCACACCGAATTGTCCCATTGTAGTCAGTACTATCAGAAACACTTAATGATCTGTTGGCAGTGGCAACTAGCTGCAGTGCACCAGCCACGTCGAGTTGTTCTAGACCAGTAATGGCGAACCAGTGGCACGCGGAGCCATTTGACAGGGCACGGTTGCCCTGTCAGCTGGCCAGTATGCATGTACGCGCTGGCCAGCTGATTCAGCCATTTTTAAAGCCATTTTTCGCCCCCCCCCAGGCTCCTATAAAGCCTCTGGAGCCTGAGGAGGGTGAAAAAAGCATGTAAAAATGGGGGGGGGAGCGCTGGGGGGGGGTCTCATTGCATTATGGGTGCGGCAAGCCAGCACACGACCCCCCCTGCGCTCCCCCCTCTTACGGCACGTAAGCCTAAAAAGGTTCGCCACTGTTCTAGACTCTAAAATATTGTTTTTGGATTGGCTTTGTCATTTGGAGGCACAACACAGGAATGAAGTGGTTTCCCTCCCACCTATGAGCCATTTTCAGAAGACAGACAGAATCATCCTTTTCTTGCCTTTATTACAGTTGAACTTCTATGTTCTTTGTTTAATCTTTAAACAAAGCCACTGACTGAATCTGATTTCTTGGACACAGGGATTACACTAATTGTGTTATTGTTATTCTGTGGTATCAACTGAACAAAGAGATTTCCCCTAAAATATTCCACAAAATCCTACAACAACATAATCATTCCAAGTACACTCTCCACATTTCTTATAGCAAGAACACTAAAATTTTCATATTGTTTCTCCAAATACTATATCCCTAATGATTTAATAGTTTTATCTATCTAGTTTTTTTTCTGTAAGAAAACAAGAATGGTTTCCTTCTGGATTTTTTAAAAATAATGTTCAAGCCTGGCTGACTAGTCATCCCCTAAGTTGTAGCCAGGTTCAATTTAACTTTCTAAGGTTTGCAAAGGTTGGGCAGATACCACCAAGCTGTGCATGTAAAGCTGAACTCTTAAAATCACAGAGAATCTCCATAGATGTAATTCTGCATAAATTTCAAATTACTTTTAAGCTTTGGCTTCAGTTCACTAGAAGGGAAAGGGAGACTAATCCAGATAGATGAGTGTTTCTCAACCATGGCAATTTCAAAATATGCGGATTTTAATTCCTGCTGGCTAGGGAATTCTGGGAGTTGAAGTCCATGCTTCTTAAAATTGTTAAGAATGAGAAACACTTAGACAGAAGAAGCCACTAAAACAATCCCTCCACTTGGTCTGAGATTTGCTTTTTAGCTTGTTAGATGTCAACTCTGTGGCTTAGCACATCAAAACATGTGGGAACAGAAGACTGCATTTGGGTATTACTTTGAAATGACATTCATTATTTAGCTTAGTCATCTAGACTAAAGGAGAGAAAAATTGGGTTTCCCATGGAACATGATTTCTATCTACATCATACTCTAAAGCCACAGATCTCAAAGAATAAAACAGACATTCTCTGAATAAATCTGGTCAATCTATCTTTTGTGATATTTCCCTGTAAAACAAATACTTAGAAGTTCATAATCTTTATTGATGTCATTATGGCCCTATGTGATAAACTATCATCATCACTGTCATCATCAACTTTGTCTTGTTTACTAAGTTGGTGGGTAGCCAAGGGTAAAAAAAGCAGGTCATATTAGCAGAAGTAAGGTTCAAATTAGTGGCTTCCTCTTGATGGTTCTTAATTGCTGAATAAGGATGTAAGAATATAATATAAGAATATATAGTCACAAAATTTGAATGCTACTTAAGACCCACTGAGAGTAACATGGGTAGCTCTGTTTCTTTCTGATAGTGATTTAGGTATCTGAAGAGTATTGTCAGCACAAATCCAGAAGAAAAGTTTTGCAGAGTGAATGTCAGGCATGAAAGAGCAAGTCCACACATGAAGGTTCAATTAAACTGATGTATTGTTGAAAGCCTATGTACAGGAATCTACTCGACTAACAATCAGCATCTGCTTAGAATTAAATAAGGGTCAACAGCACTTAAGCAAGGGGGTGCTTTAAATCTCCCTTTCCTGTCCTGGGCTGAAGTCAAAGTCTTTAAAGGAATATGGAATAGTAATTTCAGTTTGTAGGAACTAAAAATATATTCAAATCAACATCTCACATAAAGGTACACTTTTAAGCTGGATTTTACTAGCGCGGATCCGCCAGGTTGTCTGGTAGACTTCTGTTTGCTTTCAGCACAGCTAGAAATACACAGCATCTTTTGTTTGCCTTTGAGGCGATGATTAAGAAATGTAGTATTTGCACTGTATGTCCTTGATGGCTTATTTCCAGGTGGGTAGGACTGGAAAGTATAACTGGAAAATTTTTATATACATAGTTATTAATGTGGCTCCTGTGGTATATTAACAAGCAACAGTGCACTGAGATGTTTGATTTTTCTGTTTTCGCAAATGTCTGGAGGTACGACCGAATAAATAAGTAAACACATTGTGTACACGGACAAAAAAGGAGATTAATTTAGGGGCTCAACAAGACAAATATAGAAGTGAGCGGGGGGTGGCGGCGGCGGGCAGCAGCAGGTCTGGGCAGCGGCAGGGGTGGGCAGTGGTGGGTCTGGGCAGAGGCGGGGGTGGGCAGCGGTGGTTCTGGGCAGCGGTGGCGGCGGAGAGAGACCGCTGAGGTGGCAACCGTTGCAGATATGACGCAGACCGTGTGTGCAAATGACGTCAGCTGAAAAGCAGCCAGGTGGGAGGGGCCACGAAGGGGAGGGGGCGAGTGAGCGAGTGAGAAGAGCCGCAGTTGTACATTTGTGTGGCGTGCCACATCCACACACTCTGTAGGTATCATTAGTGCTGCATCTGTAAGGAATGTTGTGTGAAAATTTGGTGGCGATTGGTGCAGTGGTTTTTGACATTAGCGGTTTTGAACAAACTCATAGTTAACTTTTTATTTATATAGATTTAACTGGCTCCATAATTAGATGGTAGGAAAAGACCTTCTGCACCTTATGTAAACATGATGGGAACCCAGTGGTGGTTTTTAGAACCTCTTCTGTAAGTGTGACCTGTTTTGTGGGAGTGGCTTGGTGGTCATGCGACTTGGTGGTCATGTGACTGGGTGGGGTGGCTTGGCAGTCATATGACTGGGTGGCCATGGCCAACTTGCAAAATGTGATGAAACTCACTTAACAACGCTCTTGCTTAGCAACCAAAATGTTGGCTCAGAAACTCTGGCATTTGATCCAGCTAGAAATATTCATCCATCTACGATTTTTTCCCCACATTTAAAATGACCTTCAACTTGACAATATTCATGTTACCTTTAGCATAAAAGATAGGTAATGTGTATTGCATTTCAAACATTTTGTATATCATCTTAAAACATGCTCACTAAATATCAGAATTCCATATGGTACCCAACGGAAAATTCTTTTTCCTATAAAATAAATTGTACTGAGAAAATGGAATTAATTCATTGCATCATATTGTTCTTACCTTGATATGTACTTTTTAAAAAAAATAAGATTAATGGTAATCTAACTAGTTTCCTCCTCTTGCTTTCTTAATGTTATCACATTTCATAACCTAAAAAGCCTCCGGTATTTGATCGACCTCTTAAACCAGTGACAATAGATAAAGGCAAAATCCTGCCACTTGCTTGCCATGTAGTTGGATCACAGCCCATTAAGATCCAGTAGTTCAAAGCTGGGAGAGAGCTTAAATCAGTGTTTCTCAACCTTGGCAACCTGAAGATGTCTGGGCTTCAACTCCTAGAATTCCCCAGCCAGCTGGCTGGGAAATTCTGAGAGGTGAAGTCCAGACATCTTCAAGTTGCCAAGATTGAGAAACGCTGGCTTAGATCCTCTGATAAATGCAGCTTCAGCTTTGCAAATGGAACAGCTCTTTTAGAGATCCAAGCAGGTACTAAAACTGATTCTGCGGAATATGTGTGCAAGGCCTCAAACGCAGCTGGAAGGGATTCTTCTAAGTCAAAAGTGGCAGTGAAAGGTACAGTTAAATTGAATATTTAGAGAGAGAACAACAATTCAAAGGCTGCCTTATGTTCCATCACTCGCTTGCTGTTTTGCCTGCCCGGATCACCTCGGCGACACTCTGGCTACCTACGTCCATCTTCGCTTGGCAGCTGCGGCAATATCGTCAAGACGAGGTGGCTTGGAAGCAAAGGAGCCTCGGTGCCCTTCCGAAGTAGCGGTGGAGCCCTCTCCCAGCCAAGCTCTTCCCTTTCACTCTTCATCTTGATGATGTCGCTGCAGCTGCTGGGCACGGACGGACGGAGGTAGCCAGAGCAGCGCCAAAGTGGTCCAGGTGGGCGAAAGAGCAAGCAAGTGATGGAAGATCACGCAGCCTGATCCTCGATCGTTTGCTCACTGGGAAGCGCAGAGAAGAGCACAAAGTCCAGCGGAAGCAGGAAGGTTCTCGGCTTTCTTAGCACCAATTGCCCAGCTGGCATGGCCCCACATGTGTGCCTCCTCCACCCCCCCCCCCCAAAGGCTCTTCTCCTCCTTCCCGGAGCTCAGCAGGAGCAGGGCACAAGGGATGGGAGGCTGCTTTTGAAACCACACCTTGGAAAACTTCGCAGGGAAGGGAGGTGGGGAGCCAGTGGGGGGGGGATGCCCTGGAATGCCCCCTTGCTTTGCTAGCGGCCACGCTTCCTAGGCAAGTTCAGGGAGGTTCTGGGAGGCCGGCCCCACCGCACAAGCTACCACCTGCAAGCGCCAACGGAACGGGCGCAGGAAATGAGCAAGGGGGGCAGGGCAGGAGCTTTGTGAGGAACGGGTTCTAACCGATTCGGTAGATTTGTGGAACATCTTCTACCGAAGAAGGTAGAACCAGCAGAAACCCACCCCTGTGGGAACCACCACATTTATTTATTCAGTACATCTACCCAATTCTAATAGATCAGGGTATCTTGCTTCTATGTAGAGGAATTTGGTACTTCACCTCTCACATTTCATTATTATTTTTGCCTCATTTTATCAAGCTTATAGCTACTATTAGGATGGTATAGGTACATGGCCTAGGATCATGATGTCGAACCTATGGCACACCTGCCACAGGTGGCACACAGATCCATTTGTTAGGACATGCGAAGCGTTGCCCTTTCAGCTCTGAATTTTGCCTTCTTTTTAAGACCGTTTTTTGCCCTGTGGAGGCTATATTGAAGCCTCCAGAGCGCGAAAAACCAGCCCTATGGCCAAACCAGAAGTTCAGGAACGGACTTCTGGTTTGCTCTTAGGGCCTTTTTTCGTCCTCCGGAGTCTTCAGGAGCCTTTTTTGTTTGATTGTTGTGAGATGGCATACAAGTTTAATAAATTCTTATTACCCAATAGTCTCTTGATATTTCAGCACAATTGATTCCTGTTCTCAAATTCAGATTAAGTTACATTAAAGTTAAGGCAACTAAGCATGTCTTGCCTTGGAAGAGAAGAATTAGAAGTAACATGATTAACTATATTCCAGTACACGAGGGTCTGTCACAGAGATGAGGGGGTTGACTTATTCTCAAAAGCACTTGAGGGCAGGACAAGAAGCAATGGGTAGAAGATCATCAAAGGGAATTCAAACCTGGAGCTAAGAAGAAATTTTCTGATAGCAATTAACGAATGGAATAACTAGTCTCCCAGAGTTGTGTATGCTCCATCACTGGAAGTTTTCAAGAAAAGATTGCACAACCATTTGTCTGGGATGGTAAAAGATCTCCTAACTTGAGCAGAGGGTTGGACTAAAAGACTTCCAAGGTTCCTTCCAATTCTAGGATATTATGATTCTATGATTTCATATTCTAATATGTATGTATGTATGTATGTATGTATGTATGTATGTATGTATGTATGTATGTATGTATGTATGTATTGTGTCACAATACCTGGTATGCCCAAATATGGAAGGGAGAACACTGCTTCCCTTTTCTTTCTTTCAACTCACCCTACGAGCCATCCAGGCAGAAAGCCATTTTTTATGTTGTCTTTGTTACATTTCAGTCTGGTTAAATGGCCAACCTATCTATGTGTAGATCTACACCTGCACACACAAACACGTACACACAACCACCGTACAACCCCCAAACTACCTACCTACTGTATTTTCCCTCTCTCTCTCTCTATCCCTCTACCTACCTACGTACTGTAATTTCTCCCTCTCTATCCCTCTACCTACCTACCTACCTACCTACCATATTTTTCCGTCTCTATTCCTCTACCTACCTACCTACTGTATTTTTCCCTCTCTCTCTTTATCCCTCTACCTACCTACCTACCTACTGTATTTTCCCTATCTCTCTCTATCCCTCTACCTACCTACCTACTGTATTTTTCCCTCTCTCTCTTTATCCCTCTACCTACCTACCGTATTTTTCCCTCTCCCTCTACCTATATACTTACCTACTGTATTTTCCCCTCTCTCTCTCTATCTACCTACCTACCTACCTACTGTATTTTTCCCCCCCTCTCTCTCTCTCTCTCTATCCCTCTACCTACCTACCTATCATGCAGCCTCCTGGGACCAAAAATGGGCCACATTGGAGTATGCCACCCCCATGCCTAGTTTCGGGCCTAGTAGGCCTGCCTGAAGCCTCCTGAGACCAAAAATGGGCCACATGGGAGTGTGCTCCCCCCTGCATCTTGTTTTGCACCTAGTAGGCCTGCCTGGGCCACGTGGGAGTCTGCCATGTGTGGGGGAACGTCGGAGGCTTATTCGGTTGCTGAGGAAACGACCATTGGAAATGTGAGGGGCGTGTGCGTGACGCATCATAAGAAGCAGCCGGGTGGGAGGAGCTTAAGGGAAGTGAAAACCTCAGAAGTGCGTACCTTTTACATTTGTGCTGCTTGCACATGACAGCCACAAAAACTGTACGTATGATTGCTTCGGAAGTTCTTGGGAACATTGTGTGAAAATTTGGTGCCGGTCAGTGCAGTACTTTCTGAGATTAGCGCCTTTGCATAAACTATCTTAAATTTTTATTTATATAGATAAGATCATTATTGGAGCAGCAACACAGAAATTGCAACAGGTAGCAGTTATCTGATGACAAAAAAAGATAGACCCCCCTAATTTGGAAAGGAACAAGACAAAAGCAAAGATACAGATGATAAGTGAGAAAGCTAATTTTGGAATTGTCATTATTCCAGGGTTGAATCCAAATGCACAAATCATTATTTCTGCCACGAAAATGTTATTTTTGCCTCGTGCATTTAGCTATGCCATTTGTTGGAAGGCCTGAATTATTTGCAAATCTCTTGTTTTAGAGGCTCTTGTAGCCTCTAAATGCTCATAAATAATTAAGAGGGGATCTGGCTGCAATCACTAATTCAGGTTGGACACATCATACTCTGAGTAGAACAATCCTCCTAAGGTATTTGGAAATCTCAGTTATCAGAACTAGTTTTTGGTGGAAATGTAGTCTATTTTTTGGCACAACTGAATTGATGCTTATTTCCTAAAACAGCGATCCCCAACCTTTGTGACTTAGTAGCCCAGCCGTGGAGGAGAAAAAAACTGGGCCATATGAGTGGTGAGCCAGTGCACAGGCATGCACAAGATAGTAGGGAAGCCTTTGAGGTCTTTGGGGCTGTGGTCTTGTACTCCTTCAGACTCCTTCAGAGGCTGCCTGACACTCCAAAGCAGATTGGGTGTCCTGCACAGGCAGCCTCGGTAAGTCAGTGAAGCTGAGCAGGGTACACTCATCCTACTCAGCCTTTTCTCTCACCACTCTGCTTCTGGAGTATCGGGAGCAGGTGACTTGGCAGCCTGGCAGGGGAACCGGTTTGCAAGAGTGGTGGGCCAGCACACACCTCCACTCACACAAGAGAGAAGTCTTTGGGATGCCACTTGCACAAGTGGGGCTGTGTCAATGCTTGTGTGGGAGGGACTGCAAGTAAGGCTGCGAGGGCTGGCACCCGCCACTCATGTGAGTGGGGCTATATGTGCACCAGGCCACCACTCATGCAACCCAGTTGCGAATAGGCCTGGCAGTGGGCCACGGTGTACAGGTTGGGGGCCCTTGTCCTAAAACATAATTATTTCTGTTCAGAGTGTTGAAAACAATATCTTCTCTCACAAAAGTGATCACTACCAGAGTTTGTTTTAAGAAGCAAGGCAGATCCTGTAGGTGAGAGCAATGCCAAGACATTTGGCCAACAGTTAAAAGGATTCTATTTCAACAGATTTTTTAATTATTTTAATTTTGTACTATGCATGTTGCACTGGTATTAACTCTTGGCTCTTTAATACTAAACTGTGACATTGTTGTTATGATTTTACTGCCTATATTTATTCTACACAGTAAGCTATGTTGATGGCTCTGGTACTTGAGACAAACAAAAATAAATCAAAAAATTGGCTGCATTCCATACAGGATCTAGGGTCTATAATTCAGGTTGCTGCTTTTCTCAAAAAATGTGAGCAAGAGCAGAAGCCTAGCTTCACACTGAAAGTCAATGGACAGTAGAAGTAAAAGGGGCAGCTTTCCAGGGGCCCAAACAATTCTAGATAGCTAGAATAACCCATCTGTTTTTTAGAAAGGCCTAAAAGAGCAAGTACAAACATCCTGTGTAAATTATTCTGCAATATGAACATACAAAGTCTAAATTGCCTAGGGAGATTTAGAATGATTAGACAATAATGATTTCTCATTTTTTTGCCAAAATGTTCCTCTTCCTGAACCATTCAAGAGTACAGTCTGCTCACCATGGACATAGGAAAATATTATTTTTCTGATTATGGATACTGTAGAGTTATTAATATAAATGTATACTTTAAGGAGCCTCCCATTTTGATGAGTCATTTCCAGACTCTTCCCATAAAATAAATACAACCTTTAACAAGGTTGAATTGGGCTTTCCTGCCTCCTTTATTTCTCTTTTATTTCCCATACTGACGTTAGATTTTCAAGACAAAGCCCAGCACTGAAAAGCATATATTTTGTGGTGTATGGCAATGTGTCCTGTCTAGCCAAAGTCTCTATCAAATCAAACAATGCTGTCACACATCAAATCTTACTATAAGTCATTCAAATTTTTCTCCACTCTCCCTCATATTCTTCTTTTATGGGTTCAGAAAACAATCAAACATACCAAAAAGCAATGTCTGTTACAGATCTTTCTAGCATCCCAACTGCATGCTGTGTGTGTGTGTGTGTGTGTGTGTACAAACAAACAAGTAAATAAATAGAAAGCAGCTTATTAAATGAGCAACATTATAAATAAATCATTATGAATAAATCATTTGCAATGATAAAATTTGGATTATATTATTTTTATATGGTTCAATATTAAAAAACAGCTTGAAAGCATATTTAACATCCACTTTGCATTTTCATCTGACAAGTCACTATGTTTTAAATAATAATAATAATAATAATAATAATAATCTTTATTGTCATTGTAAAAATTACTCACTCTAAACAATACTCACTCTAAACGCTCTTCCTCTTTTTTGCGGAGATCAAAGTCCCGCTGAACTACTTCCCAGACATGTTTAGCCTCTTCATCTGTTAACTTGGAAAGGTCGAGCTTCTTTCCCATTTTTAGAAAGGAAAACACCTAAAACTGAAAGAAAAGACAAATGTAATCAAATCGGACATACCTACAATTATATTTTGAGATACTTGGGTTTTTTCCAAGGTACATTTAGTGTCAGCTGTGCTTGATTCGGCTTGGCGTCTCACAGGTATCCTACCATCTAGCTGTTTTCACGTTTCCTAGGCTCCTATAAAGCCTCTGAAGCCTGGGGAGGGAGAAAAAAGCATGCAAAAAATGGGGGGAAAGCGCTTGTTATTCGTGCATGTGCGCTGGGGGTCACGCATTGCAGTATGGGTGTGGCACATGCGTGACCCCCCCTGCACTCCCCCCTTTTGGCACCCAAGCCAAAAAAGGTTCACCATCACTGCCCTATATCATTCCAGACAAATGGTTGTCCAGTCTCTTGCTTACTCTTTTCTATGACTCTTCTATGAAGAACAGAAATAAATATATGCTGGTTGGGCTTGGAAGCATATTGTTTTCTGGGAGTATGGATCAAGGATATGACAGAATAACTGCAAAGACATCTAAAGTCTACAGACTTGGAGTCTTTTCTAGTTATCTTTTAAATATCAGGAGGGAAGCAGATGTCTTCACCCATCCTACTAGTCCAAGGAAGAGGACTGAAAAGTACAAACAGAATGTTGCAGATGAATGATTAGCTACAGAAATGGTACAGAAAGGCAAGATTTCAGCTTCTGGGACCAAGACCAGCATTACCAGGTTGATGGATGGATAGCTACCATATGGTGCACTTCTCAGAGATACTGGAGTTAAGGAAAATAATTTCTTCAATAGTGAATGCTGTATGGGATGGAAATTAAGCTTCAAATAAGGACTTGTGAATTACCAAAGGAAGTGAAAAGAGAAGCTATAGTAGGATCTACTAAACATTCTATGAAAAATTAGGAAGACATATTCTTTGTCTTTATATAATAATGCTCAGAGTATAGGAAATGCTGAAATAGATCAAAAGTGTTCTAAATCTCATTATAGGAAAACAAATACGATTTTCTTAGATACAGGTTATGGGATAACTGAAATTCAACAGTTGAAGCATATAGCTTGTTCAAAAGAAACAAAAAACAATGGAACACAGTGATAATCTTTGACTATCTTCACTGGAAGTTTTCAAAAAGAGATTGGACAGCCATCTATCAGAAATGGTGTAATGGGTAGGTGGGGGGTTGGACTAGATGACCTACAACGTCCCTTCCAACTCTGTTAATCTATTATCTGAAATGATATCACATAGAATACGTCCAAGAACTGTTCCCTATGATGGAATATTAGATTTAATATTAAATACAGTGGTACCTCGGATCACGAACTTAATTCGTGAAATGACTCTGGTCGCGATCCGATTTGGTTGTGATGCGAGGCACAATTTCCCATAGGGTTCAATGTAAATCCGATTAATCCGTTCTGACCTTGTTTTTTGGTTGTGATGCGAGGCACAGTTTCCCATAGGGTTCAATGTAAATCCGGTTAATCCGTTCTGACCTTGTTTTTAAAATGTCCGCGGCTCCGGTTCGTGAAGCGAAACGGAGGTCGTGAATCCGGGCATTTTTATGAACTTTTCCGTTCATGATGCGAGGGCGGAGTTCGTGATGCGAGGCGGAGTTCGTGAAGTGAGGCGGAGTTCGTGCAGCGGAGCATTTTTTACGAACTTTTCCGTTCGTGCAGCGAAACGGTGTTCGTGAACCGGGGCACATTTTTTGGGAAATTTTTGGTCGTGAAGCGAATTGGACGTGATGAGAGGCGTTCGTGGTCTGAGGTACCACTGTATTATGAAAATATTGCTGAAGGTAAGAGTAACTCTACCCAAAGGCCAAAGACCAAGCATGGGCTATTTAACATGATGAGGAACAAATTCCCCTAATTCCTCTAGAACTGTTTTCAAATATTTTATATCTGCAAATTGATATCAACCAACCTATAGATTTTTTTTTTAATAGACCATTATTCAGAGAATCTGGCTTCCCCATTGACTATGCTTGTCAGAAGGTCCAAAAGATGATCACATAACTCTGGGACACTGCAACCATCACACAAGCCAGTTGCCAAGCATCTGAATTTTGATTATGTGACCATAGGGATGCCACAATGGTTGTAAGTGTACCTTCAAACAGTCACCAAATGAACTGTAATTTCTTTTGCCAAAGTCTTTGTAATTTATTTGAAACAATAGCAAAATTATTTTCCACAAAAAGGGGGGCTCCTGTCACCAAGAGTCTTCAAACAAAAACTGGCTAAATAAACATCATACTTTGACTGCACATTTTATTGAATTATCTCCTAAAATAACCAAATTAAGATACATTAATTAAAAAAATTGAGGTGAGAAGCTCCCCCCCCCACCTCCCCAATTAATGGATCTTTCATAAAAGGCGTCAGGAAGTTCTCAACTTAAGACCAGTCACTTGGCCATCATTCGAAGTTTCAATGGACATATCAGGAGGGTATTAACAATCCAAATTTAAAATTCCAATGATCACACTTTGGACACTCAACAACCAGATTTGCACTTATATTTGTTTCTACCACCATACACAGCCAATGACTGCAGTTTATGACTGCAGTTTATGATGGCTTTGCAAAAAACTGGCATTTCTGTTTTTCAGGAAAACTGGCCCATAGCTTAACAACTGCCACAAAAATTCCATGGTTAAATGGTTAATTCCATTTTTCTGAATAAAACCAAAGAGAAAATACAGACATTTGCTCTCGTCCAATGCTGAAGATCAAAATGATCAGTCCAAAGCTGTCAGTCAGTTTTTTGCATTACATCAATATATATTCACAGTAAAGGTGAACCAGTTTGGCCTAGTGCAGTGATGGCAAACCGGTGGCATGCAGAGCCCTCTCCATGGGTACGCCAGCTGTCGCTGCAGCCCAGATCCACCACGCATACGTACACGCCTCCCGCCAACTAGCTGGTCTCTTTGGGTCTCTGCTGTGCATGTGCGAGGCCTGATCGTGCATGTGGGTGACGTGTGCGTAAATGTGCAGGGGTGGACGCATGCTTGGGTGGCGCTTGCAATAATTTGGGGGCCTCGCACGGTGCCCCCACACCCCATTTTGGCTTCCAGTTTGGTGAAGGGTTTCAGGCCCAAAACAGGGCAAGAGGATGCCGTACGAGGGCTCCCCGTGCCCCATTTTGGGCCTGGAAAGTCTCCTACATCAATCTGGAAGCAAAAAATGAGTGAGAGATGGTGGGATGCATGTGCAGGAGTCATGCACACATGCATGGGGATCGCACATGTATTGCATTATGGATGTGGGTACGCACTTTTGGCACGCGACGACCAAAAGGTTAGCCATCCCTGGCCTAGTGGTTAAGGCACCAGAGTAAAAAAGTGAGAGATTGCATGAAATCTCTCTTAGGTATGAAAACCAGCTGGATAACTTGGAGCCAGTCATTCTCTCAGCCCAACCCACCTTACAGATATATTGGGAGTTTGCTCCTAATTCGATGAGCATTTCTGGACCTGAACACTACATGGAGTACCATATTTTTTGGAATATAAGATGCACCTTCCCCCCCCCCCCCCAAAAAGAGTCTGAAAATCTGGGTGCATCTTATACATTGAATTCAGCATTTATGCCTTCCAAAACCCTGCCCCCTTTATCAAAATGGCTGTGCATAGCCTTTAGGAGGCTTCCAGAGTGCTCCTGGGGGCTGGGGAAGGCAGAAATGAGGGAAAAACAGGACATTTTTTGCTCAATTTTGCTCCCCCAGCAGCACTCTAGAAGCCTCCTAAAGGCCATTCATGCCCTTTTTTGACAAAAAAATGGGCCATTTTTTGCTTGTTTTTGCCCCCCCCCCCCAACACTTTGCAAGCCTCCTAAAGGCTATCATGCTCTTTTAAAAAAAAAAAAAAACGGGCCCGTTTTCGCAAAAAACAGGCTGTTTTGGGGAGGTCTGCAGAGTGCAAAAACTTTTTTTTTAATTTGCCTCTTCAAAATCTTGGTGTGTCTTATACCCCGATGCGTCTTATACTCCAAAAAATACAGTAACTAAATAGCAATTATTTGTCACAGAACAGAACTTTACCGAAAAGAAGAAACCTCATTTAATATGTTGCAGATTTTCCTTTGCATCTTTTAACACCTGTCAGATTCTAAATGTTCCACAATGATATTCTATTTGCCAGAAGGGATTTAACATTTTGGTCTTGTTGAAGTGTATGGCTGTGGCGCGGGGGAGATTTAGAAGGAATTTGTAGGGAAAACTAGGACCTCAAGCTTCCAAACAAAGCAGTAGAATGTCTAACCCCTGGCCCCCTAGGGTAAGCCTGTGAAACTGGTGGCCCACGGCCAGATGTGTCATGTGCGGGCCACACCCACCCCAGCTCCACAAACCCGTGCCTTAGAGCCTTCCCATCACAGAAAGTAAGAGTTAATTAATAATGGATAAAAGAAGTTATGTCAAGGGTCCAAATCCCACAAAACATATTAAATATGATTTTTAATGGTACATCTGTCATGCAGTATTCAGCATATGTGCGTACTATACTTTTTGCAGATTCTTGTAATATAAACTCTACACAGTATTCCCAAGAATGGCATTTGAGAGCTTTATTGGATCATTTTATATCCAATAAAAACATTGTCATGACTATCAACTGACATTTTATCCATTCTTTTTAAGGAAAAGATCAATGCAAAGTTTATTTACACACCTGATTGACTTTGGGATTAGATTAGTATTATATTCGTCTTCAATGTTTATTTTCAATGGATCTGCATGTAGAAAGATGCCTTAAATATCCATTTAGAAAGGATGCAACTGAAGGAGATCAATGGTCGTCTCTCCTCAGATGCATGATACAATGCAATGAAACACACAAACCTTGCCAAGGATTGCCAAGTCATCCTGTAACTACGGTGGAAAAGATATAGTTACTCATTTCTATTTAGTCTAGACTCTAGTGTAAGTGAATTACACTTTAATCACTTAACTCTTTCTTGCAGTGAGCATCTCTTTTGTCCCAAGGTGCACATGCAGTTTCTACACTCACATGAACCATGTTCAGGATAGATCCTTGCAATGTTTAGTAAAGCACGCACATATTGAGACTGTGCCAACTAGGCCGGAGTCTAGGATACCCTTCATCTTACTCGATTTCTCTGCTGGTCAAAAGTGAATAGAAGAAATGAGTTCATGCCACTGACACTTCAACTCAAAATGGTAAAGATTTCCTCTGTCCAGTTAGGTAGTAACAGGTAGTCTGTTCTTGATTGTACTAGGATGGGAGACCATGAAAAAATCTAGCAGTTCCTCACTCAAGAGAGAAGCCTTTGGGGCTCCACAACTCAATGAAGAAAAACAAAATCCACAACACACAGGAAGACAATGGCAAACCATTTCCATTTTGTTCCTAAGAAAACTACTTGAATGTGTCTCTAGAGCTCAGTTCCACTTGCAGCAAATAATCAAAACAAAATGTTACTGAATTTTAGTAAAATATTTTACTTTTAATTAGTGTTGTTATGATAGTTAAAAAGTACTGGATCTGCAGGCCATTTGCTCAGACTTATTGGATTTGGAACAATTTGCAAACACGTATGAGCTCCCAATTTTCTATTTTCCATTAAGTATTTCTGGCAGGCTAATGTATTTGCAAGATCAGTTTTCTTGTTTAATTTGTAAATAAGCAGGGTGGGCTTGCTGATGGCCTTTCCAAGCATTCTGGCCATTTTTTCAGATAAAGCACTTGAAAAAGATTTGTTTTCATGCTTTGCATTGATTAATCAAGAAATATTAGAAATGGCTGATATAATGAACATTTAGTAATAGTTAATATATGTTTTTCATTTCCGGAAAAGAAAATGAGCAGAAAGACTCTTTCACATGCCTCTTTTGATCTCCTGGATACTCTTTCCAATGCTCCCGTTTAGCTGAAATCAACTATGTAAAAAGGGGTAATCCTTTTTTTGATCCTAAAATCACAGAACAATGCTGGTTACTAAATGTAATTCTGCAGTTGGTGCGAGGATTTCAGAGTTACCTCGGTTCCGAGGAAAAGGGACACAAAGGGTGCAGGGCCTCTACCTACAAAGGTTCTTTGCTCGCCACCTACTTTCAGTCACAGAGCTTACCTTCACTCGATCCCCCGCATCTAGGCTCCTGCCCGCTCAGTTCTACTGGGCAAACGACTTTAACAAACAGCATTTTAACTTGACACGGACTGATTCTCTTTCTTACCTGGTGCTACTCTCTGTTGGCTGGGTATTGCCCAGACCTCTGTCTCTTTCCTGCTGTAAATCCTGTGAAAACAGGCACACAAAAAGGCTCTACCACATGCTTTCACACACTAGACTTCTCCGATCTTCTCTTCTAGCCTGGAGCTCCCCAGAACAAACCTCTAATCAGGCACAGCGATCACATGGTCCGATTAGCACTTGACTCCGCGTGAACTTCCTGCAGAGCTGCCTCTGTGCAAAGAATGAGGGCCCTGCTCTGCGGTTAATCAGCTGCTCGGCATTGTACGTCTTCGTCCCCCGTCCCCCCCATGCCAGTGAGCATGCTGGCAAGTCATTTTGCACAAAACGATCGTGAAGGCTGCAGAGGTTGTATGTATGATCCAAACGGGATTTTTGCTTAATGCTTCGCAAAAGAAAGAAGGAACATTTTGTTGTTTTACTAGAAGGCCATGGGTCATGATGGTTACTGAAACCTTCTATTCAGAGACGATGCAGTTCTGAATATAAATTGATGGAACAAAACAACAGAGGAGACTCTTCATGCCCTGCTTAATTTTTGGAAGTATCCAATTGCCCCACATTGGAAACAGGATGCTAGATCAGATGAATCCTGAACTTTTCTTTGCACCAAGTTCTGTCCTTTAAAATATAAAGATAACTAAAGCCAGTTGCCAGATTGTTCCCACATAAGTGACACACTGCACATCTTTGGATGTAAAGGTATAGAAAATTACCTTCCCAATATTCTGCAACATTCTTTTAAATAAGTAAATGTGTGCAAGATAATTCAGACATTGCATTGATTTAGAATGAAATCAGATCCTGCACTTCAAATCAGAAGGGAACAGGAAATTCACAATACTTTGGACTGGCTATTCCTTAGGTCTTTTGAAGAGTCAAGGCAGAGAAGCAGAGGACTTTTAAATTATTATTTTTTCCCTTGTGCTTGGGGCTGGGTAACAGAAGAACAACAAACATTTATTTATAGTATTTATTGCTGTAAGCAAAAGAATGGAATTCAGTGCCTGTAAGCTGTGGGCTTCCTTGACAATAGTATTTATTTTTTTATCCATCACACCTATTTGCCTCCTTGATCAAATGCAACATACAAATTGATGGAATGCCTTCATGCTAGAAGCACTTGGCTTCAGAAGAGGAAGTTCTGTGTAGGTAGTAGACTGAATTTCTTTGATATCACTCATATTCATTATGGGCAAAGCTTGTTTGGAACATATTAATGCAATTTTTGCAACATATGGAGTGTTGTAGAACAGTTGGTTTTTAGTTAATTCTTCAGTCACAAACAACACAGAGCCAGCCTACATAAATATATCATGGAGGAGGCCCCCAAGGGCATCTGGTTTAAACCCCTGCTCAGTGCAGAAATCTAAGATGAGCACCTACTGAGACCAGTTTTGGCTGGAAATTCTCCACTGAGAGAGCTTAGCAATTTTTACATCATTTATTTGGCCAAATGACTCAGTATCTGTAATGTTAAATTAAACTTCCTGTAACCTGAGCCTGTAAGACTTGTTCTTGACTTCTAGGTACAGAAGGCAAATAGGAATACATCCCTGTAGTACAGTATTTCTTCAGATAATATAGAGTGCTGGAATGGTTATTTTATTCTTTTCTCCTCCACACTAAACCTACTCTGTACCGTCGCCCTTCCCTCTTACAGTGTTTATGTAATATAGTAGTAGAATATTTTAATTTACTTATTTTTAAATTAAGCCTTTATTTTTCACCTAAGATGATAGCAAGTTATTAGATGAGCAGCCCTGAGGACCCCCTTCGCTCAGTAGATGACGATCTGCCTATTGAATACCATCCTCTTAACCAGTCACTCATTTCCCTTCTCACATCATTCCACACAAGCAACTTTCTTTCTTCCTTGACAGGGCCTCTAAATCTTATCTAAGGAGAAACTGCCCTAAAAATGTACACCTTATCTCACTTCTGGGTAAACTATTTTAACTATCTGTGAACAATTAAGTGTGAGTAGGTCAACAAAGAAGAGAGGGTGAACTTTTCCAAAGCACCAAAGGGCAGGACAAGGAGTTGTGGGTGATTCATCACTGGAGGTTTTTAAGAAAAGATTGGACAGCCATTTGTCTCAAATAGTATACAGTCTCCTGCTTGAGCAGGGGTTGGATTAGAAGGCCTCCAAGGTCTCTTCCAGCTCTATTCTGATAGATTGAAATCCCAAAGAAAACAAAATGAGACATGATATCTGAGTATAAAACTGCTGAAATAAAATATTCTAATATTATTGAAGAAAGTTAGCACCGCAGAAGAATGAAATATTTTAGGAAATATTAAAAAGGCTGAATATTATACTTCCCCTAAAAGAGGAATAGACATCTTAAGGGAGACAGAAACTCAGCTCCCTGCCCCCAGCAGACATTTTCGTGCCAGCTTATCTACAAAACAAAAGGCCTCCAGCTCCAGGGTGAGTGGATTAAGATATGACCCTCCAGGGCATAGTAGGATTATCAGCAGAACTCAGCACATGGCACAATCAAGCCTCTTCATTACATTAGCCCAAGGTTCAACCAACCTTAATTCAGACAACCTCAGTTGTGACCCCTGCATAGTCCCCAGGGACTCTGACATCCAATAGAATACATGCCCTTGCCACAGGAATAGGAAATTCAAGTTCAAAGCCCAAGAGAGGGTATAAATAACACTCACTCCACTCCATGTGATCAGCTACCCTGAATCACATGTGCTTGGTGGTTCTGCTTCACCATTAAATCCCCTTTCCAATCAGCCTCCATGTTTCCAGTGTCTTTCTCCCCACTTGGAACTAAACCCAGATGGACATTTCTTCCAACACTATATTATATAAAGTATTCTTATACCTCCTCGTAGTCCTTTTTTCCATATTCCTATTCGTTGCCTTCAGTGGCTGATTAAGGCTCACTGGTGCCCCCCTTCTTTGTACTTACTGTACAAATCTTCATTGATTTTTTTTTCCTTTCTCAACTTTTGTTGGCCCCTTAGCCCTGGTGCCCTAAGCATATGCTTAGTCTGCTTAATGGTTAATACACCACTGGTTGCCTTCTTCTGAAACTGTCCAGTGTAATGATCCACTTCTGAAAATGCAGTGTCCACAACTGAAAATAGATATCTACAAGGTAGTGTAGAATAATGTGGTTGTAGTCCTATTCATATGATCAGAAAGAGGGGTCTCTGCATACAGAAATCAGAATGGGCCTTTATGCTTGTGTAATCTTACCCAAGTACCAATCATGACAGCAGAATGCGTTGAATTCCATTTGGCTAGTTTCATTACTATCCAATGATAGTCCAACAATGTATGCTATAACTCTCTTTTTTAATCTTCTGCAGTTTTGACTTCTATTCCATTTTTTCACTGTTAAAAAACAGAAATTACTCAGTATCCATCAGACCTAAATTTTACTACTTTGCAAACTTATGAAATGCTTTCCTGAAATCAAATAACATTTCACTGAAATAGGAAAGCCGTATTCAGATTATTTTAATTTAGGACTTATTATTACTACTTGGATGTTTATTTTTAAAATTATTACTATTGTTGGCACAGTGGTTAGAATATAGTATTGCAGGCAAACAGTCTGAAATTCAGTCAGGAGACAGGGCTGAAGGTTGACTCAGACTTCCATTCTTCCAAGGTCAATAAAACGAGGACCCAGAATGTTGGGGGAAATGTGGTGACATTATAAATTGCCAAGAGAGCTGAAAGCACTATGGAGCAGTTTAAGTGCTATTTCTATTGCTATTGTTATGGTTGGTTGCCCAGTCAGCTAGATGTTTGTACTAGATTTGGCATTTTTATCAATCTATCAATCTTATCAACAATTGTTATGTCTGGGGTTTATGTGGCAAGTGCCTGTCTGTTTGAATTTTAAAGTTCCAGAGCAATTTATCTTCTTCATTTTATATGACTTTCTCTATTTTATGGTTGCACAATTCTTGCTTGAAGAAAAATTGTATTTGTTATATATCTTTCAATGTGCCGCTGTTGCTACTTTGTCAACCCATTATTTCTAGTCAGTCTGTGTGAAAGAAAGAAAGAAAGAAAGAAAGAAAGAAAGAAAGAAAGAAAGAAAGAAAGAAAGAGATCCATTTTAAGTTTTCTTTTTTTTTTAATTGAAAAAGTTTTATTCACACAGATTTTCCCCCTTTTTACCCCCCCCCGACATGTAATATAAATCACATACAAATACTATACCCCCCTCACCCCGTCTTAAAATAAGTTTCTCATTCAGATATTATACCCCCTCGCCTCCCAGCAGACACAATATAAGTTTCTCTTAGTATATTAATATCCCATTAACACCATCTTCTAAGTTAATTAAAGATATAAAAAACATAATATAAATTTCTCTTAAAAAAAAAAGCATATCCCATTATTCCCCTCTCTAGATTAATCATACATATATATTACCCCGCCCGCCACCCTAACCCTCCCCCACCTCCCATTCAAACCCACCCCCCTGACTTCCGCTATACACCACTCTAATAATTCCAAGCATCCCAAATATTATTTACTCTATTCACCTATCAATCAAAGCATTCTTACCTAAAAGCTACATAGTACTTCCTAATCTGATATTTATTCTGTATATAATCAATCCATTAGAAACCTTATAACAAACTCAACATAAACACCCCCTTTTAGTTGAACATTAAAATACATAGAAAATAATTCTTAAGATCTAAATACCATGTCATATAACCTAACACTTATAAAACTTAAACCATATATCCTAGCTCAAGTTTACATCCTTCCTGATTCAAAAGGTTTACTATTTTTCCCCTCTCCATTTGCTTAATTGCCCACTTAACAACACAAAAAAATGTAAAGATTACTCTAATATTTGAAAAAAGCAAAGTTACTTCTCTCTTCACAAAGGAAACAGAAATGGTATAGGAAAATTTCAGATCCTATCACAGGAAGGATACAGTAAATTGCAAGAAAACATTTTAAGTTTTAATATACCCACGATATGTGTCCTCTATCAGTTGAGTTGATTGGTATATCTGATAGGTTCACACATCTGGAGAAGATTATAAAATCTAAGCAATGTATGAAATATAAATCACACATGTCTGAATTTAATGCTTAATGTAATGAAGGGAGATTCCTGTTTGTTTTTTAAATAACTGTTGCAGAACATTTTGGGAGAATGAAAAGTAACTGCAAAAAAGATAACCAAAATTCTTTTTGGATCTTACATCTTGGCAGTTCTTGTTTTTGCCAGTTCACAAATACATGTATGTTTGAAGATAAATATGTGCTCTTCAATTAATAGAATAGAAGCATTTAGATGTTCATGTGATTTGAACAAGGTCCTCTTTGTATTTAATAATTTATCATTAGTCATAAATGGAATAAAATTCATTATGATTTGATTTAGCAAAGAGTCCCATGATCTAAAACCAAATTAGACTGACATGAGAGACCTATTATCTGAACACTAAACATTTCTGGCTTTCTTTTCTTTTCTCCCCCAGCTTTAAAGCATTCTCACAATAGGGATTCTACTGTGGCAAACTTTGGAAAATGCTAGGTATGGTATATACCTACACAATGCTCTGTGACGCATTCAGTTACTGGCTGACAAGTGCATTCTGATAACTGACTATCCTCTGTGCTTTTCAACCAGAAACATCAGGTGCCAACTAATTGATGGCTCTCTGTAAACACAAAACATATAAACATACCCTGAAGGCTTAATCAAGCGTTCTCAACCTTGGCAACTTTAAGGTGCTCGGAGTTTAATTTAATTTATTACATTTATAAACCGCCCCCTCTCCCCAAAGGGACTCGGGGCGGTGTACAGGAAAATTAAAAACCATCTAAAAACATACCATACATAACAAAATTAAAAACGAATTAAATTAGCCTGTACTAAAATTTTAAGAACAATTAAAATTACAGCCCATTAAAACCAAATAAAACAATTTGAAAATACAGACTGGGGCGAGAAGCATAAATTAGGCCAAGCCGGCCTGATGGAACAGATGAGTTTTTAATTTTTGGCGGAAAGCACGGAGGTCTGTAGTCGTTCTAATATCCGGGGGTAGGTCGTTCCAGAGGGTCGGGCCCATCACAGAGAAGGCCCTTCCCCTGGGCGTTGCCCGCTGGCATTGGCTGGTGGACGGCATCCGGAGAAGTCCCTCTCTGTGTGAGCGAATCGGCCAAAGGGATGTATGGGGCAGGATACGATCCCGCAAATAACAAGGTCCTGTGCCATGGAGCGCTTTAAAGATGATAGTCAGCACCTTGAAACGCACCCGAAAGGCCACAGGCAGCCAGTGCAGCTCGCGCAGGAGTGGTGTAACATGGGAGTATCTTGTAGCTCCCATAACTGCCCGCGCGGCCGCATTCTGGACCAGCTGTAGCCTTCGAGTGTATCTCAAGGGGAGCCCCATGTAGAGAGCATTGCAATAGTCCAGCCGAGACGTCACAAGCGCATGAGTGACCGTGCGAAGGGCGTCCCGGTCCAATAGGGGACGCAACTGGCGCACCAGGCGAACCTGGTAAAATGCCCCCCTGGCCACGGCTGTCACATGATCTTCTATTGACAGCCGAGAGTCCAGGAGGACGCCTAAGTTGCGTGCCCGCTCCACGGGGGCTAGATGTTCGCCCCCTATGGCCAGTGATGGCGTCAACTGGTTGAACCAGGGCGCCGGTAGCCACAGCCACTCAGTCTTGGATGGGTTGAGCTTGAGTCTGTTCCTTCCCATCCAGATCCGCACGGCTTCCAGACACCGGGACATCACTTCGACGGCATCGTTGGGGTGGTTTGGGGTAGAGATGTACAGCTGGGTGTCATCCGCGTACAGATGGTAATCTACCCCAAACCCACATATGATCTCGCCCAGTGGCTTCATATATGTATTGAACAAGAGGGGCGAGAGGACCGACCCCTGAGGCACCCCACAAGTGAGATGCCTCGAAGTCGACCTTTGCCCCCTTGCCAATACAAATTGCGACCAACCGGAGAGGTAGGAGGAGAACCACCGTAAAACGGTGCCCCTCACCCCCAACCCCTCCAGTCGGTGCAATAGGATACCATGGTCGATGGTATCAAAAGCCGCCGAGAGGTCTAATAGGACCAGGATGGAGGAACAACCCCCATCTCTGGCCCTCCAGAGATCATCCACCAACGCCACCAATGCCGTCTCGGTGCTGTGACCGGGCCGGAAGCCGGACTGGCGCGGGTCCAGATAATCAATTTCCTCCAGATGACGTGGAAACTCTTGTGCCACCACACTCTCTACAACATTCACCAAGAAGTGAAGGTTGGAGACCGGACGGTAATTTACTAACAATGCTGGGTCCAGGGAAGGCTTCTTGAGGAGAGGCCTCACCACCACCGAGTTGAAGTCCACAAACTTAAATTTGACAAGTTTGAAGAACATTGTCTTAAGTGATCTGAAAATAGTCAGTATGGACTAAATCAGTGATGGCTAACCTTTTTGTCATCGAATGCCGAAAGCATGTGCAAGCATGCGTGACAGCAAGTGCGCACACGTGCACCCATAATGCAATGTGCATGTGACCCCTTGTGTACCCTGCCACCATGTATGCGCTCTTGTGCATGCACATGCAGCCTCCCCCTCGTATCCCATTTTGGCTCTAGTAGGCCTCCCTGCAGCCTCCTGGGAGAAAAATGGGCCATAGGGAGGGCTACGCTGCGCACACACACACACACACACATGCCCCATTTTGGGCCTAGTAGGCTTCCCTGCAGCCTCCTGGGATCACCTTTAGTTGGACACCCCTGCTTTAGACTATACTTAAAACACTGGATGTTCCAAACTCTCAAAACAACCAACCAATTTACTTTGTAGCTACTAGCATTTAAGATACAATTGTTGTCTTTAAATGTGGAGGTACTCTTCAGCCACTAAGACTAAGGGTTGTTGATAGTCTTTTCTTCCATTTATTATTAACTTTTAAAATTACTTTTAAAGTAATTTGTGGAGACAATGTGGAGAAAACCAAAGTTTTACATTTAGGCATGAAAAAGCAAAGGTATAAGTACAGATTAGGTGAGACCTGGCTCAAAATATTAACTGTGAGAGGGACCTTGGAGTCCTAGTGGATGATCACTTGAATGTGTGTGCAACAGTGTGCAGCTGCTGCCAAAAAGCTAATATAATTCTGGGTTGTATAAACAGAGGCATACAATCAAGATCATGTGAAGTATTAGTGCCACTTTATAAAACCCTAGTAAGACCACAGCTGGTATACTGCAACTAAGTTTGGTCACCATGCTACAAAAAGGATGTTGAGACTTTAGAAGAAGGTCAGAGAAAAGCAGCTAAGACGATGAAAGGCCTAGAGACTAAAACATATGAAGAACAGTTACAAGATTTGGGTTTGGCTACTCTAAAGAAAAGAAGAATTAGGGGTGACATGATAGCAAGGGAGATCCAGTTGACATTGTTTATCTGGTCTTTCAGAAGGCCTTTGACAAGGTCCCGCACCAAAGGCTCTTAAATAAACTTGCCAGTCATGGAATAAAGGGACAGACCTTGTCCTGGATTAGCAACTGGCTAAGGGACAGAAAACAGAGAGTAGCATTAAATGGACACTTCTCCGGGTGGAGGGAGGTAAAGAGTGGGGTCCCCCAAGGTTCAGTACTGGGACCCCTGCTTTTCAACCTTTTCATAAATGATCTAGAAGTAGGAGTAAACAGCAAGGTAGTCAAATTCGCCGACGACACTAAATTATTCAGGGTAGTAAAAACTGAGAGAGAATGTGAGGAGCTCCAGAGGGATCTCTTGACACTGGGGGAGTGGGCAAACCAGTGGCAAATGAGCTTCAACATTAGTAAGTGCCGAGTGATGCACATTGGGGCAAAAAAAACCAACTACATCTATAAACTGATGGGGTCTGAACTCCTTGCAACTAACCAGGAAAGGGACCTTGGTGTCCTGGTGGACAGCTCAATGAAGGTGTCAACCCAGTGTGCTGCAGCAGTGAAAAAAGCAAACTCATTGCTAGGGATCATTAGGAAGCGTATAGAAAATAAGTCAGCAAGTGTCATTTTGCCTCTATAAATCTATAGTGAGGCCCCATCTGGAGTATTGTGTACAGTTCTGGTCACCATACCTTCAGAAGGATATTATGGAAATGGAAAAGGTGCAGAGGAGGGCAACCAGAATGATTAGGGGGCTGGAACACCTTCCTTACCATCTGAGGCTGCAACAGCTGGGCCTCTTCACTCTAGAACGACGGCGCCTGAGAGGTGACCTGATTGAAGTCCATAAAATCATGCACGGTGTGGACAAAGTCGAAAGGAAAAACTGTTTTCCCTATCGCACAACACTAAAACTAGGGGGCACTCCATGAAACTTTTGATAGTTAGACCTCAAACAAATAAGAGGAAGTACTTTTTCACCTAGAGGATCACTGGTCTATGGAACTCCCTGCCAGAAGAAGTGGTGACAGCTGTCAGCCTCGACACCTTTAAGAAAGGATTAGACCAGTTCATGGAGAACAAGGGTATCAATGGCTATCATTATGGATGCCTAAGGACACCCTCCGGGTTGGAGAGATAGGCAGGATATATCTCAATGCCATTTGCAGGGAATCATAAGCAGGTGAAGACATCTGCTTGGGAATACCCTGAAGCAAATGGGGAGCCACTGGGTGAGACAAAATGCTGGACTGGATGGGCTGTGGCCTGTTCCAGCAAGGCTATTCTTATGTTCTTATGTTCTTATAGCAGTATTCCAGGAATTGAGGGACTGCCACAAAGAAGGGGGGGTCGAATTATTCTCCAAAGCACCAGAAGGCAGGACAAGAAACAAT
Organism: Rhabdophis nuchalis; assembly: GCA_039707465.1. Lineage (NCBI taxonomy): Eukaryota > Metazoa > Chordata > Lepidosauria > Squamata > Natricidae > Rhabdophis > Rhabdophis nuchalis. The sequence goes on along the minus strand of CM077643.1, from coordinate 222,057,315 downwards.
GATTTGAAATTAATCAAAGAGAGAAGCAATCTGGAATTAAGAAGAAACTTCCTAACAGTGAGGACAATTAACCAGTGGAACAGCTTGCCTTCAGAAATCTGGGTGCTCCATCACTGGAGTTTTTTAAGAAGAGACTAGACCAGGGGTGTCAAACTTAATTTCATTGAGGGTTGCATCAGCATTGTGATTGCTGACTTTGCTTCCGGTTTTTGATGGCGACGGACGTGTTTGTCCGCCGCTTGCCTTTTTGGTGGGCTCCTTCGGGGGCACAAAGAGTCCTGGAGGGATTCTTTGCCGAAACGGGCGGCTTATTGGAAGCCCCCAGCTTAGAGGCAGCTGGGGGGTATTTCCAGCCTCGCCCTAGGAGCCGGGAAGGCATAAAGGGGGGAAGGGCAAACCCTGCCTGTTCGCCTGATGGATTCCAGAGGAAACATTTTGAACGTGTGGTTGGAATGCTGGCGATGGAGGGCTCTCCCAAGTTCCCGGTTTGTTGATAGAGGATAAACGACAGAAACAACGTGAGTTTTGTTTAATCAACTCAAATGGAAAATAGAGGGGGAGGGTTTTTTTCTTAAACCCCCTCTCGGAAGAAGCGGCACTTAAACGAGCTCTCTGATGGGGAGAGGATTAATTAACTTTGCCATTTGAATCAACTACCTTGGGGGAATGGCCTTACAACAGCAACAATTTACCATGGGATAATTTCTAAAAAACAAATTGTAAGTTTCACTTTCCTACCCGGGGAAGGGCGAAAAATGGCTTCTCTTTGTTCTCTTATCAAAACTTTGTCGCGCCAGTGGAAACAGCCCCGGGCAACCGTCTGAGAAGAGTCTTTGATGTCATTGTGTGTGTCCCCCCGGGAGCTCTCTGCGCCTCTCCTGTATGTGGATTCCATGAATGTGGATTACAATATTTTCTTTTCTTTTCTGTAACTTGGACTAACAAATTTGGATTTCTCCTGACATCCCAAGCTCTTCCAGCTGCTCGCTCTTTTGACGCCATTTTTTTAAATTGCTTTTGAACTGAGACAATGGGTCCCAGAAAGCTGCCAACGGGGAAATCTGCATCTGCACCCCCTTAAGCCGGCTCCAGCACGGCAACTCAACAATCGAAAATTACCACCTTACTACAGAAAGAAACAACTGCAGAGGCTTCACAAGAACTATCGGTTACCCAAATGTTCCAGGAACTTTTGAAGAGTATAAATGATATCTGGAACGAAATGGCAGATTACAGAGCAGAGCTTAAAGATGTTAAGCAGAGTACAACAGAAAATAAAGAAAGGATTGAGTCGTTGGAAGAAGAGGCGACTAGGGTGGGGGGGGGAGGTTAAGGAGTTACAAAAACAAAATTTAGAATTACAAAACTATATCTTAAAAACAGAACTTGAAAGAATGTCTTTTTTTCTTAGATTTCAGAATATACCGGAAGTAGAAAATGAAGATATTAAAGATGTTATGAGTATAATATTAGCAGAATATCTTAAAAGAGAAAATGACCAAATTTGGTGGGATATAGATTTGGCATATAGAATTAACTCAACATATGCTAGAATTTATAATCTCCCAAGAGAGGTTCATGTAAAAATTTTCAGGAGATCCACGAGGGACGAGATACTGAGGGCACAGAGAGGGGGGCACTGAGATATCATGACAAGGAAGTAGTTATTTTGAAACAAATACCAAAAAAATAAGAGAAACAAGCATTGTGATTGCCCTCAGAGAGCTTGGTGGGTGTGACCAGGTGGGCTTGGCTAGTTCAAAGTTGGTTTGTTGGGAGGTGCCAGTGGGGGAACGGGCAGGGCTGCAGTGGATAGAGGGGTCTCTGGCAGAAGAGGGCAGGACCAGGGCGGTCTGATCCACACAGGAACAAAGACATACAAGGGTTGGGGTGAGGCAGCCCAGACGGTCTCTACCATCAACATGTTACAGCCTCTGCACGGTCAGCCTCCATCATCATATCTTATCCTCCAGCAAGCCTGCCGCCCATTCCCTGTCTGCCCCACTTACAAAGGCCTCAGCAAATGGGAAAGGCAGGAAGCCCCTATCCTCATGAGACAGCTGGGCTCTGCAGCCCACACAGCACAGGTGAGTCCAAGCCCCAAGACCGCTGGACTGATGCTCCAAACAGCAGGCAATGATACGCGGTTCGGTCTGTCAGATGTACCAGCAGCCATGGGGCCTTATCAGATGTGTTGGGTTGCTGTGCAGCTGCCTGCTCCATCTCAGCTGCATGGGGCAAAGACTGAGGTTGCAGTAAGACAGCCAAGTCAGTCACCATCACTGCCACGCTGCAACCCCTGCACGCTTGATCCCTCCCTGAAAATGTATCCTCCAGCAAGCCTGCTGCCCCCCCCCCCCCGATGGTTCTGGCAATGGGAAGGGTGGGCAGCAGGCTTGCTGGAGAACAAGATAAGAAGAAGGGGGCTTAGCTCACAGGAACTGCAGCATGTTGGTGATGCTGACCAGCTGGGGTGCCTTACTGCAAGCTCACCATCTGTCTTTACCTGTGGCTGCTGCGACTGGAATGGAGCAGGTGGCTGCACAGCAGCCCAGTGCATTTGGCAGGCTGTGTGACCACCTGGCGCATTTGGCAGGCTGGACCACATAACTCTGCCTGCTATTTGGTGAATTAGCCTAGTGGTTCTGGGGCTTGGACCCCTCTGTGCTCTGCGGGCTGCAGAGTTCTAGCTGCCTCTTGGTGATGGGGGCTCCCTGTCTTTCCAGTTCACCAGGGTCTTTGCGAGTGGGGTGCTGGGCGGAAGACTCATCCCATGTATGCAACAGAATTAAAAGATGAATTTGGGTAGCTCCACCCCCACCATGCCGCCTTCCTCCCCTTGCCTTGTGACAGCACCGGCAGCAAGTGAAGGTAGAGGTGCAGGAGGAAGCACATGATACAGCCTGCCAGACGTAGTGGGTACCTGCCCAGCTGCCTTTCCTGTCCTGGGCCCAGGGAAGCAAAGACAGACAATGGGACAGGGCAGATGGGCAGCCGCCCAGTACTTCCAATGTGCAGGATCACGGGTCTTCTTCCCTATGCCTTGGAGGGCCAGCTTGGTGGTTGCAGCACCCCAGACCCACCTGCACTGTGTGTGCTGTGGAGCCCCTTGGTTGGCAGGCTGCTGCCAGATACTATTGGCCCCTGCTCACTCACTGTTTACTGTGCCTGCGCCAGGGGGACATCCAGCTGTGGTTGACTGTGACCATGGTGGCAGCAGTCAGACCCTTACCGTCTCCAGGTTGGCTCTGCAGGCCAAATCTGGGGGAATGTCCCCCAAAAAGGAATCAATCAAACAGCAAAGAGGGAAATAGTGGGAAGAGACTAGGAAAACCCTGGGGAAAACTAGTCAAACAATAACATTAAAAGTGAGAAAAAGGATTCCGAAGAAAAGATACAATAATTAGAAAAATGAAAAAAATAAAAAGAAGAAGCTAGGAGAATGAGAGAAAAGAAGAAAATTAATAAGAAGTAGAATCTTTGAGAGACCAAGAGAAAATGGTTAGAGGAGGAGTAAGGGAAACAAGGAACATATTAGTAGTTTAAAGGGAACTGTATTAATATGATTAATGGTAGGTAGTTAATTAAGATGTAAGGGAATTATATCAACATTATTAATTATGGATAATTAAATAAGTTAAATATTTTTTTAAATGTAAAAATTGATTTTGATGATACGCGAATTTGAGAAACATATTTAGCAATGGAGTTGATGCTATTGTAAGAGATTAGAAATTAAAGGTGATTAGTGATATTTTTTCTGTACTAAGAAGAAAATAAGGTTAAGATGCAAAATATGGAAAAAGAATAATATGGCTGAAATTGGAAACAGAGATATGATATAAAATGGATTATGTATACGAGAAGATGTAAAAGAAAAGACCTGGACAACACTTTTTTCATAAAATATGTAAAACATTTGTAATAAAAAATAAAAACCTTTTTTTAAAAAAGGCCACTTGCCCTGAGAATGGAACGTTACCAGTTTCACACCTCAGAGCTACTCAAAGCATCATATCAGCATCACATTGGCTGGCTGGGGAACTGGTCATGGGAGAAGGGATTAGGAATTGCAAAGAATATCGGGAACAATATGGAATACACGAGAAACAAATGGAATTAGATAAAATATTATTAGGAACAGGAGGAAAAATAATTACTAGATTATATAATTTTCTTTTAAGATATAAAGGAGACAGTTTTTAGCTGGGGAAGAAATTTTGGCCATAATATAGAGTTAAGGAAAATGGGATAAATTATGGGAAAGAAATTATAAATTTACAACGGCAGCAGTGTACAAAGAAAACCAGGATTGCTTTTGCACAAAACTGAAAAAAACCCAATATACCCGCAGATGAAAAAATAATTAGAAAAGTACTCGAATGTGCAGAGATGGACAAAATGACAATAGAACTAAAAGAAAGAGAATAATCAAATTTCTATAAAATATAGAATAAAATTTATAAGTGGCTAGGAAACAGAAGCCAAAATAGAAAATATAAATATATAGTGATATAAATAATCAATATTATTATAAGTGTTAGTACTACTGTTGGTATATTATAGGACAAGGTAAAAGCAATAGGAAGGCAATGCAGAATGGAGAATTATAAACAGGAAAGCCAATACAGAAGGCTGTATCATTACTTTATATTGTTATGTATGTTTTGTGTTTTGTTTTTTCTTGTGTTTTTCTTTCTGTTTTTAAAGATTAAAACATTCAATAAAAATTATTTTTAAAAAGGGGAATTGGAAAGAACAGCTTTGTATTTTGTGCGGAAACACCAGATTCCACCAGACTTTGCTGCAACCAGTTTCTTTCAGTAAAAGTTCCTTTATTTCAACTAAATAGAGTCATGAGTCCTACTTTCTTCAGAGAGCAAACTGGGGCAGGCTTGCAGCTATTACTTTAGGACAGGGGTAGGTTCTGGATGACGCTACTGCTGGTTTCCTCATGTGCACACTTTGCTCACATGCGCAGTGCAATACAAATTGTTCTGCCCGTGCGCAGAATTGAAAAACAAGATGGCGATGGTGGCAATTGGGGAACCAGTCTGAACCGGTAGGAATCCACCACTGCTCCAGGAAGAGGTTTGATAAATAAGAGGAGAACAGATCCTGATTACTTATGGCATCAACTTTCTGGAATACCTTCCTTGAGGCATACCTACATTTTATTTTACCCAGATCTTTGAAGAAACCTTCAGAAAAGACTAAACTAAGGGTTATTTATCCCCCTGCCAATAAATTGATTTTTGCATTTGTTTTTTGCTCTGGTGCTTTATTGTTTAAATCTGTTTTATTAATCATTCTGAGTTTCCAATAAAATATTTATTTTAACACAAGTGTAAAATAATTAGTAGGGAAAGATATATCATGCATTAATGCAAGTGTTCCTAGCAAAGTCACCTAAGGAGAATCCAATTTCTGTTTCCAAATGTGTGGGTAGCTGATAATTGATCTTCCTAAGTTTCCATTTATCTGGCCTGTTTCTGGAAACAAGCTGCTTTTTGGCTGGCACAGTTTTTCCGTTGCTCAATTTGCTGTAACTGCTATGCTACTAGCTGAAGATGAGCAAGGTTACTTAGCAATAAGATATAAATGTAACAAATACAATAACTAGCAAAGAAAGATATTTCTTGACCACTTTGAGATATCTAGACTTAATAATTCATAGGGTTAAATTATTTGGTGTTTTGGAATTAGCAATAAATCTTTAGTGTTCTGGAGGTCAAAGATAGGCGGGTCAGTATGGAATGCAGAGTTGCTCTGCTGGTTCTGCAGGATTTGGAGGTGGTGAGAGTTCCCTTGGCTTGGGACATTCTGAGACAGGAAGGGCAGAAACGCCAGTTACATTTTGGACTGTCAAAACAAAATCAACCCCCTTCTAAAAAAAGGGGGAAACTGATCGTGCTAATTTCTGCACTCTGAGCATGTGTTTTTTAAATATAAAATGCATATTATCTTCAGAAGGAAGTGAAGGGAAAAAATGAGAAAAAACAGTATGGGGAAAAACAATAATCTTCCCAACAACAACCAATTTAACAAAACAAATAAAAATATAAACTTGTATAAATACATTTGCAGGAAACAACCAGTGGCTTCAATTCTTTCCTTTTCATGCAAAATGTAATCCAATTAATAAAAACCTCTTACTTAAGATTTCTTGTTACTTAAGACAAGAAAAATGAAAAAAGTCTTGCATAGATTTATAGTATTAAGCCAAGGATGTCAAACTCAAGACCTGCAGGTTGAATGCAGACCACAAGGTGGTTAGATCTGGCCCACAGGGCTGCCCTGGAAGCAGTGAAGGACAGGCCCATGGTCTACAACCGATCTACAGCCTGATAGCAGCCATCTGGCCTGGAACATGGCCAGCCTTAGATCTGCAGGGTCGTACTAGAGCCAGCGAGGGGCCTTCCCTGCCCCATCCCCTGGGTGCATGCAAGGAGACGGGAAGCACGCAGGGGTGCAGATTGCAGAATCCCAGCTGCTTCTTGAGGATGGTGGTTCCCCGCCTTTCCCATTTGTTGGGGCCTTCATGAGTAGGTCGAGTGGGGGGGGGGAGGGGTTGGGCGGTCGGCTTGCTGGAGGATGAGGTTTGATGATAGAGGCTGAGCATGCAGAGGCCATAGTGTGGCAATAACGGTGACTGGTTGGGCTGCCACACAGCAACTCCTCTGTCTTTGTTACTGTGGTGGATCAGGCCCCGGCATCTGTCCTGGTCCCGCCCCCTTCTGCCGGAGTCCCTTCTATCCACCCCAGCCCTGGGTCCTTTTTTAGGAGAAGGGCGGGGTATAAATTTAATAAAATAAAATAAAATCCTCCACAGGCACTTTCTGACGCAGGTGGTGTTGAGCCATGTCCACCCAGCCCCTAGAGGGTAATCACAATGCTGATGGGGCCCTCAATGAAATTGATGGACAGCCCTGTATTAGGGGTTTTTTCAGGTTTATTTTTAAGGCAGCTCTTGTATGTATCTTCGTAGGTCTTCTGGGTCTTGTGAGAAGAGAACATCATGTCCAAATCTAAATGATTTAAATATGAATAATTTATTTTATTCCATTTTTTGCCTAGATAATACTGTATCGTCTTATCATAAACCTCATTCTGTTGATTTCCACTTTAAGATCATTAAGGCAAATTGTGCCATTGCTTTTTCATATATTAATTGTAGTAAGTTTATGCAAGCAGTGTCTATGAATACTTATTGAAATGTGTTTTCATGAATGAAAGCCACTGGTGTACTCATTGTGCCTTTCAATGACTTGCTGAACTACCTGGATGTGATCCACTGTGAACAACCTGGATATGATCCATTGGGTTGTAGCCATTTTTTAACCCTCTCTGCTCCTTTGGCTGTACATAATTTTATGTTCTCAATATGTCAGGTCCCATAGATCCATATCAGGATACTGCCATTCTGGTGGCAGAACATCACACTTGGCCTCGCTGAATACTTCTGCGAGGTCCTGATATTCCATCGGAATCAGTTCAGCCTCTGGGGTTTTGTCAGATGTGGTTGCCAGTTGTTCTTGTGGGCTCTCTTGGGGGGTTTCCAGTGTGGGTGGCATTTCTGTTTGCTGGTGGGGGAGGGGTTGAGGGCCCGGTGATGGCAAAAGCTTTGTGTTTATGGTTCACAGCTCTCACCCTGCCAGATCCACAGTTGTCCAGACTGCTTTTCTTCTGTGGGATCTTTGCGGTAGAGGAGGCTAGTAGCGTGACATCTCCATAGAGTGGAATGGCTGAATTGGACACCGAATTTCTGCTTGGAGAGCACAGATTAGAGATTCAAGATAGGTAATAGATGACACATGCAAGTTGTCAAGTTATTACTTTATCCATTACTTTATAGGTATAGGCATCTGGTAGAAGCCCTTGACATCACATCCATTATCACACAAATATTGTGGATCATGGAGTCCTTGGTGTTCTCTGAACTTGGCTATTTGCTTACAAGCATTTCATTACATAACTGGAATCATCATCAGTACTTTGATGATGAGCATTGCACTGATTGTGTTAGCTAGTCTATTTTTTTTTTGTATATATATTTTTTATTTTTATGAACACTATAACAAAAATAACATATACAGTACAATACACTATTTCACCCAGTGCTATACAATGGAAAGGAAAGTTTGGTTCTTCAGGTATCTTCAAATATCTTTAAGTCCTCCAAAATCCACGTTCTCTGGGTACAGGTGTCGAAGCATCCAAGGTCCCAAGTGCATAGTCCACAAATGGCTTCCAAGTCTTCCAAAAAACGTCTTTTTTATAAACGCCCTCTCTAAATTTAATATCACATGTCATTTTATCATTTAAAGCTAATTTCCACATTTCACAATACCACTCTTCTATTTTAATATTCGTCTCTATTTTCCAATATCTTGCTATTATAATTCTGCCCATTATAATCATAATTCTAATCAATTCTTTCTCATGTTTTGTTAATTCTAATTCCTTAATTATCAATAATAATATAGTTTCTAATCTCAATGTTATTCTTTTCTTCGTCATTTCAAATATCGTTTCCTCCAATTTCTGCCAAAACTTTTTAACTTTATCACATTTATACCACATGTGTTCGTACGTTCCCAATTCCATATTATACCTCCAATATTTATTACTTATTTTTTTATCCATCAATGATAACCTCAATGGAGTCAGATACCATTTCCAAACAACCTTAAAATTATGCTCTTTAATCCTTATGAATAAAATCCTCATGATTCGACTCTTCCAATTCACATTCCAATCCGAGTCTAATATTTTAATCTTAAATTCTTCCTCCCAGTTCATCTTCATTGCCATTTGTGGTTTCTCATTGAAATTTATAATCTTATATATCTTACTAACGAGTCCCTTTAACCCAATTTCGTCCTTAATAATTTGAGATACTAAGTTTTCAAATTCAGTTTCGTTTCTACCTATTTTACATATTCCCCTTACATTCGTAGTCCATTTTTCTATCTGTATTTTTTCAAACCAATTTAACCCCAATTTTTCCATTATTTCTTTTCTTCTGCTTTCATTTCCTAAGGCTTTTAACCAGTCTATTATACTTTCTATATTTTCCTCTTCAATTACTTTCTCACGGGTTGTGTTGGTTTTAATCGGCCAGTTTCCAATTGTCTTTCCCAAAAAGGTTATATCTGGGATTAATATTTTAACAAATTTATTCCAAATTTTACTCAATCCCTTTAACCAATAACTATTGATTATCTTTTTTGATTTTGCTTTATCTAGAAACCATGCAAGACCAAATCTCTTAATATCTTTTAACTCTAAATCTCCCCAGTGCCCATCTCCTCTTTTAAGTATTTTTACCACAGTTCTAATACTATAGGCCCGATAATAATTAAGTAGATTGGGAATTCCCAATCCACCTTCCTTTTGGTTTTGATACCACATTTTCTTCATTAACCTAGGTCTTTTCCCACCATTACAGAATTTATCTAATTTCTTCTGATATCCTTCCATATCTTTCTCTGTCAGATTTAATGGTAGCATCTCAAATAAAAAATTGAACTTTGGTAGCAACATCATCTTACACATTGCGATTCTGCCAAACCAAGACAGCTTTATCTCTTTATATTTGTCTATCTTCTTCTCTACTTCATTCAACATCACATCATAATTAATTTTTTTCAATTCCTTAACTTTAAGTGAAAGTGTTATTCCCAAATATTTCAATGTATTTTTAATTCTTATCCCGAATTGTTCTTGCATATTCTCCCACTCCTTACCACTTTTATCCATTAATTAGCTAGTCTAGTAGCAAAACTTCTGCAAGCATACAACCAGGCTCAGAGATGCCACTGTTCAACCCTGAGCTACAGATATTCGCTTCTATTGTAATTTGTAATATCATTTGTATCATTTGATTGATGTAGTTAGGAAGTGGTCAAATCACTTTTGCCTCCTTGATCCTGGGATGCACACATATGCACATAGTTGGGTTTATTTTTTCACTGTGGAATTCCAGGGCACCAAGCCTAAACTGTTTTCAAAGAATGAGTTGATGATTCCCCTTGTTTCTTATATAGGAAATATAAAGTACATAGTTCATTTGGACTTATGGACGCCTTATCTAAAACCCAGAAAATAAGAACCCTTATAAACATCAAAATACTTTTGAATAATTCCCCTATTGCTCTGGGAAGCCGCATCATGAATCATTATGATTTACTTTTTCTCATATTGAAACTCTGCAGCTGTGGATATGTTTTTTCTTAATCCACTAAGGAAGGGATTCATTATCTTCCACAAATGTTAGGATATTCTTTGTTTATACAAGTAGGAATAGAATTTGCAAGCATTGGGAAGCCCACTTGGTCATATCTTATTTCCTTTTTCATCCCCCAGTTTGCTATATGAAAACTAGGCACAATTGATTTACTATATTCATTATACCTTTGTGATTAAGGGATCAATAATATTCAATAATTTTGATTTGATTTTTATACGACACCTATCTCCCAGAAGGGACTCAGGGCGGTGCACAGGAAGTTAAAATATAGACATACAAACATATAGATAAATACAATTACAAATATTAAAATCTAATTAAATTTGAAATACTCTGTGCTAAAAATACAACTAAAAATTACCAAAAATTAAGATCAAATTAAAACTCAGTCCGTAGGAATGGTCTCGGGGTCTAAGCTAGGCCGGCTAGGTGAAAGAAATGAGTCTTGAGAAGTGGTTAGAAGAGGCGGAGGTCCGTGGTGGTCCAGAGTTCGGGGGGTAGGTCGTTCCAGAGGGCTGGACCCGCCACAAAGAAGGCCCTTCCCCTGGGGGTCGCCAACCGGCAATGCCCGGCAGACGGCACCCGGAGCAGGCCCTCTCTGTGGGGGCGAATCAGCCGAAGGGATGTATGTGGTAGGAGGCGGTCCCGCAAATAACTAGGCCCCGTGCCAAGGGGCGTTTTATAGATGGTTATCAGCACCTTGAAGCGCACCCAGAAAACTACAGGTAGCCAGTGCAACTTGCGCAGGAGAGGTGTTACATGGGAATGCCGTGAGGCTCCCAAGATCCCCCGCGTGGCCGCATTCTGCACCAGCTGCAGTCTCCGGGTGCACCTCAAGGGGAGCCCCATGTAGAGAGCATTACAGTAGTCTAGGCGGGACGTAATGAGTGCTTAAGTGACTGTGCGGAGGGCGTCCCGGTCAAGAAAGGGGCGCAACTGGCGTACCAGGCGAACCTGGTAAAAAGACCCCCTGGCCACGGCCGTCACATGGTCCTCCATGGACAGCCGGGAGTCCAGGAGGACGCCTAGGTTGCGGGCCCTTTCCCCGGGGGCTAATAACTCGCTTTGTGATGAAGGGTTCAATAGTAATAATGCTACTGGTACTAAATAACAGAATACTTACCGTATCCACATAGAAAGATATTCCTTTTTAGAGAACAGAGATTTTCCAGGTAAGGGAAGTCAGCATCTATGCTGGGAAAGACTCCTCTGCTCTCATTGGAGGCTGAGTCTGGGTAAAGTCTTTAGTCCCGCCCTTCTGTGCGCACATGCCCAGTTTCAACTCAGCCTCTCTGAGGATAGACGTGTCTTTCGAGCTCCTGGATCCGAGGAAATTTGATTAAATTGCCAGAAGCAGGTACTGGGTACTGGGCCAGCGCTTTGACTGCTCCTGGAGCAGCGCGCTCCTGCAAGGCGTGCGAAGAGCGTGGGCGGCTGGCGCCAGGCTGCAATCTCCAGAGAGGCCTAGAGGCGCGAAAGGCCTTTTTTCCTTGCTGCAGCCTTTTCTTTGGAGAAATTTGGCGCGATGGAGGGGCCTTCCTCTTCGGCCTCACCCGAGTTACCAGAACCTGTGGCTGGGCCTTCTTCTGCCCCTGTGGAGCCTGCTGCAGAGCAGCCTCCCCAGCCTTCCACTTCCCAAGTGAAAGGGAAAGGGAAGGCCCCTGCAAAAAGGGGTAAAGCGCCCAAGAAATCAGACAAGTCTAAGGTCAGTAAAGCGGCCCCTTCTACCTTTGAGAAGAGAAAGGAGAAAACCCTGGAGAAGCTGCACAGCAGGGCAGCAGTCAGGGCACAGGCCCAGGCCTCCCCCCTGTCCCGTATTTCACAGGCCCACTTGTCCCTCATGGCTTCTCTGGCTCAGGGGCAAGGGGGGGGAGCTGCCATAAATCCTCTCTTCCCCATCGATGTTTCGGGGATTTGGGGGCCGGATCAACCTTCACTGGCACCAGGTCCTTCCCAGTCTGCGCTCCTTCCCCCCGGCATTCAGCGCATGGAGTCGATCCCATCCACTTCTGCTGCCTTTCCTGTGCCCCTGCCTCAACCGCCTCTGGATGCGGCCAATATTCAGGCCATCATCGCGGCGGCCATGTCTCGGGTTTGCGGCTGGCCTACAACACCAGGTTTCTGGTTTCCAGCCTGCTCCGGGCCCGTCAGGGGTCCCTCCAGCTCCGGTGCCAGGGCCTGATCCTGCGGAAGGTTTGGAAGAGGATGAGGATCTGGAAAGTGTTTCCAGCGCAGAGGAAGGCGAGATCCGAGAAGGAGGCCTTTCGGAGGACGAAGGCAGACCGCCTGAGAAGAAGGCTTCTTCGGGACTGTTCCCTTCGGCCCTTTTCACCTCCTTGCTCTACAAGGCCAGGTCAGCTTCAAATTTCGGCCCGGCTACGGCCTCTGCTACTACTGCCCCACGACCGGCGCTGATCTTGACTGAGAACATGTTTGATGACGACATCTTGCCTTCGGAGACGATCCCGATGCCCATGGATCTGGTTCAGCGCCAGTGGGCCACGCCTACCTCGGGGCCCAGCCCGTCTTCCATGGATAGGCGGTTTTTCAACGTGGCTGATGAGATGGCGCAATACCTGGCTACTCCTACCGTGGATGCCCGGTCGTTTCCCTCTACACGGCGGCCAACATGCCTGGAGCCCCGGAGGACGTCTTGAAGCCAGAGGAGAAGAAGGCTGACCTCACACTGCAACGAGGTCATCAGGCGGCGGCCTGGGCTATCCGAGCTGCCACTTCGGCTTCCTTCTTCACCCGCCCCTGCCTCCTCTGGCTGCAGGGTTTACAGCTGCGCACTCCAGTCGCCGATTTCAGGGCCCACCAGGACATTGGGAAGCTGGTGGCAGCCGTCCAGTTTACCTCCGATGCTACCTTGGCCTCGGCCAGATTCGCCTCCAGGGCCATGGCCTCTTCCGTGGCTTCCCGTAGGCTTTTGTGGCTTCGGCAGTGGCAGGCGGATGTGCGCCACAAGTGGCGTCTGGCTTCCGCTCCATTCAAGGGCAGCTCTCTGTTCGGGGATGCCTTGGATCCCTTCCTTGTGGAGAACAAGGATAAAAGAAAGGTTTTGCCCACTGCTCCCAAGAAAGGGTTTCACAGGGCTGCACCCTACCCCAGGCGGCCCTTTCAAGGTCAGGAGGCCAGTTCGTCCTTTCGCGCCCTCGACTATGGTTCATCCTTTCGGGGGGCAGATTACGGTTCCCAGGGATTTCGTTCCCAGGGCGGTTACTTCCCCAGGAACAGGGGCCAATCCGACCGCTTTCAGAGGGGCAAGCAGTCCAAGCGCCCCTTTCGGGGTGGGGGTCAATGTTCCTACCGCCGTAACTAGTTCCCCATCTGATCGGTACCCTATTGGGGGCAGGTTGACCTATTTTGCGGATGAGTGGGATAGGACCACTTCTGATGTTTGGGTTAGGTCCACGGTTAGGAATGGTTTATTGTTGGATTTTTTCTCTCCTCCCCCGCTCTGTTTTCGAGCTTGCCCGGTCTCCTCCAACCCAGGGAGACGCCGCCTCATGCAGGAGGCGGTTCAGCATCTGCTGGAGATTAGTGCCATTGAAGCGGTCCCCATTGATCAACAGGGCCTGGGGTTCTATTCGATCATATTTGTGATACCCAAGTCTTCGGGGGGGTTGGAGGACCATTTTGGATCTCAAAAAATTAAACAGGTTTCTACGTTACAAACATTTTAAGATGCATTCATTGCAATCTATTCTGTGGGGTATTCGACATGGGGATTTTCTCACCTCCATCGACCTAACGGAGGCCTACCTTCACATTCCCATCGCGCCCCAGCATAGGCAGTTTCTTCGGTTTTCCTACCTGGGACAACACTATCAGTACAGGGCGCTCCCCTTCGGGTTATCGTCCGCTCCCAGGGTCTTCACCAAGGTTTTGGCGGCCCTGTTGGCTAGCTTGAGGGAGGTCCCGATATGATTAAACGCATATCTGGATGATATTCTCCTTCAGTCCTCCTCCCCGGAGGGGGCTCGCAGGGACCTGGCCTCCACCATTCACGCTCTACAGCTCCATGGTTTTTCTATTAATGTCCCCAAGAGCCATTTCCGCCCTACTACTCGGTTGGTTCACTTGGGGGCCCTGATTGACACGGTGGGGGGCAAGGTGTTCCTATTGCAGGAACGTTTGGAGTCTCTCCGGGCTCTTCTTCGCCAGGTCAGGGGTGAGGCCAGGCCCTCCTTGGCTTCCCTCTCTAAATTGCTGGGTACCATGGTTTCCTGCATCGGGATAGTGCCTTGGTCCAGGTTACATACCAGGGATCTCCAATGGTTTCTTTTGCCATTTCAGAGACGGCTCCTCAGTTGCTCCCTGGCCAAGGTGCGCCTTCCCATAGAGGTGTCCCGTTCCCTTCAATGGTGGTTGTCTCAGGCGGTCACCAAGGGCCGGCTCTTCCAGGAACAGGAGTTAGTGACGGTCACCTCGGATGCCAGCCTCTTCGATTGGGGGGCCCACTGCCAGGGACAGATGGCACAGGGCCGGTGGGAGCCTGCCGACCTGGCTCACAGCATCAATTGGCTGGAGCTCCGGGCGATCTACCTGGCCCTCCGTCACTTCCTCCACCTGCTGAAGGGGAGGCATGTCCTGGTACTTACGGACAACATGTCGGCCAAGGCTCATGTGAACCGCCAGGGGGGCACCAGGTCTCACTCCCTCATGGTAGAGGCCAGACAATTGGGTCTCTGGGCCGAACACCATCTCTCCACCTTGACAGCGGAGCACATCTCGGGGGTTTCGAACATGCAGGCGGATTGGCTCAGCCGTGAGGTGATGGATAATGGGGAGTGGCAACTGTGCCCCAGCATCTTCCAGGACATTGTGGCTCTTTTCGGGGAGCCTGTGATCGACTTGTTTGCCACTTCCTCCAACACACAGCTCCTGAGATTCTTCTCTCGCTTCCCGTCGTGGGGGTCGGAAGGGGTGGACGCTCTGCGGTGCAGCTGGCCCCCCGGCCTCCTTTATGCCTTTCCTCCCTTGCCTCTTCTGCCCCGAGTTCTGCAGAAGATCATGTCGGAGAGGGTGGAGATTGTCCTCCTGGCCCCACATTGGCCCCGCAGGCCTTGGTTCGCGGACTTGAGGAGCCTTTCGGTGGAGCGGCCGTGGAGGATCCCCAGCGACCGGATATCTCTGGTCCAGGGATCTCTGGAGCACCCGGACCCGCAATGGTTCCAGCTGACCGCATGGCGATTGAGCGGAGCATCCTGAGGCGTGACAACTACTCACCCGGGGTCATCCGCCCTATCCAGGCGTCCCGACGACCCGCCACAAACCGTATTTATGATTCCACCTGGCGGGCCTTTTGTCGTTGGTGCTCGGGTAAGTCCATTCACCCTCTTCAGTCTACCATTCCACAGGTCCTGGACTTCCTACAGACGGGCTTCGACAAGGGATTGGCTCTGAACACCATCAGGCGACAGCTGGCGGCCATCTCTTCAGTTCTCACTTGTGGGGGTTCCCTGTCCTTGTCCCAGGTGCCCACGGTACGTCAGTTCTTCAGGGGTGCCTCGAACTTGACTCCTCCTGCGGTTCACCGGTATCCCTCTTGGGATCTTCCCCTGGTTCTGGACTCCCTCACGGGTCCCCCATTCGAACCGTTGAGGGAGGTATCTCTGCGATTTCTTACATTCAAGGTTGCCTTCCTCATAGCCATTACCTCAGCTCGCAGGATTTCCGAGCTTCAGGCCCTGTCGGTCAGGGATGACCTCTGTGTCTTTCATCAGGACAGAGTTGTATTGCGGTTAGACCCCTCCTTCATCCCTAAGGTGTGTTCCTGTTTTCACCGTTCTCAAGAATTGGTCCTACCAAATTTTTGTCCTGACCCGGCTCATCCTCTGGAACGCAGGTGGCACAAGTTAGACGTGTGTAGGGCTCTCAGAATCTATTTGAAACGCACTAAGTCCTTTCGGGTATCAAAAGCCTTTTTCGTATCCTTCCAGCCGGCATAACAGGGCAGGAAGGTTTCCTCAGTGACTATTGGACGTTGGCTCAGGGCCTGCATTTCTATGGCTTACCAGGCACGTTCCTCGTCTGTCCCGGGACGCTTAACTGCTCATTCCTCGAGGAGTGCGGCCACCTCCGCCGCCTGAGCGGCCCAGGCTTCCCTTCAAGAGGTCTGCAGGGTGGCCCCTTCGCCCTTCATCACCCATTATAAGTTAGACTCATTTGCATCTGCGGATGCGGCCTTTGGCCGGAGAGTCCTCCAGTCAGTAGTTCGCGCTGAGAGGCCTGACCAATTATGATTCCCGCCCAGGGACACCTACCGCTTTGGTATGTCCCAGCATAGATGCTGACTTCCCTTACCTGGAAAATGAGCGTTGGTCCTTACCTGATACGCCTATTTTCAGGAAGGGAAGTCAGCATCTTGCCCCGCCCCGGGGGTTGTTCTTCCTTCTGTTTGTTTAGTTCCATAGGGTTTGTCTGCCTTTGCAACTGTATGTGTTTGGTTGCTTTGTTACTGTGCTTCTCAGTGGTTGTTTTACATGGGCTCTCATTGACTCGGATCCGGCTGGCCTTCAAATTCTACCTTCATGGTCAAGACTCTGCGAGTCTGGGATTGTCTTCGTTGAAACTGGGCATGTGCGCACAGAAGGGCGGGACTAAAGACTTTGCCCAGACTCAGCCTCCAATGAGAGCAGAGGAGTCTTTCCCAGCATAGATGCTGACTTCCCTTCCTGAAAATAGGCGTATCAGGTAAGGACCAACGCTCATTCTCAATTTCAAGGCTCCATCCACATCTATCAAGACATTATTCCTGCCAGCCTTTAGTGGCATTTATTCAGGGGTGAAATCCTTCCGGTTTGGGCCAGTTTGCCCGAATTGGTAGGGACCATAGGCCATGGTTCTCCAAACCAGAGGTAAAACTCCCTGGTGGTCCTGCCCTCGCCCCTGCTCGGCCTGGCTAAGCCATCTGGCTAACTGTGCCCGCCGGGTTACCGGGCATTTCATCAGCCATGGGCCCAGGGTAGAGGTGGAGGGGTGGCAGTTATTGTAAGGGAGAGTCTGGCTCCGAGGATGACCACTGTGCCGCAGACAGCCGGCTGTGAATCCGTGTGTGTGAAGTGGGGCCCTGGGAGGCAGCTGGGCTTGCTGATTGTGTACCTGGCTCCCCGCTACATCAGCAGCCCTGCCCGAGCTCCTCGATGCAATAGCCGAGGTGGCAGTTGATACCCCCAAGCTATTAGTCATGGGGGATTTCAATCTGCCATCGGTAGGCAAAACATCTGAGGTAGCCCAGGAGTTCATGGCTTCCATGACGGCCATGGACCTGACCCAAGTAATTCAGGGTCCCACTCACACTGGGGGTCGCACGCTGGACCTAGTTTTTGTCTCCGGCCAGTGGATGAGTGATCTAGGATTAGGGGATTTAACTATCACACCCTTGTCATGGACAGATCACTCTCTCCTTCAGCTAGACTTCCCAACTGCTACACTCCACCGCGGGGAGGCGGAACCAGAAATTCCAAGATGGTTCCGCCCCAGGCACCTGATGGACCAAGAGAGGTTCCAGATGGAGCTTGGGCCAATTCCTGTGACCCTGACCCGCGACTCAACTGAGGACCTAGTGGCTGCTTGGAATATGGCGGCCGCCAGGGCCCTGGATCGGGTAGCACCCTTGCGGCCTCTCACTCAGCGCCGATTCACCCTGGCTCCCTGGTTTTCTGAGGAGCTGAGGGTGATGAAGCGCCGAAAGAGATGCCTAGAGAGCATTTGAAGATCCACTCATTCCGAATCTGACCGAACACATGCAAGGTCCCATTTGTGGACCTATCACGTGGCGATAAGGGTGGCGAAACGCAATTACCTCGCCGCCCTCATCGCATCTGCAGATAACCGCCCTGCCGCCCTGTTTAGAGTGACCCGCTCCCTCCTTTAACAGGGGCCGTGGGAAGCTCCCTTACAGGGTCGTGCAGAGGAATTTGGATGTTATCTGCAGAATAAAATCGCTCAGATCCAGGACGAACTGGCCTCCAATGAGGGTAGTCTGGGCAGGCAGATGGAGGCAGGCCTTGAGACCACTTTATGGTAAGAGTTCGACCTTGTGACTCCAGATGACATGGACAGGTTGCTGGGGCGGCTGAATGCTACCACATGTTTATTGGACCTGTGTCCCTCCTGGCTTGTACTGGCATCCCAGGAGGTTACACGAGGCTGGCTCCAGGAAATTGTGAATGCTTCCTTGAGTGAGGGGTTCTTACCAGCCGTCTTGAAAGAGGCGATGGTGAAACCCCTCCTCAAGAAGCCTTCCCTGGACCCAGCGGTGTTGGCTAATTATCGTCCGGTCTCCAACCTTCGCTTTCTTGCGAAGGTTGTTGAGAGTGTGGTGGCACAACAGTTCCCCCAGCACCTGGAGGAAACTGTCTATCTAGACCCGCACCAGTCCGTCTTCCAACCTGGGCACAGCACAGAAATGGCATTGGTCGCGTTGGTAGATGATCTTTGGAGGGACCATGTGACGGCCATGGCCAGGGGGGCTTTTTATCAGGTTCACCTGATATGCCAGTTGTGCCCCTTTCTAGATCGAGACGCCTTACGCACGGTCACTCAAGCCCTCGTCACTTCCCGCCTAGATTACTGCAACGCTCTCTACATGGGGCTCCCCTTGAGGTGCACCCAGAGGCTCCAGCTAGTGCAGAATGCAGCCGCGCGGGGGATTTTGTGAACGTCACGTTACTCCCACGTAACACCCCTCCAGTTAATCTCTGAAAGTACTGCACTGATCCCTTCCAAATTTTCACACAATGTTCCTTTCAAATACGGCACCAATGATATGTATAGATTGTGTGGATGTCACACCTGTGCCAGGTGCACGCCATGCAAATTTTAAAAAACCCGCTCTTCTGAGTTTTTCCCTCACTCGCTCACTTGCCCCCTCCCCTTCATGGCCCCTCCCACACAGCCGCTTTTTAGCTCACATCACTTGCACATGGAGCGGTCTGCGTCATATCCGCGACGGTCGCCTCCTCAGCAGCCTCTCTCTCCACTGCTGCCATCGCCAACTTCTTCCCCCCCAAGTTGTTACTGACTCATTGGCCTCTCCCTCCGCCGCCATTGCTACTGCCACCAACTCCTACCCCCCAAGACCGCTGCCAACTCAGCGGCCTCTCTCTCCGCCACCGCCACTGCCAACTCCTCGCCTCCAAGGCCACTGCCAACTCAGCGGCCTCTTTCTCTGCCACCGCAAACTCCAACGCCAACACAAGCAACCGAGGCTGGTAGGTAGGTAGGTAGAGGGATAGAGAGAGAGGGGGAGAAATACAGTATGTAGGTAGGTAGGTAGGTAGATAGGTAGGTAGGTAGAGGGATAGAGAGAGAGAGGGAGAAATACAGTAGGTAGGTAGGTTTAACCAGACTGGGCCACAGCAACGCGTGGCCGGGATAGCTAGTTGTAAATAAAACAATAGTGCAATGCAAGTATTAAGACATTTCTACACAGCTGAAATTCAGCCTTATTTTACTGGACCAAATATTTATTGATGCTTAGGAGAATAGATCTCCCTCCAAAGAGAGGGGATCTATATATTGGGGGGTGGGGGATACTACAAACTACAAAAGGTGTGCTTTTGCCTGAATTATATGCAAATGGTATAAATAACCACCAACCAAAGAGGTCAAAGCTGTTCCTTTAAAAACTATTATATTTGCATTTTTCATTTCATTTCATTTCATTTAATACTTATAAACCGCTCCCTCTCCCCATGGGGACTCGGGGCGGTGCACAGGTAGAATAAAAACAGTAAAAAACATACAAACAACAATAAAATATACAAACAATTTTAAAAGCCAGATTGTTTCCCACCCAAATGGACTTAGCCTTTCTTTTGAAACCAGGATTTCTTTGTAGTAGTTTTCTTAACCCAAATGCAGCTTTGCTTTGTCTCATTGAACAAAAGAGCAACAACAAGAGGCATTTTTTGTACTATAGGTTGTGTAATACTCTATTAAAATAGGAGAAAACTGCACATGGCTTTCTTCTAATAGCATAATCAGGCAAAGAGGGATTAATGTGAGTCCAAGAAGCCAAATGGAAAACATCTGGCTTTGGTCCCTAAGTTTTCTTGAATAGGCCAAGTTCTTAGGACAGCTGCTCAGAGCTTGAGGCATTTACTTCATAAAAATGACTATGAGAAATCTAGCTTTTCAAATATCTTTAAACCCACTTCTCCTTCTTCTGACATACATACTGTATACTGTTTGCTCTTTTTGCAGCTGTTTAATTCAAGGTTCAAAAAAGAGATCTACATACCAGATGGAAATCATCATTCATTTTATTTTCTATATACTCAGAGAGTTGTTTCAAACAAGTATTACAGCAACATGGAGTGCTTAGTTGACCCCAAATGGATATGTCATTCCCACGATATAGTCTATAAGTCATGTTTAAATTATAGTTACAGTTTTTCTGTCACGATTTTTATGTACATCCAGTTGAAATGTAAAACCACCTAAGTGTCCCCAAAGCTGCTTTCCTTCCCGAAAGGGATTGCAGTGAATTCATTGAAATGTTTATATTTCTATATAGCAGGGGTATCAAACTTGTGTCACCACGGCGGCATCACGTGACATATTGTGACCCCCCCCCCTTTGCTAGACCTGGTGGGGGCGGAGCTAGCATGTGATTCATCGACCTGTGGGCCATGAATTTGACACCCTGCTATATAGCTTTGCAAGCCCTTACTTTCATTTCTACCCTCTAAAAAGGAAAACCATGCTTGTAAGATGCTGAAAACTTCAGCTGTTCATTGATAAATTAACCTAAAATGTAGGGCTTGTTCTGGGGTGGGGTAAGGGAGATAATTTTATATACAAATGTAGTAGTTCTACATTTCATTTAGCAGAATTGGAAATATGTTGTGAAATTCATAATTATGAACTAATTTTCTTTTAATATTAGAAACCAGATTTCCACTTCATAGCGATGGTGAATCTTCATTTCCATGTACATCTTCTTGTTTTTCTTTCTGAGGAAAAATCAGTGCAATTCAAAATTAATAAAAACAATTTTTCAATTTATTATTTCAGTTAGTTTATCTGGACTATTTAACATACAGAGAAAAGAGAATGTAGTAAATGTAAAATTGATTCTCTGTCTCTCTGTATAAGGATTTTACCCTATACAGGTCAGATTTTGCAAATACAGTAAAATTATTGGAAATAGCTAGATTTTATATTTAATGACTTAAATGGGATTGGAAAGATATTCTTTCTCATTGCCTCATGAATACCATAATATCATTTGCATTTATTCTAATAATTATGTTGTTAGAATCAGAATAGGAATAGACATTCAGTCTGCTTTTTGATGGGAAAAGCTTGGCCTTTCAAAGTTTTTAGAAAACTTGCAACAATTAAAACTGCATTCCCTGAAATGCTTGTTAATATTTGGTAATTTGTATGCCTTATTTCTCCACAAAAAAACCCAAAACCAATGAAGTATCTGTTGTTTAATAATTCAGTTGGCAACAGACTATTTCAAGCATTAATTTTGATTTAAACCAGGGTTTTTTTCTGTCTTTTTTACTTTATCTGATGACCAGTGTAATCTACCAAAGCTAAAGAAGGTTATATAATGCTTTACTCAATGGAATTAACCCAGTTTCAATGTTAAGATCAAATCATAAGCTTTCTGACTGGTCAGCAAATAATAGAAGAATCTGAAAGTAGCGTGTAAACGTTCCTTAGATCTTGTCAGAGACAAAGATGTTCCTGTCCAGATTATATGAAAACAGGAAATGTAGCACAGCTCTATGCTTCTATGTAAGCAGTACACAATGTTTATATAACAATGTAGATAAATCATATAAAGAATGTGATCTGGGAGAAGATTCATTACTGCATTCTCTTTCCATGGACTACTAGAATATGTTCTTGTTTATAATCTGGAGAGTGCAGTTTTAATAGAGAGCAGAAGCTTTCATCAAATTCAGATGAATCCAAACCAAAAGTTTCAGGCTGATTTAAAAACAACCAGAAGCTACCTAAATAAATGTGTATATGAATCTATCTCAAACTTTATGAGTGATTCAGTGGGACCCAAAATGCATCTGCAGAAATGGACACATTTTTCCCAGTCTTTTTCAGGGAAATTTCCCAGACAACAAATACTATTTAGAGATTGATAACTTTAGCTTTGAAGTAGTAATAGCTCTGTTGTCCAGGAGAAAAAGAACATCTAAAATCTGTATAAGTAGTATATTTTGGGGGGTAGTGTAAGTAGTATTTATTTGATTATACATGTAACTAGAGCAGCTAGAATTGTATTTGCCCCAAATTGGAAATTAAATAAGCTACCAACAGACAAAGAGATAGTAAAAAAGATATTAGATTGTGCAGAGATGAATAGGTTGACACTGAAAATAAAAGATAAAGCGGAATCAGAGTACTTCAAGACTTGGGGAAGATTTTTATGACTGGATAGAGAAAACAAGCTAGAAAAAAAAGTAGGGAGAAGATAAACTACCCAGATGACACACTATTAAATGGAAAAGGGGGGGGGGGAGAAGGGGAAAACAGAAAAGAAAATATTAAATATATAAGTATATATTCAAGAGCGAGATATAAAAGGGGGAGAACATAACTAGGGTAGACTAGCGAAGGTAAGGGAATAAGAAATGATACTAAATTATATTTGGGTTGATGGAAATACCATCCCAAGGAAACAAACTGAGTTTTGAAATATACACCAACAATAATAGAAAAAGAAAGGGAGAGAGGAGGAGAGAATGAAAGGAAGAGGGGGGAAAGAAGAAAGAGGTAAGGAGAGGAGGGTGGAAGGGAGAGAAAGAGAAGGAGAGAGGATAGGAAAGGGAAGAGGAAGAGTAGGAGTAGGGGAGAGGTAAGGGAAGAAGGAAGGGGAAGGAGAGGAGGAAGGAAGGAAGTAGAGAAGGGATGGAGGGAGAAAATTAAGGGAAAATAAGGTTGTGTTACAACAGGTGGAAGGGAGAGTAAATAAAGCAACCCAAACTGTACATTATAACCTATTAAATGGAATAACAAATATATAAGAATGACAAATGTAAAGAAGAATAACAATTATGTGAATGTATACTTCACATAAGTATGTAAAAGAATAAAAAAATTAAAAAACGGTATGTAAAAGAATAAAAAAATGAAAAAAAATGAAAAAAAGGGATGTTTTTATAATTGCTCCATATTCTCCTGAATTTTAATGCAGAAATAAAGGAAGATTCTTCTCAGTGAAGACATTGAATCTATTCCCCCCCCCCCTGGAAAAATAG
Organism: Rhabdophis nuchalis; assembly: GCA_039707465.1. Lineage (NCBI taxonomy): Eukaryota > Metazoa > Chordata > Lepidosauria > Squamata > Natricidae > Rhabdophis > Rhabdophis nuchalis. The sequence continues at coordinate 222,033,819 of CM077643.1, read as the reverse complement.
ATTCCATAATGGGTAAGAATCATATACCTGGTTTGCAATGATCTGGCATTATTAAATATATATAGCCCAACATTTTTTTTCTAAAGTTCTCAAGTTGTCAGTGTAGGAAGGAGCTTTTCCTTTTTCAGGAGGTAGAGTATTTTTCCAAAAGTAGAGCATTCTCTATTACAGTCACTTAACAGAAGGGCAATATCTTAGCATGAGGCTAGTATATTTGTTTCTGTCATTTCAAATGATGAGTTGTTTTTCCTGATAACTGCCATTGGAATGGTGTGAAAGTAAAGTGGAGATTCAGTTGTTGGCAATGTCTAAACTGTTAGGATTCCTCCATCAAGTGCTACTGCCTGACATGGTTGGAAGGAGAATCCAGCAGAAGCACTAAATAATAATAAGAGTCTATTTCCCAAACAGGCTTTCGCCTTCCAGGATGTGGAGAGCAATGGAAGCAGGCAATTGCCCCATGATGAGTAGAATAGTTTGGTAAACTTTTCTGATTCAGAAATATCCACCTATCACTGCTCAGCTGAATTATTTTAAATACATTGCCTTCCTAAGCAAATATTTTTATGTTTGTGTTACCAATGGCAATGCAATGCTTCCTGAGGGAAAGAAAAAAAAATAGTGAAAAGAAATGATAATTAGCTTGCATTAAACTACCTTTTACATTTTTTACATTTTTCTTTTCAATCGCTGGGCAGAGATTGAGTGGATGGGAGCCAAATTAAAATGGGACCCTTTTTCCTTTTATTTTTGATAGTTTAAAGTGTGATGGACTGGATTGGTTTACAGCTTCTGGAATCAGAAAAAACACCGATTTCCAATATCCACAATAACTCTATTATAAAATCTTCAGTGTGTTTATTAGCTCATGAGTTTAGGCTGAGTATTTAGCTGCACAGTGAGAAGTCTCAGTGAGACTTCCATGTCACGGTTGCCCATTACTTTCATGCAACTATAGAAGGCATATTCCCCACCTCTTTTTTCATTAAAGTCCTGAGGAAGCAAAACGCTTGGTTTATTCGGTTGGAAGAAATGTCCTTCTGGGTTCGGCTCCAAGTGGGGAAAGATACTGGAGACATGTAGGCTGCTTGGAGAGATGGTTTAATGGTGGACAGGACCACATGGCTTTTCTTTTTTTTTATTGTATTTCTATACCGCCCTCTCTCCCAGATGGGATTCAGGGCGGTGCACAGGAATAATAAAAATATAAAATATACAAACAATCAAAGTAGTTAAAACTGAATTAAATAAAATTTGGACCCGTGCTAAAAACATAATTAAAACCCAACTAAAATCAGCCATAAAACAGCTATGCCAGGCCGGCCGCATGAAAGAAGTATGTTTTTAGTGCCCAACGAAAGAGTCGAAGGTCCGTGATTGTACGGAGGTCGGGGGGCAGGTTGTTCCAGAGGGTGGGGCCTGCCACAGAGAAGGCTCTTCCCCTGGGAGTCGCCAGCCGGCATTGTCCGGCGGACGGCACCCTAAGGAGGCCCTCCCTGTGGGAGTGGACAGGTCGAATGGAGGTATGTGGTAGGAGGCGGTCCTGCAAGTAACCAGGTCCCATGCCATGGAGCGCTTTGAAGATGGTCACTAAGACCTTGAAACGCACCCGGAAGGCCACAGGCAGCCAGTGCAGCTTGCGCAGGAGAGGTGTTACATGGGAGTGTCTTGAGACTCCCAAAATCCCCCACGTGGCCGCATTCTGCACTAACTGGAGCCTCCGGGTGCACCTCAAGGGGAGCCCCATGTAGAGAGCATTACAGTAGTCCAGGCGGGAAATGACGAGAGCTTGAGTGACCATGCGTAGGGCGTCACGATCCAGAAAGGGGTGCAACTGGCATATCAGGTAGACCTGATAGAAGGCCCCCCTGGCTACGGCTGTCAAGTGGTCATCCAAAGACAGCCGAGAGTCCAGGAGAACACCCAAATTGCGGGCCCTCTCTGCGGGGGCTAATGACTCGCCCCCGATAGCCAGAGATGGAACCAACTGGCTCGTGGTGCCGGAAACCACAGTCACTCGGTCTTGGACGGGTTGAGTCGGAGCCTGTTCTTCCCCATCCAGACTTGACTTCCGACGGCGACAGACACGTTTTTGGGCATGTCTGCTGCTTGCTACTCTGGTGGGCCCCCTCGGGGGCACAGGGGGGTTAGGTTAACCCTCTGCCGTTTCCTGCTTCACCCCAGGAATCGGAGGGCTGAAAGCGAGGGGGGGGGGACTCCTCTCACCAACGTTAGCTGGGAAAGACAGAAGATAAAGAAGACGGTGGAAATGTTGGGGACGGAGGACCACACCGAGTCTCCTGACAAGCAAGATTGGCAAATGTAAACTGTGAGTTTTGTCTCTTACATTCGATCACTTTGAAGAAAGAAAAATAGAGGGGGGAGTTTTAACCCCCCTTGTAAAAGGCGGCAGCAGAAAATGCTCTCTAGCAGACAGAAAAAGGATTAAAATGCCAACCCAAATAAGATAGTAGATTAAAAAAAAACCCCCTCCCAGAGTTACAGTTGCAACATTGTAGCCGGGTCTCCGCAACAAAAAAGGACTTTCACTCTCACTTCTCTAACTGCGGTGAGGCAGGAAAATGGCTTCTCTTTGTTTCCGATTGAAAACTTTCTCCTGAACACCGGAGCATTCCTCTAGAGTTTTAAGATTACAGGACAATAAATTTAAAGTGGAAGCCCCTCGCAAGAAGCCCTTGGTGCCTCTCCCAATACGTGGACTCTTTATTTTTTCTTTTTCTTTTCCTCTTGGTTTGGACATTAAAAACAATTCTGGACTTTGATGGAATTTTAATTTGACTTCTCCCGCTTCCGGATATCTCGGACTTTTCTGACTGTTTGCTTCTCTGGCGCCATCTTTTGCTGCAAGAACTTAAATTTATAACAATGGCTTCAAGAAAGCCGCCATCTGGAAAGTTCCTTTCGGCTCCAGCCTCAACCCGATCCAGCCCAAGTTTACAACAAGGCAAAATTACTACAATGTTACAGAAGGAGACAACTGGAGAAGGAGAACAAGAACCAACAATGAGTGAGATGCTCCAGAGCATTATGAAAGAAGTGCAGGAAATCCGAAATGACATATTAAATTTAAGAATAGAACTATTGGAGACACAAAGAAGCACAACGGTTAATAAACAAAAAAATGAAGCGCTAGAAGAACAGTTGAGATTAAAGAAGAATTGAAGGAAATACGGAAGGAAAATACGGAAATACGAAAGGAAAATACAGAAATTATTGGGCATATGTCTAAATTTGAGTTTGAAAGAATGTCTTTTTTCCTTAGGTTCCAGAATGTCCCAGAGACAGAGCAAGAAGATTTAAAAGATTTAATGAGTACAATCCTAGCGGATTATACTAAAAGAAATAAAGACCAGCTCTGGGGGGGATATGGACCTAGTTTATAGAATTAATTCAGCATATGCTAGAATTAATAACATACCAAGAGAAGTACATATTAAGTTTTTAAGTAGGTCCACAAGGGATGAGATACTGAGGGCCCAGCGGGGTGGGCCTCTGAAATATCAAGATAATGAGATTACCATTTTGAAGCAAATCCCAAAAAAAATTAGAGAGATAAGAAGGAAGTATTCCTTTTTATCTAAAAAAATGTTTAAAAAGGGGATTTGTTCAAATGGTTAATGCCTGAAGGAATGTTGGTTTTCTGGGAAGGGTGCAGAGTTAGAATTAAAACGGTAGAAGAGGCTGAGGCCTTTCTTAAGAAACATTCCCCACTCCTGGAAGACGAAGAAGAAGGAACGGGAGGGGCCCTGGCCCTGCCCACTAGCGGGAAAGAGAAAGAAGAAACAATAGCAAAGAGACTCAGATCTAAGAAATGAATAGATATTGAAAATACTACTGTAACCTGTGAAAAGGGATGGCAGGAAAAAAAAAGATTGAATGTATGCATGTTAAAATATGATATATATATATATCTTTTGCCAATTATTTTCTTTTTTTAATTTTGAATTTCTATGAAGTATCGGAGATGACCAACATCCTCCACATGGAAGCCATTAAAATGTTTATATATTACCCTATTTTACCCCTTTTCCCAAAAATACTGTAAAACCCAATAAAATTGCTTTAAAACAAAACAGACTCGAACGGCCTCCAAACAGCTTGAGTCTTGACCAGATCACATGCTTCCAATCTTGGGGAAGAAGAAGAGAAAAGGCTGAGAAAGGGGCTTGCAGGGTTTTTTATAATCTGTTCGGCCCCACCTATCTGTTTCCTGTTCCTGTGTAAGAAGTGTATTCTGATTGGTTGTCAGACTCACATAGGGCAATGCAGGGGCAACTCTCTAGGCTGTGTTTTGAATCCAGGTTTGGTTGAGTTCTCAGATGCCATGTGGTCAGTTTCTGTTTCTGTGAAAAGCTGATATTGCCTTTATTATGTAAAGTGGACTAGCTCAGGCTTTAATGGCTCATTGACAGAGGGGGTGGGGGCAGGAGGCTGCAGGAATTAAAAGATGTTTCTCCCTTTTCACATCCAGGGAAATATAATATTCTGCCTTTTCAATATTTCCTAGGATATTTCATTTTTCTGGGAGAGGGCTGGGTGATAACTTCCTACAATTCAAAAGGAGGGGGGAGGGAGAGACGGAGATGAACATGAGGAAGTCTACATAATCAGCAGGTTTGGAAGGAGTATTTTTTCTTCCTTCATGTAGCCTGTTTATATACCCATTCACCCCAATGATTACTTGGAATTTTATAAATGGAATGACTTAGAATATCACTTGAAGGATGAAAATTAAGCCCCTTTTCTAATCCAGTGTATTTGTATGGAGTAGAGAAAAAAGAATTCTCAGCCATTATTGATTATGATTGAATTATCTATGAAAACAGTGGACCTACCAGGAACTTAGTGTGATAGCATCACCCTGTGGAGAAATTTTACCATGCTATCATGTCATGGAAGACAAGAAAGAAATCATGTGTAGTAATGGTTATTGAGCCATTACTGAGTCTGCCATTGACAATTTATGCCATAGTTCATCTTGAGGCACATTTTACATTTTTAGTAATGTATCAGAGCTTTGCTGAAAATTTGTCAATCTACTACATTGACATACTTTACTTATTGTGTATATTTTATCTGGGGAATACTTTTGGCTAAGATGTTTGTCCAGATGTTTCACGTTGACATTTTTATTTCTTCAGAATGAAAAGACATTAATGATATGGAACTGAAATATATAGATCAGCTGAGAAATTGAGAGCATGTTGTTAGAGAAGATTCAGCCATGAGAGGAACAACCGTACAAGATGTACTCTACTGCCTACATTATTGCACGTCAATTTAGTCTTCCCAGAAGGAATTCACATAAGCAATATTTTGTTGCTCTAATGCAGCATATTTTCCTGCTTCCAGAAAAAAACTTGCCTGTTTCCAATTACTTCATTTACTAGAAATAAAATAACCATAAGAAGAAAATGACATAACTGAACTGTGCAGAATGAGACTTATTATACTGTGTATAAAACCAGAATAGAAGATTTATGTTTAAATAAAAACATACATTTTACCATTCAAAATATATAGATTTTACTATTTACAAAATATAACAAAATATGAAGTTTTTATTATTTTGCTTACTCAATCAGATTTTTATCAAAAAGCTGATAGCATGTTTGTGGAAACAATCTGTTAATTTGGAGCGATGACTTTAATTTGTTATTCTATATGCAAAAACACAAGGTTAAAAAGGAGAGTTCTCCCACGCCCCCCCCATCCTATATACTAAAGAAAAGCATTCTTACATATACATATCTAGTTACATCATTATTAATATTTATTAATATTTAACTACCGAACATTAAAAAATCAATGGGATATTAAAACATACAAGCTGGTGTTATGTTTGCAATCCAGGTATTGCCAATCTGTTTTGGGATTTAAGTTTGGATTTTCCCAACCTATTATTTATATAATTGGGCCAGAATTACTTTGTTGCAGCCTCTTCCATGTTTAATTTCTTAATATACTAAATAAGTGCATTTACGTTGCAAGCAACCCAGGGTTGGGTTGCTGCTGGCATTACTGCCTGTTCAGTGCGTGCGTAACTGCTTCGTGTACATGCACAGTTGCCCATAAATAGGTCTGTGCATGTGTAGAACATTAAAAAAAAAAAATGGGGGGGGGAGGGGGGAACCATGCTGCGCTGACTAGGGAACTGGTTTGGAGGTGTGGCAGGCCCACCTCTGAAACAACCTCAATGAGTGCTCATTTTAACCCATTTTTTAAATTGAATGATATTCAGAGTACAAGATAGGTGTTTGTAGTAGGATTCTCAGTCTGTTCCTGGCCATAACAAGGCAATAAATAGTGCTTGACAATTGACAGACAATTGGCTGAAGAGTTTCAAACTTTTCACAATATTTATTTCCTGATCAAAATAAGCATATTCAAAATGCAAGCTTAAATTTTTAATAGTAATATGAATGATGAAATACAAGCATGATTCCAGAAAAGAATAGTTTAAGAAATCTGACAAAAATTATTTTAGGGAAGCAATGACTGCCATACAAATTAAATACAGTTGAACCAAGAGCTGAAAAACAAATCAAGATGTGCCTCGTAACATGCCTAAAGCCATTCTTCATTTGGAGCCTGTCTTCACCTCTGTTGAGTCTCATATATGAAGATACTGGCTAAAACTAAAGCTAAAACTAGATATTGGGAGCAGGTCCCTTTTTCAGTGCATCCTTGTTGGACTGAATAGACTTTCTTCTCTTTCTTACAAGAACTAGGGTGCTTTTACCTTAGCAAGATTAGCATCCCCTAAGGTTTTGGAAGGAAGATCTCTCCATTTTCTTCCTCTGAAATTTTATGTCCTTGTTTGGATGAAACCATTAAAACAGTTGCCCATCTGCTGCTGTACTATAATCTCCAACTGTCTGTCTGTTGATTAGATTTTTATCTTTATTACTTTGTAAGTTACTCAAGGCAGTGAACATACATTATTTATTAACTAATTTGTATTACTTTTTACAAATAACTCAAGGTGGCAAATATATCCAACAGATATCCCTCCTTCTAATTCCCTCACAACAACCACCCTATGAAGTGGATTGGGCTGTCAAAATCACTGGCCCAACATCACCCAGCTGGCTTTCATGACTAAGACAGGACTTGAATGTATGATGACCTGTGGTCTAGCCTAGTGCCTTAATCACTCGCTGAACCAAATAGGCCCTCTATAATACTCCTCTCTCCTCCTGTGAGGTGGGCTGAGAGAGAAGAGAAAGCCAACTTATTCTCCGGGGCACCTGAAGGCAGGATGGCAGGCAATGGATAGAGACTAATCAGGGAGAGAAGCAACCTAGAACTCGGGAAAAATTTCCTGACAGTTTGAACAATTAATCAGAGGAACAACTTGCCTCCAGAAGTTACAACACCGGAAGTTTTTAAGAATTCTGTATTCAGAATGATTGGCTCAAGATCACTCAGCCACCTTTCATGCCTTAGGCTGGACTCACTCTCCTGATTTCAAGGCCAGTGTCTTATCCACTCGACCAAACTGATTTTCAATGGTTCTTTGCCACAGAGGACTAGAATTATGTTAATGCACAAGCTCTTTTCCTATGGCAACACAACTCAAAAGCAACAACATCGTAATATTCTTAGTAGAGACAAAATGGCTACAAGATAGTCAGGGGATTTCTCCATGCAAATAGGAACATACATTTGCTTACTTGCTGTAAAGATTATTTTAAAACAAATTAATGTATTCTTTAAATTACTAATGTTCTCTAATGGAGAACATATAAAGAAAAATACACATGGACAAAAAATGAAGCTGCTTTTGGTTTGTTAATTTAAGATAACTAAATCAAATAGTTTAAGTAATAAATGTCTCTATGCCTGCCTCTCCTGTCCTGCACCCTCTATCCTTTGCTGGCGACCCTTCCCAGTCCCGAGTGACCTGAGACTGCCTTGTACTACTCCTCCAGTCATTCTTCCACTGGCCCTAGCTCTCTCATCTTTCTTCTCGGACCCAGGCTCCGACGGGGCTATTACAGTTCACTTAGGGTTCATTCGAAACTACAACAGCACTGAGAAAAGTTACTTATGACCATTTTTCACACTTATGACTCTTGCAGCATCCCCATGGTCACATGATTTACATTCAGAGGATTGGCAACTGATTCACATTTATGACAGCTGCAGTGTCCTGGAGTCATGTGATTCTCTTTTGCAAATTTCTGACAAGCAAAGTCAATGGGGAAACCAGATTCACTTAACAACTATGTTGCTAATTTAAGAACTGCAGTGGTTCACTTAACTGTGGCAAGAAAGGTCAAAAAGTGGGGCAAAATTTACTTAACAAATTTTGCAATTAGCAACATAAATTTTGGGCTCAATTGTGGTCATAGGTTGAGGACTACTTGTATTTGTTTCTTCAAATTCCTGAGTCCCAGCCCCCCCCCCCAAAAGCCATGACCTTATATCACATGAAGTGCTTCACATTCCCCGCAGTGTGGTGTTACCCTTGAGCCAAGAGGTTGCACATTGTTAGGAGTTTTTGAATTTTCATTCACTTCCTTTGCCAATCGATGGATTTTGTAATAGGATCTAGTGAAGTCTGAAATATTAAGCTGCATGTGCTCAGGATGATAAATATTGTATTTTTTTCTTTTTGTAGGTACAAAAGAGACCCAGAGTTTGCAAAACTGTAAGGAAGCCTGCTGCTAGATCAGAAAACAGGCAAAAGTTTGGGAGTGGATTAGACCAGTCAACCAGCTAAAGCACGATTTTCAGAAGTTGGGTGGTGGCATCAGAGATCAAACCCTGGATAAGAAGCCCACATTAGAGAATTGGGATCCAGATCCAGGGAATATGGTATTCAGACTCATGGGAATATGGCGCCTGAATTTTATGAAAAGAAAATATTTTCTTTCTGGGCTTTATATCAAAGGATCCCCGTCATTCTTATGCTCCAGGCACATGCCCATCCTCTTCACCAATCAGCAACTTTGCTTCAGAGGATGCCAACTGTTTTGACATCCTCTGAGTGATTGTCAAGTTGCTCAGCTGGGCATCCTGCGGCATCTTTAGAAATATTCTTGAAATATTAACATCTATTCCTTGTACTTTCATTCATTTGACATATATTATGGTTTGGGATTATGCTGCTTACATGAAATTGCTTGCATAACACATATGTAAATCTCTGAAAGAAGCTCATTTTCTGCATTTGCAACACAGCTCTAAGAAGTTATATAAATTGGGGAAGTTTTCTCATGGCCTCTACATTTATATTTGAGTTGAAAAGTGAAATTAAATTTGGGGGGAAAACCTGCCAACCTTCAATGGAAATACAGGAAGAGATAAAATCTAAATGACCCTATGGATGAGAAAATGTTTGGGCATCTTCCAGTCCTGTTGCCTTGACAGAAGAACAAGAATTGTTTTCCATTTTAGCATTTTGGCTGAGTCAGTGAAGGAACAATGGCTATTGATTGCAAATTAGTATGCCATCCAATTCCAAAAGCTCTGGGCAGTTTAACATTTAAAACAGAAAAAAAAAAAATCCCAAACGTCAATGGCATAATTGGAGGGGAGCAATACAGTGGTGGTTTCAAAATTTTTTACTACCTATTCTGTGGGTGTGGCTTGTTTTGTGGGAGTAGCTTGGCAATCATGTGGCCGGGTGGGAATGCCTTGGCGATTATGTGACTGGGCGGGAATGGCTTGGCAGTCATGTGACCAGGTGGGAGTGGTTTGGTGGTCGTGTGACTGGGTGGGCATGGCCAATATAGCCATCCATTTTGCCAATTTAGCAGTCCATTAAGCAATACGCAATTTCTGCCAGTTTACTCTTTTCTTTCTTTGAACAATTTAGAATTCTTGTCTTTTTGGATTGGAGACATTTTATAGTTACAATTACCCCGAGGGTGCACAAAGACTTAGACACACATATATACAAGGACAAGGAGAAAATAAGAGGGGGGGGGGGAAGAGAACTCTCAGGTTTACAGACTAGACTACTGCAATGCTGCAATGCAGCATTGCAGTATTGTAGAGTAGTAGTAGTAGTCTAGACTACTACAATGCTCTCTACATGGGGCTCCCCTTGAGGTGCACCCAAAGGCTACAGCTTGTCCAGAATGCAGCCGCGCGGGCAGTTTGGGGAGCTACCAGATACTCCCACGTAACACCACTCCTGCGCGAGCTGCACTGGCTGCCTGTGGCCTTTTGGGTGCGTTTCAAGGTGTTGGTCACCATCTTTAAAGCGCTCCATGGCACAGGACCTAGTTATTTGCGGGATCATATCCTGCCCCATACATCCCTTCGGCCGATTCGCTCCCACAGAGAGGGACTTCTCCGGGTGCCGACCACTAGGCAATGCCAGCAGGCGACGTCCAGGGGAAGGGCCTTCTCTGTGATGGGCCCGACCCTTTGGAACGACCTACCCCCCGATATTAGAACTACCACGGACCTCCGCTCCTTCCGCCAAAAAGTTAAGACCTATCTGTTCCATCAGGCTGGCTTGGCCTAATTTATGCTTCTCGCCCCAGTCTGTAATTTAAATTGTTTTATTTGGTCTTAATGGGATATAGTTTTTAATGTTTTATAAATTTTAGTACAGGGTTATTTAATTCGATTTTAATTATGTATGTATCGTTATGTCTTTTAGATGTTTTTAATTTTCCTGTACACCGCCCCAAGTCCCTTCGGGGAGAGGGGGCAGTTTAGAAATTTAAATAAATAAATAAATAAATAAATAAATAAATAAATAAATAAATAAATAAATAAATAAATACACACCCTACTCATTCCCAGCACAAATCTGTTAAATTAGGGGAGGCACAAATCTTAACAAATAAACCACATGGTTGCATAGAAGACAGAGAAAGATACAAAGATACAAAGAGAAAAAAAGAAACTTTTTCTCTTTTCTTTTAAGTACCTTTATGTAGCCAAATTAGTTTTCCTGTATCATCTTTCAGCAAAGCTGAACATAATAATTTTTTACATAATTTTTTCCTTTCCTTTTTTTTTCTTTTCTTTTTTTTTTATACTGGCCAGGACAGGCATTTGGTTTTCGTCCCAGGTCTCCAATAGCTCCCCAAGTGGGGGGTTTCCTTGGCTGCCCTCGAGCTGCCACTTCCCATGATCCCACTCAGATGTGGTGCTCACTTTGTCTCAGCCGGGCTTGCCGCTACTTGTTTCCCTCTTTGAATTTTATGCCCTTTTAAAGGGACCTCTTCGCATCCTTTAAAACAGGGGTCCCCAACCTTTTTTGCACCAGGGACCGGTTTCATTTTAAAGAAAATTCTGCGGACCAGCTGGCCTAGAGGAGGAAGGGGGGGAGGGGGGACAGGCGGCACATGCGCACGCGGGGGGGGGGGAGTCGGCTCACTTGGCCCTCTAGGGCAGTGGTGGGCAAACTTATTAGTCAATAGAGCCAAATATCAACAGTACCACTACTGAAATTTCTTTTGAGAGCCAAAAGGTGTGGCCTGTTTTGTGGGAGGGGCTCAGTGGAAAATGTGGTGAAACTCACTTAACGGTCTTGCTTAGCAACCAAAATTTTGGGCTCAATTGTGGTCATAAGTTCTTTCTTTCTTTCTTTCTTTCTTTCTTTCCTTCTTTCTTTCTTTCTTTCTTTCTTTCTTTCTTCAATTTCTGGCTGGTCTTTGGTCTTCTGAAGATGGTAAAAATGGATTTATGGGCACTTGTTATATATAAAGGCAGCCCATGACTCTTTGGGATGCTGGTTTGAATCCAGGAAATGACTCAGAGGATGTGATTTCTTTGAAATGACCACTGGGAGAAAAATAGATCTTTAACCTGGTTAACCAAACAGGTAGCTTGAGGTGGAAGGAAATAGGAAAATAGATTTCTTCCTTTCCTTTCCTTCCATTGCCTCCCTCCGCCTTCCTCCCTTCTTTCCTTCCCTCTCTCCCTCCTACCCTCCATCTCTTCTTTTTCTTTCTTTCTTTCCTTCCTTCTTTCACCCCTCCCTTCCTCCTCCCTCCCCCTTCTTTCCTTCACTCTCTCCCTCCCTCCCACCCTCCATTCATCTTTCTTTTTCTATTTTTCTTTCTTTCTCTTTCTCTGTTTCTCTCTCTCTCTCTCTCTCTGTATCTGTCTCTCTCTCCTCCCTCCACCCATCTCTGTCACTTTGTGTGTGTGTGTGTGTGTGTGTGTCTGATTCCCTCCCTCCCTCCCTCTCTCTATTTCTGTCTCTCTAAGTCTGTCTCTCTGTGTGTCTGTCATTATCTCCCTCCCTCCCCCCCCCCCCCGGGAAGCAGCAGAGGGGCCATGGCCTGATAGGAACCGGGCCGCAGGGCTGGAGAGGAAGAGGAGGGAGCAGTCCCCTGGGCAGAGGATGGCCGAGCGCGCCTCCACCAGCTCCTTCCGACGGCCACAGTGGCGCACTTTCCGGGGCTTCCCGGAGGGGCCGGCATGTCAGCTGAGGAGGTAATGGCTGCCTCATCCCAAGGCAAGCGACCGGGCAGAGGACTCGACCCTGCGGCTACCTTAAGCACTGCCGAAACCGTCCGGGCGCCACATGCGGCTGGAAGGGAGGTGGGCGTCCTGTGCCCAGATGGCCTCGGCTGTGCTTAAGGTAGCCGCAGGCTCGGGTCCTCCGCCCGCTCGCTCGCTGTGGGATGAGGCAGCTGTTACCTCCTCAGCTGACATGCCGGCCCCTCCGGGAAGCCCCGGAAAGTGTGCCGCGGTGGCCGTCGGAAGGAGCTGGTGGAGGCGTGCTCGGCCATCCTCTGCCCAGGGGGCTGCTCCCTCCTGCTCCTCTCCAGCCCTGCGGCCCGATTCCTATCAGGCCGCGGACCGGCACCGGTCCGCGGACCAGGGGTTGGGGACCCCTGCTTTAAAAGGACCTCTTCATGCCCCTTTACAGGGACTTTTTTCATGCCCTTGCGCCCTATGGAGGGACTTTTCACGTTCCTTACTTGCCGGAACCTCACACCCTACTACACTGGGTCTTTTGCGCCCGTCTTTCAGGGTCTTTCCAACAGTTTTCGAATCAAGGGGAAAGACTTGGGAGGACCGGCTACTTCCACACAGCGGCACTGGAGGGGTTCTGTCAGCAGCGGGTATGCGCACCTCCGTTTTTTTTAATGCATAGTGGGCCTTTGCCTTTTTTTCTTTCACAGGACAAAAACAGCAGCAACAACAACATCAGTCACACACATGCAGGCCTAAACACATTTCCAATGCTTTCCCATGCTTTCAAATTAAATTTTAGAGAATTAAAATTTAGAGGTACTCACCTTCTTTCCAGGCAGCCTTTGAGCTCAAACTCAAAGCCCCTTTAAAACCTAGATCCAAATGGCTAAAGACCAGGTAAAGTCCACCCACAGACTCAATGGGATCTGTGCCAGCATGGAGGCTTACCTGGGCCATATCCATTGGTAAGGTTAGTTTGGAGTCCCATCTGTGGGGTGCCAATTGTTGAAAGAAATATGTTTCTGGATTCAGCTCCAAGTGGGGAAAAAGACACTGGAGACATGGAGGCTGCTTGGAGAGATGGTTTAATGGTGGACAGGACCACATGGCTTGAGTCCTGACCAGAAAAAGGTGATCACATGCTTCCAATCTTGGGGAAGAAGAAGAGAAAAGGCTGAGAAAGGGGCTTGCAGGGTTTTTTATAATCTGTTCGGCCCCACCTATCTGTTTCCTGTTCCTGTGTAAGAAGTGTATTCTGATTGGTTGTCAGACTCACATAGGGCAATGCAGGGGCAACTCTCTAGGCTGTGTTTTGAATCCAGGTTTGGTTGAGTTCTCAGATGCCATGTGGTCAGTTTCTGTTTCTGTGAAAAGCTGATATTGCCTTTATTATGTAAAGTGGACTAGCTCAGGCTTTAATGGCTCATTGACAGAGGGGATGGGGCCAGGAGGCTGCAGGAATTAAAAGATGTTTCTCCCTTTTCACATCCAGGGAAATATAATATTCTGCCTTTTCAATATTTCCTAGGATATTTCATTTTTCTGGGAGAGGGCTGGGTGATAACTTCCTACACTGTAAAAGAAATGAAATGAAAAATAATAAAAAAGAAAAATAAACTAATACCCACCCACCCCCACTATGGGGACAACACACATTCACACCAGCCATTTAATGGGCTCCATCCCACTCTGTGTTCCCCAGGCCCATTGGCAGAACCACATCTTCAGGGCCTTCTGAAAGAGTGTTAGAGTAGGGGACAGTTTAATTTCTGGAGGGATGATGTTCCAGAGGGAGGGAGCCACCATAGAGAAGGCCCTTATTCTGAGTCCTATCAGTTGTATCTCCTTAGGGGACGAGACCCGCAACATTCCTTGTCTCTCCACTCTGGTGAGTTGGGTAAATGTGACTGGCAAGAGACAGCCCCTCAGATAACCTAGTCCCAAGCCATGAAGGGCTTTAAAGGTAACAACCAGCACCTTGAATTATATCCAGAAACAAATTGGCTACCAATGCAGCTCCTGCAAGAGAAGTGATACATGTACAAACTATGATCTGCACAAAACCATGTAGGCCACTGCATTTTGCTCCAACTGGAGCTTCTAGGTATAGAGTGCATTGCAGTAGTCAAGACAGGAGGTGACTAGGACATGAGTGACCATGAGTAGGCATTGTTGGTCCAGGAAATGGCATAATTGGTGCACAAACTGCATTCGTGCAAAGCCCCTCCTGGCCATAACTGCCACTTGCTCTACAAGCAGGAGTTGTGAATCCAGGAGAACCACCATGTTCTGCCTCAAGTGTTGAAGCCTTGCTCAGGGCATGCAGTTAACTCCACGCTTAGGAATCTATTTCAGATCAAAAACTGAATGTAGATTTGGAACAAACAAATATACAAGACCATGGTAAAAGTTGACAATAAAATCTTATTTTAAACCAACTCAAGGGAATGCAAAGGAAGCACTAATGGGGTGAAATCTCAGTTGGTTATTATACCATAAGTCTTAGATTGGGATTCTTGGGCATATATAAGTGCCCCAAATGTGCTGGCAAATTTATTTCTAATGAGTAATTGCTGAAATATTATTGAGATAGTTTATTTATATTCATGTTTATATAATAGTGTTTTTCATACATTATGCCATGGCAACTAATTCTGTTTCAAATAAAGTAACCATAGCACCAGTATATCTATCAACAAATGTTCAAAAATCTGTACCCTCTTCTTTCTAAATAAAGTTTATATTAATTTGCTTTTAAATAATACAGTTAAATTTGTAAATTCAAAACACTGATAGAACATTTGTATACTGCATCATTGTTTTCTGTATTTAATTATTCCTCCCCCAAATCAGTATAGTATTTATGCAGCCCTGTAGTGGTAGGATTCAATTTTTTTTACTACCGGTCGTGCGGTCATGGCTAGGTGGGTATGGCTAGATGGGCATATGACTGGGTGGCCATGGCTAGGTGGTCATGTGACTAGGCGGGCGTGGCTAGATGGTCATGATCCTAGTTCCCTCTAAGAGGATTCCCCCATCTGGACCTTTTGTAACCCCCAAAGGGTCAAAGGAAACTAGATTCCATACAACTCTGAACCAGGGGTGGTTCAGTTACTGCCAGTTCACTCGTGCATGTGCTTCACGTATGTCCTGGATGCATGCTGCATGTGCATGCACATTGCAATAGAGATTGTTCTGCATATATGCAGAACTGAAAACCAAGATGGGGGCAACGATGACCAGGGAACTGGTTTGGGGACGTGTCAGGCCTGGGTTGCTGCCGGTTCCAGTGACCCAGGCTGCCAAACCACTACCGGTTTGGCTGAACAGGTCCAAACCAGTAGGAACCCACCTCTGTTCTGAACCCTTGAGGCAAACCAAATACAAGTGGTTCTCACTTAATGGCCGGTTGCTTAGCAAGTGTTCTAATTTACGACTGACCTCCCCCAGAGCTACTTGACCTGTTTTGAAGTTTTGACAGCCATGCGTGCGCGCGCACACACACACACGACCAGTTTCAACATCCCACACAGTCATGTGACTGAGGTTTTCTATGCTTTTTCCAGTTTCCATCACTAACTTTAACAACCGCAGTGATTCACTTAACAACTGTGGCATGAAGGGTCGTAAAATGGGACAAAAATCACTTAACAAATGTCTCGCTTAGCAACAGAAAGCTTGGGCTCGATTGTCGTCTTATGTCAAGGACTACCTGTATAAGTAGTCTAGTTCCTATTTCCCCCACTGCATTTCCTTTCTAGTATTTGTAACAAAGTCACTCTGTTCTTTCTTTTCCAGTTTTCAACAATTCCTTCTGGTTAAAAAAGCCCATTGGGGAAAATGGATTTGTTTAACAACACAATGGTTGTGTCAGTTTAGTTTAGTTTAGTTTATTTACATTTATATCCCGCCCTTCTCCGCAAAGGACCCAGGGCGGCACACAGGAAATTTAAAAAACATACAGAGTACAAAAATAAATACATAATTTAAAATATAAATTAAACCATCTTATCCTATGCTAAAAACCCAATTTTAAAATACCCAATAAAACTATCTAAAAGTCCCCATGGGAGGTTAGGCTAGGCCGGCTTGTTGGAATAGGTATGTCTTTAGACATTGGCGGAAGAGGCGGAGGTCGGTGATGGTGCGTAATTCGGGGGGTAGGTCATTCCAAAGGGCTGGCCCCGCCACAGAGAAGGCTCTTCCCCTGGGTGTCGCCAGTCGGCATTGCCCGGCCGACGTCACCCTGAGAAGGCCCTCTCTGTGGGAGCGTATCGGTCCAAGGGATGTATGGGGCAAGACGCGGTCTCGCAGATAACTAGGCCCCGAGCCATGGAGCGCTTTAAAGATGGTCGTCAAGACCTTGAAGCGCACCCGAAAGACCACAGGAAGCCAATGCCGCTCGCGCAGGATCGGTGTTATGTGGGAGCATCTAGTGGCTCCCATAATCACCCACGCGGCTGTGTTTTGGACTAACTGCAGCCTTCGGGTGCACCTCAAGGGAAGCCCCATGTAGAGAGCATTACAGTAGTCGAGTCGGGACGTCACGAGAACTTGGGTGACTGTGCGAAGGGCAGCCCGGCAGTAAGGGGCGCAATTGGCGCATCAGGCGTACCTGATGAAACGCCCCCCTGGCCACGGCTGCCACATGGTCTTCCATGGACAGCCGGGGATCCAGGAGGACACCCAAATTGCGCGCCCTCTCCACGGGGGCCAGTGTTTCGCCCCCTATGGCCAGAGTTGGAATAATCTGACTGAACCGGGGTGCCGGAAACCACAGCCACTCAGTCTTGGCAGGGTTGAGCTTGAGTTTGTTACCACCCATCCAGATCCGTTACCACCCATCCAGATCCAAACACCGGGACAGCACTTCGACGGCATCGTTGGGGTGGTCTGGGGTGGATATGTACAGCTGAGTATCATCAGCGTACAGATGGTACTCCACCCCAAAACCACGGATGATCTCACCCAGCGGCTTCATATATGTGTTGAAAAGGAGGGGCGAGAGGACCGACCCCTGAGGAACCCCACATACGAGGGGCCTCGAGGTCGACCTCTGCCCTCCCGTCAACACATATTGTGACCGACCAGAGAGGTAGGACGAGAACCACCGCAGAACGGTGCCTCCCAGCCCCAACCCCCCCAGTCGGCGCAATAGGATACCATGGTCGATGGTATCAAAAGCCGCTGAGAGGTCTAATAGGACTAGGATAGAGGAATAACCTCTATCCTGCGCCCTCCAGAGATCATCAACCAACGCGACCAATGCCGTCTCGGTACTGTGACCGGGTCGGAAGCCGGACTGGCGCGGGTCTAGATAATCAACTTCCTCCAGATGTCGCGGAAACTGTTGGGCTACCACACTCTCAACAACCTTCACCAAAAAGTGAAGGTTGGAGACTGGACGATAGTTCTCTAATAATGCCGGGTCCAGGGACGGCTTCTTGAGGAGGGGCCTCACTACCGCCTCTTTCAAGACGGCAGGTACGGACCCCTCACTCAAAGATGCGTTGACAATGCCCTGGAGCCAGCCTCGTGTCGTCTCCCAGGATGCCAGTACAAGCCAGGAGGGACACGGGTCCAATAAACATGTGGTCGCCCTAAGTTTCCTTGACAACCTGTCCATATCCTCGGTGGTAACAAAGTCAAACTCCTCCCAAGAAGGAACCTCAAGACTAGTCTCGGACTGTCCCACAGGACCACTGTCGATGGAGGGTAGCTCATTCCGAATCCGAGTGATTTTCTCCTGCAGATAAATCCCAAATTCCTCTGCTCGCCCTTGTAAAGGGGCTTCCCGCGGCCTCTGATGAAGGAGGGAGCGGGTCACCCCAAACAGGGTGGCAGGGCGGTTATCTGCGGATGCAATAAGGGTGGCACAATACTCCCGTTTGGCCACCCTAATCGCCACCAAGTAAGCCCTAATATGGGTTCTCACTAGTGTTCGGTCGGCTTCGGAGCGAGAGGATCTCCATCTGCTCTCTAGGCGTCTCTTGTAGCGCTTCATCCCCCGAAGCTCCTCAGTAAACCAAGGAGCCTGGGTAGTTCGACACCGCAAGAGAGGCCGCAAGGGCGCGACTCGGTCCAAGGCCCCCGTGGCCGCACTCAACCATGCGGCCACTAGGTCCTCAGTCGAGTCGCGAGGCAGGGTCACAGGAATTGGCCCAAGCTCCCTCTGGAATCCATCCGGATCCATTAGAATCCTGGGGCGGAACCATCTAGGAGTCAGGTTTCTGAAAGATGCCCTAATTGATTCATGAGCCTCAAGCCAAGTTTCAAAAGTAAACCAGTCATTTATTAGGAGCACCATTTTGATAATATCCTATTGCAGTCAGATCTCAGCCTCCTTTGAATTAGAGCTGGACTTTACCCCGGTTCCTCCCCTCCCCTCAGTCTGTGTCATAAATCACATTATCCAACAAGGTGCACCCCTTACAAGCCTGCTGTAGTAATCTGAGATCCAACTCTAGCCAAAGGTATGCATGGAATGCGCTCCCACCTTTCCTCACCATGGTAACTTTATGAGTTGACATTCGGCTCTCCTCTCCCAAAACCACATGCGAAGCAAAAACCATTTGAGTGCAGGTATAGGATTTAAGGCTACATCCTCCCCCCCAGGCTTGTTTGGATTTTCTGCATGGAATTTTACTATATGGCGATCAGCCTGGATATTTCTACTCTTTACCAAAGATGCCTCTGACAAGGCATAGCTCTTCCACTTGATTAAGTATTGGAGTTGTCTCCTGTGCCACTTCAAATGAAGGATTTGTTGCACCTCATAATGGGTTTGGCCCACTATAACCACAGGGTCCAGGGGCTCCCAGGGTAGTGGTCTCAGACTTGATCTGACCATGGGTTTTAAGAGGCTACTATGGAATACTAGGTGTATCTTACCTAGCAGTCAGGGCAGTTTCAATTGCACTGTGACTGGGTTGATGATCTTTACTATGGGGAATGGTCCAATAAACTTGATCCCAGGTTTTTTTGCTAGGGAGTTTTAATCTCAAATATTTTGTGAAGAGGTAAACCTTCTCTTTTACCTGGAATGGCTGTGTTTATCTGCCTGTTTCTTATAGGTTTGTGCCGCTTTAGCAAGTGCTTTTTTGACATTCTCCCAGGTTGCTTTTAGCATTGACATCCAATCAGTCAAGCTGACTGAAGAGAGGGGATTCCTTGGATACTCAGGCATTGGGACAAAGTCCATGCCACTCATTACTTTGAATGGTGTTAGTCCTGTGCTACTGTGAACAGCATTATTCTATGCAACCTCAGCAAAAGACAGAAGGTCTGCCCAATTGGACTGATGATAGCTCATGTAGCATCACAGGTACTGCTCTCCCATGGTGTTCAGTCTCTCTGTCGCACCCCCCCCCATTGGTGCTTGGATGAAAAGCCGAACTAAAGCCCTGGGATGACCCAATGGACTGTAGGAACTCCCTCCAGAACTTAGCTGTGAACTAGACCCCTCTGCCTGAGATAATGTTTTGAGGTACTCCATGCAGGCAGTAGGTATGCTTCAGGAACAGTTTGGCCAGCTGGTGAGCTGAGGGTAGTCCACTGCAAGGTATGAAGTGTTTGGAGAAAAGGTCTATTACAGTCCAAATCACCGTGTTTCCCCTACTTTTTGGCAACTCTATTATAAAGTTCATTGCCATCTCCTCCCATGGGCTTGTTGGCTCTGCTACTGGTTGCAGTAGTCCCAGGGGGGGCAGGGGAGGTGTTCCCAGTTGTGTCTTCATTGTGGCACAGATGGTGCAACTTTTCATGTAACTGTCCACATCTTTCTTTATGCTGGGCCACCAGAACTGCCTCCGGGCTAAGTGTAAAGTCTTTAGGAACCCTAAAGTACTGGTTTGGCATCGTGGCTCCTCTGGAGAATTAGGCTGCATAGGGATTCCGGGATGTAGAGTTTCATCCCCTTCCATGCAAGGTCATCTCCTTTTGTCAAGATGTGTCAGTTGTTTCAGAACCAGAGATCTGCTAGCAGTTCGGTTTTGTGTCTCATGTTTAGGTCACTTGCTGGTTGATCTTGCTGGACATGGCGTTGTCATCTGGTGGTCACTGAGGCAGCTATTTGAGTAGGGAGAATGATGGCATCCACCATCTGCTTCCGTTTGCATTTGTACTGGGGCATGTGGGAGAGGGCATCAGCTAGAAAGTTCCTCCCCTTTGGAATGTGCTTTAATACGAACTTGAAACAATTGAAGTATTGAGCCCATTGGACTTGTTTGGCTGATAGTTTCTGTGGGGCACCGAGAGCCTCCAGATTATTGTGGTCAGTCCAGACATCAAACAGTTTCTTGGCCCCTTCCAACAGGTGTCTCCAGGTTAGCAGTGCCCATCTCACCATGAAAGCCACCTTTTTCCATGTGGCCCATTGTCTCTCTGTGTCTGTGAGCTTGCGGGAGGTGTAGCTGCAGGGCTGTAGGTTTCCTTGGCTGTTTCTTTGGAGTAGCACTGCTCCCACTGCCATGTCAGGGTTGCTCAGGGTCAGGATGCTTCAGCACCGGTTCTTTTGCAAACATTTTTTTTAGTGTTTCAAATGCCTTTTGGCAGGTTAGGTCCCACTGTAGGGGATGTCCCAGGTGAGGTTTTGTTCCTGGGCTCCCTGTCTTTAGGAGGTCTGTCAGGTATTTGGCAATCTTTGCAAAGGAGGGGATGAATTGCCTGTAGAAGTTTGCAAACCCTAGGAAGCTTTGTAGCTGTCTGCGGGTGTGAGGGGGTTGCCAGCCTAGGATGGCTTGTACTTTGGCTGGGTCCATCTCTATTCCATCATTTGACACTTGGTAATGCAGGTAATCTAGCCATGCACTGCAATTCGCATTTTGATACCTTAATATATAGGTTGGCTGCCAGAGTTTTTCTATTATATGTCAGACCAGGGGTATGTGGTTGTTCATGGTCTCCTGTAGATGAGGGTGTTATCCAGTTAGACAAGGACCCCCTTGTAGAAGTGCTTGTGCTGGGGCTCACTGCAGTCCAAAAGGCATCACTTTGAATTGGAAGTTCCGTAGGGCGCAGTTGAACACTGTTTTTCACTCATCTCCTTCCTGATCTGTACTCGGTAGTATGCTTTTCTGAGGTCTAGATTGGTGAAGACTTTTCCCTTGGTTAGGTGAGATAGCATATCCTTCATGAGTGGGAGAGGGTATAGGTTGTGTACACACACACAGTCTCATAATTCTGTCTCTTTTTTTCTTTGAAGAGGAATGGCACTGCGACTTGTGGCTTGGCTGGCTCGATGAACCTTCATGCCAGGCTTTTGTCTATGTATTTGTGCATTTCTGGCATTTCCCAGGGCATCATGGCATCCAGTTTGTGCTTGGGTAGTTTTGCCGAGGCTATGATTTTGATGGCGCAATCTGCCTCACAGTGGGGTGGGACAAATGACAGAATGTCACATTCGTCTTGCTGAATACTTCTGCGAGGTCCTGATATTCTCCTGAGATCTGTTCGGTTTCTGGGGTTTTGTCGGTTGTGGCTGCCAGTTTTTATTGTGGGCTCTTTTGTGGGGTTCCCTGTTTGGGTGGTGTTTTTGCTTGCTGGTGTGGAAGGGATTGGGGTCCCTTTTCTAACCTGAGTATGCAGGTACCCCTTTGCCACCAGATGGTTGGTCCCCACTTGTCTAGCCAGGAAAGTCTCAGTATGACTGTGCCTGTCATTTTGGGGGCTATTACCAATCAAATTACTTCCCAGTGATATGCTAGCTCTAGTCTCGCTGGTTTGGTCAGGTGGGTGGCATAGGCTCCTCTTATTAGGGACCCATCAACCTGTTCGAGCCAGATTGGGTGGGCCAGTCTTTTTGCTCTGATCCCGTTTCAAGACTGTGGTCAGGTTGATCAAGCATCTAGTGCAGCCTGAGTCTATTAGGGCTTGAAAAGTCCCCTGGCTTCCTGTTTTTGTGGCTCTGAGGTGTAATGGGGAAACAAAAGGGTGAACTGGTCCTCTCACCATTGGGTCGTCTTTGCCCTATTCATCACTGTCATAGGATTCTGGTGACTGGCTATCATTGCCTGGAGTTTCCCCCCTTCATCTGGGTGGGGAGGGACCTTTGCAGCCTGGAGGGCCTTCCAGGATGCATTGGTGGCCTGTTTGGGGTGCTGTTCCAGTCGTGTCCTTGGTGGTGGCTCTGGCCTTGGCATCGGGGTTGGGGTCATGTATGCAGATGTCATGTGGCCCGCCACCCACATCTGTAGCATTTCAACTGACTTTGAGGGGGGGTGGGGCCTGCTGTGTTGCTGTGGGTTCCCATTGGCTTGGCCATTTCAGGTAGGGTTGACCTCTCTCTTTCGTCTCTGGTGGCTTTCTCATGTCATTAGCGTACAATCCACCATCAACTTTTATTGCTACTCTGAACCACTCAGAGAGTTGGTTTGGGATGTTGCAGTAAGCAGTTACCTGGGCAATTGCTTGTCTAGGCTTGTTCTAATACTCTGGTAAAGGGGGTAGACTTCCAATAACTCTCCTAAATTTAGTGAATGTGCTCTTTGATGGGGTGGCCCCTATGCTTTAGGTTGCTGATCTGCCGCTTACAGGTCCTTTTCCACCTCCTCAAATCTGGCCTCTAGCAGTTATAGGAAATCATCTATGCCTTGCAGTTGGGGGGCTCTTCTCTTGTTGGGGCTGCTAGACATTCCCTTGCTTCTGTCTCTAGTCCCTCCATGATAGTATTCACTGTGGCGGATGAATAGAGGTATCCACAACGTTCTAGGTGGATCTCAGGTGAATCAAGGAATAGGGCTAACTGGTCTGGGTACCTATCAAACTTTCCCCTAAACCAGGGTGGTTCATTCAGCACTATTCATCCCTCCTCCTGTCAGCCTCTGTATGCTTGTGCTTGATATGTCTGATCATGTTCCTCAGCTCTAGTTTGAAGGGAGGGAGGGGATTGTCTGCCCTGGGCAGCCTGTCTGCTATGTGGGAGAGGCACTGGTTTCAGCCTCCTTCTGATGGGTGGAGGGGGGCTGCATTCCCATCAGCTTCTCATCACCTCAAAAGGATCCACTGCTCCTCCCCTCTCTTTTGGCCTGCATAATGGCCTCTCTTCACGAAGGGTGGCCCAGTCAAATAACTCCCTCCATTGCTCTACGGAACTCCATAGGGGCTCCATCAGGGGCTCCATCAGGGGCTTTGGGAGCCTGGCTTAGTTCCAGTCCAGCACCCACACCATTCTTCCCAGCTCATTCAAGGCCCTTCCTTTTTTCTGAGCATTGGGGTGGGGGAGCTCAACTTCAGCTGCTTTAGGGGTTAACTTCCACAACTACGTATCTCCTCTTGCTTCGGCCGCTGGAGCAGGCATCTCAGCTTTGATATCTGAGGTCAGGCTGTACTCTGTCTGCAATCAGACTGTCTTTGGATAGCTGGCCCTCTGCCATGGTTGCCTAAGTTTCCCTCCAGGCACCCCAGATATCGGGAAGTGATTGGAGTGTCCAGGATTCAGCACACCTGGTGTCAGGTTCCGAAGGGTTAATGAAAAAAGCCAAACACAGAAACAGTTTGAAAATGTAGTTTAACTTCCAATGGCACGAACTGACCAACAAAGCACTAAGGCAATGAATAAATTGTCAGAGCTGCCACCTGGTGCTCCCCACCACCTTTTATAGTTACTTGGTAATTAGGATAAACTGCACCCCCCGCGTGTGTGCACCCATCCCCTTGTGACCCAGAACAAAAACCACCCAACAATTAATCATGGATTGTTTTCAGTCAGTTATCAAGAGCCTTGTAGATTACTCAACTGGGTGGAGGAGGGAAATCTGGTGAGTCTTGGCCACTGGCCTAATTTTCTCCCATGAATGGCAGCTCCGGGCCTCTGGGTGGCTGGAGCTGACACCTGGTAATCTTGATAGATTTTAAAAGGAGATCTGACTGTCTGTCAGATTTCTGAAAGATGCCCTAATTGATTCATGAGCTTCGAGCCAAGTTTCAAAAGTAAACCAGTCATTTATTAGGAGCATCATTTCGGCAATACTCTATTGCAGTCAGATCTAAGCCTCATTTGAATTATAGCTGAACTTTACCCTGGTTCCTCCCCTCCCCTCGATCTGTGTCATAAATCACATTCTCCGATGAGGTGCGCCCCTCACAAGCCTGTGTAGTAATCTGAGATCTGACACTAGCCAAAGGTATGCATGGAATGCGCTCCCCCCTTTCCTCACCATGGCAATCTTATGAGTTGACATAATGCTTAATGACCACAAGGTTCACTTAACAACCATAGTATTTGCCTAACCCAGGGGTCTGCAAATTAAACCTTGACTCAAAGTGATTTTTCTATTTTTGTTTAAACAGGTATCTCTCTCTGTGTCTCTCTCTCTCTCTCTTTTATCCCTTTCTCCATCTCCCCCTCTCTCATCTCCTCTCACTCCTCTCTCTCTCTCTCTCTCTCTCTCACACACACACACACAAACACACACACACTTCTCTCTCTTTCTTTCTCCCCCTCTCTTTCTCATATCTGTCTCTCATCTGTCTCTCATCTCTTTCTCCCTCTCTTTCTATCTCTCTCTTTCTACCTCCCACCCTCTCTCATCTCCTCTCTCTCTTTTTCTCTCATTTCTCTCTCATCTCTTTCTTTCTCCCTATTTGCCTCTCCCTCCCTACCTTTCTTTTTCTTTCTTTCTTTCCTTCTTTCTTTCTCTTTCTTTGATTCTTTCTTTCTTTCTTTTTCTTTCTTTTTTCTTTTTTCTCTTTCTTTCTTTGTTCCTCTTTCTTTCTTTCCTTTTCCTCTTTCTTTCCCTTCCCTTCCTCCTTCTCTCTCTCCTTCAAAGGCTAGAAGAGTGAGACCCACCCGAGACATGCGAGGCGGGAAGCGTGAGAGAAAGGGCCTAGTCTGGGCATACAGCCCTCCATAATGGAGGCCCTCCTCGGGAGCAAAGCAAGAATTTACTGATCCTGATGGCGAGCTCTAGCCATGGCAGCGGTGGCAGAAGGAGAGTTACAGAATGGCAGCAGCAGCGTTCCGGGAGGGCGGCCCTCAGGACCCTGGGAAAGCACACAGTGAAATTTACTTTAGCAACCTGGAGTTTTTGATTTGGGTCCTCCTGTAAGTCCCAGTCCGGAAAAAGATGTGGGCGGCAAGGAGAAATAGCATTCAACCCGGCTGCTTTTTTCTGCCACCCACAGCACTTTTCCAATGGAAGTGATCAGACCCAAAGCTAAATTTCACTGTACTGAGAAAGATGCTTTCCCATTCCAGAAAGAGCAGCAGGGGAGAGAAGCAGCCGTTGTCCCAGAGAGCACAACTCCTTGGTAGTTATCTGGTTTGACTGCTACAGCAGAGCCTGCCTACTGTCAGATTGGGTCCAGCTACTCCCTAGAAAAGAATGACCCTTGACCCTAGAGAAAAGGTACTTTTAATAGAGATGCTGAGTGCAGCATAATGAGGCAAGCTCTGAGGAAAAACCTTGCAAAAACCATATATTGAAACTCTGAAGGAATCATTCCTGTTATGCAGGTTGCCATATAATCAGCTGGAGCCATTCAGGCTGCTGAAGACAGGTAAAATGTCACGTACTAAATGGCTAGTGGGCAACTGTAGCATAACAAAGGACATTCCTCATCAGATAATTAGCTCTGATCACGCGCTGACCATGCAGATAACACAGAGAAAGGCAGGATACTGATAGGCAGAAGGGATCGAGCACAAACAGAGCAGGAGTTGGATTCAGCCAATAAGAAAATGTATGTGTATTTCCTTGTTCCTTAGATGCATAATAAAAGAGAGTTTTGGATGTTTATCTGGGCTCTCACCCCGCAAAATTTGAATCAGCTGCCTTCTTTCATGAGATGCAACAAACTCCCAATCCAATACCCTCCCGCTCAGGAGAGCAGTCTAATTAAGTCTTATTCCAATGTTTTGGGAAATCGGTGTCTCAGGTGCCAGTGTAAATTCCTTTCCCAGGACTGGTGTCCTTAAAGTTCAGCAGATGGCTCAGTTTGGCAGTTCTGTTTCCTGTTAATGTCCATACTCCCCAATTTCCCATAAGATTCTTTCACATTTCCAGCATGCTTCTCTTCCCCAATGCCCCCTTCCCTCTAGCTATGGCAGTTGCTAGCAAGCTTCAAAGAAAGTGAGGACAATCAACTGACCCTGCCTCTTTTTAATATTAAGAATAAATAATATTTAATTCTGGGGAGGGGGGTTCCTACAAGCTTAAGTATTCTTTATTCATGTACTAATAATTTGATGGTTGCAAGTTGTACTTCCAAGTTTATACCTAAGTCTTCCATCCACTCTTGAAAGATTAAACAAATCTTTGTTTAATTAAACAATTGTTTAATTGTTTAATTAAAATAAACACTTTACAATGCTGGGAATTTAAAAAAGTTTAGTCGGTATAAAAAGATAGCATTATAACCAATTTGTTAAGACAATAGTAATTTTCCCAACTATTAAGAAGTTGATTTAGTCATTTGAGCAAAGCTGTACCAGGTCAGACTTGGTACTACTAAAGATTTTCAATACAAGGCTGGATAGGTAGAAAAATTGCAAACAATTTTTAGTCAATGGGCAAGAAAACTGTGTCTATGAAGTCACCAAGAATTTGACAAAATTCTCTTCTAAAGCATCTAAACGTTCATGTCATGGTTGCGAGTAATGCTTCAAATCAATTCAAGACTCTGAGGCCATGTGTCAGTCTCGCTAGTCCCTGCTGCGCTGCCATGGAAACGGGGAGGGTGGGGGGGTTTGGGATGAGTGTGTTCTGCTGGTGGACAATGTTGTGGTTCATGTTATCTCCTGCTTAACGGACCTGCATTCCAGGATGGTGAAGACCTGCCCACCTGATGTTGGAGATGGAAGCATATTGGACAATGCACAGGGGGGGGTTTGGGGATTGGGATGGGCTTAAGCTTAATACTTTCTGTTCGCGCCTAAACTATTCATTCTCAGCTTTACTTGGTCTGTACGCTATCGTTACTTAGTAAAAGTAGCCTTAAACATTTCAAAATAATGTCTAAGTGTGATCTTTCCTGAATCAACGAAGAAGCAGGCCTGACATTAAGCTGAGAATCACAAAAAAGAAAACCCTGCCCTGATGTCGGACCCTTCACAAGAGGAGCCTCCGTTGGTGGAGGTCCTGCCTGAATCAACTTTGGGTGCTGAAGCATCGCATCCTCCTGTTCAATCTGAAGGGATCAGGTCAGTGATGGAAGGCTTGGCTGGCCTAGATCTAAATCTGCCATCTGAACAATCAGTCAAACCTAAACGTTGGTCTGAAGGGGTAGGAATGAGTGGGGTAAACGTCTCCAGACGTCGGCTTTCCCCAAAGAAAGTCATTCCGGAACTCTTAAGAGAAGAAAGGGAACTAAAGGAGATGGCTCAGGACTTACTCCGCCAGGCAGATGAAAAAAGAATAGCCCTGGAAAAAATATGGGGGAGGGAGGCGGATCGCCCACAGCCAAGAGGTTCACAGGCAGTTCCAGCCTCACGAAGCAGGGTTTCAAGCCCATCCCCCCCCCCTCAAGCCGGCAGGGAAATGCGGAGAGAGGCACCTTCTGCCAGGCAGAGCAGGAGAGCAACACCCTCCCCCCCCCTCAAGCCGGAAGGGAAGCAAATCCCATTAACCCCCGGCGACTTGCGAAACTGCCTCCTTTGGGTGTGAAATACGACGGAAGTGCCGACAAACTGGCGTTTTTTCTGATTCACGTCGATAACTTCATGCAGTTTTACGCAGCTGATATGGACGATGAAATCAAAATCAGAATTGTATCTATGACCCTAGAAGATCAAGCTTCTAATTGGCTAGTTTCTTTGCATAACTGCCGTTCACCTGCGCTGCGTGATTTCGATCGTTTTATGAATGCTCTTAGAAGGCGTTTTGAAGACCCCCGTGTTGAGAGGAAGGCAAAAATGAAACTAAAAAGTTTGCAACAGGGGGATATGTCTATTCAGGCTTACACGCAAATTTTCCAGGAGCTATCAGTGTTTATGGTTGGTTATAGTGAGGCAGCCCTAATGGATATTTATGTTGAAGGGCTGAATAAAGACATTTATCAAACGTGTGTGAACAGATTTCGCCCAGAAACTTTGAATGAATGGATAGATCTCGCTTCGGATGTTGAATTAGACCAAGCCCACTTACAGGATCCAGTCCGTTTGGAGAAAAGATCACAGGAAGATAGCCCCAAATCTCACCCCCTTGCAAGGGAGAAGCGCTTGCAAAAGGGGGAGGGGAGAACAACCCAGCCTCGTTCAGGCAGCTGTTATCGCTGTGGAAAGGAGGGGCACTGGGCAGACAAATGCCGATCAAAACCTCTTCCACGCCCACTTTCTTCCTCGGACCGGAAACAGCTTAAGACGCCAGCCGTGCGCGCCAAACCGGCTATGAGTGGGATGGAGCCCATCAACCCCTCTGCTGACCAGCCCAACCCAAGTCCTGACGATTGGGAAGCGTCTTCAGACTCTTCTGACGACAATCTGGTGAGTCATCACTCCGGGCCCCTTTATATTAATTTAAGTCTTTTAGCTCCATCTACTGGACGTACATGCAATGTGCAGGCTCTCATTGATTCAGGGTGTTCTAAATGTCTCATAAGCCAAGACATCGTGTCTAAAATGGGTTTCCACCTTAAGACCCTAAAAACTCCCATAGCCTTTTGCCAAATGGATGGTTCTGTAGCTGGGGGAACCCCAGCATCCTTTATCACTGAACCAATTCATGTTTCTATAGGCACGGGCCATACTGAGACCATCAACTTTATTGTAACTGCCATTGCCGATAATGATGTAATTTTGGGGGTCAATTGGCTTCGTAAATGGAATCCTCTGATAAACTGGAAAGAAGGTTGGGTACGCATACCTTTATCCCTCCCGGAACATACCTCTTTTCCATCAGAAACTGATCACCCCCCGCACCATCAACCACCTTTCCATATTGAATCTGCTGCACCATTAATAGATTTCCCGTCACCTGAAGCCATACCAGGTGAGGAGAAAATTCCTAAAGAATATTGGGACCTGAAAGATGCTTTCAGTGAAAGATCTTGTGATTCACTTCCTCCTCATAGAGCTACTGACTGCTCAATTGATTTTCTCCCGGGAGTTCAATTACCAAAACCTCGTATGTACTCAATGACCCCACGGGAGATGGAGGAATTACGTAAGTTCATCGATAAAAACCTTCAAAGGGGTTTCATTGAACCAGCTAGGCCCCGTGTAGCCGCACCTGTTATGTTTAGAGAAAAAAAGGATGGTACCCTAAGACTAATACAAGACTACTCATATCTTAACACCATTTGTGAACACAATATTTACCCCCTTCCACTCATGAAAGACATGCTTGCTCACCTGGCTACTGGTAAGATTTTTACAAAGTTGGACTTACGTGAAGCCTATTACAGGGTCAGAATCAAAGAGGGGGACGAATGGAAAACAGCTTTTAACTGTCCGCTCGGATGTTTTCAGTTTAAGGTCCTCCCATTTGGTCTTCAAGGTGCTCCTTCAGTTTTTATGCAACTGATAAATGAGGTTCTCCACGAGCACCTTTACAAGGGAGTTATTGTTTACATTGATGATATTGTCGTCTACACCCAAACACACGACGAGCACGTTAAACTAGTGCGCTCCGTGTTAAACAAGTTGCGCTCCGCTGAACTTTATGCCAAACTCTCTAAGTGTGAGTTTCACCAGGAAAGAATTGACTATTTGGGTTACCGTATCTCCTCTGAGGGAATTGAAATGGATCCTGCTAAAGTCAAGGCAGTGACGGAGTGGGCCCCTCCCCATACCCGTAAACAATTACAAAGTTTTTTGGGATTTGCAAATTTTTACCGCCAATTTATTCCATCATTCGCTGATATTGCCTTACCCATTACGAACCTTCTGAAAACCAAAGGGGAGGGCAAGCCTCGTCCTAGCACCCCTCTCAAATGGACTATGGAATGTCAGGCCGCCTTCGAGAAGCTTAAACGTTTGTTTGCAGCTGAGCCTGTTCTTAAACACCCAGATGTGAATTCCCCGTTTGTGATTCAAGCGGATGCTAGTGATGTCGCGGTGGGAGCGGTCCTGTTGCAGCTCAATCAGAATGGCAAATTACAACCCTGTGCTTACACATCTCGGAAACTCACTACGTCCGAACGTGGTTGGGCGATTTGGGAGAAGGAGGCTTTTGCTGTTCGGTGGGCTCTCATGACTTGGCGTCATTTCCTTGAGGGTGCCCCACATCCTTTCGAGGTCTGGACAGACCATAAGAATTTGGAAGCTCTTACCTCCTCTCGGAAATTGTCCCCAAGGCAACTGCGTTGGGCTCACTATTTCCATCGTTTCAATTTCCACCTCAAATACATTCCTGGGGGAAAGAATTTCATGGCTGACGCGCTTTCCAGATTGCCACAATATGATGTATCTAAGCTCACCGTAGTACAACCCATCATGCCACTCACCTTACCTGCTTCTCCGGTATCTACTATTACCCAGACAACTGTCCAAACTACTCCTCCTGCTGACCTGATTGCTCGTATTAAAGATGAATTACTTACTGATGACTGGTATTCAGCTCATTCTGGTGATTGTACTATCAGAGACGATCTTCCCTGGATTGGCTCAAAAATATATGTTCCTGCCACATTACGTCCTTTTGTCTTGCAACGCGCACACGACTCACGTTTAGCTGGTCATTTCGGCTTCGTTAAAACTGTTCATCTTGTCAAGAGACAGTTCTGGTGGCCCTCATTGAAGAAAGATGTTGAATCGTATATTGCCAGTTGCCCTGTATGTGCGGCTTCCAAACGTGCGCCGGGTAAGCCACAGGGTCTTCTCCAGTCTGTTGCTACACCAGAGAGGCCTTGGAAGGAGATTTCAATGGACTTTATAGTTGATCTTCCGCCCAGTCAGGGTTATACCGTTATCTGGGTTGTTACCGATCTTTTTTCTAAACAAGTTCATTTTGTCCCCTGTACTAAGATTCCTTCTTCCAAATCTCTGGCCCGACTGTTCGTTTCCCATATCTATCGTTTTCATGGCGTCCCACAACGCATCATCTCCGATAGGGGGACCCAATTTACTTCCCATTTTTGGAAAGAGTTTTTGAGACTGATTGGCTCCGCCCAGAGCTTAAGCTCCGCCTACCACCCTCAGACGAATGGATCTTGTGAAAGGGTTAATTCCGTTCTCGAACAGTACTTACGTTGTTTTATTAATTTTCAACAAGATGATTGGGCTGATCTTCTCATACATGCCGAAGTGGCATATAATAACTCTGTTCACTCCAGTACGAATATGACCCCCTTTAAAATCATCTACGGACAGGACTTTGTACCCATACCCGAACTGCCTCATGATTCGCCGACAGTTCCCTCTTTAACTGAGTGGTCCTCTAGATTGTCTTCTGTTTGGCCGGTTCTCCGGAAAACTTTGAATGATGCCCATGACTCACACAAACTGTACGCTGATAAGAAACGGGCTGTCCCTCCCTCCTACAAAGTTGGTGACCAAGTTTATGTATCTACCAAGAATTTGGATATTCCCCAGAAATGCAAGAAGCTGGGTCCCAAATTTGTTGGACCTTTCACGATCACCAAAATTATCAGTTCTGTCTCGGTCCGTTTGGATCTCCCCAAAACTTACCGACGATTATACCCTGTATTCCATGTTCACCTACTGAAACCTGCTCGTACCTCCCATCTCCGCAAGAGACTGCCTGACACACCTGCACCTACCATGGTGGATGGTCATCAGCATTATGAGGTCCGTGATATTTTGGACTCCAGAATCCGCAGAAATAAAACTCAGTTCCTGGTCATGTGGAAAGATTTCCCCCCTTCTCACAACGAATGGGTGGATAAGGAGCATCTCAAGGCTCCTAAACTGGTACGCCAGTTTTATGCCAAATATCCACACAAACCTTGACTCTTTTTTACCCTTCTCCTCTCTGTTGTTTTGTCTCTCCCCTCTTGTCTTTCAGGTGTAACCTATCGTCTACCTGTTCTTGCCCTGAATTTCCCACTGTTCCTGGAGGACGTCCGGATGTCAGTCTCGCTAGTCCCTGCTGCGCTGCCATGGAAACGGGGAGGGTGGGGGGGTTTGGGATGAGTGTGTTCTGCTGGTGGACAATGTTGTGGTTCATGTTATCTCCTGCTTAACGGACCTGCATTCCAGGATGGTGAAGACCTGCCCACCTGATGTTGGAGATGGAAGCATATTGGACAATGCACAGGGGGGGTTTGGGGATTGGGATGGGCTTAAGCTTAATACTTTCTGTTCGCGCCTAAACTATTCATTCTCAGCTTTACTTGGTCTGTACGCTATCGTTACTTAGTAAAAGTAGCCTTAAACATTTCAAAATAATGTCTAAGTGTGATCTTTCCTGAATCAACGAAGAAGCAGGCCTGACACCATGGCTTCCTCAAAAATCCAGTTTATTGGGAACATCATATTGGCATGGTCAAATGTGAAACCAACACTGAATAATTCCCATACTTTGGTATAATTAAAGAAAAGGACTGGATGGATTACACCCCAAGGTTCTGAAGGAACTGGCAGATGAGATCTCAGAATCACTGAACTATATCTTTCAGAGATCCTGGAACACCGGGGAACTACCAGAGGACTGGAAAAGAGCTGATGTGGTTCCCATCTTCAAAAAAGGAAAAAAGATAGATCCAGGAAACTACAGACCCATCAGCCTGACCTCAATACCAGGAAAGATTCTGGAAAAAATAATCAAGCAGCGAATTACTGAACACCTAGAAGCAAACAAAATAATAACCAAAAGCCAACATGGTTTTGTCAAAAACAGATCATGCCATACTAATCTTATTGCATTCTTTGATAATGTGACAAAATTAGTGGACCAGAGGAATGTCGTCGATATAGTTTACTTGGACTTCAGTAAGGCATTTGACAAGGTAGACCATAACCTACTACTAGATAAAATAGAAGAATGTGGGTTAGACAGCATCACCACCAGATGGATTCGTAACTGGCTGACCAACTGCACTCAACGTGTAGTCCTCAATGGAACTGCATCTACATGGAAGGAAGTATGCAGTGGAGTACCCCAAGGCTCTGTTTTAGGCCCAGTACTCTTCAACATCTTCATCAATTATTTGGACGAGGGAATAAATGGGGAACTCATCAAATTTGCAGATGACATCAAGGTGGCAGGAATAGCCAACACTCCAGAAGATAGGCTTAAGATACAGAAGGATCTTGACAAACTTGAACATTGGGCACTACCCCCCGACCTACGCACAACCACGGACCTGCGCCTCTTCCGTTGGGCCTTGAAAGCGCACTTATTCTGTGCGGCCGGCCTGGCATAGTTTTTAATCGTTTTTACCAGGGGCTTTTGTCTGGATTTTAGAACAGGCCACCCATTTAATATCATTTTTAGTGTATTTTAATATATTTTGATGCTTTTATTGTCGATTTTATTGATGCCTGTTCACCGCCCTGAGTCCCGAAAGGGAAAAGGGCAGTATACAAATCAAAATAAAGTAAAGTAAAGTATTTAATAAAATGAAATTCAATGGCGAAAAGAGTAAGGTTCTACATTTAGGCAACAAAAATGAAATGCACAGGTATAGTATAGGTGATACCTTGCTCAATAGCAGTAACTGTGAAAGGGATCTTGGAGTCCTAGTAGACAACCATTTAAATATGAGCCAGCAGTGTGCAGCAGCTGCCAAAAAAGCCAACACAGTTCTAGGCTGCATAAACAGAGTGATAGAATCAAGATCACGTTAAGTGTTAATACCACTTTATAATGACTTGGTAAGGCCACACTTGGAATACTGCATTCAGTTTTGGTCACCACGATGTAGAAAAGATGTGGAGACTCTAGAAAGAGTGCAGAGAAGAGCAACAAAGATGATTAGGGGACTGGAGACTAAAACATATGAAGAATGGTTGCAGGAACTGGGTATGTCTAGTTTAATAAAAAGAAGGATTAAGGGAGACATGATAGCAGTGTTCCAATATCTCAGGGGTTGCCACAAAGAAGAGGGAGTCAAACTATTCTCCAAAGCACCTGAGGGCAGAACAAGAAGCGATGGGTGGAAACTAATCAAGGAGAGAAGCAACTTAGAACTGAGGAGAAATTTCCTGACAGTTAGGACAATTAATCAGTGGAACAGCTTGTCTCCAGAAGTTGTGAATGCCCCAACACTGCAAGTCTTCAAGAAGATGTTGGATAGCCATTTGTCTGAAATGGTATAGGGTTTCCTGCCTAGGCAGGGAGTTGGACTAGATGACCTCCAAGGTCCCTTCCAACTCTGCTATTGTATTGTATTGTATTGTAATAGATACTGCCCATCCCCTTTGTGTCACAGGTCACATTAGCCAACTAAGCAGATGATACTTCTTAGCACTCTCTCCTGCTATTGCTAGGGTACGTTGATCTGGCCTTGGTTCTCAGGAGCCTTATTGTTGTTATGTCTGGTACATTGGAGGAAACCATTCTACATTCCATAAGTTCCCCTCTGCCCCATATGTATTGCAACTAAGAAATGAAGCAAGAAAAAATATTGCTTCAGCTAGAGTTATTTAGAGAGTTGACATTACATTTGAGAAAAGTGGAATCAGGTTGTTTCTCGCCTATGCTGATCACCCAAAATTTAAACTTGAGATAAATATGATTACTGCAAGGAATGGAAAAACAGATTTTTACTTTTATTTTACTTCTATGAAGTAAAATTGCTAAGGGAAATCTACCACTGCTGAGTACATTTTTTCTGCATTTTCCAATCTAGTCCTAGTTTCAAATGAACCAAATTCAGTACTTTGTTCTTTAGGTGATTGAATTTCACCTTATCTATATTGATCTTATATACTTTTAAGACTAATATATAAAAATAAGGGACAAAATAGATCTCCAGCATAGCTTCTACTAGATATGTCTTTACAGGCTTTTACAGTGGCACTACAACTGTATTTTGTCTAAAAAAGGAACCAGAGTACCTGTGAAGGTACAGTGTCAGAAGGGTATAGATTTGCTTTCCAGTTATGTCCATAATAGCTTGAATTTGAATATTTGTTTTCCATGGAAGACTAGAAATCAAAGATAAATCTAGTGGTAAAGCTAAAAATCCAGGAAGTTAAAAGCTTCTTCATCTCAGGAAAACTAAATTAAATGAATCAAATTAGATAAAGAAAATCTGGGTACTGTACATTTTTAATTGGATCAATAGTATTTAAAAATGGGGGGGGGGGATATTCACTGAAAAAATTAACACAACAAAAAATTGTGTAAAATCTGTGTTATATTCACATTTTGGGCTTCATTGTTACTCATACTAAATATTTTAATTAAGTACATCTTTTAAAAAGTATTTTATTAGTACTGTTATATTAATTACTTAACATATTAATTTTAATATTAATTAAGTAACAAAAAGCAAAAAGAACATTTTTATCTCAGTCATTTGAATCCATCATAGAGTTGTTCCTTTCTACATGAATGTTTTATGATATGTTTACAATGGAGAAATGCCCTGACCTTAATTTTTTCCCACTGGAAATTATTCACTAAGGACATTGAATTCTAATAGTAAAAGAGAAATGTCAATATGGGCAAAGGCAAGTTATTCATAGTTCTTGGGAATTCTGCCTGAATTGGGTTGAGAGTCATAATTGCCATTTGAATGATGTTGGGTGGTTGCCTTGAAAGGCAGGCAGGGATGGAAGGGAACAAATGTGCAGTGTTCTGATGCTATTGGGTGCCACACCTTTGATATGCATCCCTTCCTCCTGAATAAATTTAGGGTAGGTCTTGTACATATGATTTTGTTGTGTTTTATGGCAAAAGCTGAGGTCCTTTTTCCATTGCTTTGACCATAGCTGGTTGGAAAGGTTGGGAAATAGTAACAGTAACCATGTAATGCCGCCCCACCTCTTCCTTGTTCAGAACAGGTCAGTCTTGTATGACAGGGTACACCTCAAAAAACCAAACCAAAACCCTTTAATGAAGTGGTTAACTGGAGTCTGTCTGACTCCATGCAGAATATTTCAACAAATCTAATTGCTCACTTTGGGCTACAGTCACATTTCTGTGCAAAAGTCTAGCCTAAGATGCTAAGACATTATTTGCCCATTCTTTCTTTACCCAGACATCAGGGGTGGGTTCTGGCTGCTGCTACTGCCGGTTTGCTCAGGGCCTGCTATGCACGCATGTGCAGTAGTAAAAAAATTGCTTCTGTGCATGCACAGAAGCAAAAAACAAGATGGCGGTGCTTATGGCACTGCTGAGAGAACCAGTTCAGGAGTGTGGCAGGCTGAGTTACTATCTACTTGGCCGAACCAGTCCGAACCGTTAGGAACCCACCTCTGTCAGACTTGGTCACATTAAGGATACATTGATGCAGTGATGGGCTTCAAAAAATTTTACTACTGGTTCTGTGGGTATAGCTTGGTGGGCATAGTGTAGCTTGGTGGACATGGCAGGGGGGAGGATACTGTAAAATCTCCATTCCTTTCCCACTCCAGGGGAAGGTTACTGCAAAATCCTCATTCCTTCCTGATCAGCTGGGACCTGGGAGGCAGAGAATAGATGATGGCAGGGGCAGTCAGAGGTGGTGTTTACCGGTTCTACGAACTACTCAAAATTTCTGCTACCAGTTCTCCAGAGCTGGCCAGAACCTGCTGAATGCCACCTCTGCATGGATGGCCTTTGAAAATTTTCAAGGAGGCAGAGCATTCTTCATAGTTTTCTGTCCAGTTATTAGTT
The DNA here is from genome assembly GCA_039707465.1 of Rhabdophis nuchalis. Taxonomy (NCBI): domain Eukaryota; kingdom Metazoa; phylum Chordata; class Lepidosauria; order Squamata; family Natricidae; genus Rhabdophis; species Rhabdophis nuchalis. Next base: position 221,996,737 of record CM077643.1, on the reverse strand, counting down.
GGGCATTTTATCACATAATGCCAACCCATACTATAAACATGAAAAATCCAACACTCCACCAAAAGGAAAGAATGTCTAGCAAGGCAGGAGTAATGTGCCAACAAAAATTGTGAGCCAAGGTTTCATTTTTTAGAAAAAACTTCTCTTCAAAAGCTCCATACTGATGGAATGGAAAGTAACTGTTGGACAAGAATTTGGAATCGTTTAGGTGGAATAGATGGGGATGTAGAAGGGATGACTGATTGAAATGTTGGCTGGAAATCTCCTTAGGAGAAAAAAAAAGTAAAATTTTGTCCAAAATCTATTTTATACTTGGGCACATATGAACCAAATTCCAATTTAGATATGAGAGTGGCATGATTCCATTCAGGTTGTGATTCAAAGGCAACATATTTTGAATTGAATCAATTCAAGAGTCAAGACTTCATAATAGTTTATACTGGGGAAGTATCATAACATGTTTTGTTGGTTACCTCTCTTGCAACTTCTGCTTAGGGATATGACTTTCAGGAATTCTTTACTTCTCCAGCTAGAAGAAATTTTATTAAAGATGCATAAATAGATGTTTAAGCTCTACACAAAACCACTAGAAGACCTCATCTGATAGTTCAGGGAACGAGGAGGAGAGGATGGGGAAGGGAGAAAGAGGAGGAGTGAGGGGAGGCAGGGAGGAGAAGAAGGCTTGCAAAAATTGGAGGTGGGAAGCAAGGAGAACGTACCCAATATGTGGTCATAAAATAAAGTATAATTCAATTAATTATATATTTATTATATATTGGTGGTGTTCTAAATAGAATATTTTATTTCAAAAGATTCCAGAGTAAAGCTTGATTTTAGGTGTTTTAACATTCATCATTTCGTTATTAATTATCTACTTGACTGTTCACTATATAATTGAGTTGCACAGATTAATAATAATTTAACTATTTCTATAATTCTATAATAGCTATAAATATAGTTAATACAGTTTAGAGAGGCCTGAAGCTTCAGAAAGCAAGCAGGTTAACACCGAAGATCAAGGAAATTGTAGCAGAGGAGCAAACAGTTTGAAAAAGTTATAAGATTCAGTAAGAAAGGAACCTTGACTGACACCACTGGATCCATTTTAAGAGTTGAATTGAACTGTAGGCCACCAATTTAAATTAGTTTGATGCTTTAAGGGAGTTTTTGTTGCTTCTAATCTTGGTAATACTGTATATAATAGAGCAGTTACTTCTGCAGTGGAGAATGCTGAGGGGGGGGGGAAATGGGTTCTATAAGCAGACATGAACAATTGGCCAATAAAAGTCATCATCTCAGTAAATCCTTTGATTCTCATAACCATTTTAATATGAGTTGTGTTCTTGCTTTTTCATGCTGCTATGCTTTTACTCATTCTCTGTTAGAATTGGCTTGCTTCTGCAGTAGCTTTGTTTCAAAAGATCCTGAGAAAGACAAATATTCAACTGTTGCCTCTTCGCTGGGTCTGTCCATTTGCAGGATCTACCATTGGGACTATGCCTATCTTGTCATAATGATCCAGCTGGATCAGTGACATGCAGTCAGGGGAGGCACAGCCTCACCGCTCATCATGAAAAAAAAAAAAAGAGAAGGCGGAGCTACGCCATGCAGACACAACGCGGGGTCTCTATGCTGAGAGACCCCGATTGAACTTTTGCCATCTCCTTGGTTCCATAGGAACCTAAACCATCCTGGAGGGACAGCGATTAGGAAGCAAGCCTTGCTGGTCACAGGGGTATCGCAAAACCCCTGTTTGATACGAGGCGAAAGCTTCTGAAGGATGGCAAACAGGCAGCCCCTCCCCCGTGGGCAGATAAGGCGTCGGGAAAGCTCCGGAAGGAAGGGAACAGTTTGAAAGAGAAAGTGTAACACTGGGAAGGTATTCTATCTTTTTCTTTGAAATATTTTGCTAAAGGAATTTCCCCCCCCCCTTCCCGTATCTAAAGCCTTGAATTATGAAATAAGCAATGGAATTAACTGAATTGAGAGGTTTCCTTTTTCTATATATTTTTCCGAAATGGCGGATTGAAACACCAGAGTAAGACTATCCTTGTTTCCATTGAAAGTGATTGGACTATTTCTGGTCTCTTCTTTTTCTTTTCTTTCTATTTTTTCCTACTGCAATCTTGAATCTGGGATTTTCTTCTTCTTTTCGACAACAAAGGAAAGGACATACAAGAAAGTGAAAAGTGAAACCTTGTTATGTTGTTTTTCTACATTATCTTGCCTCTGGAGGTCGCTGGTTGATTCTTATGAAAGTCAAGGTTAAGCATGAGTTGTCTACAGCTATTGTTCTCTGATAACTGGAAACATTAAAGAAAGAACAGGCCAGCGACCAGGGAGGCAGTGAGATTAAACTATCATCACCTTTTGGATTCATTAACATGGCTTTATTCTTAGAAGAGGATACTTCAGAAAACCAGATGGCTCTGGCTGAAATCTTGAACTTACTGAAACAAAGTAATAAAAGAATGAATAATACACTCCACAAAATTTTGTTTATGACCAATTGAAGACTTCAGAAATTAAAGAGAAAGAAGAAAAAGATGGAGACAATGAGGTACCTATCTCAGTCGAAGAAAACGATAAAGATGTCAATCGATCAAATGTGGGAGAAAATACAGAGATGGAAAAAACTAAAAGAGAATTTGAGGAATCTGGACTTCAGCTTCGTTATCAAGGAGAAGAAAAGGGAAAAGAAGAATTGAAGATGGATGAAAGAAGAGGAATCTCTCCAGGAATACATCTCTCACTTAAAAATAAACAATATGTAAGGATAGGAACTGGGCAGCGGCATTATTTGATAGTCATATTGGACAATAAAGTGCAAAAAGAAGTTTATGAAAGACCTGGTAAGAAAAATAAGAAGAGCTGGGGGACCACAAATGGCAAAAGAGATAAGTTTAATTCGCTACTGGAAGGACACTGGTTGATAAGAAAAGTTATTATCCTTTGATGATTAATAATTAGTTAGATTGTGTTTAGAATATCATTGAAGGATTATTAGTTAATTAATAGTTATTTACAATAAGAGTAATTTACAATAAATGTTATAGCTAATGATATATATCTATGTATCTATTGGTAGAAACCTATGAATATGAGATTAGATATAAACAAATTTAAGACTGTATTAGATGTTACTGAAGAATTATTAGTATAGAAATTGTGTGTCACATTAAGAGATGGAAAAATAATATTTAATACTGGATGATGAAAATTTTTATATTTTGATGATTAATAATTAGCTAACTAGTTAGATGGTTATATGTTTTTGAAGGATTATTAACTAGTTAATAACTATTCATAAAATTTAAGATTGTTTTAGATTATTATTGAAAAAATTATATAGATATGTTGGGAATAAACAATGGATGCCACTATGTGGTCAGGATTTAAAGACATCTTTGAGGAAGAAATAGATTAAATTTGATGAGAATTTTGGGATATTGATATTAAGGTATATGATGAATTTTCTGATTTAACTTGCAAAATGAGATCATTTATGAATAATAACTATTTGAGAGATGCACAGAAATTATGACACCCAGTCAGTATGTAGGGTGATGACTTTTCTTTTTTAAATTTATTCTTTTTTTCTTTCTTTGTCTTATTAATAGAATGCCATTATATAGTTTTACTTTACATATAAAAGGATGTTAAAATAATTAGTAAAATTAAGGTTGAGATATGATAATTTTAATAATTGATATGGAAAATAAGTGATGATTATTGAAGAAACTCACAGAAACCTGTGATTAACTGGCACATTCTTCAAAATTTGCAATTTGTAATGGAAGATGGCTTTTTACTATGTTTCTTTGCTATGTTTGTATCATCCGTGTTTTTGCAAAATAAATAAAAAATTATCAAAAAAAAGAAAAGAAAAGAAATGTAAAAGGAAAAAGGTGACAGCTGAGGTGAGGCTGAGCTAGCTGCTGATGACTGCCTAACTGTTTAAAAATGCCTCTAAAAAAGTGCCCTCTACTATGAGGCAGGAGAACTGCGTGCCTCATCTAGTCTGGCTTTTTAGGCGTTTTATGATCAGTCCAGCAGAGTTAAGCAGAGGCTTAAAAGCCTCGGGACTCCTGGGGTAGGTGAGGCACTCAGTTCTCCTGCCTCATAGTAAAGGGTGCTCGTTCTTCCTGTGACTCAACGGCACCGGCACTACCCCTCTTCCCTTTTTCTTCCCTTCTTGCTTGCCATACAGTGACACTAAAGGGGGAGCACAGAGATGTACCTTCATCTCTTCACTGATTTCCCTTTTCAGGGGATGAGCTGGCTTCCTACTTCTTTTATTTTCTGGAGGTCTCCCTTCTTTCTTCATTTCTGCCATTTTTTATTTTATTTTATTTTTTTGTTTGGTGTGCGTGCATGTGTGTGTGTGTGTGTGTGTGTGTGTGTGGCATGCATGCACATGTGTATGTATGTATCTACTTTGGTAGAGATGAAATGGCTGCTGGTATTATTTGGGGGGGGAAATTTTCTGGGGAAGGTTGTGGAGAGGGAGGGAGGGAGGACAGGGGCGGCTGCTAGCGTTGATTTATTTCCCTCTCTTTTCTCTCTCATTCTCTCCCTTCAGCTCTCTTTCATTTCTCTCCCCCTTCTCTCTCTAATTTGTTTCTCTCTCTTTCCCTCTCTCCCATTCTCTCCTTCCAGCTCTCTTTCATTTCTCTGTCTCTCTCTCTTTCTCCCCTTTTCTCTTTCATCTCTTTCTTGCATGTGCAAGCAAAATACCCTTCTGTGCCAGTATCATGGCAGTGGGGACAGCGACTCCTTCCACTGCTGCCACTGAGAAGTGAGTAGCTGGCTGAGCTGCAGAGGAGAGCCACGCGGTGCAGGAGATTTTTCAGGGTTAGACTCAGGTCAGCGCAAGCCGCAGTCCCCTTCATGTTGGCTCAGGAAGGAGGGGAATGGGGAGCAGCAGTAGTTGGTTGGGTGCAGAGAGGGAACACGAAGCCAACATGAAGGGGACTGTGGCTCACGTTGACCTTAATCTAGTGCTGAGGAATCTCCTGCCCAGCGTGGCTCTCCTCCACAGCACAGCCAGCTACTCATTTCTCAGTAGTGGCAGCGGAAGGAGTCGCTGTCCCTGCTGCTGTGATCCCGGTCCAGATGGGTATTCTGCTTGCACGCACAAGAAAGAGATGAAAGAGAAAAGGGGAGAAAGAGAGAGGGAGGGAGGGAGAGACAGAGACAGAGACAGAGAAATGAAAGCGAGTTGGAAGGAGAAAATGGGAGAGAGGGAAAAGAGAGAGAAACAAATTAGAGAGAGAAGGGGGAGAGAGAGAGAAATGAAAGAGCTGGAAGGAGAGAATGGGAGAGAGGGAAAAGAGAGGGAAACTAATCAGGGAAAGAAAGAGAGAGAGAGAGAAAGAAAGAAAGAAAGAAAGAAAGAAAGAAAGAAAGAAAGAAAGAAAGACCTATGACAAAAGCAATGGCAAGCTAGATCTCTTGCCAAGAAAACTTTAGTTTACCAGAAGGCACAAATTGGAAGCAAATCTGATTTTTTAAAAAGAAAATAACAGAGATGGCAAAAAATTGCATCTGAAAATAAGATTATTTATAATTTTGGATAACGTATTATATTGTCAAACTCAAAAGGCTTTTGATACTTCTTCTTCTCCATCCTCCTCCTCCTCCTCCTCCTCCTCCTCCTCCTCCTCCTCCTCCTCCTCCTCCTCCTCCTCCTCCTCCTCCTCCTCCTCTCTCTCCCCCCCCTCTCCCGGGGACTTTCGTCCCTTGTGGAAAACACAACAAGGAACTCCTTGGCTCCTTGTCCCCCCCGCCCCCAATCTCTTTTTTTATTGTTGTTGGCCACTGGTGGTAACCGCATATGGTCCTCGGCGATATGCTCTTGCCTGCCACCCTTTCGAAATGCGCAAGGACGGGATGAAATGTATTGTATTACAAAGGCATTTTAATAAAAAGATTGTGATGACATCAGTGCCTCACCAGCCATAAACCTCACTGCGTGTCACTGAGCTGGATTATTGAGTGCAAGAGTGCAAGAAATGGGTGTGGCTTTCTTTTTGCTTCTCTCATACCTGCCAAGGCCCACTTCCTGTAAACAGCTTCAGTTTGTGCAATCATGAACATGGCTTGGCACTGTCTGTTTCTTCACCAGTCTGCCCACTTCTTCCAGTGTAGGAAGGTACCAGAAAACTCATTTTAGAAATTAATAAATACATACAGGCAAGAGCCATAGCCAAGAGAAAACCATACACGTAGCCAAAAGAGGTTGAGTGCAATCACAAAAGGAAACATAGTATAAAGGATTAAGAATAACCAAAGCACAGGAAACCCCCAAGTCTGGCGATAACCACTAGACATAATCTAAGGCAAGACAAACATCATAACCATTTACATAAAGATGACACCTACTCACAGGAAACACCCTTCCTTGCCTTCTCTGACAGGATTAATCCCAAGGACCAGAAACCAGACGAACAGAATCAACATCAGAGCAATCATCCCAAATAAATAAATCTTTGTTAATCAGAAATGTACACAAACACCTCAAAGGGGGAAAACTGTATAAGAGGGAAAACAAATGCATGTATGGTGTCCTGCAGACCCGGGAACATCAGAGCTACGTCTCGTCCTTCCCGTCTTTTCTTTCCTTTATTAAAGCACATAACTTCCAGGCAGCCATTTTGAATGAAGCCATTTCAGAAGCTTGGATTTACTATTTGAATCAGACTGTCAGGGTTCCAAATAGCATCCAAAATTAAATCAGAGTCCAAGGCAAAGTAATGCTCAAAGTTCCAATTTATTAAGACAGCCATGTTGGCACATCTGGGGGAAGCCAGAATCTGAAGCTTCTTGGTTTGCCCCACCCAGTTGAAAGTTCAAGACCCCACACCCACAAGTCCATCACATGGTCCAATCTTCCACTGCCATGCTGGCAGTTCCAACCATCCAGTTCCGGTCAGGTGCAGAGGTACAGAGACAAAGGATAATCTTGGATTCTAGAAAGGAATTTTATTTTGGCTACATAGCATTCCACTCTGTACGTTTCCCCCAATATAAACAACCAGTATAATAGGAAGTGTGGCAGGCCAAAGATCCAAAAGGGAATATGGCTGCAGGCCTGACAGACACTGCTAATTCACAGAGGCCTAATGTCTCATTACATGCACAAGATAAGAATATATTGCCACTATGAAGAATTCAACTTAAAAAAAAACTAACATGGGAGCTACCAAAATTTTCTATGTACCCTTTTACCTTTTCCCCATAAATGTTTTAAAACCAATAAAAATTCTTTAAAAAAAAAAAGAATTCAACTCATATTTATTGAATAGTTGAATAGAACTGGATGGGACCTTGGAGGTCTTCTAGTCCAGGGGTCCCCAACCCCCGGTCCGCGGCCTGATAGGAACCGGGCCGCAGGGCTGGAGAGGAGGAGGAGGGAGCAGCCCCCTGGGCAGAGGATGGCCAAGCGTGCCTCCACCAGCTCCTTCCGACGGCCACCGCGGTGCACTTTCTGGGGCTTCCCGGAGGGGCCGGCATGTCAGCTGAGGAGGTAACAGCTGCCTCATCCCACAGCGAGCGAGCGGGCGGAGGACCCGAGACTCCTCCCTCCTCCTCCTCTCCAGCCCTGCGGCCCGGTTCCTATCAGGCCGCGGCCCCTCTGCTGCTTCCCAGGGGGGGAGGGAGGGAGATAATGACAGACACACAGAGAGACAACTTAGAGAGACAGAAATAGAGAGAGGGAGGGAGGGAGGGAATCAGACACACACACACACACACACACACAAAGTGACAGAGATGGGTGGAGGGAGTAGAGAGAGACAGATACAGAGAGAGAGAGAGAGAGAGAAACAGAGAAAGAGAAAGAAAGAAAAATAGAAAAAGAAAGATGAATGGAGGGTGGGAGGGAGGGAGGGAGTGAAGGAAAGAGGGGAGGGAGGAGGAAGGGAGGGGTGAAAAGGAAGGAAGGAAGGAAAGAAAGAAAGAAAAAGAAAGAGATGGAGGGTAGGAGGGAGGGAGGGAAGGAAAGAAGGGAGGAAGGCGGAGGGAGGCAATGGAAGGAAAGGAAAGGAAGAAATCTATTTTCCTATTTCCTTCCACCTCAAGCTACCTGTTTGGTTAACCAGGTTAAAGATCTATTTTTCTCCCAGTGGTCATTTCAAAGAAATCACATCCTCTGAGTCATTTCCTGGATTCAAGCCAGCATCCCAAAGAGTCATGGGCTGCCTTTATATATAACAAGTGCCCATAAATCCATTTTTACCATCTTCAGAAGACCAAAGACCAGCCAGAAATGGAAGAAAGAAAGAAAGAAAGAAAGAAAGAAAGAAAGAACTTATGACCACAATTGAGCCCAAAATTTTGGTTGCTAAGCAAGACCGTTAAGTGAGTTTCACCACATTTTCCAAGTTGGCCACGCCCACCGGGTCACATGACCACGGAGCCCCTCCCACAAAACAGGCCACACCTTTTGGCTCTCAAAAGAAATTTCAGTAGTGGTACTGTTGATATTTGGCTCTATTCACTAATAAGTTTGCCCACCACTGCCCTAGAGGGGCAAGTGAGCCGACTCCCCCCCCCACGTGCGCATGCTCCGCCTGTCCCCCCTCCCCCCTCCTCCTCTAGGCCAGCCGGTCCGCAGAATTTTCTTTAAAATGAAACCGGTCCCTGGTGCAAAAAAGGTTGGGGACCCCTGTTCTAGTCCATCCCCCTGCTCAAGCAGGAGAACCTATATCAGTAATGGCTAATCTTTTTGTTGAGGCGTGCCAAAATTGTGGGGAGGGGAGGGGGGTGGGGTCACACACATGTGTGCCCACACCCATAATGTAATGATTGAAGGTTGCAATCTCTCTGTGTGTGTGTGTGTGTGTGTGTGTTTCGACTTACAACAGTTTGCTTAGTGACTGTTTGAAGTTACAACAGCACTGAAAATAGTGACTTAGGACTGTTTTTCACACTTACGACCGTTGCAGCATCCCTATGGTCCTGTGATTTATATTCAGATGCTTCACAACTGACTCACATTTATGACAGTTGCAGTTCTTATGGTGATGTATTCATCTTTTGTGACTTTCCGACTAGCAAAGTCTATGGGGAAACCAGATTCACTTAACAACTGTGTAACTAATTTAACCTGCAGTGGTTCACTTAACAAATGTGTCAAGAAAAGCCATAAAATGGAGTAAACTCACTTAACAAATTTTTCACTTAGCAACAGAAGTTTTGGACTCAATTGTGGTTGTAAGTTGAGGGCAATACTAATTTTTGCTTCAAAATGGCCCTATTTAGGCTAGGTATTTAGAATCCCAAGGCTTCCTTAAAAGCACATTTGGTTGTTCTGCAATAACATTTAGAAATTCTTAAATCTTCTCTTGCCCCCTCTCCTCTTCCATCCTCTGCCTCATGGACTACAGCTACAGTATACAGCCTTCAGCAGCCAGTTTAGATTCTAGATAAATAATCAGATAAACAAAACAAAAGTTATGCTGTCAATGTTATACAAGTCCTTATGCTCAAGAAAAACATGGAAAAATAATGTAATGTAACCATCATTTTCAAAGGTTCCCATAGATCCCTATCTGGACACTGCCATTCTGATGGGAGGGGCCCTGGACGATATTTTATGATCTTTCCTGTTTCTGGTCTTTCCTTTACTTTGATGTACCTTCTTGGGAATGGGAAGGGGGAGGGACAAGCCTGGGGCCATCTGTTTTGTCTCAGCTATGGAGGAATGAGCAAGCATCACCTGAGAACAATTTCTTACCACCTTCTCAGCTCAAAGTTCTCACAACAACTTCACACCTGTGGATTGGCTTGCCTCGGAGTGGAAAGAAGGAATGGTTTTCTACATCCTTTAACCAAACGGTTTTGAGTGGGAACTTCAGATCCTGCCTACTCTTCTTGCTATCACTATCTCCTGATAAAAGTTTCTTTTGAAATGCTGCTTGTTTCAAGAGTTCTGCTTTCTTGAGGGAATAGGAGAGGCAAGGTGCTTCCCTCCAGTTCTGGAATATGGAGCTAGTCTCCATCGCCACTGTCACCCTTACCTTCTCAGGCCACGTAAGGAATGACTAGAAGGGGAGGGGGAGGGGCAGGCCAGCCAGCTGACAGGGAGGTACAGCAGGGGTATAAAAGAGCTTTGTTTATCTGGGAACCGGAAATGATTCTTGATTTAAATCAATAACAATAAAAAGCACCAAAGAAGAAGAAAGAACATCAGAAAAAACGCCCCAACCCTTGCCTGTTTTTGGAAATGGTTCAAGAGGGAGCACACACGGGTTGACTTCCGGTTGCAGTTGCTGTCGGTAGGCTTTTTTCAAGCCTGCCATCCCACTCGTCTGTAGAGGCGTTTTTTATAACACCAAATGCCTCGGAAACCCCAAGCTCTATTATGAGCTTGTGGGAGAGTTTTTGCTGCCAGGGAAGAGTCCCCTTGCGAAGCCCTCAGAGGGTTAGTTTTCCTCTGAGGAACGAGTAAGGAGAGACCCTCCCCTCTTTAGGCCGCGATCTTCTCCGGACGGGTTTGGAGACCGTGTTAATTGGCTAATTAACACGGCAAAGCAAACTGCTTTTAACTTCTAATCTACATTCCAAGGCAACTTTATACTTCAAAGGGAACTTCTTGGCTACTCATCGTAAACGCAAGTAATTAAAGTTTGTGATTTTGCCAGAATATAGTAGATCTTAGACACAGCCTTTAGAACGAAGGAATCAAGATGGCGTTAATTACCAGATGAGACGAAATGAAAGTTAGTTGTTTTGGCTTGTACCCAATCCTGATTGACATGCAATCCATCAAGAAGGACTATATTTCAAGCCTTTGTACTTCAGAGGAAACTAAACGCAAGTAATTAAAGTTTGTGAACTGTTTTAAAGAACAAAGGATTCAAGATGGCGTTAACTACCAGATGAATGAATTGAAACTTAGTTGCCTTGTCTAATTATTGATTTGTGGATTTTGGTCTCTGCTTAACCCCTGGCTGATAGCGGACAGCTGTAGGCGGAAAGGGGGAGCAAGCTATAAAGCCAAATGCACTATCTGATTTATTGAGCGTTAAGCTAAACGTATTACTTATTACTGACTTATTTTGATATTTTGAAGAGGTTTTTTTTTTCTCTCTTCCTGAAAACTTGGAAAGCTTAAAAGCAAGGCAATGGAACAAACTCGTGTAGTAACTCCCCAGGACTTTAAAGATTTGATGAACTTTATAGTTAATGAAAGCAGAGACCTCAAAAGAATGATCCAGGAGAAATATGAACAATTGGAAAAAAAAATGCTTGCAATGGCCAAGAGTCTGTCTGAAGTTATCATTAAAATTGATGGGAAAATCGAAAAGCTGTCTTCAGAGGTGGAAGTCAAAGCAAAGGAAACGGATTTGAAATTGGTGGAAATGGAGGGGAATATGCACAAATTGGACAAACAGGTTATTATGTTACAATTTTTGTTAATGGAAAACGCCATTAGACTGAGGGAATTATCAGAAAATCCTAGAGAAGACTTAAGAAAAGTTTCTGCCGATGCTTTGGCTATATTAGTAAAAATGGATCCTGGTGAAATTTATGCTAAGATTGATAAAATTTACAGAGCAAACTCACGTATAGCATTACAAAGGCAACTACCGAGAGATGTTGTGATATATTTTACTGAGAGAAACCTCAGAAATGATATTCTGCAGAAGTCTTTTCACTCCTCTCTCCACATAGCTGGAAAACGGATTGGTGTCTTTAAGGAACTTCCATCAACTATCCTGAAGCTCAGAAGGGATTTTGGTTTTTTGGTGGAGGAGCTGAAGAAAAGAGGGATACAGTACAGGTGGGATGCTCCAATGGGTGTTATATTCAGATATGAAGGGGCGCGGTATTGTTTGAATACTATAGACAAGGCAAGAGATTTTTATTATGAAATACTGAAGAAAAGTGTAATGCCCCCACGTATATCTATACCAACACTAGTAGATCTGGATGGTTCAGAGCAAGATATTGAGATGGAGCAGAAACAATTTGGAAAAGAGATGGAAGAACATACTCAGTTGGATTCCCCTGGGCTTTTTTTAAGCCCTACTCTGGAGGAAATGTCGAAGACTGCTATAGGGGGATCTGTTGGAATGCCAATACGTAAATCAGATGAGCAATGTGAAGCCAGGTCTAGCACCAGACAAATTCAGAAACCGCAGAAGCAGAGGAGGTCTCAATCTCGGCGAGTTAAGAAAGACAAAAGGATTAAAGGACGAAGCAATTAACCAATCTAGATAAAAATATACAGATCTCTGCAATGCTGGTTCTCTTGGATGTGGAAACTTTTTCAGGGTTGAAAACTGGAACCGGAGCATTTGCAGTGGATCTGGTTGTTACCCTATCACGATCTTGGAACTTTATAATCCTGATGAAAAGTCACTCGGGGGTTACCTATGTAAAGGGTTGTTTTTTTTTGTTATTTATGGGGGCAGCTGCTTAAACTGGTATTACAAACAGCTATGGATGGAATGGAAGGAGACCTGAAGAATTGGACTTATGAACATTGACGCGGAAAGGACTAATATTATGTTAGTGTTCTGGGAAAAAACTTGGGTCGAACTTTGAAATTTTCTTGCAATTTACTGTATCCTTCATGTGATAGGATCTGAAATTTTCCTATACTATTTCTGTTTCCTTTGTGAAGAGAGAAGTAACTTTGCTTTTTTCAAATATTGGAGTAATCTTTACATTTTTTTGTGTTGTTAAGTGGGCAATTAAGCAAATGGAGAGGGGGAAAATAGTAAACCTTTTGAATCAGGAAGGATGTAAACTTAAGCTAGGATATATGGTTTAAGTTTTATAAGTGTTAGGATATGGTATTTAGATCTTAAGAATTATTTTCTATGTATTTTAATGTTCAACTAAAAGGGGGTGTTTATGTTGAGTTTGTTATAAGGTTTCTAATGGATTGATTATATACAGAATAAATATCAGATTAGGAACTATTATGTAGCTTTTAGGTAAGAATGCTTTGATTGATAGGTGAATAGAGTAAATAATATTTGGGATGCTTGGAATTATTAGAGTGGTGTATAGCGGAAGTCAGGGGGGTGGGTTTGAATGGGAGGTGGGGGAGGGCTAGGGTGGAGGGCGGGGTAATATATATGTATGATTAATCTAGAGAGGGGAATAATGGGATATGCCTTTTTTTTCTTAAAGAGAAATTTATATTATGTTTTTTATATCTTTAATTAACTTAGAAGATGGTGTTAATGGGATATTAATATACTAAGAGAAACTTATATTGTGTCTGCTGGGAGGCGAGGGGGTATAATATCTGAATGAGAAATTTATTTTAAGATGGGGTGAGGGGGGGTATAGTATTTGTATGTGATTTATATTACATGTCGGGGGGGGGTAAAAAGGGGGAAAATTTGTGTGAATAAAACTTTTTCAATAAAAAAAAAAAGAGGGAGCACACACACACACATGAGAGGGGGCGGGGAAGAGAGAGAAGAAGGGGGAGATGAGAGAAAGAAAAGGAGAGGAAAAGAAAGAGAGAGATAAGAAAATGATGAAGGGAGAGAATGAGAGAGGAAAAAGAAATAAACAAATGAGAGAGAGAAGAGAGAGAGGGAGAGAGAAAGGAGCTGGTGGGAAAGATGAGAGAGAGAGAGAAAAGAGGGAAACAAATGAGAGAGAAGGGGAGGAAAAGAAAGAAAGAAATAGGAAGGGAGAGAGAGAGGGAAAAGAGAAAAACGAGAGAAAGAGAGAGAGAGAGAGAGATCCATTTCCCACAGAAAACACCCAGAGTCGCAAAACCTGGATACATGTGGCTGGGGCAAGTCATGTGATTGGGCGGGAGTGATGTTGAGTTGGCCACACCCATCCAAATTTTGTGGCTCCCAGTGTTTTCTTTTCTGTGGGAAATGGGTCCAAATGGCTCTTTGATTGTTTAAGGTTGCAGATCCTGGGACTAGATGTATCCAGTTCCTGCAACCATTCATCGTATGGTTTAGCCCCCAGCCCTCTTATAACCTTTCTCTGCATTCTTTCTAGAGTCTCAACATCTTTTTTATATTATGGTGATCAAAACTGGACACAGTATCCAAGTGTGGTCTTACTATTCAACATTTACATGAAACTGTTTGGTGAGATCACCCGTCACCATGGACTGAGATATCATCAAAATGCTGGTGATACTTAGCTGTATATTTCTGCCCATGGTGAGTTAAGCAATGCTGTGACCTCCCTCTCACAGTACTTGGAGGCTGTTAGGAGCTAGATGGGGAGCAACAAATTAAAATTGGACCCTGGCACGGCTGAAGTGCTCTGGGTTTGGGGTTCTTTAGCCCATGGAGAATTGCTACCTTTGGCCTTGGATGGGGTGGCACTGCCCCAAACAGATGCTGTGTGTAATCTGGGTGTTCTCCTGAGTTGCAACTCCTGCTCAAAGAGCGGGTGACAGTCATGGCTAGAAGGTCCTTTGCACAACTGTTGGTTCTGTGTCAGTTCCACCCTTTCTTGGACCAATAAGCCCTACTCATGGTCATTCATTCCCTAGTCACCTCCTATCTTGGCTATTGCAATGTGCTCTACATTCAGAAGTTCCAGTTGGCGCAAAATGCAGCAGCCCACATGATTTTGTGCAGACCTCACCTCTCCAGTGGGAGCTATATTGGTTGCTGATTTACTTCTGGGTGCAATTCAAGGTGGTGGGTGTCACCTTTAAAGCACTTCATGGCTTGGGACAAGGGTACCTGAGGGACCGTCTCTTGCTGAACACATCTACCCAACCCACTAGAGCAGGGAGGCAAAAAATATTGCAGGTCCTGTATCCTATGGATACATTTGGCAGGACCCATAAGAAAGGCCTTCTCCAGGGTGGCTCCCTCCTTCTGGAATATCATCCCACTGGAAATTAGACTGGCCCCCATTTTAACACTTCTTTGGAAGGCCCTGAAGATGTGGTTTTGCTGGTGGGCCTATGGAACCCAGAGCAGGCTAGAGCTATTAAATGGCTTGTATAAATGTGTGTTGTCCCTGGGGTGGGGGTTGGGGTGGATGTTATTATTATATTATTTTTATTTCTGTTATATTGTGTTTTTATGTCCTGTAAGCTGCCTTGAGTTGCCTTAGGCAGCTTACAAGCGGTTGCGCGCTCTCATCCCCAGGGCTCTTCCTGCAATCTAGGAGGTCAGGGATTTCAGAGCCGGGGCCCTAGGCTGATGCTATGCAATGCCAGGTCCGTGGCCAACAAAACCCCCCTTATCTACGACTTAGTGTCAGAGGGGGACCCGGACCTGGTGGGTATTACCGAAACCCGGTTGGGCCATGAGGGAGGAGTACCCCTCGTAGAAATGTGTCCACCAGGTTATCGGGCATTCCATCAGCCATGGGGCCCAGGGCACGGGTGGGGGAGTGGCGGTTATCATTAAGGAAGGTCTTGAGCCGAGGGAGACCTCTGCCGCAGACAGCTGGTTGTGAGTCCCTCTATGTAAAATGGGGTCATGGGAGGCAGCTGGGTTTGCTGATTGTGTACCTGGCTCCTCGCTACGTCTCAGCAGCCCTGCCCGAGCTCCTCGATGTGATCGCTGAGATGGCGGTTGATACCCCCAGGCTTTTAGTCATCGGGGATTTCAACCTGCCATCGGTAGGCGAGACATCTGAGGTGGCCCGGGAGTTCATGGCCTCCATGACGGCCATGGACCTGACCCAAGTAATTCATGGCCCCACGCACACCGGGGGACACACTCTAGACCTTGTTTTTGCCTCCGGCCAGTGGATGAGTGATCTAGGATTAGGGGCATTAGTCATCGAGCCCCTGTCATGGTCAGATCACTCTCTCCTCCAGCTTGACTTTCCAACCGCAACCCAACTGAGAACCTAGTGGCCACCTGGAATAGTGCGGCCACGGGGGCCCTGGACCGGGTCGTGCCTTTGCGGCCTCTCACCCGGTGTCGATCTACGTTGGCTCCTCGGTTTTCCGAGGAGTTGAGGGAAATGAAACGCCAGAAGAGACGCCTAGAGAGCATCTGGAGGTCCACCCGCGCCGAATCTGACCGAACACGGGTAAGGTCGCATTTGCGGACCTACCTAGTGGCGATGAAGGCGGCAAAGCGAGACTATCTCGCCACCCTCATTGCATCCGCAGATAACCGCCCTGCCGCCCTGTTTAGGGTGACCCGTGCCCTCCTTCACCAGAGGCTGCGGGAGGCTCCCTTGCAGGGTCATGCAGAGGAATTTGGATCTTATCTGCAGGATAAAATCGTTCAGATCCGGAGCGAGCTAGCAATTGGACTAGTCTGGGCGGGGTGTCAGAGATAGGCCTTGAGACCACTGTTTGGGCTGAGTTTGACCCTGTGACCCCCGATGGCATGGACAGGATACTGGGGCAATTGAAGGCCACCACATGTTTATTGGACCCGTGTCCCTCCTGGCTTGTAATGGCCTCCCGGGAGGTTACACGAGGCTGGCTCCAGGGGGTTGTAAATGCTTCTTTGAGTGAGGGGTTCTCGCCAGCTGTCTTGAAAGAGGCAGTGGTGAGGCCCCTCCTCAAGAAGCCCTCCCTGGACCCAACTTTATTATCCAACTATCGTCCAGTCTCCAACCTTCCCTTTTTGGCGAAGGTTGTTGAGAGTGTGGTGGAACGACAATTCCTCCAGCACCTGGAGGAAACTGCCTATCTAGACTCATGCCAGTCCGGTTTCCGACCCAGACACAGCACGGAGACGGCATTGGTCGCATTGGTAGATGATCTCTGGAGGGCTCGGGATAGGGGTTGCTCCTCTATCCTGGTCCTGTTAGATCTCTCAGCGGATTTTGATACCATCGCCCATGGTATCCTATTGCACCGGCTGGAGGGGTTGGGGCTGGGGGGAACCGTACTTTGGTGGTTCTCTTCCTACCTCTCGGACCGGTCGCAATTTGTGTTGGCAGGGGGGCAGAGGTCGACTTCGAGGCCCCTCACTTGTGGGGTGCCGCAGGGGTCAGTCCTCTTGCCTCTCCTGTTTAACATGTACATGAAGCCGCTGGGTGAGATCATCTGTGGTTTTGGGGTAGAGTTCCATCTGTATGCGGACGACACCCAGTTGTACATCTCTACCCCTAACCACCACAACGATGCCGTTGAAATGATGTCCCGGTGTCTGGAGGCCGTGCGAGTCTGGATGGGGAGGAATGGGCTATGACTGAACCCATCCAAGACCGAGTGGCTGTGGTTTCCGGTGCCACGACATAACCAGCTGGTTCCCTCTCTGGCTATTGGGGGCGAGTCATTAGCCCCCGCAGAAAGGGCTCACAAATTGGGCGTCCTCCTGGACTCTCGGCTGTCCTTGGATGACCATGTGACAGCCGTAGCCAGGGGGGGCTTTTATCAGGTTTACCTGATACGCCAGTTGTGACACCCTGCGCACAGTCACACAAGCTCTTGTCATTTCCCACCTAGACTACTGCAATGCTATCTACATGGGGCTTCCCTTGAGGTGCACCCGAAGGCTCCAGTTAGTGCAGAATGCAGCCGCGTGGGGGATCTTGGGAGCACCAAGACGCTCCCACATAACACCTCTCCTGCGCGAGCTGCACTGGCTGCCTGTCGCCTTTCGGGTGCGCTTCAAGGTTTTGGTGACCATCTTCAAAGCGCTCCATGGCATGGGTCCTGGTTATTTGCAGAACCGCCTCCTGCCACATACCTCCATCTGACCTGTCTGCTCCCACAGGGAGGGCCTCCTCAGGGTGCTGTCCGCTGGACAATGCCGGCTGGCGACTCCCAGGGGAAGGGCCTTCTCTGTGGCGGGTCCAGCCCTCTGGAACAACCTGCCCCCCGACTTTCGTACTATCACGGACCTTCGCCTCTTCCGTCGAGCGTTAAAGACCTACCTCTTTCATGCGGCCGGCCTGGCATAGTTGTTTTTACCATCGTTTTAATAGGGTTTCTTAATATTTAGCACGAGTTAAATTTATTTAATTTAATTTTAAATTTATTTATTTATTGTATTTATATGTATTTTATCTTTTATTATCCCTGTGCACCGCCCTGAGTCCCAATGGAAGAGAGGGCGGTATACAAATTAAATCAATAATGATAATGATAATAATAATAATAATAATAATAATAATAATAATAATAATAATAATATAATTATTATTATTATTATTATTATTATTATTATTGTTATTATTATTATTATTTTCTAAATAAATACAAAAGAGGGTGAAGATGAATTACTTTATTGAACCTTTTAGATCGGGTGTTATACTACTCTGGTTTAGGAATTCAGATTATAGTGAAACTATTTTGAGAGACATAGGAAGGAAACCTGCACAACTCCCTTCCACATTGTCCAAAAAGACTGATATTAAGAAATCGCCGCCCTGGGTCCTTTTGGAGAAGGGCGGGATATAAATTGAATAAAATAAATAAAATAAAATAAATAAATGGAAGACTCAAACATCTTAGATGTATTTCCATTTCAGTGAAATAATTACATTAATGTTTGAATGTTTTCATAAGCAATAAATGGTTTGCTCTCTTTTCCAATGTGAGCTCCAGGAGACAGATTCCCAGGAATAAACCTCTCTTACAACAATCCAAAATGCAATCAAATATTTGATGCAAGATGGCGGCAAAGGAGGAAACATAGTTACATTGCAGTGAGTTAAAAAGGAGAAAAGTCGGGAGTTAAAAAAGGGAAAAGTTGCTGTTAAAGTAAGATAAATGATAGGAGGAAAGGGGGAGAGGGAAAGACAATCATAGAATAAATCATAGAGAAAGAAAAATAAGTGGAGAAAGGAAAAGGAGAGGGACGATGAGAAATAGGAGGAAAACGATCCACAGCGAATTTGGCCTGCTCAGAGAAGTCCAGATGCACCCGAGAAGCCTATCCGAGAGCATGGAGGCCCATTGAAGCAAGGTGAGTGGAGAGGCAAAACACACTGGTGGAGAACAAGGTGAATTTGGTGAGAGAGAGCGGCCCAGCTGTGGAGTGGGGAGGAAAATCATCCATGGGGCAGAGAGGAGAGCTGATTGAGGGCAAAGCAATGACCAAAAACAAGGTGAGCTGGTGAGACAGAGGGAGAGAGGGGGGGAGGAGCAGGGAGGAGGAGAAATGGCTATGGAGTGGAGACCAGTGGTGAGCTTGCTGTGGGCCATCCAGGTGGTCCTGTTGCTGGGAGAAGCAGCACAAATGGGAGCCACATGTCTGAGGAACCAGGAGCAGCTGGTGTTCATGGAGTATTCAGCACAGTAGATCAGTGAACCAGAGTCAGGCGTAAAGCTCTCAAGTGCCTGTATACCAATGCACAAATCTAGGGAAGAAACAGGATTAACTTGAACTATTAATACACAAAGGTAGATACAACATAGTTGGAATAACAGAAACTTGGTGGGATGAAACCCACAACTGGAACATACTGATAGAAGGATAAAAACTCTTCAAAAAACCCAAATCCCATAAAAGAGAAGGTGGAGTTGCACTGTATGTAAAGGACCACTATATTGCTACAGAATTGCATGAAACCAAAGAAGAAAACCTCCTAGAATGCAAATGGGTCAATATAAAAGAAAAAAAGAATGACATGGCCATAGGTGCATACTATAGGCCACCCAATACAGCAGAAAAAATAGATATCTTTTTTCCCAACCAACTAACAAACATATATATGAAACACATTACAATAGTAATGGGGGACTTCAATTACCCTGATATCAATTGGAAAACTAATTCTGCACCAAGTGAGAAATCAAATAGGTTCCTAACTAACCTAGCTGACAACATTGATGTCCAAAAGGTAGAGGAGGGAACTAGAGGGACAGCCATACTGGACTTAATACTTTCAAACAGAGAAGAAGTGATAGAGGAAGTTTGAAACTGCAAGAACGGTTTGCTCATAACATCCTTTTTAGTTCTCTCGAGGCTTCAGGGAAGCCTCTGAAGCCTCCAGAGGGCCAGTGGGTGGGGGCGGGTGGGGGCTGTTTTTGCCCTCCTCAGGCTCCTATAAAGCCTGTGGGGAGGGTGAAAAAAGCATGTAGAAATGGGGAGGGAAGTGCCTGTCATGTATGCATGCATGCTGGGGAGGGTTTGCATCTGCGGGATCGGATCCTGCCCCATACTTCCTCACGGCCGATTCGCTCCCACAGAGAGGGACTTCTCCGGGTGCCGTCCACTAGACATTGTCAGCAGGCGACACCCAGGGGAAGGGCTATCTCTGTGGCGGGCCCGGCCCTCTGGAACGACCTTCCCCCCGATATCAGGACGACCATGGACCTCCGCTCCTTCCGTCTTAAATTAAAAACTCACTTTTTCTGTCTGGCCGGCCTAGGATAAGTCTCTCTGTCTTTGGGGTTTTTATTGGGAATTAGTATTGTTCAGTTTTAATGGGGAAATTTTAGCGCAGGTTATGTTTAATTTGCTTTTAGAATTGTTTGTATGTATTTATTGTTTTTATTCTACCTGTGCACCGCCCCGAGTCCCCGTGGGGAGAGGGTGCGGTTTTATAAATATTAAATAATAATAATAATAATAATAATAATAATAATAATAATAATAATAATAATTATTATTATTATTATTATGATGATGATGATGATGATGATGATGATGATGATGATGATGATGATGATGATGATGATGATGATGATGATGATGATGATTATTATGGGTGTGGCACACCCGTACATGACCCCCCTGCACTCCCCCCCTTATGGCACGCAAGCCAAAAAAGGTTCTCCATCACTGCTGTAGCTCAACATACAAAAGAGAAGAAATCATAGGAACAATGACAATAAGACTATCAAGATGAGCTTTAATGTCCAAAGCTTGAGCTAGTACGGTAATAGTAATTAAGAATTGTGATTATGCCCACCTTTTGCAAAATAGCTAACCCACACATTGATTTAACGAAAAGTGTTAAATCCAATGCAATAATATAGAGGAATGTATGACAGGCTTCATTTGATTAGCTGAAGGCAGCAGCTTTCCTGTGCTGAAAACACAAACTATGGCCAACTATTTAACTCTTATCATAAATGTTTCAAAGATTTAACCGGAGACAACCTGATTTGGTCCAATTTGTCCATAGTTAGGAAAATGTTATTGGAGAGAGAATTATACTAAACATATTGAAAATGGAGTACTATGCCTGGCTATGTTTGGAAAATGTATGTGGGGTGGAGGGTGAAGGATTACTCTGAACTGGAAACAGCACAACCAGACGCAACACATTGTGGGGATTGGGCCAGCATCGTGGCAAGACGAATGCTTCCTTTGGGGGTTACCAAAGGATCATAGATACCTCAGCCATTGAGGATCTTTTTAGACTGAAGCTGTCCTGTAGGGACGATGAACAAGAGAAGTGCAATCCAACATGCTCAGGGAAGTTGCAAATTCCCTGGCCATTTAGGAAGAAGCTTCTCAAACTGTCGACTGAGGAAGTGGTCATTACGAGCCACTATGAAGCTGGTGCAGTCACAACAGGAGTGTGGATGTGACAGAAAAGTGTGGACAATCTGGGTGAGATATTTTTTCTTTTTAAAAAAATACAAGCTTCTATTTATAATCTCCTTGGAATAGTAAACAGAGGAATGGCTAAAACAGAGTAGGTGGAACTGGAGTTTTATTGCCCTTCCACCACTGATTGAATTGTGCTGAAGAAGGCGGGAGGAGCCAAAGAAATAAAGGAGGGGGGAATTGAATTGGCTTAGTAAGACTGTTTTGGAGAATAAAAATTAGAAAGCCAGACTGAATAAGCTGAAATCTCTTATTTCTCACAGTAGAGATTAAGTATTAAAACTAAAGTGACTAAATGATATATTTTTTTTATAAAACTGTTTTCCTTTTTTGGAATTGAACTATAGTACCATCTAGATACCAGTGCAATTTGGTCATAAGAACAAAAAGAGAATTGACTTTGGCAATGTGTGAACTGGATAGATAAAAACAAATTGTTTTGCTTCATAGAGAGTGATACACTGGTAACTTTTTTTGTTATTTACTGGAACAATGCAACTCTTGGAACTTTAAAGAGAAATAACAGGAAAGATAATATATATTCTTTTTCTTCTTTTGTCTTTTGAATAGTTGAACATAAGACTTTGATTTTCCTTTTCTCAGTGGTTGGTAATATTGTGTTTTTTTTATTTTGGAATATAAAAAACAAGATAATTGCAATTTTGGACCTGGTGGGTTGATTTGAATTAAAATTTTATGCACTTTAATCATTTTTTCTTTCTCTCTTTTTGTCCTCTTTCTTCATTTTTTTGAGGCAATCTGGATTAAGAAAAGAAGTTAACACAAGATCTGGATTTGGATTATAAAGATCTATCTTTTCTTCCTCTTTTTTCTGTTTTTTTTATTGGGGGTTTTCTTTTTCTTTTCTCTCTCTCACTATCCTCCCTTGTGGTGGATTGATATTTGGATTACAAATTGATTGGGCATCATAGCAACTTCAACTTGGTGGATTACAAATACTACATCTCAAGATGAAGAAAACAACAACACAATTGTCTTCAGCATCCTCATTGACAACTTCTAGTTTTGCGAGTCAGAGAACATTGGATACCATGGCACACCAAGAGAAACTTGATCTAATAATATGATACAGGCTCTACATGAAGTCTTGAAAGAAAGGATAGGCAAATTAGATGAAAGAATGGAGAAAGTAGAAGGCGAGTTAAAAGACTTTAAAGGTATTTTGGAGAAAAATAGACTTACAGCAGTAGACAGCAGCTAGGAGAAAACAATTATTTCTCTAGAAACGGATCGTGCAGATTATTATCTAAGATTTCAAAATATGGAAGAAGAGAAAGTTGAAATAATGGAAGAGTTGTTGGTGGAAGCAATGGAGAATAATAAAGAAAGGGTGTTAAATGAGATCGATGAGATATTTAGAGTGTATATGAGATATGTGATGAGAAACAATTTACCTAGAGAGGTGCATGTTAGATTCAGCATGAATAAGAACAGAGATTCTGCAGAGAGCAGGAAACAATCCAATGTATAAAGGTAGAGAGATAGTTGTGTTGAAACAAGTACCAAGAAGAGTTAGAGAATTGAGAAGAGAGTATCAGTTCCTGACAAATGTAGCTCATTCCAAAGGGAAGGCGCTCTCACAGAGAAGGCTCTCCCCCCTGGGGTCACCAACTGACACTGTCTGACTGACGGCACCCTGAGGAGGCCAACTCTGTGGGATCGTACTGGACGATGGGAGGCTACTGGTGGCAGTAGGTGGTCTCGCAAGTATCCTGGGCCTAAGCCATGGAGCACTTTAAAGGTCATAATTAGTACCTTAAATTGCACCCGGAAAACAACCAGCAACCGCCTAAAAGGGGGTGTAACATGGGAGCACCTAGGTACCCGCGCAGCTGCATTCTGGACCAGCTGAAGCCTCCAGGTGCTCTTCAAGGGCAACCCTATGTAGAGACTGTTACAGTAGTCCAGGTGAGAAAGGACAAGGGCAAGAGTGACTGTGCACAGGGCATCCTGATCCAGGAAGGGGCGCAACTGACGTACCAGGCGAACCTGGTAAAAGGCCCCCCTGGTCATGGTCATGAAGTTTTCTTCTAAACTAAGCCACATATCCAGGAGGACTCTCAGATTGTGGGCCCTCTCTGAGGGGGCTAAAGTTTCACCCCATATCATCAAAGATGGTACATGATGCACAAATTGGGATGACGGAAACCACAGCCATTCAGTCTTGGAGGGATTGAGCTTCAGCCTGTTTGTCCCCATCCAGATCTGCACAGCCTCCAGGCACTGGAACATCACATCAAGGGCATCGTTTGGGTGGTTTGGGGTAGAGATGAAAAGTTGGGTATCATCAGTGTATTGATGCACATTACAACAGCAACAAGGATGGCCATTGCGCAACAATGGAAAGATAGTAATGTACCAACAGATCACCTAGTCATATCTAAATTTTTCAACTGTGCTGAATCTGATAGGTTAACATATACCTTAAAAGACAAAACAGAGTCAATTTATGCTCAAACATGGGAAAAATGGTACATATGGTACGACAAGAGAACAAAAGGATACCAAAGTAAACAACCAAATAATATAAACGTGAAATAAATACAAGGAACAAGTGAGACGATAATGAATTTAAGATAATTATAGAGATATATATGCAGATAGTTAAGTTAAAATGTATATAATAATGAATAGAACAGACTGGGACAAACAAAAACTTTTGAATTAGAGGAATAGCTATATCCCCGGTATGTCTACCCTTTTCTTCTCTTTTTTCTATCTTCCCCCTCTTCTCTCCCCCTACCTTTCTTTCCGCCTTAATAATGTATGTCGATTTTCCTTTATATTTGTTAAATGTTATTTTTTATATTTATATTAATAAAGATTATTTTTTTAAAAAATCAGTGTATTGATGATACTATACGCCGAAACCAAGGATGATCTTGCCCAGCAGTTTCATATATATGTTGAATAGGTTTGTTGAATAGGAGGGGTGAGAAAACCGACCCCTGGGGCACCACACAAGTGAGGGGCCTTGGGGTCGATCCCTGTCCTCCAGTCAACACGAAATGTGATCGATCTGACAGGTAGGAAGAGAACCACTGCAAAATGGTGCCCCCCACTCCCAACCCCCTGAGTCGTTGCAGTAGGATACCATGGTCAATGGTATTGAAAGCCACAGGGAGGTCTAATAGGACCAGGACAGAGGATCATCAACCAATGCGACCAATACAGTCTTCGTGTATTTCAGGCCTGTACCCAGGCCTGAAACCTGACTGAAATGGATCCAGGTAGGCAGCTTCATCCAGGTGTCAAACTCCCAAGAGAAACTTCAAATGATTCACGGCCTCATGTAAAAGTTCAAAGAAATGTCCATTTATTGAATGTAACATCATGGCGAGCCTCGGTTGCAGCCAGGACTGCCAATAATTAGATGGCTTCTGCACTTTACCCCCTTATGCCCCCTCCCCTCTGCTTGTCATAAATCACGTTCCCCAATTAGCATTGAAAATAATTGCATGCATGCGCAGTCACAGGCTGTCTTGAGATTCCTTTCCTGCCACAGGAATGTCAAGAATTTTCAGTTCGTTAAGGCAAACAGATAAGGTCCATGGCAACATCGGGATGTTGACATCCGGCTCCCCTTACTTCTCGAAAGCAACCTATGGGAAACAGAACAATCTGAACGCAGGTGTATGACTTAGGGATGCGTCCCCCTCCCCCCCGGCTTGCTTGGGTTTTCTGCATGGAATTTTGCTATAAGGCGGTCAGCTTGGATGTTTCTATGTTTCACCCACGATGCCTCCGATAGGGGATAACCCTTCCACTTGATTAAGTATTGGAGTTGCCTTCTGTGCCACCTCAAATCAAGAATTTGTTGGACTTCATAATGGGTTTGGCCCCCGATGACCATAGGGCCTGGGGGCACATGGGGCAGTGGTCTCAGAGTGGAACCGATCACAGGTTTCAAAAGGCTACTATGAAACGATTGGTGTGTCTTCCCCAGCAATCAAGGCAGTTTCAATATCACTGTGACTGGGTTGATGATCTTTATTATGGGGAATGGCCCCACAAATTTTGGCCCCAGTTTTTTGCTGGGCAGTCTTAGTCTCAAGTATTTTGTGGAGAGGTAAACCTTCTCTCCTACCTGGAACGGCCGTTGCGGAGCCCGGTGTTTATCTGCCTGTTTCTTGTAGGTTTGTGTCGCTTTGGCTAGGGCTTTCTTGACATTTTCCCAAGCTGCTTTCAGCATCGACATCCAATCAGTCAAGCTGACTGAGGAGGTGGGGTCTCTTGGATACTCAGGCATTGGGACGAAGTCCATGCCGCTCACTACTTTGAACGGCGTGAGTCCTGTGCTGCTGTGAACAGCATTATTGTATGCAACCTCAGCGAAAGATAAAAGGTCTGCCCAATTAGACTGCTGATAGTTCACGTAGCACCTCAGGTACTGCTCTATCATGGTGTTCAGTCTTTCTGCTGCCCCCTTAGTGCTCGGATGAAAAGCTGAACTAAGACCCTGAGATGATCCAATGGATTGCAGGAACTCCCTCCAAAATTTAGCCGTGAACTGGACCCCTCTGTCTGAGATGATTCTTCGAGGTATTCCATGCAGTCGGTAGATATGCTTCACAAACTGTTTAGCCAGCTTGTGAGCCGAGGGTAGTCCGCTACAGGGAATGAAGTGTGCCTGCTTGGAGAACAGGTCTATTACAGTCCAAATCACTGTGTTTCCCCCACTTTTTGGCAACTCTACTATAAAGTCCATTGCAATCTCCTCTCATGGCCTCGTTGGTTCTGCCACTGTTTGCAGTAGTCCCTGGGGTTTTCCTGGTCGTATTTTCATTGTAGCACAGACTGCAACTTTTTACATAGCTATCCACATCTTTCTTCATTCCAGGCCACCAGAATTGCCTCCGGGCTAGGTGTAAAGTCTTTAGGAACCCAAAATGGCCTGCCAATTTGGCGTCGTGGCTCCTTTGGAGAACTAGGATACGTAGACATTCTGGAACATAGAGTTTCGTCCCCTTCCAGGCAAGGTCATCCCTCTTCGTCAAGATGTGTTGGTTGTTTTGGAACCAAGGGTCTGTTAGCAGCTCAGTTTTGAGTCTTGTGGTTAGATCGCTTGTGGTTTGACCCCGTTGGTCACGGTGTTGCCGCCTGGTGGTTACTTGGGCAGCTGGTTGAGTAGAAGGAATAATGGCGTCCACTACGTGCTCCCGTTCACATTTGTACTGAGGCATGCGGGAGAGGGCATCAGCTAGAAAGTTCCTCTGCCCTGGAATGTGCTTTAGTACGAAGTCGAAACGGTTGAAATATTGAGCCCATCGGGCTTGTTTGGGTGATAGTTTCCGTGGGGTTCTGAGAGCTTCCAGATTTTTGTGGTCGGTCCAAACTTCAAACGGTTTCTGGCTCCCTTCTAGCAGGTGTCTCCAGGTTAGTAGTGTCCATCGCACTGCAAAAGCCTCCTTTTCCCATGCGGCCCATCGTCTCTCCGTGTCTGTGAGTTTGCGGGAGGTATAGGCACAGGGTTGTAAATTTCCTTGGTTGTTTCTTTGGAGTAGTACTGCTCCTACGGCCATGTCACTGGCGTCTGCCTGGATCATGAAAGGTTGATCAGGATGCTTCAGTACCGGCTCCTTTGCAAACATTTCTTTCAGTGTTTCGAATGCCTCCTGGCAGGTTAGGCTCCACTGTAGGGGTTGTCCCGGATGAGGTTTCGTTCCTGGGCTCCCTATCTTCAGAAGGTCTGTCAGGGGTTTGGCAATCTTCGCAAAGGAGGGAATGAACTGCCTGTAGAAGTTTGCGAACTCTAGGAAACTTTGTAGCTGTCTGCGGGTGCGAGGGGTTTGCCAGCTTAGGACGGCTTGAACTTTGGCTGGGTCCATCTCTATTCCTTCATTTGACACTCGGTAGCCTAGGTAGTCTAGTCGCTCACGGTGGAATTCACATTTTGATAGTTTGACATACAGGTTGGCTGCCAGAAGTTTTTCCAGTACTTGGCGAACCAGGGATATGTGGTCATCGACGGTCTCAGTGTAAATAAGGATGTCATCTAGGTAGACGAGGACCCCCTTGTAGAGGTGCTCATGCAGCGCCTCGTTTATTACCTGCATGACCACTGCTGGGGCTCCCTGTAGTCCAAAAGGCATCACTTTGAATTGGAAACTTCCTAAAGGGCAGTTGAACGCTGTTTTCCATTCTTCTCCTTCCCTAATCCGTATTCGGTAGTATGCTTCTCTGAGGTCTAATTTGGTAAAGACTTTTCCCTTGGCCAAGTGAGATAGCATATCTTTCATGAGGGGGAGCGGGTATAGGTTGTGTACGCACACCGCGTTTACCCCCCGAAAATCCACCACTAGACGCATAGTTCCATCTTTCTTCCCTTTGAAGAGGACTGGTGCCGCAACCTGTGGCTTAGCTGTCTCGATGAACCCTCGTGCTAGGTTTTTGTCTATGTATTCACGCATTTCTTGCATCTCTCGAGGCGTCATGGCATACAGCTTGGGTTTGGGTAATTTTGCCCCAGGGATGATTTCAATGGCACAATCTGTTTCGCGGTGGGGGGGGGGCAGAATGTCGCATTCTGTCTCACTGAACACTTCTGCGAGGTCCTGGTATTCCACTGGAATCAGTTCAGCCTCTGGGGTTTTGTCAGATGTGGTTGTCAGTTGTTCTCATGGGCTCTCTTGGGGGGCTCCCAATGTGAGTGGTATTTTTGCTTGCTCGTGAGGGAGGGGTTGAGGGCCAGGTGATATCCTAAGCCTGCAGGTGCCCCCTTGCCACCAGATGGTCGGTCCCCACTTGTCTAGCCAGGAAAGTCCAAGTATGACTGCCTCCGTCATTTTGGGGGCTATTATGAATCGAATTATTTCCCAGTGATCTGCCAATTCTAGTCTCACTGGTTCAGTTAGGTGAGTGGCATAGGCTCCTCCCATTAGGGAACTGTCAACCTGCTTGAACCGAATCGGGTGGTTCAGGCTTTTCGCTCTGATCCCCAGTTTCTGAACTGTGGTTAAGTTGATCAAGCACCTAGTGCAGCCTGAGTCTACAAGGGCTTGAAAATCCCCGTTTTCCCGTTTTCGGGGTTGTGAGGCGTATTGGGAAAAGGAAAGGGTAAATTGATTCGCTCACCATTGGGTCGTTTTCTCCCTCGTCCTCGCTGTCATAGGGTTCAATTGACTGGTCATCATTGCCTGGGGTTTCACCGCTTTTGCCTGGGAGGGAGGAGACCTCTGCAGCTTGAAGAGCCCTCCTGGATGTGTTGATGGCCCGTCGGGGCCCTCGTTCTTGTCGGGCCCTGGGTGGTAGGTCCGGCCTTGGTTTCGGTGCTGGGGTTGGGCATGCAGCTACCATGTGGCCCATCCCCCCGCATCTGTAACACCTCATGGAACTTCGAGGGAGGGCTGGTCTCAGGTCTCAGAAATGGTGCCATTTCTTTCTTTTGGCGGGATGGTTTCAGATTAGGTTGACCCTTCTCCTTTGTGTCTGGTTCCTTCCTTGTGTCGTTGGCACGTAGCCCACTGTCGACTTTTGTTGCCACTCGGAACCACTCAGAGAGTTGGTTTGGGATGTCACGATATGCAGTTACTTGGGCAATACGTTTATCCAGGCTTATTTTGAAAAAAGGCACCAGCAACCGTTCTGGTAGGGGGGGTAGTCTTCCAACTATCCTCCTGAATTCACGGATGTGCTCTTTGATGGGGCAGCCTCTTTGCTTTAGGTTGCCGAGTTCCTCCTCTGCATACGGGTCTTCCTCCCCCTCTTCAAACCTGGCCTCTAGCACTTGCAGGAAGTCATCTATGTCTTGCAGTTGGGGGGCTCTCCGCTTATGGAGGGCTGTTAGCCATTTTTTTGCTTCCCCCTTGAAACCCTCTGCAGTGGCATTCACCATGGTTCTGGGGGATGGGTAGAGGTGCCCATAGCATTCTAAGTGGATATCAGCTGAATCAAGGAATAGAGCTAGTTGGTCTGAATCACCATCAAACTTTCCCCTAAATCGGGGTGGATCGTTTAGTTCCCTCCCTCCTCTGTTTTCCTCCCAGCCCCTGTATGCTCGTGCCTGATACGGCCGATCATCTTCTTCAGCTCTAAGAGGGGGAGAGGGAGTGAGTTGCCTGCTCTTGGCAGCATGCTTGCTTCTGGGGCTGCGCTCCAGCCTGCGTCTCCTCCCTTCAGCAGGATCAGATATGCCTCCTCTCTCTTTCGGATGGCTGGCTGGCCTCTCGTCATGAAGGGTGGCTTGATCAAAATCCTCCCTCAGTTTCTCTACTGCACCCCCAGGGATCGCATCTGGGGCCGTGGGCGCCTGGCTTGTTCCCAGTCCCACATCCAGTCCACCCTTGCCAGTTTGCTGGAGATTCCCCCTCTTTTTTGGGAATCAGGGTAAGGGAACTCGAGTTCGGCTGCTTTAGGACCTAGATTCCAGTACTAATCTTTTCTTGCTTCTGCTGCTGGGAAAGGCTTTACAGGCTGGTGTCTGGAGCTCCGCTGTTCAGGGGGGTTGGCTGGCCTCCAGCTGAAATGAGGCTTTTTTCTGCCATGGCCTGATCTCCTCCCTCTTTATCAGGCATTGCCTGGGGGAGGCGGGACTCAGGTAGCCCGGAAATCTTGATAGATTTCTTTAAAAAGTCCTGGCTGTCTGTCAAGCTTCTAAGAGAAACTTCAAATGATTCACGGCCTCACGTAAAAGTTCAAAGAAATGTCCATTTATTGAATGTAACATCATGGCGAGCCTCGGTTGCAGCCAGGACTGGCAATAATTGGATGGCTTCTGCACTTTACCCCCTTATGCCCCCTCCCCTCTGCTTGTCATAAATCACGTTCCCCAATTAGCATTGAAAATAATTGCATGCATGCGCATTCACAGGCTGTCTTGAGATTCCTTTCCTGCCACAGCAATGTCAAGAATTTTCAGTTCGTTAAGGCAAACTGATAAGGTCCATGGCAACATCAGGATGTTGACACCAGGTACTAGGGTAGTTGATGTGCTACCACACTCTCAACAACTTGGGAAAATGGAAACTTTCAGGGTCCATCAGGCGCCTAGGGCGGAACCATCTAATCGGTTCTGCCTCTCTGTGGTGAGGGGTAGCAGTCTGGAAGTCGAGCCTAATGAGGAAATGACCTGGCTGTCAAGTCCCCTAACAATGCCTGCTTCAAAATAAACTACCCAATATTAGAGTACAAAAAGCAGTGATTTATTAACAGCTTCATTGGGCATTTCTCATTAGACGTTTCTTATTTGCAGCCATCTTTTTTGCTTTCTTTATCTGCTTCTGAACTTTGCCAACATTACTGTCCTCCCTTCAGCCTTCATCATAAATCACAGCCAATGAGAGATGGTAGTTTAGACATGTGCATTCACTAGCCAGCCTGAGATTCCTTTTTGACCACAGGTATGTTTGGAATTCCCCTCTCTCTATGGCAGTTTGATGGTATTCATAGAGATGCTTGAGAAACTGACACTGACCATAACAAGGTTTGGATAGAAATATCCCCTAAATCTAGATCATTCATCCACTGTCCAGAGACAAAAATCAGGTCGAGCATGTGTCCCCTATTAATTGATGAGGAAGGGACTGTATGTTATCAAAATGAGGAAATGATAATAATAATTCAGGATTATTATGAGAAACTCTATAAACAAGAGACAATCTCAGGAGAAAAAACAAAGCAATATTTAGACAAGGCTAAATTAGCAAAAATCCCAGAAAAAATTAAAAAGGTACCATGTTTCCCCGAAAATAAGACAGGGTCTTATATTTTTTGACCCATAGCTTTGGGCTTATTCGAGGGGGAGGACTTATTGTTTTCTGGGGTAGGCAAGAAGCAAGGTGTGCCTTTTACTTTTCCAGCTCTGTTGCATTCCTCGCTATTGTGTCCAGGGAAGCCACTGGTAAAAAAGAAACCCTTCTCATGAGTTCTATCAAACTTCTTGAACTCACGAGAAGGGTTTTCTTTTTACTAGGGGCTTCCCTGGACACAATGGTGAGGACCACGGCAGCCGGGGAAAGGTAAGAGCGCACCTTGCGGCCCAACACCACCCACCTCACCCTAATGGTAAAGGCAGCCTGCCTGCTTCCATTCCCCGCTGTCCCTTTAGCGAGGGAGGGGGAGAAGTGAGGTGCGCCTCTTACCTGTCCAGCCTAGCTGTGTTCCTTGCCCTTTTGTCCAGTAAATCCCCTTGTAAAAAAACCTCACGAATTGAACTCATAGTTTTTCACATTTACAACCATTGGAGCATCCTCATGGTCATGTGATCAACATCCAGATGCTTGGCAATTGACTCATATTTATGATGATTGCAGTGTTCTGGTGTCACGTGATTACCTTTTGTGACCTTTTGACAAGCAAAGTCAGTGGTGAAGCCAGATTCACTTAACCATTAACTAAACAATTGGAAAGTGTTCACTTAACAATTGTGGCAACAAAGATAATAAAATATGGCAAAATTCACTTAACAACTGTATTTATATATTATATATATTTATTCAATTTATACCCCGCCCTTCTCCAAACGGACCCAGGGCGGCGCACAGGAAAATTAAAATACATACAAAACATCATATAAAATTTAAAAAACTAATTCAATAGAACCTGTGCTAAAACCAGATTAAAATCCCCAAATTTAAAAACTATCTAAAAGTCAGTATAGGGGGCTACGCTAGGCCGGCTAGATGGAACAAAATGTGTCTTAAGACACTTGCGGAAGAGGCGGAGGTCAGAGATGGTGCGAAGTTCAGGGGGTAAGTCGTTCCAAAGGGCTGGACCTGCCACAGAGAAGGCTCTCCCCCTGGGTGTCGCCAGTCGGCATTGTCCGGCCGACGGCACCCTGAGGAGGCCCTCTCTGTGGGAGCGTATTGGTCTGAGGGATGTATGGGGCAGGAGGCGGTCTCGCATATAACTAGGCCCCGAGCCATGGAGCGCTTTAAAGATGGTCGTCAGAACCTTGAAGCGCACCTGAAAGACCACAGGAAGCCAGTGCAGCTCGCGCAGGATAGGTGTTATGTGGGAGTGTCTAGGCGCTCCCGTAATCACCCGCGCGGCTGCATTCTGGACTAACTGCAGCTTTCGAGTGCACCTCAAGGGAAGCCCCATGTAGAGAGCATTACAGTAGTCGAGTCGAGAGGTCACGAGGGCCTGAGTGACTGTGCGAAGGGAAGCCCGGTCCAGTAAGGGCCGCAATTGGCGCATCAGGCGTACCTGATGGAAAGCCCCCCTGGCCACGGCCGCCACATGGTCCTCCATGGACAGCCGGGAATCCAGGAGGACACCCAAATTGCGCGCCATCTCCACGGGGGCCGGTGTTTCGCCCCCAATGGCCAGAGTTGGAATAATCTGGCTGAACCGGGGTGCCGGAAGCCACAGCCACTCAGTCTTGGACGGGTTGAGCCTGAGTTTGTTACTACCCATCCAGATCCGTACGGCCTCCAAACACCGGGACATGACCTCGACGGCATCGTTGGGGTGGTCTGGGGTGGATATGTACAACTGAGTATCATCAGCGTACAGATGATATCCCACCCCAAAACCACGGATGATCTCGCCCAGCGGCTTCATGTATGTGTTGAACAGTAGGGGCGAGAGGACCGACCCTTGAGGTACCCCACATACGAGGGGCCTCGAGGCCGACCTCTGCCCCCCTGCCAACACATATTGCGACCGACCAGAGAGGTAGGACGAGAACCACCGTAGAACGGTGCCTCCCAGCCCCAACCCCCCCAGTCGGCGCAATAGGATACCATGGTCGATGGTATCAAAAGCCGCTGAGAGGTCTAATAGGACTAGGATAGAGGAATATCCTCTATCCCGCGCCCTCCAGAGATCATCAACCAACGCGACCAATGCCGTCTCGGTGCTATGCCCGGGTCGGAAGCCGGACTGGCGCGGGTCTAGATAATCAACTTCCTCCAAGTGTCGCAGAAACTGTTGGGCCACCACACTCTCAACAACCTTCACTAAAAAGTGAAGGTTGGAGACGGGACGATAGTTCTCTAGTAATGCTGGATCCAGGGACGGCTTCTTGAGGAGGGGCCTTACTACCGCCTCTTTCAAGATGGCAGGCAAGGACCCCTCACTCAAAGATGCGTTGACAATGCCCTGGAGCCAGCCTCGTGTCGTCTCCCAGGATGCCAGTACAAGCCAGGAGGGACACGGGTCCAATAAACATGTGGTAGCCCTAAGTCTCTTTGACAACTTGTCCATATCCTCGGTAGTAACAAAATCAAACTCCTCCCAAGATGGTGTCTCAAGAGCAACCTCGGACCGCTCAGCTGGACCACTGTCGATGGAGGGCAGCTCGCTCCGAATCCGAGTGATTTTCTCCTGCAGATAAATCCCAAATTCCTCTGCTCGACCCTGTAGAGGGGCTTCCCGCGGCCTCTGTTGAAGGAGGGAGCGGGTCACCCCAAACAGGGCGGCAGGGCGGTTATCTGCGGATGCAATAAGAGTGGCACAATACTCACGTTTGGCCACTCTTATCGCCACCAGGTAAGTCCTAATGTAGGTTCTCACTAGTGTTCGGTCGGCTTCGGAGCGAGAGGATCTCCATCTGCTCTCTAGGCGTCTCTTGTGGCGCTTCATCTCCCTAAGCTCCTTGGTGAACCAAGGAGCCCGGTGGATCGTCGCCGCAAGAGAGGCCGCACGGGCGCGACTCGGTCCAAGGCCCCGTGGCCGCACTTAACCATGCGGCCACTAGGTCCTCAGTCGAGTCGCGGGGCAAGTCCACAGGAATTGGCCCAAGCTCCCTTTGGAACCTTACCGGGTCCATCAGAAGCCTGGGGCGGAACCATATAGGAATATCCGGTTCCGCCTCCCCGCGATGGGGTGCAGCGATCGGAAAGTCAAGCCGAAGGAGAGCGTGATCTGTCCATGACAGGGGTGTGATGACTAAATCCCCTATTCCCAGATCACGACTCCACTGTCCCGAGACGAAGATGAGATCCAGGGTGTGTCCACCCTCGTGGGTAGGGCCCAAAACTACCTGGGTCAGGTCCATGGCTGCCATGGAAGCCATGAACTCCCGAGCTGCACCAGAGGTTTCGCCTACCGACGGCAGGTTAAAGTCCCCCATGACCAAAAGTCTGGGGGTCTCAACCGCCGCCTCGGCTATCACCTCTAGGAGCTCGGGCAGGGCTGTTGTTGCATAGCGAGGAGCCAGGTATACAACTAACACGCCCAACTGCCTCCCTAGGCCCCACTTCACGAGGAGGGACTCGCACCCGGTCATCTGGGGGATCGTGGTCTCCTTTGGCTCAAGACCTTCCCTAACCATAATCGCCACCCCCACCCCTCCCTAGGGCCCTAGGCTGATGAAAGGCTCGGTAGCCTGGTGGGCACATTTCTACGAGGGGATGACCTCCCTCGTGGCCCAACCAGGTTTCCGTAATACCTACCAGATCCGGGTCCCCCTCTGACACAAGGTCATGGATGAGGGGGGCTTTTTGCACCATGGACCTGGCGTTGCATAGCATCAGCCTAGGGCCCCGGGTCTGTGGTTCTTGCCCTCCTAGCCTGCGATGGGAGTATGGGGGGTTGGAACGCGTGACCGCCCGTAGCCAGCGGCCACGGTCCTCCAGCTGGTGATGTTCCTCCCGTCTCCCACCGCCCCTGCCCCTCCCCAAGACCAGATTGATGGGAAACACCTCAGTGGAAACGACCCCCCCTTCCCCCTCCTCCGTTTCCCTACTTCCGCTAGCCGGCCCTATAATCTGTCACCCTCCCACCTGACTATCCCTCCCCCCCACCCTGGGACCCCCTAAAAATCGGATTAAAAATTTACCCAGAAATCCCCTGAGCTTACGTTTTGCCCACCTCTCAGGGTTCAACAACCCATCCTTAAGGTGGGCCCCAGATAGATCGGGGGGCCACAGCTGCGAGAGGGGAGACTCTCGCAGACAGAGGAGATCTGTCCTTGAATACAGTAGCATATAAAACAGTCCTGGCTTTAAAAGGGAGGTAGCATAAGTTGGTAAAAATAGCAAGTCAATAGCAAGTCAATTTACAGCAGAGGAAGGGCATATAAAAACAATCTGGTGTTAAAAGATAAAAACAATCTGGTGTTAAAAGATAATAAATAGATGATAAAAATACATAGATGGTAAATGATAAAGTAGTGAGAATGGAAAGGTAAAATGGAAAGGTAATCCCGGAGGAATAAAGGGTAGGCGAGGGGAGGGTGTGGTGGGGGAGCAGCAATAAATACATATTTCCAGTCTCAGTCCAAAATCGTCCCAGCAAGATGGTTTGCTGTTGGGCCTAGGCCTCTTCCTCTCCGCCTGGCCTGGCCCATTCAGTAATCTGGGATCTGTCAGTCTCTTTCTGTCCTGGGGGGGGGGGGATAGCATAGGCCATTAACCTAGATGGTATTTGCCATTCCACTTAATCGTCCTGCTTGCCCTGGACGCCCCCATCCTTGCCTCTTCGGCCGCTCAAACCTGGTACGGCTCAGGCTAGGTGGCTGCAGCGCTGTCTATTAATACCTCGTGCTGCCCGATGGTCCATCACGCTCCGGCCTGGCCTCTTCATTGTGCGGCCTGGCATCTGCCTGGCTTCGGCCTCGATCACCACACGGCCACGCTCTCACCTCCGCTTCAACTCTCTCCTCGCTCCTCCCTCACAGCCACTCAAAGCCTCTCAGGGCTCCCCTTGATCTCTGCGGCTTGTATTCATCCAGCCGCCTGCGTTCCGGCCTCTCCATAGGGCTTCCAGCCTCACCATTCCGGCCTCTCCATAGGGCTTCCAGCCTCTCCATGGGGCTTCCGCGCCCGCATCCTCCGCGCCGTCCAAAACGCCCGCTTCACCGAATGGGACCGGACTTGTCCCATTTCGGTGGCAGGGCATCCAGCTTGCTGAAGCTAGCCCCCTGAGGTGGATAACGGGGCTAGCAGCGACCTCCTCGATCTTACATAGCCCCTGGACCCGGGCTGTGCTCAAGGAGCCGACTCCATCTTAGCGCACGCGCTGTCACACTTAACAACAGAAATTTGGGGCTCAATTGTGGTTGTAAATCAAGGACTACCTGTATTGTTGTGACTTCAAAAACGTGATTTGCTTATTGTATTGTATTTTATTTTTTGCAGCCACATTAAACTACTGAGTCATAAATGGCCTGCAACCAAGGATAATTTAAGATCTTTCCCCCCCAGATATGATTGGCAAGTCAGAATCCCTATTTGGTGCCAAGGTTTTTAATTTCTGCACTAAGGAATGTTTCTTTTAATTTTAATTTCATTTTGTTATATATCATTTGTACAGCTGATGACCATTTTCTCTATCACATAATTCAGATCATTAATGAAAATATTAAAGAATGCTGGCCCCAGAACTCATTCTTGTGGCCTCCCACTAGATACCTTGTTCCAGTTTAATGAAAAATATTTGAGAAATGCTGTGTTTAATTTTCAGGCCCTTTGTATATCCATTTAGTTGACATATCCTCCAGCCCAAATCTAGTTTTCTAATCAGAAAGTCATGAGATTCTCCCTTTCAAGCCTTAACAATTTCCAGTTCATCTTAGATTTTGAAGACTAGCCAAGGTCTGCTGGATGTTCCTTCCTTCTTCCAGTTGTTTCTCCTCACATTTATTATGCTCTCAGTTTATTTTTTATTTTTTTTATTGAAAAAGTTTTATTGGTTTTACATTTTTTAACAGGATAGGGTAATGGTTACAAAGAAATTTTGAGAGCATTCACGTCAGAGTCGTCGGACCTTCCGAGACCTCAAAATACACATTAAAAAAGTTAACATAGAAAACATTTTCCATACCACTACAAGATGAAAGCAAGTACATTTACCTAAATTCTCCCTTCCATGCTGTCAGACATTTACAAAAAGTCCGGATAGAAATATTATACAAAATTGTTCAAGAAAAATCAAGGCAAAGTTATTTTTTAGATCTAAGTCTTTTGGCTATTGTATCTTCTTTCTCTCCTCCCTGGCCCCCCGCGGGCGGGGCCGTGACCCCCTCCGTCCCCCCTGGATCTTCCCCCAGGGCAGAGGAATGTTTTTTAAGAAAGGCTTCCGCCTCAGCAACTGTTTTAATCCTCACTCTTCCTCCTTCCCAGAACACCAGCATCCCTTCAGGTGTCATCCACTTGAACCAAATCCCGTGATCAAACAAGGTTTTAGACAAGAAAGAAAATTTCTTTCTTGAATCTCTAATTTTTCTAGGGATCTGCTTCAAGATAGTGACCGTTTCTCGTTGATAAGTTAAGGGTTTCTCTCTCTGCGCTTTCAGGATTTCCTCTCTGGTTGACCTTCTAACAAATTTCACATGTATCTCTCTAGGCACTTCATTTATCCTGGCATATGCTGAGTTAATTCTGTAGGCTAGGTCAATATCCCCCCTGATCTCATCCTTAGGTTTTTGTAAATAGTCTGCTAAAATTGTGCTCATAAGATCAGGCAGGCATTCACCAGATTCCTCAAGAACATTCTGAAATCTCAAAAAATATGTCATTCTTTCCATATCTATCCTAGACACATGCCCATTTATTTCCCCCACCTCATTAGAAACATTTTTAATCTCTCCCTTAGCCCCCTCCAGCCCTCCTTCCAATTCTTCATTCTTCTGTGTATTCTCCAACACTTGCTTCCGGGTATCCAATAGTTCCTTTTTAAAAGTACTATTTTCAGCCCTCTGGGCCTTTATTTCTGATATCAAAGTTTGCATAGAGGTTTCAAGAGAAGCCATCCTTTGTTCCAAATTTACAAGTGCTGCTTCTTGTGCCATGGTTAAAAGTTAGAGTCACTGCCACCAAGATGGCGTTTTCCGGGTGGGGCTGGTGGGGCAGATCAGGAGCTCAGTTCAGTTCAGGGCTGTGAAGTTGCAAACAATTCAGAAACCAAAAGAGACACAATTTCCCAAATCAGCAAATAGTAATAACGAAGGTATTCCAGAGAAGAAGTCACAAATCCATCAAAAGAAATTTTTTTTCAAAAATCCAGAGAGAGTCCTGCTTTCAAAGAGACGCTGGAAATTTTCCTTAGTTGAAATAATCAGGCAGGGACAAAGAGAAGCCACTTCCACCGCCCATCTCGTAGCCAGATGGAGAGAGTAGCAAAAAAAAGAATTTTTTAAGCTCAGCCAGACCTAGAAACAATGTTGCAGAAAGTCACAATCCACTTTCCCTTGTTAAAGACCGTCCGGAGTGAAAGTTTCCGCTTTCTCTTTGCAGAGAAGCCATCTTAACGTGCCGCTTAAATCCGAGGGGTTTTTTTTTAAAATTAAACACCCCCCTCCCAGTCCATTCAGCCTGGCTGGCAGCAAGGAAAAAAAGGTGTTCTTTTAAACTCACTCTCTCTCGCAGCTGAAGCCTCGGCGATCCGCCCGATCTCTCCGTTCAGCCCTCTCCATTAAAGCGAATGGCACCGACAGCCGTTGGAGAAGGAAAAACCCCCGCTGGCATGTTCCTCTCCTCCTAGGTCGCAGAGAGGAGCGCCCTCCCCACCGCCGTGACGAGGGCCGCTCCCTCTGAGCCGACCCTACGGGAAACCTCCGGTAACCGGAGAGTTTCGCCCCCCTAGGGGGGCAGAAAAGGCAACAAAGCGGCGAGCGAGCCCTGGTTTCGCCCGTCTCCGCTGGAGCCGGAACCGGAAGTCCTTATGCTCTCAGTTTATTTAAAGCATATATCAATAGTTTGAGCCAGGCAGGATTGAGCTAGATAAACTTCAAGTTCTCTTCCAAACTTTTCATTCCATGAATTTGTGAATGCTACTTTTTTGAAGCATTTGAAGCAAATACACACATTTGAATAGTCAGTTTTAATTTCTCTTACATTCAAATTTTTCCATACATTATCAGTTTTTCAGTTTTTGCCACAATATTTCCATTTAAAAGATGCAAATACTGCAACATCAAGTATAAGCACCAACTCACTCCAAGAAACAAACCAACTAATGTACAGCATGGATGCAGTTATAATTGAATACCTGGGATGAAAAATCAACAACAAAGAAAAAAACCCAAACAGTGCATTACAAAAAATGAAAGATTAAACTGGAAAATAAGATCAGCAAGTTGAGATCAGGCACAAGCAAGCTAGAACAGATAAAAGAAATTGAAAAACAAGAAGACCAAAGCACCTAATCAAGAAGTACCATTTAGAAACAAGGAAGATCAAATAAGCACTGGAAATAATAAAGCAGCAAATAACAGCTATAGCTAAGAAGATCAGCAGATATGAAGTTTGAACTGCAAATTATAGGCAGAGCCTCCAATTTCAATCCAACCAGAACCATTTCTACCAATCCATCAATGGAGAAACTGCAGTAAATCAGTACCTGTCAAGGAAGAAACAGTGCAGTTCTGGACACAGATATGGGATAACCCAAAGAAATACAACAAAGATGCAGCTTGGTTAAAAGAGGTGGATAAGAATAAAAAAGAGATTGAAATGAAAGAATTAGTAATAACAGCAGAAATGGTAGAAAAAAGAGCAAGGAAGATCAAGAATTGGTCAGTACCTAGTAAAGATGAACTGCATAGTTTTTGGTTGAAACATCTAACTGGTATACCCAGTCATTGCCAAGCAGTTTAACAAGGAGGTGAAATTGAAGAGTGACTAACATCTGGGAAAACCTACCTGATAATGAAAGATCCAGTAAAAGGGGCAGTTTTATTTTTTAATATTGTAAGCTGCCCAGAGTTACCATGGGGCAAGAAGGGCAGCTAATAAATTTTACAAGCCGGCAAACATGCAAACAAATGAATAAATATGTAAACAAAAACTATTTTGAAGATCTAAATAAAATGGTGTGGAAGTTCATATGGCAGGCTAAAAAAGCGAGAATAAAACTCAAAGTGTTGCAAGATGCGAAAATAAGAGGAGGCCTGGGCCTACCTGACTGGGAGTTATACTATCAGGCAACAAGTTTGATGTGGATTAAGGAATGGATAATATTAAGAAACAATAGACTTTTGAATTTAGAGGGTCATGACTTGTTATTGGGATGGCATGCTTTCTTATGGTACAAGGGAATTAAAGCACATGGCTATTTTAGAAGACATTACATAAGAGATGCTTTGTTATTAAATTGGGGAAAGGTTAAGAGTTCACATTGTTTAAAAATTCCAGTCTGGATATCTACCATTGAAGCTTTCACATATTCAATAATATACAAAAAGGAACAAACAATTAGATATGCTGAACTATTAAATACAGAGGGTGAACGTAAATCTATTCAAGATTTGAAACAGGAAGGAATTGATATTAATTGGTATTCATATGTGCAAATACATTCTAGATACAATGAAGATCGAAAAATGGAGGGTTTTTATGATAAAACTAGCTATACCCGGCCACGCGTTGCTGTGGCCCAGTCTGGTTAAATGGCTAACCAATCTGTGTGTAGATCTACACCTGCACACATACACCCAACCACCATATAAGCCCCAACCTACCTACCTACTGTATTTCTCCCTCTCTGTCTATCCCTCTACCTACCTATCTACTGTATTTCTCCCTATCTATCTATCCATCCCCCTACCTATGTACCTACCTACCTACCTACCTACCTACCTACCTACCTACTATATTTCTTCCTTTCTCCCTCTACCTACCTACCTACCTACCTACCTACCTACCTACCTACCTACCTACCTACCTACCTACCTACCGTCTCTTTCTTTCTTTCTTTCTTTCTTTCTTTCTTTCTTTCTTTCTTTCTTTCTTTCTTTCTTTCTTTCTATCTATCTATCTATCTATCTATCTATCTATCTATCTATCTATCATCTATCTATCTATCTATCTATCTATCTATCTATCTATCTATCTATCTATCTATCTATCTATCTATCTATCTATCTATCCACCTACCTACCTACCTACCTACCTACCTACCTACCTACCTACATACATACATACATACATACCTACCTACCTTATTTCTGCCTCTCTATCTATCCCTTGGGGGTCATCTAATCCAACTCCCTGCTAGGCAGGAAGCCCTATACCCATGATGGCGAACCTATGGCACGGGTGCCACAGGTGGCACACGGAACCATTTCTTAGGCCACTCGAGGCATTGCCCTGTCAGCTTCAGTTTGTATGTGTGCCCTGGCCAGCTGATTTAGGCCTTCTTTTGAGGCCATTTTTTGCCCTCTGGAGGTGGGGGAAGGCTGTTTTCACCCTCCCCAGGCTCCTATAAAGCCTCTGGAGCCTGGGGATGACGTAAAAAGCATGCCAAATGCAGGGGGTCATGCACATAGCATTATGGATGTGGCACACCTGTGCACATCGCCCCTGCACTCCCCCTGCAATTGGCAAGTGAGCCAAAAAAGGTTAGCCATCACTGCCCTATACCATTTCAGACTAATGGCTATCCAACATCTTCTTGAAGACTTCCAGTGTTGGGGCATTCACAACTTCTGGAGGCAAGCTGTTCCACTGATTAATTGTTCTAACTGTCAGGAAATTTCTCCTCAGTTCTAAGTTGCTTCTCTCCTTGATTAGTTTCCACCCATTGCTTCTTGTTCTGCCCTCAGGTGCTTTGGAGAATAGCTTGACTCCCTCTTCTTTGTGGCAACCCCTGAGATATTGGAAGGCTGCTATCCTGTCTCCCCTAGTCCCTCTTTTATTAAACTGTAGTTCTCCCTGTCTCTCTATTCCCCTATCCACCTACCTACTGTAATACAATAATACAATAGCAGAGTTGGAAGGGACCTTGGAGGTTATCTAGTCCAACCCCGCTGCTCAAGCAGGAGACCCTATGCCGTTTCAGACAAATGGTTTTCCAGTCTCTTCTCTCTTCAGTGTTAGGGCATCCATAACTTCTGGTGGCAAGATGTTCCACTGGTTAATAGTTCTCACTGCCAGGAAATTTGCCCTCAGTTCTAGGTTGCTTCTCTCCTTGATTAGTTTCCACCCATTGCTTCTTGTTCTGCCCTCAGGTGCCTTGGTGAATAGCTTGACTCCCTCTTCTTTGTGGCAACCCCTGAGATATTGGAAGGCTGCTATCCTGTCTCCCCTAGTCCCTCTTTTATTAAACTGTGTTTCTCCCTGTCTCTCTATTCCCCTATCTACCTACCTACTGTAATACAATACTACAATAGCAGAGTTGGAAGGGACCTTGGAGGTCATCTAGTCCAACCCCGCTGCTCAAGCAGGAGACCCTATGCCGTTTCAGACAAATGGTTTTCCAGTCTCTTCTCTCTTCAGTGTTGGGGCATCCATAACTTCTGGTGGCAAGATGTTCCACTGGTTAATAGTTCTCACTGCCAGGAAATTTGCCCTCAGTTCTAGGTTGCTTCTCTCCTTGATTAGTTTCCACCCATTGCTTCTTGTTCTGCCCCCAGGTGCCTTGGTGAATAGCTTGACTCCCTCTTCTTTGGGGCAACCCCTGAGATATTGGAAGGCTGCTATCATGTCTTCCCTAGTCCTTCTTTTCATTAAACTGTATTTGCTGTCAGATGGGTGATTCTTTGTTACAGTTTGGTTCAGTTCGTATTAAACAGTTTAAAGCAGCTGTCTGTCTCCGTTTTTTTTACCTCAGAGAACAGTCCTGAGCAGAATTTCCCCCCCCTCTATGGGCCACCTGGGAGTTTGCTGTCCTCTGTGCCTTTTTGACCCCAAGAGGCCGCCGTATGAGGCCTTTTGAAAAGCAGTTTGATGGGCGTGGCTACAGGGTTGTTTACACACATTCAGTGGGTACATTTTTTGTGTGTAATTTGTACACAACTCATGCGTGCTAGGCACAAAATGATTTGGTATTCTATTATCCGAAGTGCTTCGCTACATTGTGTGAAAGTTTGGTTTAAATCGGTCCGGTACTTTTTGAGATTAGTGGATTCGTACAAACTATTTTACATTTTTATTTATATAGATGACTGAATTAGATAAAATCTTAACAGGTACTGATGAAAACGTAATTTAAAAACTTTATGGCTACTTACTAGAAATGAAATTACAGAAAGAACAAGTTAAAGAAACTATGATAGCCTGGAGGAAAAATTTGGGGCATGGGATTGACTTAGAGAAATGGCAAAAATTGTGGTCTCAAAATTATAAAATGACAATGTCAACTGCATATAAAGAAAATTTGTATAAGATGTTTTACAGGTGGCACTTATTCCCTGTGAGAATAGCAAGAATGTCTAAGAACAAATCCAAAAAATGTTGGAAATGTCACCAGATGCCAGGCTCATACTACCACATGTGGTGGACTTGTACTGAAGCTAAAAGATATTGGACTAAAATCCACAGGTGGCTGGAGAAAATGGCACACAAACAAATAGACTTTAAACCAGAACTTTTTTTGGTTGAGAATCATACCAGAAATATACAATAAAGACTTGAAATATTTGATTGTAAATGTTTTAACAGCTGCTAGAATTGTATTTGCAAAAAATTGGAAAAACAAGGAAATACCAACACAAGAGGAAATTATTCGGAAAATAATGGATTGTGCTGAAATGAGTAAACTTACATTTGAAATTAGAGAACAAGAGGATGAGAAATTTTATAAGGTATGGGATTTGTTTTACCAATGGTTAGATAAAAAAAACTTGGAAATGAAACCGTTTATCTATGTTTTTCTAGAAAGTTATAGCTATTTCTATGAAAGTTTTTAGTTATAAAATAGAGTGTTTGGTTATATGATATATAAAGGACAATAATGAATCTAATGTATAAGAGTGGATGATCTGGACTTCCGGTTCCGGCTCCAGCGGCGACGAGCGAGCCTAGCGCTCGCTCGCCGTTTTGTTGCTTTTTCTGCCCCCCCACGGGGGCGAGACGCCCCTTTTTTGGGGGTCTCCCGTAGGGCCGGCTCGGCAGGGACGCCCCCCCTCACGGCGGTGGGGGAGGCGACCCTTTTGCCGTGGCCTAGGTGAAGGAGAACATGCTGCGGGGGGTTCTCCCTTCGCCTAAGGACGACGGCGCCATTCACATCTATGTAGAGGGCTGAACGTCGATGTCGGAAGGCTTCCCGAGGCTTCAGCTGCAAGGGGAGAGTGAGTGTTCAAAAACTTTTTTTTCTACTGTCAGCCGGGCTGAAAGGACTGGGAGGGGGGTGTTTGTTTTTTTTAAAAAACCCCTCGGATCTAAGCGGCACTTGGAAATGGTTC
This sequence comes from Rhabdophis nuchalis, assembly GCA_039707465.1. Lineage (NCBI taxonomy): Eukaryota > Metazoa > Chordata > Lepidosauria > Squamata > Natricidae > Rhabdophis > Rhabdophis nuchalis. Next base: position 221,952,271 of record CM077643.1, on the reverse strand, counting down.
CTCGCGGCGAGGAGCGGAAATTTTCAATCCTGACTGTTTGCGTTAAGGGAAAGTGGATTGCGGCTTGCTTGCAACAATGTTTCTAGGTCTGGCTGATACAATTTCTCTCACTACTCTCTCCTGCGGGCTCTGAGCTGGGCGGTGGAAAATGGCCTCTCTTTGTTCCTGATTGACTATTTTGTTTATCAAAAATTTCCAGTGTCTCTTTGCAATTAGGACTATCTCTGGTTTTTAATGAAGAAATTTTTTCTTTTGGATTTGTGATTTCTTTTCTGGAGTACCTTCGCTATTACATCTATTGAGTTGGAAAACTGTCTCTCTCTTGGTTCCTGTATTTTACAACGTTACAACCTTGATCAGAACTTTTGGCTCCCGGTTAGTCTCACCAACCCCACCCTGAAAACGCCATTTTGGTGGCATTGATTTTAACAGTTAATCATGGCTCAAGAAACAGCACTGACAAGTTTAGAACAACGGATGGCTTCTCTTGAAACTGTTATACAAACTTTGGTACAAGAGATTCAAGCCCAGAGGGCAGAAAACATCAATTTCAAGAAGGAGCTATTGGACACACGGAAGCAAGTGCTGGAAAACACACAGAAGACTGAAGAATTGGAAGGGGGGTTGGCGGGGGTTAAGGGAGAGATTAAAAATGTTACTAAAGAGGTTGGGGAAACAAATGGGCATGTGTCTAGGATTGATATGGAAAGAATGACATATTTTTTGAGATTTCAGAACGTTCTTGAGGAATCTGGTGAATGCCTCCCTGATCTTATGAGCACAATTTTAGCAGACTATTTACAAAAATCTAAGGATGAGATCAGGGGGGACATTGACCTAGCCTACAGAATTAACTCAGCATATGCCAGGATAAATGAAGTGCCTAGAGAGATACATGTGAAATTTGTTAGAAGGTCAACCAGAGAGGAAATCCTGAAAGTGCAGAGAGGTAGTCCATTAATCTACCAACAAAAAGAGGTTGCTATCTTGAAGCAGATCCCTAGAAAGTTTCGAGAAGCAAGGAGGAAATTTTCCTTCTTGTCTAAAATTTTATTTGATCATGGGATTTGGTTCAAGTGGGTGACACCCGAAGGGATGCTGGTGTTCTGGGAAGGAGGAAGAGTGAGGATTAAAACAGTTGCTGAGGCGGAAGCCTTTCTTAAAAAACATTCCTCTATCCTGGGGGAAGATCCAGGGGGGACGGAGGGGGCCACGGCCCCGCCTACTGGGGGCCTGGAAGGAGAAAAAGAAGATTCAATTGCCAAGAGACTTAGATCAAAAAAATAACTTTGCCTTGACTTTTCTTTTTGAACAATTTTGCATAATATTTGTATTTGGATTTTTTGTAAAGGACTGACAGTATTGAATGGAGAATTTAGATATATGTACACGCTTTCACTTTGTAGTTTGATGAAAAATGTTTTTCTTTTTATTGTTATTAATGTATTTTGAGGTCCCGGAAGAGCCGACGACCTCGACGTGAATGCTTTCAAAATTTCTTTGTATCCCTTACCCTATCCTACAGAAAAAATGTAAAACCAATAAAACTTTTTCAATATAAAAAAAAAGAGTGGATGATCTGAATGCTATGTATAATTTTAAGTAGTGAGTATTTGACACTGGAAATTTTTTGTATGTTAAATGGACTAATGGATGTAATGAATAATTGATACATACATGAATTGAAATATCTAATAACTACTTGGGGTAACAATGAAAATTTAGTACTGGAAATGAATATGTTTTATACTCCATGGGAACATTAATGGTAATCTGAGCACACAATGCTCAATAATAGCGATGTATTTAGATATGTTTGATGGATAACCTATGATTCTAATTCTAATTATAAAAATGGATGCACAAAAGCTTGTAACCAAACGACATGCTTGGTGTGTGGAAAGTATTATATATGTGTTGTTTTGTATTTGTTTTAAAAAATAAAAAAAATTAATAAAAAAAAGGAGGCAAGCAAGCATGGGGGACTATTGGGAAGGCCACGTGGAAGGCAGGCAAGCATAGCAGGGCTTAGCTCCCTTCCCTGTGGTCAACCGGGCCTGACATGCTTGCCTGCCTTCTACACAGCCTTCCGCTTGCCTGCCTTGGCAAGCTGGCCATGGGGACACTGGGAAGCTGGTGCCAACATTCTTCCCTGCCTTCTATGCAGCCTTCCACTTGCCTGTCTTCGCAAGCTGGCCACACGGGAAGGCTGTGTGGAAGGGAGGCAAGCATGGCAGGGCTGCAGGCTGTCGGGAAGAAAGTAGGGGAGGCAGGCTAGGCAAGCAAGCAGTGACTGGGGGACCAGTTTGGGGGCGGTTCAGCAACCCAGGCCATATGTCCACTACCAGTCCTCAGCACCAGACTCAGCTCAGTGCCAGCAATAGTGCCCTTCATGTTGGTTCAGGAAGGAGGGGAGAGGTGTCGCACCAGATTGCATCATAGGCCGAATCATGACTTATTGGGCCATATTGCAATGTATCAGGAAGTTTTTGCTTTTGTGGAGCCGCGGTAGGTGTGATCTGTACAGGCCGTATGTGGCCTGTGGGCTGTCAGTTTGATAGGCCTGGACTAGAAAGTCACTTGTCTGAAATGGTAAAGGTTCTCCTGCCTGAGCAGGGCGCTGGACTATAAGACCTCCAAGGTCTATTCTATTCTATTCTATTCTATTCTATTCTATTCTATTCTATTCTATTCTATTCTATTCTATTCTATTCTTATTTTTGTTTTAATTTCGAGTAAGAGGTTACTTTACTATATATTTAGACTTGTGCTGAAGAAAGTCAGAAGATTGTTGCTTTTTTGTTTACTTTTTAACTTTTTTCATTTTTTATTCTCTCTCCCCATTTTACTCCTTTTTATTATTTTGTATTTTATATATTTTTTGAAATTCATACATTTTCCAAACAGGAGAGAAGGTGGAGGTTCACTTCCAATATTATAAATATAAAGTTCAGATAGGATTTGGACAGTGTTATTTGAGTGTCATAAACATAAAAGAGACTCCAGTATTTACAGTTAAGTAAATAGACTGAACTAACATTTCAAAAGCGGTATGTGTAACAATTAATTGCATTTCTCATTTTTTGCTCCCCTCCAAACAACCGGTGCATAATCTTGTGGCAGCATGTAAAACAAAAAATTTTAGTTCTCCTTTCCTCAAAGGTGACTGGGAGGAGGTACTTCATGCAGAAAGCTCATGTAAAACTAGAACGGAGGCAATACTAAACTGTGACATCATCTTGCACACAGGGGCCAGCAGAAACAACCATTTGCTCTTTGAGCAAATCTGCTTTTCATTTACAGTTTGGTCAGTGAGTGAGGAGGCCTTGATTGTAATATTAGAGACAATCCCGTTTTGAGCTTCTTCCACCAAAAGGCAGTTCATTTCTTCATTGCGCCTACCCAGTTGGAGGGATTTGCCTTTAAAAAAAAGAATACTATTCAGAATCCCAACTTCATCTCCTTCACTGTGGAGTAAAGCACAAGAGGAAACCAGGGATGTTTAGCAACATGAGAAGTTGAGTTTAATGTGCAAATAATTCCTTCAATAAGGTCCCGGAATTCTTAATTCTACAATTTCTCAGGGGTAAGTACTTTGTTTTCTTTTATTGTAGAAAAGATTTTTGTCTAAGAATCTCTGTCAATTTGAATTGAATTCTATGCTTATTATCTAGATGGAGTACACTGAAGTAGTAGGGGCAACTGGGAGAGAATGCCTGGGATGGGGGTGGGGGAACAGTTTCATCCGTTGAGTTGACAGGAGGCAGCAAACTTCAACCCAGTCTCAGTGGGCACTCAAGATGGGTTGGGAGTTAATTGTTGTTGGGAGGGGGAGGTGCTCATTGAAGACTATGATTTGAAGGGTGGGAGGCAGAGAAAATCCTTACATCTGCATTGAAATGTACCTCTTTTCTCCTGTTTATGAATGTATTGTTTTGGATCTTCTCTTTTACAACTTTATTCTCTATTTTAAGTGGTCAGTTCTGCTTGTAGTAAAGTTACACCTAGGATTTCTATTACCATCCTTTCCCAAAAAAGCTATGATGTTTCTTCATTTTGCTAGCTGCTCTGCTTTGAAAAGTTGTTTAAATGGTGGGGAGTGGGCAGAAAGCAGGGGTGTGAGCTGATGAGGAATGATGAGATTGACTCCAGAGATAGAGCAAACAAACATAGGGGTGGTTGAGTTAAATTGCTATTTCACATTCTCCTTGTACTTTTTCTAAATGATTGGGACTAAAAGGAGTGAAGGGAGATGTTTCTCAGAAGGGACAGTGCCAGATTTAGTACTGAAAAGATCCTGTAAACAAGCACACTCCCCCAATGTTTTGAGAGGGAAGAAAATATAGCGGGTATGCAGATAGAATAAAGATATTAAAAACTAAGGTGAAACAATGTCTTGCTTTTCTTGGAAAGATTGATCGGTTTCAATCAGGGAGAATGCAGAGTTAAACATGTATCCATGAATTACTTTGACCTCTATGGAGTGTTTTCTGAGTATTGGGCAGCACCTGGGCAGATGAAACCATGCCGAATTATTTTTCTGCACAGCTTTTTTTCCTCTGCTGTCCCACCTCCATATGCTCCCAGTTGAACCACAAATGCATGTTTATTTCAAAGGGTAAATACTTATAAACATAGCCAGTGTCCATCTTAAACAATAACAATCTCATGATGGGTTGCTGAGAAAAGGTTTCCTATGCAAGTCTTTAATGTCATAGAGCAATATACCTCTTTTGTTGCAAAATGAAGCTACCAGGCAGTTCTGCAGGGGTTAATAAGTAAAGACCTTCAAGATGAGCAGGAAGAAGAGACTGATATAGTCTGCAAAATCAACAGAATGAATTCTTGTTTCTCTTGTGAAGTAATTCTACTTGGAAAGTTTAATTAAGCAAATTGGTATCTCTGAAAATAGTTGCAATCATACTGAAAGGAATCTGAAAGGTGGTTTTCATGGGCACTATTCTAAATCAATTTCTATATTACCATTCTTGTTAAGAATGTTTATTGTTTCAACTAAAGCTGCAGTTTAATTAAACTTTCCAAGTAGTTTTACATTTTATTATTTATAAATGATTTAAAACTTTCAGGAAATTCAACTAAATTCAGGAAATTCTACAAAGCAGACATTTTTGAAAAGCAAGTGTTTAGTAATTAAGTGGCAAATCTTGAACTTGGAGTGGATGGGGAAGTAACAAAAATATGTTAATATAACCACTTTTTTTTAAAAAAAGGGTGATGAATTAAATCTGGAATTTTTATTCTTCAATGTGCAAATATAAGTAACATTTAATTATTTGATAACAAACTCATTTATGTTTTTGTGTGGGCCTAGATAGGCTTTTCTTTTTCTGCCAGCTTCAGCCCATTCTACAGGATGGAGATAATACTGTCTGATCTAAATTGGCTGCTATGGATGGCTATGTATTTAAAGCAAAATGTGTAATGTTATGAACTTCATAGGAGAGAGAAATTGACCCAGAAGATATTAAGTAGAAAAGGGCTGTGCTAGCAAAACTATTTCTTGGTTGCAAACTAAATGGTAAAGTGTACAGTAAATAGAATCTTCCACAATGGATAATAACAAAATTGGGCTGTCATTCTTAATATGACAGCTTGTGCTTGCTATCTTCCTATTTTACTTTGTCTCTGAAATGTTGGAATATAGTATGAGAAAATTCAATGCTCTCTGACATTTGTGATATGACCTGATCACCTTGTACACATTTCCTATTCCCTAAAGCCTGGTTCTAACCTAAGTATGAAAAACAATTTCTGTCGGTATTTGGTAGAACTGTGCAGCACTTTGGAATTAATTCAGAAAAGGCCTTCAAAGTGTACAGAAACCTGAACAGACCATCCATTTGCAGTTCTTCAAAGGAGCAGTGATTTTTCTGTGGCTGGGCTGCTGCTTTCTGCAGCTGCCACGCAATCAAAAGAAAAGACCCAGTTACTTTCAAGAGTTACAAACAGATGCTGGTTTTGCATTCCTTTGGCTTCCAAAAGGCCTTGTTTAGGATTCAGTAAAACATGCTAAATTGGAACTGAAACGTTAATTGGTTGATGTTTAATTGGTAGTTAATTATTTTATGTCCCTACACAACATTGTTTAATTGTTTTTATGTCCCTACATGACTTTCTGCTGATTTCCACTTCGTAAACAAGCCATATTTATGGTATAGAATTGTGCTGATGTTGGGGGAGAACGTTGGTGAATGTGCTTCTTTTCTGTTAAACTTTATAGGAGATGTATAATGAAACAAACAATGGGCCAGTTAAGAAGTAAAAAACATTTTTTGCTTATAGGATCTAATGCCCCAACTATTTCTTTACTACTGCTATGATTCATAATACAGCATAGTTTAAAGTCAGTGTTTTAATAATGTTGCATTAAGGATGGGGAACTGCTCTTGAGGGCCTAATGCAGGGGTGTCAATCTCAAGGCCTGCAGGCCACATTTGGCCCACGGAGTGCTTAGATCTAGCCCATGGGGCAGCCCCGGAAACAGCAAAGGACTGGCTTGCAATGCCTCTACCATCAAAAATGGAGCTCGGGAGGCTTGCGCATGCATCTGCTCTGTTTCCACTGGCAGAGGGTTGCAGGAGGCTGTTGCAGCCAAAAATGGAGCTCAGGAGCCTGTTTTCACTGGCAGAGTGCTCTGGCCACCACAGACACCCCTGACATGAGTGATGTCAAGCTGGCCATGCCCACTCTGGCCACTCCCCCCCCCCACCCGAGGTCAAACACAACCCTGATGTGGCCCTCAATGATATCGAGCTTGACACCCATGACCTAATGCATTCTTACAGATAGGCCAATCTGGTTAATAAAACCTAGAACAAAATCATTTGGCTTCCTCCCAAATTGTTCTCTCTGCTTCCTGTTTTCTGCTACTCTGTGTCATACTTCTATGGAGGATTTTTACTGCTGTTTACAAGGAAACTGCCTGGCAGGATCAATTCTGATTTATCCATCACACAGTATCTATCACAAAGTATGGGCAAGGGAAGGAAAACCCGATTCTGCAGATGTTCTAGCAACTACTGCCAGAATTAACCGAACAGAATAACAGAGTTGGAAAGAACTTGGAGGTCTTCTAATCCAACCTGCTCAAACAGGAGACCCTCTACCCATGATTGTGAACCTATGGCACATGTGCCAGAGGTAGCACGCAGAACCTTCTCTGTGAGCATACGTGCCATTGCCAGCTGCTCTTCTGGTTTCTGGTGTGCGCTTGTGCACTGGCCAGCTAGTCTTCGTGAGGGCCAGAGCACCAGAAACCCAAAGACCAGCATGCGAGCTGGAAACCAGAAGAGTAAATGGATGGAACACACACCTGGTCTTCTGGTTTCCAGTGCACACATGTCATCTGAGCTAATATTCCTTGGTTGACAGGGCCCTCAGCATCCACAATCTATTCAACTGAATTGGATGGGGATAAACTATTGGAAGATGGCTCATTAGATAGCCTTGTCTCAAGTTCCATCTTTGTGAACTGTATTACTAATCTGAATATAAGGGGAGGGGCTGTTGGAAAGGAGAGGAACCATTGCTAAGGATTCTCCACATCAGCCCCTGTAGTTGGCATTCTTTTGATGTTTGGACCCTTATTCTTTCTGATTTCACTAGAAAAGCAGATTCACCCTGGAGAAGGTAACTTAAGAAATAATCAGGCTCTGAGTTTTAAAGATAGCAAGCACTATTTTGAATTGCACCTAGAAGCTAACTGGCAACCGGTATGTTACATGGGCAACCAACATCACTGCTAATGAGTGACCATGGCTGCAACTGACATAGAAGTTAAAATTGTGCAACGGCTGGTCTCCACATGCTGTTCAAAAAGAATCTGTGAATATAGGATGACCTCTGACTATAAGCAAGCTGTATCTGGAGAAATACCAAATGTTATTTTCATTTGAGAACATTGAAAGCTGTTTCTTGAAATTAAAATTAGATCCAGGTGGATGCAGGAATTCTGTTTCTCTCATGCCAATGGATAGGTTTCTTTTACATAACTAAGACTAGTCTTATTGAGGCTTAGTTAGACAATGAAAGAGGTAAAGCATCAAATCCATGTATATTTTTAGTGAATCAACTGTGTGTTATAGAAAGAATAATAAAATACAAACTTAAGAGTGAAGAAGAATCTGTGAATAGTTTGGAAAGCTTTTCCTTAGGGAGATGTCTGTTGTGACTAATCTTTGAAAAACCAGGCCAAATGCCTTGAGGTTTTCTCTTGTACTCTCTTCCTGATCAGTTGCCTGGGTGAGAAATGTTTTCCTGGCCAAGTATCATTTCCTGGCCATATGTCCAATTGCTCCTGACCAAACTTGGAATGGCTCAGATCATTCCAGTGGTTTCAGTGGGATTTTTCAGTTAGGACAGAGTTTCTGCCATCCATGTGCAGTTCTTTCCCTCATGATGATTCATAGATTCCCCACAAGCATTCTAGGCTTGAGAAAGAAGAATAGAGAATCCTGCAATTTCCTTGCACTTAACTCCCAGGAATGGTTCCCACAAAGTCACCCTCATTCTCAGTTGGATCTCAACTCCCCAATCCTCAATAGCTGCCACAAAGGAAAAAAGATACCTCCCAAAATCTGTGCCTGAACCTTCTGCTATCCTTGATCATATCTTGTCTGGAACTACTTACGGAGTTTTGCATGGTTGCCACATTTAATCTGATGCCTTTATCCCTTGTCTGGAAACTATTAAGAATCCTCTGCTTTGACGGAGTGATTTCTTTTTTCTATTTTTAGCAATTATTTTAGATTCCTATTGGAATCCACTTTCTACAATAAACTATTTTGATTTAGTGTTTTTCCCCTTTTGATAAACTGTGTATCTGTTTAAATATGATGGTGAGTATTGTTTATTCATATTTAACCTAGAATAATTAAAATCAGCAGTTTCAAGGCTGTAACATTTTTGGCTTAGTTTACAGGGATAGAATTAATGACTGTCATTCTCATCCTTCAATTCCTCTGTATGTTCTGGCAGAATTGGAGAAAGGGTGGGAAAGGAGATATCATGTCCCATGATGTTTTGAAAGAGCCATAAGTTTCCAGCAACTGTTGCGTTCTGTAAAATATAGCAATGTGACCCATTTCCCTACCCCCAAGTTATTTGGTTTTATTCCCAGAATTCTTTTACATACTCCTATTCTTTGGTGGTGGTATTTTTATTATTAATACTGCTATCCACTGATTCAGTGAAAGCTATAACATACTTACCTGCGTGGGTAGTCCAAAAATAAGATATAAGAGTTCATAATCTAACAAATTAGGGAGGGGATATCAAATGTAGTTTAGACATATCTCTGCACAGTTCTTTTCTCAGAAGAACCAGCTAGGGCAGTCCTGTGCTCTGCATTATCTCCATCTCAATTTAGGCATAAAGGAGCAAGAAAAATGTCATTTAGGATAAGTGGAAATCAGTGGTGGGTTTCAAAATTTTTTAGAACCTATTCTGTAGGTGTGGCCTGTTTTGTGGGAGTGTCTCAGTGGTCACGTGACTGGGTGGGAGTGGTTTGGCAGTCATGTGACCAGGTGGGCATGACTAGGTGGGTGTGGTCATGTGATTGGGTGGGCATGGCCAACTTGATGTCACTCACATGGAGGGGCACCTGGCTTGGCTTCTCTTTGCCCCTCCCCTCCCAGCCAGTCCTCGCCTCGTCTTGCATGTTAGGGTGGGAGAGGAAGCATTTTCAAAGTCATCTTCCCCTTGATACTAGCCAATAAGATGAGATTTTGCTGTCGGAAGACCGCCTGACGTACATTTCCAAATATTGTTTATCACCATTCTCTTGGTAAGACTGAGTGGAGAGATTTATAAAGAATAACAGAGTTGGAAGGGACCTTGGAGGTTTTCTAGTCTAACTCCTGCAGAAGCATGAGATGAGACCCTATACTATTACGGACAGATTTCTTCTTAAAAACCTTCGTATACCCACAATTTCTGAATGCATCCCATTTGTCTAATTGTTCTGTCAAGACATTTCTCATTTCTAGGTTGGATCTGTTTGATAAGTTTCCGTCTCACAGATCCGTCTCACAGTTACTTCCAGTTGAGCCAGGCACCACCTATTCTATGCATTTTTTCTTGCCTGTGCCAAATCTTACTTTACTCTCCATTAAATAGCATTTTTGGTGAGAAATGATGTTCTACATGGTATTCAGTTTACTACAATGATTTTTGCAAACTGCATTAAAGATTGAAGAATACACCTCTGCTTATACAGATAAAGATTATTCTTTTCAACATTAAAGCATACAATCAGGAGGAATTGGGTATGTCTAGTTTAATAAAAAGAAGGACTAGGGGAGACATGATAGCAGTGTTCCAATATCTCAGGGGTTGCCACAAAGAAGAGGGAGTCAAACTATTCTCCAAAGCACCTGAGGGCAGAACAAGAAGCAATGGGTGGAAACTAATCAAGGAGAGAAGCAACTTAGAACTGAGGAGAAATTTCCTGACAGTTAGGACAATTAATCAGTGGAACAGCTTGCCTCCAGAAGTAGTGAATGCCCCAAAACTGCAAGTCTTCAAGAAGATGTTGGATAGCCATTTGTCTGAAATGGTATAGGGTTTCCTGCCTAGGCAGGGAGTTGGACTAGATGACCTCCAAGGTCCCTTCCAACTCTGCTATTGTATTGTAATCAATCAAATAATTCCAATCCTACAATTGAAAACACATTAGAAAAGCCTTTAGTGCCTTTAGTGGATGTTTTACCATTCTTTCTCTTCTCCTTTAATTAAATCTTTCTGCTTTATTTTTTTTCCTGGGGCTTTGTTGCAATAGTTCAAAATTCTCACAGATCCTTCACAAAGAACCAGTTCTAATTTAACTGGAATACAAAACAATCTTTCCAATCTGGAATTCCCTGACTCACACACACACCCTCAGCTCCTCAACACTTCTCAGTGTTTTCTTTTCCTTTCTTTTCTGTTATGTACAGAAATGGGCTTCTCTTTTATTACTCATTTTCAAATTAACAGGCCAGCTGGTTTGGGGGAGAGAAGCAGCTAATCCTTCCTCATTCGCAAGCCTGATAGAGGATAATTGCCCCTTCCCCTTTCTCCCACTCTCTCTTGTTCCACTGCAGCATCTGGAAAAACGTGCGGGTGGGGATAGGCACCTCTTCGGCCTTTTGGGGGGAAACACACACACACGCACACACATACAGCCGTCTCGAAGGTCCGTTGGTGGATGCCTTAAAGAAAACAGACCCGGGAGTTGCTTCCTGGATGGATCTTCCTTTCTTAAGCAATTTAAGAGCCTTGCCACCGTCTTGCAGACTTCCTTCCCAGCTTTTTCTTTTCTTTTTCCTGGCAATCTATTGTGGACAGACAAGCAGAGCTCCAAGAGGGATGGGGCCCAACTTCAACCAATTTTTTTTTAAAAAGTGGATGCAGCCCAGAGACCCTGCAGCTCGCCCCCGTACCCCAAAAAGATTCTCCTGTTGGTCTTCTCTCCAGGGAGGGGAGCAAAGGAAGACGATCGACGGAATCCCCTCCAGTTCTCCTCTGCTTCACCATCACCCTGTTCATGCGTACCTCTTCTGGGTGCTGGGCTACTTAGACTCCTTTCCTCCGTGCCTCCCCAACATCTGCTCTGATGGCAATTATGGCTAAAAACAAAAGGCCTTTGGAAGCTGCTGCTACCCTCTTCCCCTCCCTTTTGCAGAAACTCCTCTTGCTGCAGAATTGGGACCACTCTGTCTTTCCTGGCATTCAGCTTCTGTTCTCCAATTATCTTCTCCTGTCCCCCCTCCTGTCCCCCCATGGTCTCAGTTGCTGCTTGGAGGGGGGGAGAAAGTGCTCCAGTTGGCTGCACTCGAGCTGTTGGAGTGCCTGCAACCACCCATCCATCACCAGGGAGACAGCCAGTGCAGGTGAGTTGCAGCATTTAATGTGGCTGCTTTTCTCCTCCTTCTTGGGCTCATACACACAGAGCAAACATGAGAAGGAGGCAAGAAGCAGCCAGGTGAATGCTAGAAGACTTGGCTGAACTTTTCTGTGGGTTCTGTGGGTGTGGGTTAGATGGGTATGGCTTAGTGGGTGATGCCGCTCCACCTTGCCATGAGTGACATTGAGTTGGCCAACCCCGCTCGGTCACATAATCTTCCCGCCAAGCCATGCCTACCAAACCACACCCACCAAGCCATGGCCACAGAACTGGCAGGGAAAAAAAATGAATACCATCACTGGTAGCAAGAGATACTCCTTTAGACAATGTTTCATTCACTAACTCTTGGTCTCACTTCATCAGTCCCCTTTACCTAATTTATATTAACCATAATGGAGAAGGGTTATGTTCCTGGAGCAACAGGAATTGCCATAAAAGTTTTACCCATGTTCTCAGCTACATAATCTGAGGTGGATCCCACAAAAATAGTAGGACAAGATGGAGAATTAATCTCCTAATCTATTTCTGTAATAATTCCAGCGAATACCCACAAATATTCAGAAAGTTTTCATATTCCATACAACTCCAATATAACCTATATCAATGGGCTCCAGAGGGGTGGTGGTAATAAAGATTACAAAAAATCAAACCTCACTGGAAAATAATCATATCTACCCAACTCCTGAGCTATGAATTTGCCCAGTATTTGAGATAATACATGGTTATTATAAAGGTCATGAAATCTTAAGATGGCTCATGATTACTGAAATCAGGGTTTCCATGGGATTTACCAAGATACAATCTTCTGGTCAGAGAGGCTGTTAAATAGCAGGTTTCAGCTGTCCCAACTTGGTCAGTTATAAAGCAAGGCTCTTAGGCACATGGTTAGCCAAAAGCATACTTTACTAAAGCCAAGTGGTTACAGAAGAAGCAAAGCTGGTTCTGAGGGTTTCCTGCCCAAAGTACATAGTTAACCTTTCCATGTCCCCTTCCACCCTCTGGCTATCATGTGTTTAATTAGGTGCTAACAAATTGTTTTGGGGAAAAAAGTCCCTGTCTGTGCAGCTGGCATTCCTTTCTTGTCCTTGAAGTAGCCAGAGTTTCCCATGGGATGGTCCAAGGCTTGATTTCTTTTCCTCATGGTACCCTGACAATCCTCTCTCTTATTACACGCAATTTCCTCTTCCCCCCCCCCCCCCATTTCAATGGCTAACAGCCACAAGCAAGATGTAGCATAGCAAAATGGCAGCCTTGACAGCAGGATGATAGCAGAACCGATCATCAATGTTTCCAGTTTGCTTCTGTGGCTTAAGTAAAGATACAGACCTGCAGATTTCAAACATTTTTTTCAGTGATGGACCAACACAAAAAAGTAAACATTAAAATAAAGCAGAACTGAACAGAACCAAATGGAACAGGCCATAGTAATATATAACAATTGATGGTGAAATCATCAATGGGTAACCAAGTTCTGCCTAATTTTCCAGACAGTGTAACAAGACTTAGCTGTGTTCACAGCTAGACAATGGAAACTGGAGAGGGAAAAAAAAGGGAACTAGTATCAACTTTACAAAATCAGGAAAGGGAAGCCCAGAAAGATCCACAAAACATAAGGGTAAGGGAAAATATTAACCTTTTAAGACACAAAATTTCAATACTGGACCAGAGACAACTGGCGGATAAAATAAAGAAAGCTAGACAATCCCATTTTGAACATGCTAACAAACCTGGAAGATGGTTAACATATAGGTTAAGAAAAGAAACTGAAATGAGGAAAATAGGAGCCCTCCAAGACAATGAAGGGGAAATAACAAATAGTATGGAGCCAAAGCTAAAAATAGTACAAGATTTTTTTACTTCACTTTACGCAGAAGAGATATTACACAAGGATAAGATTCACGCCTATCTCACAAAACATCAAAGTGGAATAGTACCAGGCGCATATAAAACCACATTAAATGCAGAAATAACAAGTGAAGAGATAGAAAATGCAATTAAGAAACAACCAGGTGGGAAAACGCCAGGCCCAGATGGCCTACCAGGGGAATTGTACAAAGGGCTAGGGGAGATCTTAGTCCCACAAATGAAAGACTTATTCAATGAAGTTTTAGTAAAAGGGGAAATATCCCAATCATGGACTGAGGCCTACATCTCCTTGATTCCTAAACCGGGGGTAGATCTAACCCAAATTCAAAATTACAGACCCATCTCACTGCTAAACGTTGACTACAAAATATTCACGACAATCTTAGCTGGAAGACTGAAATTATTTTTGTCCAATTATATACATCAAGACCAAAATGGGTTTTTACCAGGAAGATATCTGAGGGATAACGTAAGGATAATAATGGATTGTTTAGAGTATTATGAGGCACACCCAGAAAAACAAATGAGCATGATCTTCCTGGATGCACAAAAAGCATTCGATAGGGTTAATTGGACATTTATTATCCAACAATTACAAAATATGGACTTTGGTCCTAAATTCACCAAAGCAGTCCAAGCTATATACAAAACACAATCGGCAAGAGTATTATTAAATAAAGTGCTATCAGATAGGATTCCAATATTTAGGGGTACTAGACAAGGCTGCCCACTATCACCCCTTTTGTTTATCTTGATATTGGAACCCCTACTAAATACAATTAGACAAGAGAAAAATATTAGAGGCCTACAAGTCAGAGGGGAAGAATATAAAATACAAGCATTTGCGGATGACCTGGTCTTCATAATAGAGGAACCTCTGACTTCAGGATCCAAACTAATCACAGCAATAGAAGAATATGGGGAGGTGGCCGGTTTAAAAATCAACAAACAAAAAACTAAAATATTAACCAAAAATATAACAGGGAAACAAAAGGAGCAAATACAAGAATTAATGGGAATTGAAATCGTTAAAAAGGTGAAATACCTGGGAATCTGGTTAACCAATAGATGCTCTGCAATTAAAGAGCTAAACTACAATAAACTAATAAGAGAAATGGCCGGGCAACTCGAAAATTGGAGTAAAATCCCAATATCTTTATTAGGAAGGATAGCGGCTATTAAGGCATATATTTTACCAAAATGGACATACTTATTTCAAACAGCACCTGTAAAACCAAACAAAGAACTCTTCCAAAAATTAGATCAGATTTCTCTTAAATTTGTCTGGCAGGGAAAAAAAGCACGTATTTAAAAAAAAAATGCTCCAGGAACACAAATTGAAAGGAGGCCTGGGACTACCAAACTGGGAGCTCTATTATTATGCATCAACATTAACCTGGGTTAAAGATTGGGTCACTCTCTCAAGGAATCGAATATTGGCACTTGAAGGCCATGATTTGCCCCAGGGTTGGCATTCATATCTCTGGCCCAAAAATAACAAACACCCCAAAAGTTTTATAAACCATCATACTAGGGCGACTCTTTTTATGTCATGGTTAAAAATCAAACAACTTTATAACCAAATTCCAAGATGGTTAGCACCAATTGAGGCAGTGACTTACCCAACAGTTCATAACTCAAAAAGAAACTTAACCTATGATGATTTGATAGACGAAATTGGCAATATTAGAACAAGGGCAGACTTAGAGCAAAGGGGGTGGAAAATAGACTGGTGGTCCTACACCCAAGCAATGTCTAAATTTAACAGGGATAAAAAACAATTTGGAATTTACCCATCAAAACAGGATACTGATAAGATTCTATGGGACTCACCGACTAAATTTATCTCCAAAGCATACAAATTACTTTTACAAGGTTACATCGGTGAGGAAATAGTCAAAGGTGCTATGATCGCTTGGGGAAGAAACATAGGAAGGAACATTACACTGGATGAATGGCAAACAATTTGGAGCAAATCTATCAAAATGACTCTGGCCTCCTCATTTAAGGAGAACCTATACAAAATGCTGTACAGGTGGTATTTACCACCAGCCAGAATAGCGCACATGTTCCCGAATACTTCTGATAGATGCTGGAAATGTAAAACGGCCAGGGGTACGTTCTTCCACCAATGGTGGACTTGTCCAAGAATCAATCAACTTTGGAAGAAGACACAGACCTGGTTGTTGGAAATAGTAGGTATCAACTTTCCCCTCAAACCGGAATATTACCTAATTGGCATTAAACCAAACCAAATTGAGAACAGAGACTGGTACCTTTTCATACATATAACAACTGCAACAAGGATGGCCATTGCCCAACAATGGAAAGACTGCAACATACCAACGGACCAACTAATCATATCAAATTTTTTTAACTGTGCTAAATCAGATAGGCTAACATATGTTTTAAGGGACAAAGCAGAATCAACTTATGCTCAATCATGGGAAAGGTGGTACATATGGTACGACAAAAGAACAAAAGGATACCAAAGCAAACAACCAACTAACATGAATGTGAAATAAATACAAGGAACAAGTGAGGCGATAGTGAACTTAAGACAACCGTAGAGATACATATACAGACAGTTATATTAAAATGTATATAACAAGGGATAGAACAGACTGGGACATACAAAAACTTTTGAATTGGGGGAATAGCTATATCCCCGGTATGTCCACCCCCTTTTTCTCACTCTCCTATCTCCCCACTCTTCTGTTCCCCCTTTCTGCCCTAATAATGTACGTTGTATATTTGTTAAATGTTATATTTTATATTTATACCAATAAAGATTATTAAAAAAAAAAAAGAGCTGTGTTCAGAGAAACTGAATCATGCTGATCCGACAATAGTAATTGTACATATAATAGATCACAGTTTCTGGATATTTAATCTGGTAACAGATTTAATCATCTGCTATGAGTCTGTGAATCTGCTATAGAGGGGACAATACAACAGGATATGAGCTGTAGTTTCACATGGGCACAGACTCAGCTCATATGGAACTTTTTAAATATTGCCCCCCACCCTCCGAACTGCTGTGGGCAGAGTGTTACAATAGATATAAATATCTCACTGGTTTGGGGGGGGGGAGAGTTGTCCCAAAAATATTTTTGGGTAAAGCAGACAGGTCCTGTTGAACTTCCTGATCTTTAATACGCTGTATAAATGTACTAAGAGCATGCTCATAGCCCATCATTTAGAACTCCTTGGAGAGGCCAAGATGTTGGAGTTTTAATAAAATATTTGTAATCCATTTTGATTTGTAGTTACCCTCCATAAAGAAAGGGATCAGACCTGTGGGGAAGAAGAGTAGTTTCCCTGCCTCCACCTCAGACCTGCATTAGAAACACAGAGGCTATCTGCAATGTGATCTTTAGAAAATTAGGCTGAACCTTTTTGAAGGAAGAACAGAGTCCTAAGTGGGCACCAAAAAATAGTTGTGCACAAGCCTTTGCTGAAAATAGCTTTGGTGCTACTGGTACCGGTATATATTGTATTTTTCTAGATAAATAGAAAGATTGGATTGCAGCCACTATTTTTGAGCATTTGATGTGCACCATGTTTTGTAGCACTATGAAAATTCATGGCCAAATATTTAAAGATTTTAACTTGTTTGATATTCTGGTTATTTATCCTCCATGCACGTTTAGGTCTCTGCAAAAATCAGAATATTGATTTTACTATGATTGATTTTGAAAGCTTCCTGTAAGCCAGGGGTCCTCAAACCTTTTAAATAGTGGGCCAATTCACGGTCCTTCAGACTGTTAGCAGGCCAAGTTGGCTGGGTGGACATGGCTAGGTGGTCATGTGACTGGGTGGCTGTGGCTAGATCATGTGACTAGGTGGGCATGGCCAATTTAACAGTCCATTGGACATTGCACAAAAATTACATTGTAATTTGTTTTGCTCCTGGAGGTGTTTTATTTGCTTTTGTTTGCATGTTGCTATTTGGTTGCCTTTTCTTTTTACTAGATCATTTTTTCAATTGTTTAGGAGTCTAGTGGCCCACTTCAGGAAACTCAGCTTTATAGCAATTCTTCTCAGCCCCAAGGAGCTTGAGAAACCTCTCTGTCTCTGTCTCTCCCTCTCTTTGTCTCTCTCTCCCTCTGTCTGTCTCTCTTTCTTTATCTTCTAGAGGTGAGGAAGGTGAAAAACGGGCCATTTTTGCCAGTATTTTGGCCTCCTGGGGCATGTGTGCACCCTGTTTTTCACACACACCTCACACCTCCAGAAGCATTCTGCAGCAAAAGCAAGTTTTTTGGCCAAATATTGGCTGTTTTTGTCATTTTTTGGCCTCCTGGGGCGTCTATGTGCCCCATTTTTCACCTCCCCACCTCCAGAACATCTCTACAGGCCATAATTGTTGGCCTTACTATTCAGTTCCAGCCCATGGGGCTGGTGAAGGTAAGTCCTGCGCTCGGCCGAAGGGTGGGCGCGGCAATGTGGGTGGGGCAGGCTCATGGTCCTTTGCGGGCTGGATTAATGGCTTTGGTGAGCTGCGTGTGGCCACACGGGGTATAGTTTGAGGACCCATGCTCTAAGCAATATGGTCAAGGCATTCAGTACTCTTTGAATTCAATACATATTTGTGACAAAAGTGCTATGTCATCTGCATATAGCAAAGTAGCAATATACTTGTTTGCTAATTTTGGTGGGTGATATTTTAATTAAGTTAAGTTTTCTTTATTGTCATTGCACCTCATACAATGAAATTAAATGCTATCTTCAGTGTACATCATACATAAGAAAACTATAAAACAATAAACAATAATACACAACCTTCACATTCTATACAATTGAATTGAAAACCTGATACTGCATTAATAATATACTATAGAGTGTGATTCAATATAGTTACTGCTCTGGGATAGAAGCTGTTTTTCAGCTGTTTGTACTTGTTCTTATTGTCCTGTACTGTCTGCCAAATGGTTATAGTTCAAAAATGGGGTTCCCAGGATGAGATGGATCTTTGAGAATGTTTTGAACTTTCTTAAGGCAGCAGGAGCTATAAAGCTCTTCCAAAGAGGGGAGAGAGCAACCAATGATCCTCTGGGCAATGATGTTAACCCTCTGGAGCACTGTCCTATCTGCCACTGTGCAATTAGCAAACCATACACAGGTGCTGTAAGTTAAGATACTCTCTATAGTGCCGCTGTAGAAGGTCACCAGCAATTTTTCATTCAGTTGTGTTTCCTGAGAGGTTTCAGGTAACTCTGCTGGGCCCTTTTGACCAGTGCTGCAATGTGAGCACCCCAGGTCAGGTCCTCTTTTATGATTACACCCAAAAACTTAAAACTGGCCACTTGGTCTTCACTGATAACCAAGGGCTGATCTATTCATTCTGTAGTCCATTATAAGCTCCTTGGTCTTATTGGTGTTAAGGGCCAAATTATTGTCTTCATTTTGGCAGCAACTGAATTTATGTATTAATTAACAGAGGAGAGGCCAAGAGGCTCCTTTTCTCCTTTGTGATTTGGAATTCATTAGTGTAGTGTGGCCCTGCATACTGCAATGGACTCTGAATCTGCAGTTTTTATAGAGGCTATGCATGAGCAAAAGTAACCATACATCAATGGAGGTGTGCAGAAGCTTTGTCCAAAGCCTTGTTCTGGGAACTAGATCAAATGCAGATGTAAAATCAATAAATGCAGTGTACATGCAGTGCCTATTTTAGAATATGTGTATTTTTCACCAGATGTTGAAATATAAGGGCATGTCTATATATAGAGTACCCAGATTTAAGCTTTTTATTTATTTATTTTTATTTATTTCGAATTTATACCCCGCCCTTCTCCTTGTTAGGACCCAGGGCGGCGCACAGGCATTATTAAAAACCATTACAAAACCATACAAACTCTTAAAAGCATATTAAATTAACCTAAAACCCGTGCTAAAACCCTTTAAAACCCTAAAAAATTAAAATTTATAAATATAGTCAGAAACGGGGGGCTACGCTAGGCCGGCTTGTTGGAATAGGTACGTCTTAAGGCGTTGGCGGAAGAGGCGGAGGTCCGAGATAGTGCGAAGGTCGGGGGGTAGGTCGTTCCAGAGGGCCGGGCCCGCCACAGAGAAGGCCCTTTCCCTGGGTGTCGCCAACCGGCATTGCCCGGCCGAAGGCACCCTGAGAAGGCCCTCTCTGTGGGAGCGGATCGGACGAAGGGATGTATGGGGCAGAAGGCGGTCTCGTATATAGCTAGGCCCCGAGCCATGGAGCGATTTGAAGATGGTCGTCAACACCTTGAAGCGCACTCGAAAGGCCACAGGCAGCCAGTGCAGCTCGCGCAGGAGAGGTGTTATGTGGGAATGCCTTGGGGCACCCATAATCACCCGCGCGGCCGCATTCTGGACTAGCTGTAGCTTTCGAGTGCACCTCAAGGGGAGCCCCATGTAGAGAGCGTTACAGTAATCCAGCCGAGAAGTCACAAGCGCTTGAGTGACTCGGTCTTGGACGGGTTGAGCTTGAGTTTGTTACTACCCATCCAGATCCGTACGGCCTCCAAACACCGGGACAGCACCTTGACGGCATCGTTGGGGTGGTTTGGGGTGGATATGTAGAACTGGGTGTCGTCAGCGTACA
This sequence comes from Rhabdophis nuchalis, assembly GCA_039707465.1. Lineage (NCBI taxonomy): Eukaryota > Metazoa > Chordata > Lepidosauria > Squamata > Natricidae > Rhabdophis > Rhabdophis nuchalis. The sequence goes on along the minus strand of CM077643.1, from coordinate 221,931,920 downwards.
GATGGTATTCCACCCCAAAGCCACGGATGATCTCGCCCAGCGGCTTCATATAGGTGTTGAACAGAAGGGGAGAGAGGACCGACCCCTGAGGAACCCCACATGTGAGGGGCCTCGGGGATGACCTCTGCCCTCCTGCCAACCCCCATTGCGACCGACCAGAGAGGTAGGACGAGAACCACCGTAAAATGGTACCTCTCAGCCCCAACCCCCCCAATTGGTGCAATAAGATACCATGGTCGATGGTATCAAAAGCCGCTGAGAGGTCTAATAGGACTAGGATAGAGGAATAACCTCTATCCCGCGCTCTCCAGAGATCATCAACCAACGCGACCAATGCCGTCTCAGTGCTGTGTCCGGGTCGGAAGCCGGAGTGGCGCGGGTCTATATAATCAACTTCCTCCAGGTGTCGAGGAAACTGTTGGGCCACCACACTCTCAACAACCTTCACTAAAAAGTGAAGGTTGGAGACAGGACGATAGTTTTCTAATAATGCTGGGTCCAGGGATGGCTTCTTGAGGAGGGGCCTCACCACCGACTCTTTCAAGATGGTAGGCAAGGACCCCTCACTCAGAGATGAATTCACAATGCCCTGGAGCCAGCCTCGCGTCACCTCCCAGGATGCCAGTACAAGCCAAGAGAGGCATGGGTCCAATAAACATGTGGTGGCTCTAAGGTTCCTCCGCAACCTGTCCATATCCTCGGTAGTAACAAAATCAAACTCCTCCCATGGTGTTATCCCAAGATCAGCACCGGACAAATCGACTGGATCACTTTCAGTGGAGGGCAGCTCGTTCCGAATCTGAGTGATTTTGTCCTGCAGAAACTCTCCAAATTCCTCTGCTCGACCCTGCAAAGGGGCTTCCCGCGGCCTCAGGTGAAGGAGGGAGCGGGTCACCCCAAACAGGGCGGCAGGGCGGTTTTCCGCAGACGCGATAAGGGTGGCACAATACTCACGTTTGGCCACCCTTAACGCCACTAAGTAAGTCCTAATATGGTCTCTCACTAGTGTTCGGTCAGCTTCGGATCGAGAAGATCTCCACCTACTCTCTAGGTGTCTCTTGCAGCGTTTCATCTCCCGAAGCTCCTCGGTAAACCAAGGGGCCTGGGTGACTCGACGCCGCATGAGAGGCCGCAAGGGCGCGACCCGGTCCAAGGCCCCCGTGGCCGCACTATACCATGCGGCCACTAGGTCCTCAGTCGAGTCGCGGGGCAGGGACACAGGTATTGGCCCAAGCTCCCTCTGGAACCTTTCAGGGTCCATCAGGTGCCTGGGGCAGAACCAACTCGATGTTTCTGGTTCCACCTCCCCGCGGTGGGTTGTGACGGTTGGAAAGTCCATCCGAAGGAGGGAGTGATCTGTCCATGACAAGGGTGAGATGACTAAATCCCCTGTTCCAAGATCACTTCTCCACTGTCCAGAGACAAAAATCAGATCCAGCGTGTGTCCCCCCTCGTGAGTGGGGCCCTGAACTACTTGGGTCAGGTCCATGGCCGTCATGGAAGCCATGAACTCCCGAGCTGCCTCGGATGTTTCGCCTGCCGACGGCAGGTTAAAGTCCCCCATGACTACCAGTCTGGGGGTCTCCACCGCCATCGCGGCGATCACCTCGAGTAGCTCGGGCAGGGCTGCTGTTACATAGCGGGGAGCCAGGTATACAATCAGCAAGCCCAACTGCCTCCCTAGGCCCCACTTCACGAAGAGGGACTCACAGCTTGATTGCACATCAGCCAGGATATGCTCTGAATCAATCCAATCAATTAGTTTATTATATAGATGTCTAGCTAGAGCTTGCTTATTATGCTTAACAGGCTGATAGGATATAATTTGCAGGCAAATCTTTTGTGCCCTTTTTGTATATGGGTAACTGCATGGCATACACCAGAGAAAGATTATTTCTGGTAAAAAAGTGAATCCTAGCCATTTGTTTTTCTGGCCCTCTGATCTAAATCAGAATAGCCAAGTTTATATATCAACCTAGCCAGCCCATCCATGCAAGTCTTCATGAACCTGGGCCTCAGACATGACTTAAATCACAGATAACATGGAATTAACAATGCCAAAATTAATATTAAATTAAAAACACTTTCTTCTCAAAGTTAATATTTAAATGATAAATTCCCTTCTCCTTATTGCATCCTCATAAGGCATTTCAGTGTAGGGGAGTGGAGAAAAATAGAGGTTGTTGATCAGTGTTTTTCATCCTTTTTGTTTTAAGTCTCAAAATAATATTCCTTCAGAGCTACTAGTGAAATCAACTACAAACCAGGAGCATTTTAACAATTAAGGAGCAACAATTCAATGTGAATAATTTTGCACACAGATCTGAAAAGTTTTATAGTGTTGTCTTTTGATAATGATTATCAATATGGTTTCACTCAGATTTTCATATTCACAACCATATGTTAATTTCAGCTGATAAACAAGCAAAACTTCTTCATTAAAATTTATTTTCATTCTACATACTGTACAAATTTGTGAATGAATTGTCTAATAACATTGGTTGGAATTTTTCTCTAATAAATTGGTTGAAATAAAAGGAAATCCTAAATGAAAATGTTGAAAAATTGAAGGATTCTGGGATAGATGTATCTGGAAATATATATAAGTAAACTCTGGTTTACTTATGGAGTGAGTATCTGACTCGTTCCATGTGTGTGAAAACTCCATCTGTGCCTGATGAAAGAAAGATTGCCATTATTGTTTAGCAGGAACACTTGTAGAGACATTAAACATGTGTTGTTGAAGACATTAATGTATTCTTGCATGCAGATGATGGTATAGTATTGGCTATAGTTCTCTGCTCCTGGGAAGTGCTTATTTTTTATCCCTCTTTCCTGTTTTTCATTTTTTTTTCAGAGTCATCTCCCTACTCCATCCCTCTTTCACACAGTAATCATTGTCAGTGTAAAGTGATACACTCTGACTCTAAAATGTTTGAACTTTCATTCGCAATATTAATGGAATCTTAACAGGTATAATGAAGAAAAGATTTGGGGTTTTTATAAAAAAAAATTACCAAAATAAAAATGTAAATGCATGTGCTTTTTAAAAAAAGGCATACCTTCAAAGTGATATGAGAAGGAGAAAGAAAGCAAAAGTGAACCCCAGCCTTCTCAAAGTTGTCTTAGCAGGCCCAGCATCAAATTAGTTATTTTAGGGTGACTTCAAACACAGCAAAGTTCCCACGTCTATTGTAGAAAATTCAAAAAAGGAATGGAAGGAGGGGTAGATAAGAAATTTTATTTTGGTTGCCTCAAAGAGACATCGGTTTAACCCAGTGTTTCTCAACCTTGGTGACTTTAAGTCCTGTGGACTTCAACTCCCAGAATCCCCCAGATAGCTGGCTGGGGAATTCTGGGAGTTAAAGTCCACAGGACTTAAAGTCGCCGAGGTTGAGAAACACTGGCTTAACCAATAAGGGACAGGTCACTCCTCCCTTGTTCTAATACTATTTCTTCAGAGCAGTACTTTTACACCAATGCTATGGAAAATTACAAGTAAACAGGGTAGGTTAAAAAAAAAGTCCTAGTGGTTCTGTCATCCAAGAGGTGTATATGTATTTTTTTAAATAAATTGTATTTATAAGTAAGCTTCTGACGCTGCAATTTAAGCTCAAAAGAGGAAAATGAATGTTTTAGGACAGAATAAGAAACCTTTCAGAACTCAATAAGCTTTTGTATGTAATAAAGAATGTTACCAACCATATGTTCTCCACCCATGCCACTCTTATGAAATACAGACTTCTAGGATAAGGAGAAAATGATGGAATTCTACTGCTGATCTTTTGAATTACAAACAGGTAACATAAAGTCAGCTCAGTAGAAAACTCCCAGGGCTTGGCTCCAGCACAATTTGTACAATGACATTAAGAATGATAGATGAATGGCTTAAAAGCAAGCCCTTATGCACAATTGAAATGCATCTGCAGATCAAGTTAATAGACCATTTATGTTCCACAGTAATCAACTGAATTGTCCAGGAAGGTCATTATTTGGAGAAGAAAGCAACAACCCCTTTTCATTGTCATTTAAAATATGCTAGCTGTGACTCAAAGGTAGTGAACAGTTAGCAACATTATTACCTACAGATAGTTTAATTCTTTCTAAATTTGTGTTTCTTTCCTTACAACAATCTAAATGAATTGCCATTATCACCTCTGGATGCAGAAACCCCTGTGTTCATTGGTTGTTTTATACTGAATAGTGTTTCCTCTTATTGGTCCTGATTCTTCATATGTTTTAATTTTATGAAAGAACAAGTGCCTTATTTGTGTGTGAAAGAAAGGAAAACTTTTATTTTCATACTTGGTATGATTTTAAATACCTGTGTCCTGAGTCACATACACCGTAAGCTAAAAGGTTCAAAATAATATTTCCTGACTGGGGTTGGCTTAGCTACCAATCACTCTTGATATTTTCTAGTTATTACTAGAAGCCGACATGGCTTTGTTAAAAAAATATCATGCCAGACAAACTTATTACATTCTTTTAACAAAGTGACTTAATTTACATAAGATTTCAGCAGTCCTAGGCTGTATCAACAGAGGGATAGTAACAAGCAGTGGTGGGATTCAGCTAGTCATTTGTTCGGGCAAACTGGTAGTAAAAATTCTGCAATGCACCCTCCCCCCCATCAGATGGGACTGGGAGGCTGAAAATGGACGGGCAGAGCCAACCAGCTGGGAAACTGAGAGGCTGCAAATGAACCAGTCGATGATTATGTGTGCCATCCAGTTTTTCCTGCCCAGAAAAATATCTAAGGCAGGAAAAGAAAAAAAGGAAGAAGGAATTAAAAACAGGAATGGAGAAATAATATTTCCCCAATTGTTTGCAGCTTGAGCAACTTTGGGAAAGTTCCCGCTTTCTCTGTTGTTGAGGGTCACTTTCAATATGATCAGCTGGGAGGCTGCTCCTCTCCACCTTCTCTGCAGTTCGTTTTTTTAGCCTGGAGAGCTTCCTGCAAACTCCTGCAGCAACCACCATTCCCTCACTAACCTTCTTTCTACCTCAGTTCTCCAGCATGTAGGGCTACAAAAAAAGACCACGTGACTACCACTAAAAAAAAAATCAGTCAGACCATCCAATTTATTTATTTATTTATTAAATTTATTTATTTATTAAATTTATAAACCGCGCCACTCTCCCCAAAGAGACTCGGGGCGGTGCACAGGAAAATTAAAATAGAAAAAATACAAAACATAGCAATTAATAGTACTAAATATAGATTAAATCCCAACACCCTGTGCTAAAAATCCTAAAAACTTAAAATCCTAAAACTCTACCCCCTTAAAATCGGAATTAAAACAATTTGAGCTTCAGTCTACAGCTTGATGATGTGGATAAGGCCAGGCCGGCGAGATGAAAGAAGTGCATCTTAAAACTTTGGCAGAAGGAGCGGAGGTCCGTGATAGTTCTAAGTTCGGGGGGTAGGTCGTTCCAGAGAGTTGGGCCCACCACAGAGAAGGCCCTTCCCCTGGGCGTCGCCCGCTGGCACTGCCTAGTGGGCGGCACCCGGAGAAGTCCCTCTTTGTGGGAGCGGATCGGCTGAAGGGATGTGTGAGGTAGGAGATGGTCTCGCAGATAACTAGGTCCCGTGCCATGGAGCGCTTTGAAGATGGTAATCAACACCTTAAAGCGCACAGGTAGCCAGTGCAGCTCATGCAGGAGCGGTGTTTCATGGGAATGCCCAGGGGCTCCCAAAATTCCCCGCGCGGCCGCATTCTGAACTAACTGTAGTCTTCCCCTCAAGGGAAGCCCCATGTAGAGAGCATTACAGACGTCACAAGCGCATGAGTGACTGTTCAAAGGGCATCCCGGACCAATAGGGGACGCAACTGGCGTACCAGGCGTACCTGGTAGAAAGCCCCCCTGGCCACGGCCGTCAGATGATCTTCCATGGACAGCCGGGAATCCAGGAGGACACCTAAGTTGCGTGCCCTATCCACAGGGGCTAGATGTTCACCCCCAATGGCCAGTGATGATGTCAACTGGTTGTACCGGGACGCCGGAAACCACAGCCACTCGGTCTTGGATGGGTTGAGTCGGAGTTTGTTACTTCCCATTCAGACCTGCACGGCCTCCACACACCGGGACATCACTTCAATGGCATCGTTGGTTTGGTTTGGGGTAGATATGTACAGCTGTGTATCATCAGCGTACAGGTGGTATTCTACCCTGAAACCACGGATGATCTCGCCCAGCGGCTTCATATATGTGTTGAACAGGAGTGGCGAGAGGACCGACCCCTGAGGCACCCCACATGTGAGGGGCCTCGAGGTCGACCTCTGCCCCCCTGCCAACACAAATTGCAACCAGTTGGAGAGGTAGGAGGAGAACCACTGTAGAATGGTGCCCCTCACCCCCAACCCCTCCAGTCGACGCAATAGGATACCATGGTCGATGGTATTGAAAGCTGCTGAGAGGTCTAATAGGACCAGAATGGAGGAACAACCCCCATCCCTGGCTCTCCAGAGATAATCCACCAACGCGACCAATGCTGTCTCGGTGCTGTGCCCGGGCCGGAAGCCGGACTGGTGCGGGTCCAGATAATCGATTTCCTCCAGGTGACAGGGAAACTGTTGTGCCACCACACTCTCTACAACCTTCGCCAAAAAGTGAAGGTTGGAGACTGGACGATAATTTACTAACAATGCTGGGTCCAGGGAAGGCTTCTTGAGGAGGGGTCTCACCACTGCCTCTTTCAGTGCGGCTGGCAAGAACCCCTCACTCAACGAAGCATTCACTACTTCCTGGAGCAAGCCTCGTGTAACCTCCCAGGATGCCAGTACAAGCCAGGAGGGACACGGGTCCAATAAACATGTGGTGGCTCTCAGTCGCCTTTGTAACCTGTCCATATCCTCGGAAGTAACAGAGTCGAACTCATCCCACAAAACTGTCTCAAGACCTGCCTCTGACGATCCCTCTAGACCACTCTCAATGGAGGCCAACTCGCTCCGAATCTGAGCGATTTTATCCTGCAGATACTCTCCAAATTCCTCTGCTCTGCCCTGCAGAGAGGCTTCCCGCGGCCTCTGTTGAAGGAGGGAGCGGGTCACCCCAAACAGGGCGGCAGGGCAGTTATCGGCGGATGCGATGAGGGTGGCACAATAATGACGTTTGGCCACTCTTATCGCCACTAGGTATGCCCTCAAAGGGGATCTAACATGTGTTCGGTCAGATTCAGACCGTGTGGCTCTCCATCTCCTCTCTAGGCGTCTCTTGCGGCGTTTCATCACCCTCAGCTCCTCGGAGAACCAAGGAGCCTGGGTGGCTCGACTCCATGTGAGAGTCCGCAAGGGTGCGACCCGGTCCAAGGCCCCAGTGGCCACAGTACTTCATGCAGCCACTAGGTCCTCAGTCGGGGCATGGGTCAGGGTCACAGGTAATGGCTCAAGCTCCATCTGGAACCTTTCAGGGTCCATCAGGCGCCTGGGGCGGAACCATCTAGGAATGTCAGGTTCCGCCTCCCCGCGATGTGGTGTAGCGGTAGGAAAGTCGAGCCGGAGAAGTGAGTGATCCGACCATGACAGGGGTACAATGGCTAAATCCCCTACACCAAGATCACTCATCCACTGGCCAGAGACAAAAATTAGATCCAGTGTGTGTCCTCCCTCGTGTGTGGGGCCCTGAATTACCTGGGTCAGGTCCATGGGGGTCTCAACCGCCACCTCGGCGATCACCTCGAGGAGCTCGGGCAGGGCTGCTGATACGTAGCGGGGAGCCAGGTACACAATCAGCAAGCCCAGCTGCCTCCCTAGGCCCCACTTCACGCAGAGGGACTCTTCACGCAGAGGGACGGTGGTCTGCGGTCTGTCTCTCTCGGCTCAAGACCTTCCTTAACAATAACCGCCATGTGATATATCCCCCACCCACTAGAAGTTGGAAGGTCTGACTGAATTTTTTTAAACTGATAGTCACATGGTTGTCTTTGGCTGCCCTGCAAGCAGGAGAATGGAGTTGGAAAGCAGGTTAGTGAGGAAATGGTGGTTGCTCTGGACTGGTGTGGAAGTGGAGATTTTACATTATGATTACTCATAAGAAAGTAGGAACCAGTAAAAAGGAATAGAAAACCCCTTATCTGCGGATCAGCGTTTCTCAGTCTTGCCAAGTTTAAGATGGGTGAACTTCATGCTGCCTGGGGAATTCTGGGAATTGAAGTCCATGCACCTTAAAGTTGTCAAAATTAAGAAGCATGAGTCTACACTAGAGCTTAGGACTTTCCATTTTTGTTTTATTTTGGTGCAATTAAATATATCAGTTATGGTTTCCTTAACAAATAGTAATTAAAGCGATATGAACCATTACTAGACTTTTTGTGAAAACTGAAATTAAAAGTTCATCTGTGCTTTGATGATTAGATATGGGATTATGGAAATAATGTAGACAAATGTTAATCTTAGAGTAAAGGTTTGATATATTTGTACTTATATCTGTACCAAAGAAACTTGGAAGTAATTCTTTTTCGGTTTTCCTTCTTTTCCTCTTTCTTTTTTACACTTTCACTCTTTTTCTTTCCTGAACCTTTTTTTTTCAAATCTGTTTTTTTATTTGTTTATCCCTTAGCTTTGTATTTTTTTAATGTATGAAGGATCAAATACTCAGCCATTATAATTTTACATTCCTTATTTACAGAAATCATATCAAAATTTAGAATGAAATCCACGCGGAGCCATCAGAGGCAGGCTCTGAGTCCCTATAATCAAAAATATTTATTGATAGAAGAGAATGTTTGTAACTCAGGATTGAACTGTGAGATCCTTGGTGCTCTCTGAGCTTGATGGTTTCATTACCAAACTAGGTAACATCATCAGTAGTAGAAGGGAGTGGATTTTGCTCTTGTTTTCATATACTAGTGGCTTTCCCTTGTCAGTGTTGATCAGTTGCTTCAGAAACTGTGTTTTGATTGGTGCCAGGTCTCTGCAACCTGAGGCAGAGAAGGGCTATTCTGTACCCCTCCCTCAAATGTTCTTTAAAATACAGTTCTCAGCATTCTTTAGGAACCTCCAACATGCAAACTATGGTTACTCATCCAAAAATGAATCCTCTTTATCTGGAGCTTCAACATTTGCTGTTTGCTAGGAAGACAAGTAGCTAAAAGTCAATCTACATTTAGTGAACATCTGACTTTGGGGATATTTCTTCATAACCAAACAAAAGTGTATTTTCTGTGCAGTTCACACCCCTTGCTCATTAGGTCTGGATGTCACAAAGCAAAGCCCACATTTTGTAATTAACCCCCAAACCCCATTTTGACTTGCAGAGTGTTGCAGGGGGCTGAGTGCTGTCACTCCCAAGTCCACCCAGCCAGTCATTAGGGCACAGAACCACTTGTTAAAAATTTGCAGCCCACCACTGCTCCAAGGTACCTTCTGATTCTAAAGTCTCCAAAACAAGGGAATTTGCTTAAATTGTGTGTGTGTGTGTGTGTGTGTGTGTGTGTGTGTGTTTTCTCATCAGGAATAATGGAGTAACAGAGTTGAAAAAGACTTCTAGTCCAACCCCCTGCTCAGGCAGGAAAACTGAGGATGCCAAAATTTGAATGGAGGGCCTGGGAAAGGTGTCAGAATAACAGAATAATATTTAGAAGGGACTTTGGGGGTTAATGTTATATCATTTCAGAAAAATGGGTATACAGTCTTTTTTGAAAAACTTCCATTGAGCACCCAGAACTTCTGGAGACAAGTAGTTCCACTGGCTACCGTATTTTTTGAACTATAAGACGCACCGATGTATAAGACACACCAAGATTTCGAAGAGGTAAGTAAGAAAAAAAAAAAGCTTTTGTCCTCCTCGGCCCCCAGGAGTGCACTGCAGCCTTCAGCAGGGCTGGGGTAAGGCAAAAACACCTCCATTTCCCACCAAAACGGGGCATTTCTCCTTCCCTCATCCCTGCTGAAGCCTTAGAGTGCTTCTGGGGGGTGGGGGAAGGCAAAAGCTCCTCCGTTTTTATGAAAAACAGCCAATTTTTTGCCCATTTTTCAGAAAAATTGGATGTGGGGGTGGGACTTTGGGAGGCCAAAAATGACTGTATTCTGTGTATAAGACACACCAACATTTCCACACTCTTTTAGGGGGGGAAAGGTGTGTCTTATACTCCAAAAAATATGGCAATTGTTCTCACTATCAGGAAGTTTCTTCTTCATTTTAGCTTGCTTCTCTCTTTGTTCAGTTTCCATCCATTGCTTCTCGTTTTGCTTTCTGTTGGTTTAGAAAATACATTTCCCCCCCTTTTTTGTGGCAGCCCCTCAAAAGCCTGTTTTGTGACCTGCCTATCACACTCTTGGCAAACCAATTCCTCCTTTCAGTAGTCCATGAACATACATATATAGTGTAACCCACCAAATCACGCTCACAGAACCGGTAGTAAAAACATTTGAATCCCACCATTGGTAACAAGACCATGTGAAATCATAGTACCGTTTTATACTATACTGGGAAGATCACATTTGGATACTAAGTCCAGTTCTGGTCACAATAATACAAAAAAGGGAGACTCTAAAAACAGTGCAGAGAAGGGCAACAAAGATGATTTGGAAACTGGAGGCTAAATCGTTCAATGAATGATTAAAAGAATCAGGTATGTCTAGTCCAGGGCTTTCAAACTCATGACCAGTGGGCTGGATGCATCACTTGCTAGCCACGCCCACCCCCGTTTTAGCGAAGGAGAAAAAGGTGTCGATACATCACATGATGATGACGTGACTACATGAGTTTGAGACGCCTGGTCTAGTCTAACAAAGAGAAGGACTATAGGTGACATGATAGCAGTCTTCCAATATTTGAGTGGCATCTGAGGGCAGGACAAAAAGTAACAAATGAGAAAGAGAGATCTAACCTAGAATAAATGAGAAATTTTCTGACAGAACAATTAATCAGTACTGTTATTCTAAGTTTGGATTTGCAAATTAGCACACTTATGGATAATCCTTAAAGCTCAAAAACCAATTAAATTGTGAACTATGCCAAAAGGAAGAAGCCTCATTGAAATGGAATTAGTTGAGTGAATGAATTCATTGTTAGTTCTTTGTCTTAAAAAACCCTAAAAGTTGTTGGCCCTTTGAGGTAGACAAAAGTACCCAATTTCCACCAGGCCTTTGCCTCAAAATGAAAAGTACATATGATATCTGCTGTATCACATGTACTGTACATGTGGTGCCAGACAAATTTTTCCAGACAAAAATTACTAGGAATCTTAACTCTATCATTATTGTAAAATTACATTGACAGCATTTTAACAGAAGACTGAATTTATTTCTCCCTTCTTTTCCTTTGAGCAACTAGGGAGCATCCCTTCTCAAACACTTCCCATGTCCTTTCTCCTTCTGTGGTGTGAGATATCTTTTACATGCTGGTTGTCTAGTGTGCTTCTCTTCTTCCCTTCTCCTAAGATTGTTCCCATGTACCATTGCAAATATATAGCTTTTTAACTTTCTCCTTTCTTTTAGGCCTGTGAGAAATAGCTGGATAAGTAGGTTCATCACACACACACACACACAAATACAGTGGAGCTAAGGCTTCATCTTGGCTCACCTGCTCTGGTTTTATCTTCTTTGGATATGGTTTTAGCTACCAAGAAGACTCTGGATAATTCTTTAAAATCAGAATAAAAAAATTCACCTCTGCTGATTCCAGTCATCCTTCAGTCTGAGAGACCATCTCCTATACCAGTTCTGCAAATAGCATATGGTCAATCTGGCTTCACCACAAACTCTTATCTTCCTCTTCAGTCTTTCTACTAAAAATACCATTTAATAAAGGCTGCTTCTACTTGAATGTTGTATCATTTGCACTTGTGGTGCCCTGATCAAGAATTAGTCCTTGATGAATCAGTGTTTTCAGTGGATATCAAGTCACTACTAGATGTCTAATATCTGTATGTCTTATCAGAAGAATCATCTCTGCCTCATGTCTTTTTATACCAGGTTGATTTAATTAGACCTTTATTCATTCAATTCAATAGTCCCTCTTGCAATATACTTCTTTTCAAGAATTGGAACATTTGAAAACTTTGTTAGGAAGCTTGCTCCCTAGTAGTGGGCTGGGTTGTGCTTGACATGGTGACTGTATTTGATGTGGTATGGTCTTTGCATTAACATTGGTTGGCTGAGTTTTTTCCCATCTCAAGAATATTTTGTATGGTCATGTTGGAACATTGTCACTGCACCCTACGTTCCTGAACTCATCTTTTTTGAGTCATCTCTCTTCCTATCTTGAGCATTATTAGGAAGAGTTAGTGATAGAGCTGGTCAAGTAGCTGGGTTATGAATTGTTCAAATTGTACCTGCTCATTGATTTTCTTGACTGTATTGGCTCCCACATGTATAGTATATAGTAGATATCATATGTACTTTTATATATACTATATATAAATGTTCTAAAGAATAGCTGTAGTTAAGTTCTTTGTTGATGAATCTATAGTAAATTAATCACTGAATAGAATACTGGAGACTGGAGAAAAGATATGGTGTGTATTTTTAACCATCCTTATTAGTCATAAGCACTGAGTTGATGCACAAACTTATTTGAGTCTTTAATTTTTTTTTTTACATTTTAAAATACATGTTAATATAGTTTTTACAGAGTTAGAAAAGCAGTATGTTGGATTTACTATACAGCAGAAAGAGTAATTTTATGTGAGTGTTTCTTCATACAAAAATCAAATAATTAATATAATTCTTGTGCGTAGGAAACAAGCATCAGGAATTACCACAAACTAGAAATTTATTTTTGGAAGAGTATACATGTATAAGCATAATCTGCTCTGTTATCCCTATATGAAATAATATGTTAAAAATTAGTCTGGTTTTTCTTCTTTCATAGTTATTTTAATCATAGGAAATGTCATAACAGTTTACATTCAGTATGCATTATAACCTACAAAGGTTTTTTACACATCTTTCTTTAATTTACATAGTATAAATCTACATTATAAAATGTAGCTTATATACATTTACTTTTCTTGTATATACACATATTCCCGACATACGCTTTTAAAATATAATTTTTCTTAATCTTAGCTGTCTTTTAAATTACAATTACTGCTCTTTGCAACCAATTCTCCAGTATATCTTTGTAGATATGTTATTTGTACATATTTGATTGGGAAAGTTAAAAGGCAGAAAGCCTAGTTTGAAGAGAACATTCACCCCATTGCACAAATTGGTTGAAACTGTTAGAAGAAATTGTTAGAAATGTAATCCTAGTGTTGGGTTGGCAATATATATAAGCCATGATTGTAATATTGTATCTGTAATTTTAACTTCTACAGTGACATGTGATTGGCTGCTATTTCCTCAATCAGCCATAAGAGGAAGCCAGAATCACTGTTAGAGGCTGATCCCTTGGATGGCTGCTCTGTAGGTCAGTTATTGATCAGCGAGAAGAATTGTGAGTTGAGCAACTGTAAGCCAAAGTTTGTGAAATAGACTGTGTATATGATTCAGGACTACTTATCACTTGTTTGTGAAGAAGTCTATCTTACTTTATTTTTCCAACACAAGTAAAAGTCTACTTGTTTTACCTTCAGTGTCTGTGACTGATAGTGTGGATACCTAGCAACATATCTCTTGCTACATTCCGTTGCACATTTCCAGTCTCCTAACGGAGATATCCTTAACAGAAATATCCATCTGGGTTCAGTTCCAAGTGGGGAGGAAGAGACTGGAAACATGGAGGCTGTTTGGAAAGATGGTTTTAATGGTGTACAGGACCACATGGTTTGAGGTCCTAGGCAGTTGAGCAGATGGAAGAGAGAGAGAGAGAGAGACAGAGACAGAGAGAGAGAGAGAGAGAGAGTTATACCCTCTCTTGGTCCCCGTCTTGGAGCTTCCTGTTCCTGTGTAAGGGCAGGTATTCTAATTGGTTGTCAGACTCCCATGGGGCCGTGCAGGGGTAGCTTTGTAGGCTGTCTTGAGTTTCAGGCTTGGTTGAATCTTGCTGGGTGATGATGTAATGAAGAGGGTTCTGAAAGGGTCTTGGGCAATTCCTATTATGGCGTAATGGCTTTGTCCTGGTTTGTACCTTGAGTGACAACTAATCCTATGATGTCCTGAGGGTGAATGTCTTTTGTTTTATAGATAAGCTGTCCCAGCCTTTTGTCTTGTAGATAGGATGGCACCAAAATATCTTCTGGAGGTGGGGGCTGCAGGGAGCTGAGGCTCTGAGTTTATGTCTTTAGCAACATGTTTCTCCTTTAGGGAAAAATATAATGCTTTCTTTTTAATACTTCCTAACATTGCATTTTTCTAGGAGAGGGGTGGCTGCTAACTTTCTACAAAACACAATGCTCAAATTCATTTCCAGAAAACTTTCTGGCAGCATTTGTAGAACAGACAGGGACAACATTGATTATAGCATATTAATTTATTGCCCATAGCAAAATATTTAAAAGTTAATTTCAAATCCCAGCAGATAATTTTATTAAAACATCTAAAACAGTCATTGAAAGTGTGTTTAATTGTCTCTCCCTCTCCCTTTTCTACTTTGAAAAACCAGCAGTCAAATGGCAGCAGAGATGAGAACTTGACTATTGCTGATTGACTAATGCATGCACCAAGACTCTATGACTTGGATGTTTTGTTTTGTTTTTATATAAAAAACAAGCCAGTCATCTGATGTCAAAATATCCACAATAATGTGTTTTATTCAAAGTTTAGAACACTTGAAACAATTATTTTGGTATCAAAGTCTACCTACCCAGGTAAACCAGGCAGGAAACATGACTAGATAAATTCAAATTACTTTATTGTAAGGCTACATTAACAGAACCTAATTAGTTTAATTCGTTTTAATATTGTATGATGTTTGCGGTTTTTATTTGTATTTTTAAACTCCCTGTGCCCCGCCTCGAGTCCCTTCGGGGAGAGAGAACGGGTTATAAATTAAAATAATAATAATAATAATAACTATTATTATTATTATTATTATTATTATTATTATTATTATTATTATTATTATTATTATTATTATTATTATTATTATTATTATTATTATTATTATTATTATTATTATTAAGACTTCCCACTGCCTTTTTAAACTGCTTTATCCCTTAGGATGGGTTTTTCCTAAGTTTTTTTCTCTGATCTTTAAGCAACTCCTACCAGTCTTGTTTGATTGTTTCCTAGGCAGCATCTCTTCCCCTCTTTCCCTAACATCATTCTTGCATGCCATTAGAAGTATCCAATTACCCAGCATGTGTAAAGAGCATGAATTCATCATAGATTATTAATAGATTGAAAATATGATTATCATGTTGTTCAGTTAAAATGGTTTTCTGAGTGACTTACTTTAAAATCCAGTCCCTCTCTATGAGCTTGCAGTCTAAAACGGGTGTCAAATTAAAGCCTGGGGGCCGGATCTGGACCACAGGGTACTTAGATCTGGCCCACGGGGCTGCCCTGGAAACAGCAAAGGATTGGTCCATGGTGCTTCTGTCAGTGAAAACAGGCTCCCAAGCTCTGTTTTAACTGGTAGAGGGTTGTAGGAGGCTATGGCAGCTGAAAATGGAGCTCAGGGGGCTGTTTTCACTAGCAGACTGCTTGGGCTGCCACAGGTTCTCCTGACAGGAATGATGTTGAGCTGGCCATGCCCCCACCCCCTCAAGGTCAAACACAACCGTGGTGCAGTCC
This sequence comes from Rhabdophis nuchalis, assembly GCA_039707465.1. NCBI lineage: Eukaryota > Metazoa > Chordata > Lepidosauria > Squamata > Natricidae > Rhabdophis > Rhabdophis nuchalis. The sequence continues at coordinate 221,916,294 of CM077643.1, read as the reverse complement.
TCAATGAAATTGAGTTTGACACCCCTGTTCTAAAAGTAATGACACAAAATGGATAGAGGGAAAGAGAAAGGGGAGAGGAGGTAGGGAACAGTCTGTAGCACCACTTCCTAAAGTAAAATAGTTATTCTGTAATTGCTAGTCAATATAGTTCAGGAAAAGAAGAGATTTAAAGTTGGTCTTCCAGCAGCAGAAGTTGGTCTTTCTGTTTGATTTCAATTTTATCTGGTGACACTGGTTTTAAACTAAGACTATCTGGTGACACAAAATACCATATTTGTTCTAGAAAAGAGAACATTGAATAGAAGATAATCTACTATAATTAGTATCTGAATTAGTATTAGAAGAGAAGAGATAACAGACTCCTGGCATGGGAAATATAATAAGCAGAGCTGTGGTGGGTTTAAAAAATGTTCGCCACCAGTTTGATGGGCGTAGCTAGGAGGGAAGAGCATGTGACTGAATGGGCATGGCCAACTTGATGTCACTCATGCACACAGTCACATGACCACCCCCACCAAGCCATGTTCACCGAACCAGTGGCGAAATTTTTTGGGACATTTTGACACTTTTTGTGGGTGGGAGACTTAGCTGGCCAGGCTTGGCATGCCAGCTGTCAGAAGTGAGAAGGGGTGCTCCTCCCGTGGTTGTCACAGTAGCCTCCCAGGCAAGCTGCTCCCCAGCTCCCCAGGCCAGGCCCACAGCTCGCGGCAGACCAAGTTGGTCTTTGCCCGCCTGGCTGACGGGAGCGGCGGTGGCACCGGTCAGACTGCCAGCTCTCAAAGAGGCAGCTGAGAGCACCTATTTCAGAAAAGTGAATTTGTAAGCTACTTAAAATTAGTCCTTCTTTAACTGATTCCCGCTCACTCACTCCATTTCCTCCATGGGATTTGGGACAGGGCATTCAGAGGAGTCCGTTTTCTGCTTCAACACACATTCATAGGATACCTAAAATTGTTAAGGAGAATAATCCAGGCACCTGGAGATTCTGCACCACTGGTCCAAAGGCACATGAGATCGGCTAGGATATCATGGAAGCTTAAAATGTGTGGCATGTTTTCTAATGAAAATCCATTCCAGTGTGGTTAGCCTGTGGTTTGGTGTCTTGACACAAACCTCAAACAATTGATTTAATCCTGTGTAAATCAAAGCCGAGAGGACCACAGACGTAACCACTGAAGCACATGTTCTCCATTACCGTACTTGACCTGAAAACAGATTCAGGGGTCTTCCTCAGGGGAAGGGACAGAGCATTCCTCCTCACTAGATTGACAGATTTTCCCCCCTGCACTTCCGGGGTGCTCTGCTCCAACATGCTAGGGTGCCCGCGCACTCTCAGAGTTGCCAAGGCAGGTGGAAGGGAGGGAACGCCCCCGGGTATGAGGGGCTTTTTCCCTCAGTAGTTCATTTTCTTACTTCTAGGTGGTTACGCATGCTTTGTCTGTAAGGCAGTGCCATTTGGAGCTCCCTTTGTGGAGGTAGGGCTTAAAAAGAAGGTAGTGAACAGGAAGGGCTATCACAGGCTATGGGAAAGGCACTTCTCCATGCCTTTTGATCTTTCTTGGATGTAGAGAAAAGCAACTCTGTGAAGTGACTGACCCTGCTGGAAGCTGTGAGGGGACTTTTCCACCCAGCTGCTGACCACAGGGTGCCAAAAAGGCCTCTGGTGGCTGCTGCCATTTTCATGCATACACAGCTTTCTTCTCACCAGCTGAAGGATATTTTGGTGCCCTGCGGCCAGCGGCTCAGTGAAAAAGAAGTCCCCAATCCTCTGGCATTCAAAGAGCAGCTGAAAGGGTTTGCAGCCAGCTGCTGGCCACAGGGCACCATAAAGTCCTCCGGTCACTGCTGCCATCTTTGTGCATGCGCAAGTTTCTTCTTACCGGCTGGAGGAATTTTGGGCACCCTGTGACCAGCAGCTGGTGGAAAAGAAACTTCTCAGCTGCCTTTTCGAGTGCCAGAGGGTCAGAGGATTCTTTTCTACCCAGCTGCTGGCCACAAGGTGCCCAAAAATCCTCTAGCTGGTGAGAAGAAAGCTGCGCATGCGGGAAGATGCTGGCAGCAACCGGAGGACTTTTTGGCAGCCTGTGGCCAGTGGCTGGGTGGAAAAGAAGCCTCCGATTCTCTGGCACTCAAAGAGGCAGCTGAGAGGGTTCTTTTCCACCCAGCTGCTTCCCAGCTCCAGTCAGCTTGCCGTCTGATGGACACACTGTGGGGGTGAGCAAGCAGTGACCGGGGGACTGGTTTGGGGGCATGGCCAGCCTGCTGTCCCTACCGGTTTAGCAACCCAGGCCCAATTACCACTACCGGTCCACCCAAACTGGTGCGAACTGGTAGGAATCCACCCCTGAAGCAGAGGTGGTATTCAGCAGGTTCTGGCCAGTTCTGGAGATCCGGTAGTGGAAATTTTAACTAAATACCACTTCTGACTGGCCCTGGCCCCATCTATTCTCTGCCTCTTGAGTCCCAGCTGATCGGGAGGAAATGGGGATTTTGCAGTAACTATCCCTGGAGTGGGGAGGGAATGGAGATTTTATAGTATCCTTCCCATGCCATGCCATGCCCACCAAGCCACGCCCACAGAACTGATAGTAATTTTTTTTTGAATCCTACCACTGATAATAAGGAAAGGAGAGGAAAGAAAAAAGGTAATTGGGTAGCACAGGAAAGGAACTTGCTGTCTGCATGTAGAGAGTATCTGAAATGGGGAAGTAGAGAGTAAAAACAGCACGAGAACCTCTTTGGCTGGGTCTCCTTTACTATAAGAATTAACAAAGAGATTAGCTTCTGCTTGAATTCATTTCAACCCAGACTGTCCCTCTCACTATTTGCAGGCAGTCCTGCAAAAGATTTGGCAGTTGGCTCAAAGAGCAATTCCATGTAAGCTTTTTACTGGGTACAACCCCCACCAGGGACCCTGGACAGTCTCAGAGCGTTCTTTCCCTATGAAACACCACTTTCATCACTTTGCACATCTGAACTTATTGGCACTGCAGCAGTGCTTGTGTTTGTGTAATATATTTTTCAGCTAAATTCTTGGAACTTGATATTAGAACATCTGAACTCCCTTCACTTAGAACACTGTTCTTTGGAGAGAATGGCTTTCCATGAGTTGCATGTGCATTTTCCTTCAAAGGAGAGAAAATGGCTGTCCTTGCCATATTTGTATAATTAAAGAAAGAATGTGTTTGCTTAGATTACATATCCTTTCAGATATTTATGGTAAGCATAGGAAGAGCTGCATAAGAGACAGTTGACAGGCTTGCCTCAAACGCAGTGGTTTTAGGCAGAAAAGCTTCCCATTGTGCTGGAAAAGAAGACTTACTTTTGTCTTTTTTTTTTTAATTTAATTTGTTGACCGCTCCCTCTCCCCGAAGGGACTCGGAGCGGTGCACAGGGCAAATAAAACAATAAATATACACACATAATAAAAACAAATTAAATGATATCCCTGCGCTAAAAATTCCCAGTTAAAAATTACTAAAATCCCCATCTAAAATTATTAACAACCCATAGAAGGGAGACTACCCTAGGCCGGCCAAGCAGAACAGATATGTTTTTAGTTTTAGACGGAAGGAGCAGAGGTCCGTGGTTGTTCTAATGTCGGGGGGAAGGTCGTTCCAGAGGGCTGGGCCCGCCACAGAGAGAGCCCTTCCCCTGGGCGTCGCCCGCTGACAAAGTCTAGTGGACGGCACCCGGAGAAGTCCCTCTCTGTGTGAGTGAATATGCCGTGTGGATGTATGAGGCAGGATCCGATCCCGCAAATAGCTAGGTCCCGAGCCATGGAGCGCTTTAAAGATGATAACTAGAACCTTGAAGCGCACCCGGAAGATGACAGGCAGCCAGTGCAGCTCGCGCAAGAGCGGTGTTACATGGGTAAACCTTGAGGTTCCCATAATTGCTCGCGCGGCTGCATTCTGGACTAGTTGAAGTCTCCGGGTGCACCTCAAGGGGAGCCCCATGTAGAGAGAGTTACAATAGTCCAGTCGGGATGTCACGAGAGCATGAGTGACTGTGCGGAGGGCATCCCGATCCAATAGGGGGCGCAACTGGCGAACCAGGCGAACCTGGTAAAACGCCCTCCTGGCCACGGCTGTCACTTGATCTTCCATGGACAGCCGGGCATCCAGGAGGACACCCAAGTTGCGCACCCCATCCACTGGGGAAGATGTTCGCCCCCAATGGCCAGCGATGGAATCAGCTGGTTGAACCACAGCCACTCAGTCTTGGTTGGGTTGAGCTTGAGTCCGTTTCTTCCCATCCAGATCCGTACGGCTTCCAGGCACTGGCACATCACCGCTACGGCATCGTTGGGGTGGTTTGGGGTAGATATATACAGCTGAGTATCATCAGCGTAGAGATGGTACTCTACCCCAAAACCACGGATGATCTCACCCAGCGGCTTCATATATGTGTTAAACAGGAGAGGCGAGAGGACCGACCCCTGAGGCACCCCACATGTGAGGGCTCTCGAGGTCGACCTCTGCTCTCCTGTCAACACAAATTGCGATCGGCCAGAGAGGTAGGAGGAGAACCACCGTAAAACGGTGCCTCCCACCCCCAACCCCCCCAGCCGATGCAATAGGATACCATGGTCGATGGTATCAAAAGCCGCCGAGAGGTCTAATAGGACCAGGATGGAGGAACAACCCCCATCTCTGGCCCTCCAGAGATCATCGACCAACGTGACCAATGCCGTCTCGGTGCTATGCCCGGGCCGAAAGCGGGACTGGCACGGGTCTAGATAATCAACTTCCTCCAGGTGACGGGGAAACTGTTGTGCCACCACACTCTCAACAACCTTCGCCAAGAAGGGAAGGTTGGAGACTGGACGATAGTTGGTTAATAAAGCTGGATCCAAAGAGGGATTCTTAAGGAGGGGCCTCACCATAGCCTCTTTTAGGGAAGCAGGCAAGGAACCCTCACTTAAGGATGCGTTGACAACCTCTTGGAGCCAGCCTCGTGTCACCTCCCAGGATGCCAGTACAAGCCAGGAGGGACACGGGTCCAATAAACATGTGGTGGCTCGCAGTCGCCCACGTAACCTGTCCATATCCTCGGAAGCAACGGAGTCAAACTCCTCCCAAACAAGATCTGTCTCGTGGCATCCCACTGGACCATCAATGGGGGCTAGCTCGTTCTGTATCCGAGCGATTTTCTCCTGCAGAAAAATCACAAATTCCTCTGCTCTACCCTGTAGCGGGGCTTCCCGCACCCTCTGTTGAAGGAGGGAGCGGGTCACCCTAAACAGGGCGGCAGGGCGGTTTTCTGCGGATGCTATGAGAGTGGCACAATGATGACGTTTGGCCACTCTCAGCGCCACAATGTAAGTCCGTAAATGGGCTCTTACCTGTGTCCGGTCAGATTCAGATCGAGTAGACCTCCATCTTCTCTCTAGGCATCTCTTGTGGCGTTTCATCACCCTTAGCTCCTCGGTGAACCAAGGAGCCAGGGTGGCTCGCCGCTGCAAGAGAGGCCGCAAGGGCGTGACCCGATCCAAGGCCCCCGTGGTCGCAGTATTCCATGCGGCCACAAGGTCCTCCATCGGGGCGTGGGTCAGGGGTCCAGGAAGTGGCCCAAGCGCCACCTGGAACCCATCAGGGTCCATCAGGCGCCTGGGGCGGAACCAGATAGGTGACTCAGGTTCCGCCTCCCCGCGGTGGGGAGTAGTGGTTGGAAAGTCGAGCCGGAGAAGTGAGTGGTCTGACTATGACAAGGGTGTGATGACTATATCCCCTGTACCCAGATCACTCTTCCATTGGCCTGAGACAAAGATGAGGTCTGGTGTATGTCCACCCTCGTGGGTGGGGCCTTGAATTAATTGGGTCAGGTCCATGGAAGGAGGGTTCTTCAAACATTCAGTTTAGCCTCTAACCCTCTTTTTTGGTATTCACATGAATCCCAAGTTTCTTCATCATAATTCTCATCCATTCATTCCATCCATATATGAAAATAGTTTCCTGGCAGCAAAATTCTATTTGCCCTTACAGAGAAATAGGCATTTTTACAGCAAAGTCTTTGTTGCGCTGTGACCTGAATTGTTTCAGATTCATTTTACTTATACAACAAATGTCACTCTTTCTGGTCTACCCTCAAGCCTACATATAGCCACCCAAAACTGATAAGACGTGGTTATTGAAAGTTTATAAGGCAAGAAGGTCTGCTATTTTTGAATAGAGCAGCTGGTTTTAAAAAAGAAAAGAAAAAAAATCTCCAGAATTTCAGGGATTCATCAGTAGATTAATGTCATAGTAGATCAGTGGTGTCAAACTCAAGGCTGGATCTGGGCTGTGGGGTGCTTAGATCTGGACTGCGGGGCCTGTTATGTATTGAATATATAAGTTGTGCTAAGCCCGGCTAAAGAAAAACTAACCTTTAGATGACCCTAACTGTTAACTTTAACTGTTTTGGAGGAAAACTAAGAACATTCATATTTGGGCAGGCTTTTTCAAGTATTATGATTGGTTAAGGCCCTGTGGGCCCAGAGTATAAATTAGAGGGATTTAAGTGCAGTCCCTCAGTTCCAGTTTTGAATCAATAAATGCTGTTGTATCTATGCTGGTCTGTTCTTGCCTACTGAAGTCCACTAACATTAGGGCCTGGAAACAGCAAATGACTGGCCCATGGTGCTTCTGCCAGTGAAAACATTGCTCGTGAAGGCTGTGCCGAGCTCCCTTTTTGCTGGCAGAGCACTTGGGAACCCGTTTTTGCTGGCAGAGTACTCAGGCCGCCACAGGCGCCCCTGACACGAGTGACGTGGAGTTGGACATGCCTACCCTGGCCACACCCACCCCAGTCCCTCAAGGTCAAACACAACCCTGATGCAGCCCTCAATAAAATAGAGTTTGATACTCCTATAGTAGACCATTCCCAAATATTACTTTCCCTACCACTACACAACTATTAGAAGTATGAGTTAGCTAGTAACTGGTCCTAAATAGGCATCTTAAGTATGTCACTGTCATGACTGTTTCCATCAATCATCAAGAAAGAACACATTTGACTTCATTTAGAAAGTTCAAAGCTACTTTTACTGATAATGATGTGGCTCCAGCCAACTTCAAGTAAGGAATGAAACATTTAGGCGCGCAACATACGTAACAAAGCATAATCCAACCTCCCCCCTTTGACCCCAGCATGTTGTCCAATGCAAAGTCAGCCACGACATCAGGTGCAGTTCCTTCTCAGGGCATCATCAGAATGGAATGTAGTTCGTTAGCTGAACTACAGCTAACTACAAACTGTCCGTTTCTCCTTCCTGCCCCCCCAGTAGCTTAGCAACCCTAGCCCTCCCCCCGTTTCAACATGTCAGCTGAATGCAGGCAAAAGCAAAGCAAAAGCAGAGGCTGACATCCGGCCGTCCTCCAGAAGTGAGACGTTAGTCCTGGAATAAAACAGAAAAATAGAAAAACCACCAAGAGGGACAGAGACAAACAGAAAACACACACACAGGAAAAAAAATGTAACAGTGGTTAAGGCTTGTTAGGATATTTAGCATAAAATTTTTTAAGGAGTTTAGGGGCTTGAACGTGACGTTTATCCACCCACTCGGTATGGGAAGGAGGGAAATCCCTCCACGAGACAAGGTATTGAACCTTATTTCTGCACACTCTAGAATCCAAAATGTCTTTTACTTCGTAATGGGGTTCACCGGAAACGAACAACGGCGGCGGGGGTGTAGATTGTAGTGATCGAAGGTAAGATGTGCGTTTAGGCTTCAACAGATTGACATGAAAAATCGGGTAAAGGCGACGATAAGTTTTTGGTAAATCCAGTTTGACCGACACGGAGCTGATGATCTTAACAATGGGGAAAGTTCCAATATATTTCGGGCCCAGTTTCCGACATTTTTGGGGGCTCTCCAAGAATCTAGTAGAGAGGTAAACACGGTCACCAACTTTATAATCTGGAGGGGCAATCCGTTTCTTGTCAGCATACAATTTATGCGATTGGTGAGCATCATCCAGAATTTTTCGCGCCACCGGCCAGAATGAGGCCATCTTAGTACTCCAATCCAAGAGAGAGGGAACGGTAGGAGACTCATGAGGCAACTCGGGAATAGGCACAAAATCTTGACCATAGATTAATTTGAAGGGAGTCATACCGGTGCTGCTATGAACGGAATTGTTATAAGCCACCTCAGCATGGCTTAAGAGGTCGGCCCAATCATCCTGTTGATAATTAATGAAACATCGTAAATATTGTTCCAAAACAGAATTAGCCCTCTCACAAGCTCCGTTCGTCTGCGGGTGGTGGGAGGAGCTTAATCCTTGAGCGGAGCCAATCATTTTCAAGAATTCCTTCCAAAACCGAGAAGTGAACTGTACTTCTCTATCAGAAATAATACGTCGAGGAACTCCGTGTAGGCGATAAATGTGATTCAGGAAAAGTTTTGCTAGCGCTTTGGCCGATGGGATTCCAGAACACGGGACAAAATGAACCTGTTTTGAAAATAGATCAGTAACCACCCATATGACAGTGAAACCACGGCTATTAGGGAGGTCCACAATGAAGTCCATAGATATCTCCTTCCAAGGAGACTCCGGGCGAGCTACAGACTGGAGGAGACCTTGAGGTTTTCCGGGGGGGTGTTTACAAGCAGCACAAACTGGGCAACTAGCAATGTAAGATTCCACATCTTTTTTCATATAAGGCCACCAGAATTGACGCTTAAGTAAGTGTAGGGTCTTCACGAAACCAAAATGACCGGCGAGGCGAGAATCATACGCCCTTTAGAGTACTAAGGTACGGAGTTTAGCCGGGACGTAAAGTTTAGAACCCATCCAGGGCAAGTCCTCCCGCAAAGTACAGTCTCCACAATGCGTAGCAAACCAGTCGTCAGTCTGAAGTTCATCTTTAATTTTAGAGATTAATTCAGAAGGGGTGGCGGTGTGTAGAGTAGAATGGCTGCGAGTGGTCACCAGAGCAGCTAAGCCACATCCCGGGATGATAGGCTGGATTACTGTAAGTTTAGAGGAATTGTATTGAGGGAGGCGTGATAATGCATCTGCCATAAAGTTTTGTCCTCCAGGAATATATTTCATGGAAAAATTAAAACGACTGAAATATTGAGACCACCGTACTTGTTTAGGAGAAAGTTTGCGAGGAGTTCGGAGAGATTCCAAATTTTTATGATCAGTCCATACCTTGAACGGGTGGGGCGCTCCTTCCAAGAAATGTCACCAGTTCATGAGGGCCCACCGAAAATTTTTTTCCTCATCTGCCACCTCCCAGAGAGGGGCGGAGAGGGCCCTTCTGCGTCTAGTAGTCACTCCCCAAGGCTTTTCTTCAAACATTCCTTTCCTGCCCACTCCCTCTGACCATCGTGACGAACTGATTTATCTTCAGATTCCTTCCCCAGGCTAAGATCCTTTAAAAGTTCAACGACTGACCTGTCTTCGGTTTGCTGGACATCTGGCCTGGAAACGGAGAGTGGATTGGGGGGGGGGTTGTACTTGGGCCCGTGGCTCCCAGTCACTCTTCTTTCCCCACGTCTGACATTTTTGAAGGTTTTATTTTCTCACTCGCTGCTGAAGCGGTTAGCTCAGAGACGAGGTAATTAGTTTCCTTGCTTATCTGTCATGACTGTTTTCATCAATCATCAAGAAAGAACACATTTGACTTCATTTAGAAAGTTCAAAGCTACTTTTACTGATAATGATGTGGCTCCAGCCAACTTCAAGCAAGGAATGAAACATTTAGGCATGCAACATATGTAACAAAGCATAATCCAACCTCCCCCCTTTGACCCCAGCATGTTGTCCAATGCAAAGTCAGCCACGACATCAGGTGCAGTTCCTTCTCAGGGCATCATCAGAATGGAATGTAGTTCGTTAGCTGAAGGTGATAACAACTGTCCGTTTCTCCCTCCTGCCCCCCCAGTAGCTTAGCCACCCTAGCCCTCCCCCCGTTTCAACATGTCAGCTGAATGCAGGCAAAAGCAAAGCAAAAGCAGAGGCTGACATCCACATTGACTCACTACTTTCACTTCACTGGCAATCTAGGAAAATCCTTTTTATTTTTGTGGAAAGTTATCTATACCCAGAGCTTGGTAATAAACAGGTTTTATTTTAATTCCCATCCAAGATTATATGTTTTGTATAATGTTTATATGATTTAATATAAATTTTAGTATAATTTTATGTAATTATAAACAAGATTATAAACTTATCTAGTTGTAAACCCCATTTATATTTAAGTGTTACTTCAACATTAGCTACAAGAGGACTAACATTTAAGAATTGTAGTTTTTAGGATTAAAAAAAATATTTTAATTTCTTTGAAATTTTTGAAATGTTGAAAATTAATTTTTTCAATGAACGTTTATATTTTTTTTAAAATTAGCAATTGCGAGAAGAAAAGCATAGTCTTGAAAGAAAGTCATGGAAAAAAATACGTACACTTGTGATTTACAAAATATTTTCCATGTATGTATTCATGCCCATAGAAGACCGAAATTACACATATAGCAAATGTAAATTAAATGAATTACTCAAAGAAAAAGTAAAGGGCCTAGAAGCAAGACACTCTGAGACTCAACAAAAACTCAAATAGAGGGAAGACTATATCCAAACTGCACACAGTAAGGAACAAACAACTACCAGAAAAATGAATATTTAAATGAACCTAAGGTAAGTTCAGCCTTTTTATAAGCCATTTTTTGCCCTCCCCAGGCTCCAGAGGCTTTATAGGAGCCTGGGGAGGGCAAAAACATTTGGGAACAAATTTCCAGTTTGTCCGTATAGCCGGTTTTTGCCCTCCCCAGGCTCCTATAAAGCCTCTGGAGCCTGTGGTGGACAAAAATAAAACATGCAAAAAATGGGGGGAGCGCCTGTTATGTGCACATGCATGCTGGGGGGTGTCGCACATTGCATTATGGGTATGGCATGCCCGCACACGACCCCCCGGTGCTCCCCTTGCTTATGGCACGCGAGCCAAAAAAAGGTTCTCCATCGCTGGTATAGGGTCTCCTGGTTGAGAAGGGTGTTGGACTAAAAGACCTTCAATGTCCCTCCCACTCTTATTCTATGTGTATCAGCCAGCTAGATGTCAGGCTTTTGTTGTTGATATACTTATTCATTAACTAAAGCTCTAGTTTTTGTACTTTGCCCAGTTGACAATGCTACAGTTGGAATAATTCTGTGAGATGTCAAATGTTCGCATGTTCTGTGGTTTTGCCAGGATAACAATCTCCTCTTGAGCTCAATGTAATTCAGTTTCTAAGGTGGTAAAGAAGCAGCACGATTCAAACTGACCATCATATTCTGTTTCTCCGATTTAAACTGAATCTATTATTCTTGCTTGTAACTTAAGTATACAGAAGGACTAAGCTTTCCTATTTATTAAATCATGGCCAGGATTTCGCAGCTCCTTTTATTTCTAATCCCAACAAAAGAACTTTCAAATATATTCTAAGAGAAATCATCAATGAAATTTTAGCCTGGATTATGATCATAATAATAATAATAATAATAAATTTTATTTATATCCCGCTCTCTCTCCCCAAAGGGACTCGAGGCGGGGCACAGGCAAATTAAAAAACAAATTACAACAAACAGAATACAGGTTAAAATCAAATTAAACATACCCTGCGCTAAAAACTTCTATAAAAATAGGACTATCTCTAAAAAAAAACCTTAATAATTTAAAATTTGAATTAAAATTACCCTAGGCCAGCCAAACGGAAAAAGTGAGTTTTTAATAGCTGTCGGAAGGAGCAAAGGTCTGTGGTTGTTCTGATTTCGGGGGGAAGGTCGTTCCAGAGGGTCAGGCCCGCCACAGAGAAAGCCCTTCCCCTGGGCGTCACCTGCTGGCACAGCCTAGTGGACGGCACCCGGAGAAGTCCCTCTCTGTGGGAGCGAATCGGCCGCAGGGATGTATGAGGCAGAATGCGATCCCGCAGATAGCTAGGTCCCGTGCCATGGAGCGCTTTAAAGATGGTAACTAACACCTTGAAGCGCACCCGAAAGATGACAGGCAGCCAGTGCAGCTCGCGCAGGAGCGGTGTTACATGGGAGAACCTAGAGGCTCCCATAACTACCCGCGCGGCTGCATTCTGGACAAGCTGAAGCCTTCGGGTGCACCTCAAGGGGAGCCCCATGTAGAGAGCATTGCAGTAGTCCAGTCGGGATGTCACGAGGGCATGAGTGACTGTGCAAAGGGCACCCCGATCCAATAGGGGACGCAACTGGTGGACGAGGCGAACCTGGTAAAACGCCCTCCTGGCCACGGCTGTCACTTGATCTTCCATGGACAGCCGGGCATCAAGGAGGACACCCAAGTTGCGTGCCCCATCCACAGGGGTAAGGTGATCGTCCCCTATGGCCAGTGATGGAGTCAACTGGTTGTATCGGGATGCCAGAAACCACAGCCACTCGGTCTTGGATGGGTTGAGTCTGAGTCTGTTACTTCCCATCCAGGCTCGCACGGCTTCCAGGCACTGGCACATGTACTTTGTATCAATTAACTTCTCAGATGATACTCAGTTTCTCACTGTGTCATAAACTGGAACTCTTCATTGCTAACTGGTGTGTCTTTAACAGTTTACTTTTCTTACAAATGTGGGGCAGAATTTCATTAATAAGCTCAGAATGTGAAACGAAGTAAATTGAAACTATGAAACACTTTAAGTTAATTGTAAACAGACAATTCCAAATTGAATTAAAACCATAATTATTTCTGTTAGGAATTATAAAGGGAAATTATGAGAAAAATATTAGATATTTAATTCTACACTTAATCACAGCAGCAAGAATCTCATTCGTACAAAATTGGAAAAATAATTACATACCAATAGAAGAAAATGTAATAAAAAAATATTGGAATGTGCAGAGATCGATAGGCTTACGAAAGAATTAAAAGATAAAGAAGAATCTGAATATTACTCTGTATGGGATTTATGGTATAATTGGCTAGATGAAAGGGGAAAAAAGTAGAAAAGCAAAAAAGAAAAGAAGAAAGTCAAGAAATTAAAAAATAACTACAAAACCAGAAAATGAATAAAAGGTAGAATCATGAAATAGACTGTAGCAAATAAATAATAGGAAATGGATATAAAATGAGTCAAATGTATATAAAGGTTGTTATATACAGAATGGAGAAAAAAGACGTATTAAATAATATAAATGTATATATACATATAGTTATAGTTATATAAGATTTACATGTACAGATAAAAGAATCACAACAGATATGTAAAAGAAGTGTCATGTGTTGCAAAGATGTTTTGACATATCCACCCTCTTCAATTTTCTTCAAGCCACTGTCAAACCCAAAGAATTCTTTTATATTTCTCTTTGTTGGAGCGTAACCTTCTTCAGTTTTCCCTATGCCACTGTCAACCTCCATAAGGTCTTTTGCCTGCTTTTTATTTCTCACCATTTCTACCTCTTCATTATCCCTCTCCCTTCTTCCTTCACTTCTTCCTTCAGTTCCTGCTTTTCTGAGTTCAGAATTCTATTTAGACTTGATTGTAATGATTTATGTATTTTTTTTACAATTTCATGTAGTTCTTCAAATTCCTACCTTTCCATAATGTCCAATTCCAATGCTACAGTTAATTATACTGTTCTTATTTCAGAGTTCTGGTCCACCTTAAATTTTGTTAGCTCAGCTAGCTCAGTGGAGAAGAAGAGAGTCAGGAGCCATCTTAGTCTTTTGTTCTTCCTTAATGCCCAGTTCCAAAATTACAGTTAATTATACAGCTCTTATTTCAAAGTTTTGGTCCACCTTAAATTTAGCTAATTCAGTTAAAGTGAAATGGAAGAGAAGCCAGAGAAAAAAAACTTCGTATTTTCCCAATTCTTGATTTTATTATTATTTTTCCCTTGCTACCTTCCACTTCTTGTTGGTTATAGCTGCTCAAAATATATTAATTGGAACAAACTTGCATATAGTCAAACTCGGGTATTTTTCTCTTCGCCTCCTGTTTTTCCAAGTTCTGATTTATAGCAGTTACTTAATTTAAATTTTCCTGCACAGGCAAGATTAGGTTATCAGCAGTGAGAAAATAGTGCTTTTTTATTTTATTTTTCCCCCTTGTTACATTCTACCTCTCATTAATTGGAGTTGCTTAAGATATATTAGTTAGAAGAAATTCGGACAAAGCAAAACTGATACGTTTGGTTTCTATTTCAAATCCAAAACAAAATTTTGAGTTTGTATTTGAGTGGATTTGTCACTTGTCTACTTTCTACTTTTCAGTCCAAATTGTTTTGAGTAAATGGCTTTTTTGGTGGGGGCGAGCTAGTGATTCAACCCTCCATTTTCTATTTTATTTTATTTTTTATTTTATTTAATTTATACCCCGCCCTTATCCTTGTTAGGACTCAGGGCGGCGCACAGGCATTATTAAAACCACAATAAAAAAACAATATACATCATTAAAACATATTAAATTATTTAAACCCATGCTAAAAACCCATTTAAAACCCTACCTAATTATAATTTATCTATAAAAGTCAGAAATGGGGGGCTATGCTAGGCCGGCCTGTTGGAATAAAAATGTCTTAAGACGTTGGCGGAAGAGGCGGAGGTCCGAGATAGTGCGTAGGTCGAGGGGTAGGTCGTTCCAGAAGGCCGGGCCTGCCACAGAGAAGGCCCTTCCCCTGGGTGTCGCCAACCGGCATTGCCAGGCCGACAGCACCCGGAGAAGACCCTCTCTGTGGGAGCGGATCGGACGAAGGGATGTATGGGGCAGGAGGCGGTTTCGTATATAGCCTTTCTTTCTTTCTTTTGGCCAAAATCCAAATCTGTCCATTAATATTATTTATAGTCTCAAGATGCTTGCCTTTTCCAAGTTTTGATTTATGACTGTAGGTTAATTGTATCTTCTTACTGGTCTTTCATCCCATCCTTTACGCTCCTGTTCAGTTGCTTTGGCTGGAAGTCAGCTTCTTGTGCAGCCATATTGCCATGCTGCTGCCCCTATTCTGATTCAGAGGGCAAATCTCCGACCTGCGAGGGACCTGTTGCCTCCCTCTGGGTCTGATGAGATGCTACCCCTTCTTTGCCCCCCCCTCCAGGAGGGTTCTGATCCAAAAAAGATCTCGGAATTGGTTTGTCAGACAGGGTTCATGTGAGGCTTTTCAGAACTCACCCCCCCCCCCCCACATCTGTTCAGCTGGAGAACTTCTGGTCGAATCATGTTGCAAAGATATTATGTTTGCATAAATAAAAAAAGTTAAAAAAAAGTAGTAAAGAGACAATTCCATTTGCAAATAGTCCTCTTGTACCAACTATAATTGGGATAAGCAACTCTGTTGCTAAGGTCACAGTTATAAAGTGAAATGTCATGTGTCCATAACAACTTATGACATCGGTTCTTGTTACAGTCATTAAGTGGACCACCCAGAGTTGTTAAGCATGACATTATGCAACTGTGACTTGTGATTTTCAGCTGGCTTTCGCATTGACCTGGTGATGGTCATAAATGGTGGTCACATGACTGTGGGACACTATGACTGTTGTATATGAGCTGCAGATGCCAAGTGCTCAATTCAAAATTATGAATTGAATTATGTGATTATGTGATTGCAGAGATACTGCAGTGACTGCACGTTTGAGGATTGGTCATAAATCTCCTTTTTTGACACGGTCCTAACTATGGTCACTGAAGTAATGGTCAGTAAACAAGGACTTCCTGTATTTTGGGGAGAGGAAGCTCATGACCTACTGGATACAGAATGACGTGGCCAAATGCTTCCTTAATTTTAAACAGAAAACTTTGAATTGAATATCCTAAGCCAGTAGTTGAACTGGGTGACATTGAGGTTGCAACATTGGGAACTTATCAAAGGAGTGGTGGATTTCAAAAATTTTTGCCACTGGTTCGGTGGGTGTGGCTAGTTTGGGGGCATGTGATTGAGTGGGCATGGCCAACTTGAGATCACTCAGTCACATGACCCACCCCACCAAGCCATGCCCACTGAACTGGTGGTGAAAATTTTGGGAAAATCAGGTCTGGATGCTGGGGGGTGGCAGTGGTCATCCCAGCTTTCCCTCTCTCACTGAATAGTTGTGGCTGGTGGGCCACGGGTCTGTGGAAATGAGGTGGCCCTGGGACCAGGGGCCTGGGCTTCTCCTTGGTGAAGCTACCCCTGAGGTCCAGTGGGAAGCCCAGTGGCTGAGTGGCAAAGAAGCCTCTTTGAGAGCCAGCGGCCTGACCAGCGCTGCCACTGCTCACGCCAGATGGGTGGACAAAGGGAGCAGGCCGCGGCTTTGGCCTCAGTCTGGTGTGACTGTGACAGCTGCGGGAGGAGCACTCCTTCTCACTTCTAATGGGCCTTGCCCACAGTTGCAGCTGGAGCACCCTGCTTCTGCTGGTGTACTGAGCCGGGCTGCAAGATGTGCATGGCCAGTGGCTGGTTTGGAAGCCTCCCAGCTGGCTCTTAAAGAGGTGGCTGGGAGGCTTCTTTGCCAGCCAGCCACTTCCCAGCAGTGGTGGCTAGATGAGGGCCACCAAAAGCTTGCCTTCTGGACTGAACCAGCCGCAGTGGAAGGTAAGTAGCCCAAAGAAAGAGGCGGTGGTTCAGAAGTGGGACTAGGGCTGGGGCCTTAGGGAGGGTGTGGCGGCGAGAGGGTGGTGGCTCCAGGACAAGGTTGGAGCCAGGGAATGGCACATTCCCTGACCCGGCCAAGCTGGGCAGCGAGAGGGCGGTGGTGAGAGGGTGATGGTGAGAGGGCAAGACTGGAGCTGGAGAATGGTGCATTCCCCGACCTGGCTGAGGTGGGAGGTGAGAGGGTGGCGGTGAGAGGGCTAGGCCGGAGCTGGGGAATGGCAGATTTCCTGACCCAGCAATGGCAGGCAACAAGAGGGTGGAAGCTCTGGGGCCTCAGGGAATGGCTTATCCCTGGGGCCCCAGCCCCTGACACAGGACAAGCAGCCAGTATGCTTACTTACCTTTGGTGAGCTGAGCAGAGCAGGCAAGGCATGGAGGTGACTGGCAAGGCACATAGTTGGGAGCTGGGCCATATGGCAAAGGGCTTGGATGGGCGGGGTGAGCACCAAGTGAGTGAGTGAGCATTGAATGGGCGGGGTGGGCAAGCATTGGGCGGGCAGGATGATCGATTGTCAGAGGGTGGGATGAGCAGCAGCAGGGGGACTAGTTCAGGGGCATGGCCAGCCGGCCATCACTACCAGTTCTCCGATCTTGGGGAAATGGCTGCCACCGGTTCACGCATATCACCTCTGATTCAAAGGTGTGTCCAAGGAAGAATTATTTTGGAAGAGGAGAAGGAAAGAATAGGAGATGCCACTTGCTCAAATTAGGTTAATGGTTTCATTGGAAGATACTTGAATGTCAGTAAAACATTGCAGTAAATAGTTTCCCAGCTAGCATTAATTAGTAACAGAAAAGGTGAGAAAAAAGTCTTACATTAATGAGATTTTTATAGTGAAGAAATTACACTATTTTGCTATATAAAAACAAGAACGAAGTCAGTATTATGATGATATATTATTGGTTTCTGTATATCAAATTTCAACAGGAATATTTAACTGACAATATTTCCATTTCTTTTCAGATCTAAAACTGATGCTTTGAAAAGCTAACAACCAAACATAATGAGGAAGTATCACCACTTGATTTTTGCAACAATCTGTTGTCTTTTACTCATAGGCAATTATGAGGCTGATGCACAGCATAAAGAAAATAGTAAGTACCTTCTAGTTTTAAATGATTCAGTATTTAAAAATGAAATTTATCCCAGGTTTTCCTTGGAAATTTTGAAGGGAAAATATATTGCTATTGTATATTGCTGTAGTACTGATTGCCAGTGTCTATCTTTGAATCTTTGCCATTTGTACATAGGCATATTTACTGTATGTATCACATCTCTTGAATGCATGCCTTGGTGAACAAGCAGTTGCCTCTGCTGTATCTACCCTTTTCATCCTTATACAATAGGTCTGCTGGAATAAGTCATATATATACACAGTATACGAAAATGGGGATATTTTTGTGAAAGGGAGCCAATTTTCATGTTACATTTCTAAAGAGATAAATGTTCTTTTTCCAACGATATGGATGATTGATTTTATGCTTCATTATTCTTTTTTGCAGTAAAGAATTAAGTAAAATTACAAAATATTTGGGAAATATTGCACATTGGTAGAATTTTCAATTAATTTAAAATTGACTTTTCTTCTATCTGATGAACAAAGATAGCATCATGTTCTTATAATATTGGTAATATACGAAGGTATTTAATATAAACCAGAGTAAAAGATGCAGAACTAATACTGTAACAACTTATTTCAGAATAACCTTTTTAAAATAAATCTGAAAATTCCCACAAAAAAACTGTTTCTCCCAGCTGCCCCTGAACTCTTTCCATTAGCAAGTCTTTCCCACACACACCAGATCTCCACTTTTCCCTTTTAGTATCTGCCATGTAGTATGGGGTAGAGAAGGAAATATACTTCTTCATTTCTTCCTTCTTTGTTTCACTGACTTGCTGGATAGCAATTAAGATACAAATTCCAGGGAACAGAGGGAGGGACTTTTCTCCAAAAAGGAACTGGACTGCTGGGTATTATGGTGAAAATCAGTTACTGATTATTCTAAAGCAACTGAACTCTCATAAAATGCTAAGCCATAAACTATGGTTTAGAACCCACATTGGTTAGTTTCATGCACTAAACCAAAACTCATGATATTACAGCAGGGGTTCCCAACCGCCTTGCTGCGGCCCGCTACCGGATGTGGCCTGTTTGGAACAGGGCTGCACGAATGGTGGGCCAGCACGCATGTGCAGCTTAACTTGTACAAGTTGTGGGCCAGCTTGCACATGTGTGTGCGTGTGCATGGGCCGATTCCCCTCTCCCCCTTCTAGGCCAAAGAGCTGTAAAGGTGAGGAACCATAGCATTACAGGCTATGTGAACTAGGGGAGAGAGCGTGAAAGAGAGAGAAGCAGAAAATCTCCTGCCACTCCTGCCACTCATTTAGGAAGTGGGTGATCCTGTTCAATGGAAACTCATGTATGGAACTTCAGATGATCACATTAAGTGCTTATCCCCTTTCAACGTCTCCTAGATTAGTCTCGGTATTCCTCAATGAGTCAATATATTTTTTAATATACTTCATAATTTGTGAAGTCCCTATAGAAGAAGAAACCAAGTATATAAAAGCACACTTGCTTTCTCTTACCTAGGCAAGGAAATCACACTAAGATCATACCATGAGCAGAAAACATTTAAATTAGATTAGATCAGTGATAGTCAACCTGGTCCCTACCACCCACTAGTGGGCATTCCAGCTTTCATGGTAGGCGGTAGGGGTTTTGTCCGATACAGAAGCACTTTCCTTTTTTTAAAAAAATTACTTGACTTTTTTAAAAAAACCATAGAATTATTTAAAAACATTTTTATTAGGTATTCATAAAATCACCATTACTGTGGAACCGGTGGGTGGTTAGAAAATTTTATACTAACAGAGATACAAAAGTGGACGGTAGATATAAAAAGGTTGACTACCCCTGGATTAGATTAACAGTTGGAAGGGACTTTGCAGGTCATCTAGTCCAACTTGCTGCCCAAGCAGGAGACCCTACATCATTTCTGACAGATGGCAGCCAATCTCTTCTTGAAAGTCTCAAGTGATGAAGCTCCCACAACTTCCAAAGGCAAGCTGTTCCATTGGTTGATTGTTCTCACTGTCAGAAAATTTCTCCTTATTTTTAGGTTGACTCTTTCCTTGGTCAGTTTCCATCCATTATTCCTTGTTGTCCTTGCAAATATTGCACTGGTAACAGTTTTAGGTTAGTTTAGCAAGGAAAATGCATTTCTGCAAGCTGCTTTAGAAGTTTAAAATTGCCACATCACTCAATGTTCGTTAAACAAGAATATTTCCAGGATTTGAAAAATTTCCACCTGCCCCAGTGTAAATGAACTCAGTGTTGTTGGTGATATAAAAGAAGAGCCTGGCTATTAATGTAGGAGAAAGATCTTTCTCCCCACCATGACCTCTGGAAAATCATAAATCAATGTGTTTTTTTTAAGATGTCAAAATCGGTGCTGCTACTGATATAATATTTCTAGTGGATTCCTCTTGGAGCATTGGAAACGAAGATTTCCAACTTGTTCGGGAATTTCTATATGATGTGGTAAAACAATTAGATGTGGTTGGAAATGATTTTCGGTTTGGTCTGGTCCAGTTCAGCGGAAACCCACATTCAGAATTCCAGTTAAACACCTATCATACTTTACAAGATGTCCTCTTCCATATTTCACATATGCCTTACATGGGGGGAGGAACCAAGACCGGAAAAGGATTAGAGTTCCTAATTTGGAACCATCTAACTAAAGCTGCTGGAAGCAGAGCAAGCAATGGCATTCCCCAGATTATTATAGTGTTAATGGATGCACAGTCCCAAGATGATGTGACTCTACCATCATCTATGCTTAAAACTTCTGAGGTAAACATGTTTGCCGTTGGAGTGCAGGATGCAGTGGAAGGGGAATTAAAGGAAATAGCAAGTGAACCCCTTGATACGCACCTATTCAACTTAGAGAACTTTACTGCTCTCCACGGCATTGTAGGCGACTTAGTTGCCAGCATTCGCTCATCCATGGCTCCAGAAATGGCTGGAGTAGAAGGAGGGATTAAAGACATCACAGGTAACACTATCTGCTCTGCCGTTGCAATATTTATGTCTGAGGGAATTATTGCTACTTTTCCATAATTTTAAGCATTTTGATATATAGCACAAGGGAGTTTCAAGGTAACAATAACTAACTTTACTTCTAGTGCTATACTAATATTTTCTGTCTGTATGATATGTGCAGCTAATACTAAAATAGCATGCAGTGTAGAGAAAGAATGCAATCAAAATGATAAAGGGAAAAGATTTTGAACAGAATATTGTTGCAAATATTTCCATTACTGTCAGGTTTTTTAAAAGTACTGCATGAGTTATTCCATGCTTGGATGCTTGAATGCTCCTGCCAGGGAGTGTGTAATATACAGACAAATAAAATTATACAATTATAGCACTTACACAGAATTTTAAGATTTTACAAAATGATATAGGCAGTACAAAGAGTAAGAAATCTGTGTTTATCTGACTACTGTTACTGGTAGCTAGAAGAGAATGTTTTCCACAATGTTTTGCAATGTATTAAATGTGGGATGTTTAGCTTCGCCTTAGTTGTAAGAGTTTGCCTGGAAAAGCCCTAAGATGCACAGTCAAATGGTTCAAAACAAAGGGTGGGGTTTTTGGGTCCCCCCCTCCATATAATGCTTTTCTACCATTACATGTGATGTCCCTGCCAGTCTCCTCAGGTTGTGCCTCTCCCCAGCTTTCTAATTATCTCTGCCCTCCTGGACACACAAATGGACAGAAAAGAAAGGGAACCAGAAGTCATAGACTCCCAGCTGGATAGCAGAATGATATGATATGTGCAGCTAATACTAAAATAGCATGCAGTGTAGAGAAAGAATGCAATCAAAATGATAAAGGGAAAAGATTTTGAACAGAATATTGTTGCAAATATTTCCATTACTGTCAGGTTTTTTAAAAGTACTGCATGAGTTATTCCATGCTTGGATGCTTGAATGCTCCTGCCAGGGAGTGTGTAATATACAGACAAATAAAATTATACAATTATAGCACTTACACAGAATTTTAAGATTTTACAAAGCCCTAAGATGCACAGTCAAATGGTTCAAAACAAAGGGTGGGGTTTTTGGGTCCCCCCCTCCATATAATGCTTTTCTACCATTACATGTGATGTCCCTGCCAGTCTCCTCAGGTTGTGCCTCTCCCCAGCTTTCTAATTATCTCTGCCCTCCTGGACACACAAATGGACAGAAAAGAAAGGGAACCAGAAGTCATAGACTCCCAGCTGGATAGCAGAATGAAAAGGAAATCTCCTGTAAATCCAACCTTTACATTAAGCAGGCAAAGAGGCGAGGAAATAATCTGACTGGAATAAAAACTGTTTTATTTACGGTAATAAGTAAAAATGATGAAATAGAGTAGGAAATCTTATTGATTTAAATTTATCAATGATTATTCTGCAAGCTTGCATCCTTAGACCTTTGTTTTTATAGCTTGAAATGCATGAAAGAAATAATGTTGTAAAAAACAAAACAAAACCCAAAAGCTTTATAATTTTTGCCTTGTTTTATTATTTTTTATTCACTTTGGCTCAATTACTTTTCTGCATGATTCACAGCCAAATGTTTTAATGAATAAGGCATATAATGAGAGTCCTAGAGGAAATCAGGAAGTACTATTCTCTGCTAAGGTATTTCACTTTATCTTTTTTTTATTAGATTTAACAGATTAACAGAGATGGAAGGGACCTTGTAGGTCATCTAGTCCAACCCCCCCATCCCCCCAAGCAGGAGATCCTATACCATTTCTGACAAATGGTAGTCCAATCTTTTTTTGAAAGCTTCCAGTGCTGAAGCTCCCACAACTTTCGATGGCAAGCTGTTCCATTGGTTGATTGTTCTCACTATCAGGAAATTCCACCTTATTTCTAGATTGAATCTCTCCTTGATCAGTTTCCATCCATTATTCCTTCTTTGGCTTTCAGGTGGTTTGGAAAATAGTTTGACTCCTCCTCTCTGTTGCAGCCCCTCAAATATTGGAACACTGCTATTGTATCTCCCCTGGTCCTTCTCTTCACTAGACTAGCTATGCCCAGAATTATATGCTACTAATCATGCTATCTATATTTAAGTACAACTTTAAAAAAAAGCCTATCTGAGAAATCTGTACTAATTTTACCTGCAGGGAAAAAAAATCCAACTTTTAAAACAGAATATCCCTTGAAGTAGATTTCGATGTAAAAAAATCACATTGCAAAAATGAAGGATTGAATGGAAAATGCATCACTTTGGGTATCCTTAAATAATTATAGGAGTCAAGATGTTAAAGACTTCTTATTGGATGAATAGAATCCTCCCTTTCCTGCAATTACTTTCCTGATAGCAACTTTCATCCTTATTGTGATCTCTCCCCTCAATGAATTATATAGGGTATAGGGGTCGGGAACCTATGGCTCGTGAGCCAGATATGGCTCTTTTGATGGCTGCATCTGGCTCACAGAGAAATCTATATAAATGAAAATGTTTTCACGTCCCTGTAGCTCCTTCCATCTGGCTGCTGCATCAGTGAACAGCCTTGAGGCGGCGTGTTGCCAAGGGCAACATGGGAATCTGCACATGCACCTTCCTGGGCCAGGCCAATGGCTGCAGACACTCGGTAGCTCGTGGGACACTGCGCCCGGCATCTCCTGGGGGCGGGGTGGGGTGGAAGCCTCTGCCTTGTCGCGGATGCTGTCGCCATGCCGGCCACTCCTGGCACCTCCACTGTCCCCCCAAAGCCAAACCGGGCCCCCTCCCTCCCCCCCAGGCCAACGGCAGCAGCCACCCTGCAGCCCTGCGGGACGCTGTGTCTGACCTCTCCCAGGGGCAGGGGGGAAGCCTATGCCTCTTCACCGCTGCCGCTGCCATGCCCGCTGCTCCTGGCGGTGGTGCTGCTGCAGCAGCCCCACCCCCCACTAGCCCACCGATCTCTTCTTGCCGGTACTGTCGCCACAGAGAGGTTGGAGGGCCAGCAGGAGGCAGAGGCCGCCACAGCGGCAGTGGCGGCAGAAGCACCAGGAGTGGCAGGCACCATGACAGAATCAGAGAGGAGGCACAGAGGCAGAAACCTCCCCCCACCCCAGGAGAAACCGGACATGGCGCCCCACAAAGCCACAAGGTGGCTGTCGCCACTGGCCCCAAGGGAGGGAGGGAGGGGGGCCAGGCCAACTGTGGGGAGGCGGCAGAAGCGCCAGGAGCCGCAGGCACAGTGGCAGCATCAGTGAGGAGGCACAGAGGCAGAACCCCCCCCCCCAGGAGAAGCCGGACATGGTGTCCCACGAAGCCACCAGGTGACTGTTGCCCTTGGCTTCAAGGTGGAGAGGCAGTCTACCTGAACTGGGGGGGGGGGAGGAGGAGGAAGGCGTCCTTACGGCCCGAGACAAATCACCTGGGTGCTTCCGGGATTCGGGGGCGGGACTTCCGTTCTTGGTCCCCCGTCACTTCCCATATTTGCATAGCTCTCACGGAATTACATTTTAAAATATGTGGTGCTCCTGGCTCTCTCAGCCAAAAAGGTTCCCGACCCCTGGTTTAGGGCTTCCTGCCTAGGCAGGGGGTTAGACTAGAAGACATCCAAGGTCCCTTCCAACTCTGCTATTGTATTGTAATTAGGGTTCTGGAAGCTTCATAAGATGCTGAGCAGGACTTCCTAGTTTATTAACAGAAGACTCTTGAGCCTTGAGGGAATAACTTATCAAGGGTTCACAAGCATACTACTCTGCAGACAGAGCTCTGTATCAATGCTTAAGGTGATGATTTTGTATTGGGTAAAAATATAATAACTGCAAATGATTGTCCTAAGAAATGGATGTTTCTTTCTACATGCATTCAGATATGATGCTGGTTATTTGTACCAGGGATGGGTTACTGCCAGTTCTAACCTCTTCTATAGAAGAGGTTCCACAAATCTACAGTGCCGTATAGAACCGATTCCAGCTCCCTCCCGCCACCCGTCCGCATATCATCAAGATGAAGAGCGAGAGGAGGAATTCTGAGAGTTGAAGTCCACAAGTCTTAAAACTGTCACGTTTGAACACCCTGGGTTATTTTTTTCTAAAGGGTTAGAGATGCAAGGTCTTGTAACTTGACAGCTTTAAGACTTGTGTGCTTCAAATGCCAGAGTTTTTAAGCCAGCATTTTGGTTGCTAAGCAAGAGCGTTGTTAAGTGAGTTTCACCACATTTCACAAGCTGGCCACGCCACCCAGTCACATGACTACCCAGCCACTCCCACCCAGTCACATGGCTGGCAAGCCACTCCCACCCAGTCACATGGCTGGCAAGCCACTCCCACAAAGCAGGCCATACCGACAGAAGAGGTTCTAAAAAATTTTGAAACCCACCACTGACTTGTACCTAACATTAATGTGAAGAAGTATTTTTCTCTAACAATAATTTCAAAAAATTAACAGGTTGGCTAATTAATCTTTTTTGCATGAGTTGAAATGACACCTTATGAATGTAACAATGCCCCCATATAAAATACTATAAGCAATCATTTTCAAATGCACAGTGGAAGAAATGTTTACTATTTTAGTAGCTGCAAGGGTTTACTCTTCAACAATATGCTCTGTGGAATTGGAAACTTAAACATTGAAATTGCCTTGGTATATATTACACACTACCTTAGTTACTGCTTCCTTTTCAAGCCATCAGTTCTTTGCTGTTCTGAAACTCTACAAAAGCATGCTTTAATCTGCTTTTCATAAATACTTTCACCCTTCATTATATTCTTTGATATAAAGATTCTTCAGCAGTGACAAATTATCCAACTGTCTTCCTGTTTCCTTGTAATTTGCAGTATTTAACAGAAAGTCTATACATTTTTAAAAAAGAAATATAAACATTTTTAAAAAGTTGCTCCAATATGAATTTTTTTTCAAACTTTCTTCATCACAAACAGTAGTCAAAAAGGGATATGGAGATGTGGCTGCTCTATCTTTACTAGTTAATAAGCTTAGAAAAAGTGAGAGTCACTGTAAATTCAGACTGGCTCTTACGAGGTATATTTTAACGTTAAAAGGCTGTCCCAAAAGTTGCTGGAAAGAAGGAACATAATTTTATTTTATTTTGTAATTTTAAGTGTGTATTACTGATGTATAGCCATATGGCTAAGAATCTGATTATTAAAATAATAAGCAGGTAATTCTGAACACAGCTCTGAACACATATATATAGCATTTGTGCTGATAAATAAATAAAGGGAAAGTAGTATTGATCTTTATGCATATAATTTATGCACATATAATACACACACACACACATAGCATTTGTGCTGATAAATAAATTAAGGGAGACTAGTATAGATCTATTTCAAGCTATTTAGCTCTCATCAACTAGCCATACCCTTACTGGGATTACAACCTAGGCTGTATTAGTGGCTAATACAACTGCCTAACATGTAAATACAGCCCAGGTTCTAATTCCAGTAAGGGTATGGCTAGCTGATGAGAGCTAAATAATGCAACACAAAAATGGTTTCCTGCCTGGAAGGTTCCTAGGGTGGAGCTGAAAGGCAAAAGCAGAAATATTATATTATTATAGAATGAGTGGATATAACTCTAAAAATTCTACTCAACTATGAGAGACTCTAAATAGATAATCCACATGATCATAATAATGTCAAAAATCCATCTTCTCAGTTGAAAAATACATTCTCCATGCAATTATTAGGTTCACTATTGTGGATCCAGAAACAGGCATAGCATATGTGGTTGGATAATTGTTATGACTGGATTTACTGCTTTAACACGATTCTGCATTACTTGATTGAATATCCAGTGGTAATATGTGAACAATTAAATCAGAAGTACATTTTTGTTGTAATGTTAACATTATATTCCCATAAATGACATATGCAAGAATACCTATATATGCTTACTTTCTTTTATTTTGCACTTTGGTTTTATGTAGATTATAATTAGAAAATATGCAGACAAATATAATAGAATAATCTAACAATCTTTAGAAACAGAATGTATATATACACACGAACATTTGGGTTTTGAATGAAGTATTTATTGAATTCTTTAATAAATTGAAACATAAGTATGTTTCCCAGTTCCCAAAATATCCTTTATTATGTTACATTTTTTAACACAATAGGCCTCGTAAAATCTTTTGAGTGTTAAAAATATTTTTCTTAACTCCCATAATTTTATTATTATTCCATTGCATTTATTATCATTAGCCAATTGACTGAAATTTGTATTTTGAAAAGAAATACATGATTGCTGCATTTGCCATGCAATTCCATGTATTTTTCTCTGATTTACAATTCTTTGAAGTAAATATATAGAGAATTCCAAATTAAACTATTTCTTATTTCTGATCCATGTTGAATCTTAAAATGGAAACATTTTCCATTTATATTTTGCCATATCTTATTGGTGTAGGAAGTAAACTCTGGACTACATATAACTGAAATGTGGCATAAAAAATCATTGTAAATAGAAAAAAACCTTCTCCCTCCATGTACAAAGTTCACATTTCTTTGATAATGAAGTAGTTTTAGAACCTCATTCTATTTTAATGTGAGAGTGGCCCATGTGTGATTGCAAAATATAGTAATTTGCAAGAACATACAATATGAAAACTGTGCTTGGGGCAATTTTTCCAAAGACATTCATATTCAATCAGAATGCAGAACTGGCAGGCAAGTTTCATTGACTTTGGTCACCACATATTTTTCCCCTCCATAATCATGTTTCTTGCTATTTTTCAAAGAAACATGTCAAAAACTATTCAACTTGCATGGATTCACTTGGTTTAATGCTTTCACCTGTTGCATTTCTCTTTTTTTCAAGCACAAGAATCTGCTGACATTATTTTCCTTATTGATGGATCAAAGAACGGCGCTGTCACTTTCTCAGCCATTCGTGATTTCATTACAAATTTAATTGAAAGACTGTCAGTTGGAGCTGAGCTCATACGCATTGGGGTGGTTATGTTTAGTGATGAACCCAGAACTGTATTCCCCTTGAACAGCTACACCCAAAAAGTTGATATTCTAGAGGCAGTGAAGGCCCTTAGCATTCTTGGTGGCGAGGAAGCTAATATTGGAGACGCTCTTGATTTTGTCATGCAAAACCACTTCACCCACTCAGGAGGCAGCAGAATAGAGGAAGGTGTGCCACAGATTTTAGTGCTCATAAGTAACATTGAGTCTAGTGATGACATAAGAGAAGGAGTTTTAGCCATGAAGCAAGCTAGTATATTCTCATTTTGCATTGGGGTCCAAAATGCTGACAATGCAGAGCTTCAGCAAATTGCTACTGATGCAAGCTTCGTATTTACTGCCCTGGATACACGTAACCTTGGCGAACTTCAAGAACTCTTACTGCCAAACATTGTTGGAGTGGCCCAAAGGCTCATTTTGTTAGATGCCCCAACCATTCTTACAGAAGGTATGTATTTTTCAATGAACTATTATCTTCAATTTAGTTATTTTTGCTCTTATATCGAATGTTATTTGTTTGATGGTAGCCTGAAGATTGAAAATGATGGGATTGAGGGTAGAGGCTTATGTGTAACTGCATAAACATAGATACCATACTGCCATGACTATACGCCAAGGCACATAGAATGCTGTTATCTTTCCACCAAAGTAGTACTTACTTATGTATTTTGAAATTTAAAAAATGCACTAAGAAATAGCAGTTGGAAACAGGACTTTAGTTGGATCTCATTTTCATTATCTTCAGAACTGCAGCATGCAACTTGGAAAAATAGAGAGACAGATTTATGAAATAGAGATTCCACACTGAAAAATAGCAGGTTATTTAGCCTATCACCAGGACACTGATGGGTATTATTTTTCAATCTGGAATCTCAGTGACAGGAATGTTTACTAAGAGTTGTATTCTATGAGTTGCTTTTATCTTTCAGATTCTGCTATTCCATAGCAGATCAGATATAGAGTGAGCACATTTTAAATTACAATAGAATATTTATTTCATTCTAGAATCCCAAGATTGCATTGTTTCCAACCCTGTTTCAAACTTTAAATAATCCTTGGAACAAAGTGGGGTGGGTGGGTTGAAAAGACAAGTAGGGTGGGAAAAGCTACATCGTCTTGCTTTCCAACCTCCAGGTTACTTGGGTGGTCTTTGAAAATGTTAAGGCTTTCCCCCTGGAAATCTGGATTAGAATAATAGAATTATCTTGTCTTTATGATTTAGTATAATTTACAAAGGATTATGTATGAAATCAATGCTGTCTCTTCCCATAACCAAGTTTGAAAATGACTGGAGAGGGTCCAGATAATCTGCTTCATCTACAATACTTTGTAGTAGGATAGTTCCTCAAGAGATGGTTGAAGGCCAAGTGCTATTTATTTAGGGCCCACTCTGAAATCCATATGGGGAAGATCTCTCAGGAGGCATTGTACTGGTAGTCCAGGTGATGGCACTTTTCTGCAGCCCTAGGAAGGAACCCAAAAAGAAAAGTTCTAAAACTACAGACATTTATTATATTCAACAATAATGTTTAATAATTAAATGACTTTTCAATCACTGTGAACTGTATGCAATATTTTATGGCAGTATTCCAGCTCTAAAATTAAATCTGCTCTTAAGATTGTGAAAAAAACAGTTCTTGAGTGTTTACCTAGTTTCTATGCTGGTCAAATGAAAGTATATATATGAAAACAGGAAATATGCATGTTATCCTTCTTTCAAATGCAGTAGTTACCCTACCTATCATCTCAAGAGTTGATAGTTGAATCTTTTTATTAGTTCTTTTACATCCCAGAGTAATAGATATTTTGGAGCGAAAAGTGATTGGTGTGAGTTTCACATCTGCATGTTTGTCCTAAGATCTATTATCTCCCACATCACCATTTTTGGACTGAAGAGGATTTCATCTAGGATACGCTGTAGTTGACTTGCTACTACTATCTCAACAACTTCCTTAATAAATTGCTGAGTTATTCTTCTATTGGGGTTCGATATGTATAGTCTGAAACACATATGCATATTATTTATTTCTTATTGATACCAATGGGTAATTAGTTTGGTTCCACTCAATGCTGAGTTCACCATTCATTCATTCATTCATTCACATGCTGACAACCTATCTTCTGGCTTAAGGTAACATACAAATGTCTATCTACAGCAAAATTAACTATAACAATTAAAACTATTTAACACCCCCTCCCCAATATTATCAGCCCCATCCTAAAGTGTAACAGGGAAGGAGGGTGATGAATCAGACTAACCTACCACAGCATGCTGTTCCATATTTGAGGAAAAGCGGAAACTATTGTTGAAGTTAAGTGTGTCTGTGGAAGACTGGGCAAAAGGATTCCTGTGGAAATTCATTGGGACAGTTTGTGTAGAAGTACAAGATTTTGCAATAATAAAACTTTCTTGACAGTTCCATATGAGAGCCATTACCATGTCATTTCAAGGTGATAGATTAATTTATTTTTAATGGGAATATCATCAAGGTAGTATCAAATCCCTTTAACTTATTCTTGGAATTATGTGCTCATTCATAAAGCTGTTGATTTCCTGTAGATTTTGGACCTAGGTATGTTTTGCTGTTATAAAGTTGTTTAGTTACTTTCTCTTGGTCTTTCTATGCATGGAAGTGGGAGGGGAGACAGATTTTTATAGGCTTTGATGTTATTCTACTGTAAAGCCAGAAAAATATAGTTGCATGAATATTACCCATGAATTTTTGGCAGAAATACTGAAGTGCAAAAAAATCATAAATATAAAGTTAGATTGAATATACTGTAACTCAACAATTAAAGTAAATGTCTTGTACAACAAATAGGAATGTTTATCTAATAATGCTTGCACTGATTCAGAATTTTTCGTGTTCTTCAATGAGTAAGCACACTGACTGCTTATATATTGTTGCTTACAGTTGTTGAAGTCAATAAGAGAGACATAGTCTTCCTGATAGATGGTTCTACTGCATTGGGACCTGCCCCCTTTAATGCAATTCGTGATTTCGTTGCCAAAATCATCAACAGAATGGAAATTGGACCAGATCTCATTCAAGTTGCAGTGGCACAATATGCAGATACAGCAAAAGCAGAATTTTCTTTTAATAGCTTCCAGACGAAAAAAGATATTGTCACCACTGTTAGGAAAATAAAACCAATGGGTGGTGCCACACTTAATACTGGCTCAGCATTGCAGTTTGTTAAAAACAACCTCTTCACCAATGCTGCTGGGGCCAGGATTGATGACGGTGTCCTTCCCATGTTGATTCTGATCACTGGGGGTGTGTCCAGGGATGATGTTCTCCAATCAACACAAGAAATTAAAAGGAATGGCATCGTTGTTCTTGCTGTGGGAGCCCGAAATGCTGATCATACTGAACTCAAACAAATTGCCGACAGGGCTTTCACCCCCACAGAATTCCGCACAGCTGCATTAACAGCCATCATTCCTGATGTTTTGTCATTTATAAGGACACTCCCTATAAAAATTGTGGAAAAACCATCAACAGAAGGTAATTTCTTTTCATTTTATTTAGCACATTTTTTTAAAAAAAGAACAACTTGTATATGTATGAATATTTATGTATTTATTTATTTGTTTGCTTGTTTATTTATATTACTGTTTGATTCCTGTCACTATCTGGTACCTACAGGTAGCCATTTTTTAGCGACCACAATTGGGGCTAGCAACTTGGTCATTGCAAAATCGTCACTAAGTGAAATTGCAACTGTACTTATTTTACTTCGGCTTTCCATTTCAATACTAACCTTTGAAAGTCATTAATGAGAGGATTGGTTATTAAGTTGCTTTTTCATCACTATTGTAACTTGGAACAGTTACTATACAAGGCAGTCGCTAAATAAGAACTGCCTATACAGTCTATTCATTGCTTGAAGCTATTTATGGATAGATTGTTATTGTTCATATTTAACTATATAATTTTGATAATTAAAAGTTGGTATAGAAAGTATTGCGTACACTGTAGCTAACATTTCAAACATTGCTAGATATATTTTTCCATATATTTCTTTTACATGTAGAAATGGCATGTTCAATGTCATTAGCATTCTCTGTTTATTAATTTGGTCACCGTGATGTTTCTGCTAAATTGAGCTAACAGGAATCAGGTATCCCTTATTCAGTTTCCATACTATTTAATTATTCAGTGATTACTTAGTTCATTTACAGCTATTAACTCTTTATTAATAGCCATAAGATATTAGTACAGAAATGCATAGATTCATTATATTTTTTCTAAAGACTTGTATATCCTCCTTTAAAATAATAGAAATACTTTTTCTCTCCCATCAAAGTTAGAATTAGATAATAATCAGTTCATTAAACATTTAGCAAGCTGTAATTTATTTTAAGAATTGAAGGAAGGAGATTTTTTAATAGGAAATTTAATCCCTGAGATGGTCAATCTACTTTCTTCTCCATCGTCTATCCATCTGGTAATGTAACTGTTCACTCTAATCTTAGCATACAGTACAAAAGGAAGATGAAAACATTATAACCACAAAATGTTAGTTTTCTAAATGGCCTCCCGGATAATGTTGAATGTTCATAACCACTTTGAAATTACAGTACATCATCATTAATTTGCTAACTTTCCAGATGTTATTTAATTACCCTTAAATTAGAATATAGTAAAATCTGCAACTTAAATCTTCAAATATGTACATTTCTTACTAATATTTTTCTGCATGGTACAAATCACTGATGACATTTTTATTTTAGAATTGAAATTAAAAATGCTCTCAAATGTTGCTTTATTTGTGAAAATACATTTCTTCCTCTTCGTTTTCTTTTTTGTAAATATGTAATATAGGTGTATATTCCTCCTTTTAAAGAAATGTTCATGTCTGTAATTAGGTTAATCCAATTTTGCATGGAAACCAATTGTCCCATCCCACATCACCAATCTTTTCAAGCTTCTTCAGTGGATTGAAAAAAATTGTTGAACAGTGTGAGTGAAGCTTCATAGGGCATCAATAGATACTAATGGGGAACATTTGATAATAGGCAGCAAAAGATTTTACTTCCACTTTTTCCTTTGTTAGCATTTGTAAATATTACATTCCAAACATTTCTAAACAATCTCTCTCCATTTATGCAGACGTTCCTATAGTTTTGATTGAAGAACATGAAATTCTCTCTCTATTGCTATCTCTCATGTCTGTAACCATCAATTGGACAAAATGATGCATCACTGGACAACATTTTTTTTCAACCAAGATACTTGGTTGAAGGCTAAATTACAGAATGCCAGCACCCATTACTCCCTTAGGAAGGAAATTTGGAAAGGTTATGGATACTGCACTGCCAGATGTCATAATGTGATTATCATTTCAAACTCTCCCTGCCAGTTTCTCAAAAGTCACTGGAGAAGCCACGACTTGATCATGATTGGAAAGAAATTCTTTGCTTGAGGGGAAACTGGTAGGGAGTACTGGCAATCAAGAAACTGGCAAGGGAGATCATAAATTTCTTGGATAAGTCTCCCCAAGCTGTGCAACCTGCTAATCTGCACTCATACTACACTGGCCCTGTGCACCTTTCTTGAATGAAGATACACCCATGCACTGCTCCCTGATCCATACAGCTCCTTTTCCACAACCACACTCATCCCAATGTACCATTCCCAACTCATTTGACATGTCTCATGCACTGCTGTGCATCCTTCCTGATTTGCATTACACCACCACATGGTCTCCTTGAGCTGCACAGGCTCTCTGAGGTACTCCCATATACTCTTCCTGACCCATGTTGCACTCAACTCCCACATGCTCTCCCCAACCCATGCTACATCCAAATCCTGTGCCCTCCCTAACCTGCGTGGCACTTCTTTTGCACCCTGTGCATCCCCATGCACCCTTCCCAATTTGTGCTGCATTCCCATGCATCCTTTGCAACCTGCTCAAAATCTCTTGTATATTCCCCACATCCTTCTTGATCCACAGTGTGCATTGCATTCCTCAATATTGAGGGTGGTGTGTGGGAGTATGCAGAGATGCGCAAGAGGTATCATGCAGATGAGGATGGTGCATGGGATTGTGTGAAAGTTGCCATGTAGATTGGGGACGACGACTGAACAATAGTATGCAAAATGTACCATATGACTCAGGGAGGATGCATAGGTGTGTGCAAGATGTACGAGTCAAGGGGTCTGGTGTGGGTTTGGGAAGGTGCATGGGAGTGCACATGGATGCACAAGGCTGTGACAGAGTTGTGGTGAAGGTCAGGGAAATTGCATGGGAGTATGCAACTGTTAGCTAAGTTACGTCTCTGAAATGATGACCCAATGTGTTATGGTTGTCTAATCCCATCTAAAACTCATCTGTTAAAATTGGATTAATTGCAAATTGGATTATTTGACTTTCTATGGCATGGTCCATGCCTAGTAACATGGTTATAGGCTCATTTGTGATGTAAAAATTTATAGATAAATTTCAAGTTTTCAACTGGTAAAGGGGTATAAAAAGGCCCAGTTCATGGCAGGAAATTTAGCCCTTTGAACATTAAGTGGTCAAAGCAGAGCACTCCATCCTGAAAAAAATCCCTGTTGCCAACTTACATGTATTTTCTCTAAATCATGCCTGATTTTCAGAGGCTGCCTGGATAAGTCCCTGCAGTTTTCCTGGCAACATTTTTTAAAAGTGGTTTGCCATTGCCTCCTTCTTAGAGCTGGGAGAAAGTGATTGGGCCAAAGTCATCCAGCTGACTTTGTGCCTAAGGCAGAACTAGAAGTCAAGGTCTCCCAATTTGTAGCCTGATGTTTTAACCACCTATATCAAACTGAATCAAACATATAGGTGAAGATTTTCCAATTGACCTTATTTGACCAGATGTTCAGAGTCTTTAGAAGCTTTCTAGCCTGCTTAGATTCTCCACTGAATTCAGGGGATAGAATCTTAATATCAGATAATCTTTAAACAGTTCCACATGCACACATGCAGTTAGCAGTCATTATTTGCAAATGGAAATCTGAGAAATATCACATTTTAAAATGTAGTTGGTATGTTTTGATTAATTGTGCAGTGGACGGTCCTTGACATTCTTCTTGGTTCTTCTTTTCTTCTCTTCATGGCTGTCCTGTCCTGTCCTGTCCTGTCCTGTCCTGTTCTGTCCTGTCCTGTCCTGTCCAATCCAGTCCTGTTGTGTCTTGAATAAGGTATACATGTGTGTACCACAGTTGCAAATGCACACATGACCAATACTGGTATGTTTTTCTATGAAGTCTCATGTTATTTTCTGTGCTCTACTGCAGTTGTAACCAAAAGAGATATCGTCTTTCTTTTGGATGGATCAGTCAACGTTGGAATTAACAACTTCCTGTATGTTCGTGACTTTCTTGTGAACCTAGTTAATTCCCTTGATGTTGGAATTGATGACGTACGAATTGGCCTAGTACAATTTAGTGAGAACCCCAAAACAGAATTCTTTTTAAACTCCTTCCTAACCAAGGCAGATGTCCTTTCTCGTCTGAGACAGTGGAAACTGCAAGGGGGGTCAATTCTGAATTCAGGAGCTGCACTAGATTTTGTGCGTTCCAATCACTTCACTGAAGCAGGTGGGAGCAGGAAAGATTTGAATGTCCCTCAAGTGCTAGTCTTCCTTGCGGCAGGGCCATCTGCTGATGCCTTCCAAGATGCTGCCAATGCCTTAGCTCGTGAGAGAGTGCTCACCTTTTGTGTTGGGGTTAGGAATGCCAAATTAGCAGAACTTCAGCAGATTGCATTTAATCCACAAATAGTATATTTTAAGGATGAATTCAGCTCTCTGCCAGCTTTACCACAGGAAATGATTAGTCCACTAACAACATATGTTAGTGGAGATGTGGAAGAAACTACGATCACATCAACAGGTAATTTGATTTTTTCATATTGCATTGACTTTTATCATGCAGATATGTTTTGAGTGACATACTAATTTTATGAACTGTTAATTATGTCTTCAGAGGGACATGATGGCTCAGTGACAAAGACATTGAACTTGTCGATCTGAAAGGTTGGCAGTTTGTTGGTTCAAATCCCTAGTGCCGGGAAATGGAGTGAGCTCTCGTTACTTGTCCCAGCTTCTGCCAACCTAGCAGTTCGAAAGCATTTAAAAATGCAAGCAAAAAAATAGCAACCACCTTTGGTGGGAAGGTAACAGTGTTCCATGTGCCTTTGGCGTTTAGTCATGCCAGCCACATGACCATGGAGATGTCTTCAGACAGCACTGGCTCTTTGGCTTTGAAACGGAGATGAGCACCGCCTCCTAGAGTCGGGAATGACTAGCACGTATGTGCAAGGGGAACCTTTACCCTTACCTAATTATATCTTATTATATCTGACATTTTATATCTAATATTAATAACTGGAGGCAGTGCCATGGCTATGGTGCTGGGTCGGAGTGGGACAGCAAGTCTCTGCTGTGCCTTTTAGGCACAGATGGCACAGCGGATGACTTTGGGCCACTCCCTGATTCCCTACCGTGGTCCAGGAAATTGAAAAACACCACCCACTGATCCAGCATCATATAATTTTTATTATTGTTATTATATGAATACACCCCCACAAGAAAGAGAGTGATTGGCAACTCTTTCCTAACAGAGAGAAGCAGGAAGGCCCAGCAGCAGGGGAATTGTCCAGTGGGAGAACACAACAGTTTGTTGTCCAGACTGAATATCTCACATGCCATTACCAAAATGTCTCAGTCCAGAAGGTTTTTTTTCTTAAGCCATTTTAGAAGCAAGCCTTTTGAGCAAGTGACAGGAGGAGCTTAAATTCTAAATATAGGAATGGCAATAATCTTAATTTCTTATCAAAATCTTAGGAATTTCATTGCTTGCAGGTCTCTTTCCATGTAGACTTTCCATGTAGACTCAGCACCTCTGCATTTATATGTGGACATACAAATTAAAGAAATATTCTGAAGTGGAAGCTTTATGAGAAGAGACCTGAATGGTGCAAGTGCTTTAAGGGGGCTTTAAATATTAGGAGAGTGAGAGAACAAGAGATTTCATGTCATGCCCTTAAAAATATGGTCCCTTTTCCCAATATGAAATATTATTCCCTTCCACTGTCTGCAAATCAATTTTGTTTTTGCAGAAGAAAGACTTTGCAGAATGAATATTATTGCTCAGTAGAGTAAAGTGGTGATTTTGAAATGCATACTTACCTATTGATTTTACTGTCAAAGGAATTATGTGCATACATGAATCAGTTCTTAGAAATACTGGTATCTGGAAACCTTATTCCTTAATAATACATTAGGAAAATATAGATAATGACCAGATGCCAACAAGGAAAGTAGCATATATCTTTATTAAGGACAACAAAGTATATGTATATACTTTGTTGAAAATGGCTGGCCAGTTTCCTGCTGTTCGAGATTTTGTGGTCCAAATTATTTCTGACCTGAATGTGGGGCCAGATGCTGTACGAATAGCTCTAGCACAATTTAGTGACAATTTAGTGACGATGGAATATGCATTTCTTTTTCTTATTAATATAATACTGTGAGAAGACCCTTATTCCTTCTTCTGAAACTTAAGGTGATAAAGGTCCCAACTTTTTATATTATTGCCTCCTTGATAAAAAAGCAAACAGGCTACTAGTCAAGGGACTAATTTAAGCATTGGAGAGATGGTAGAGTGATGTGCGGGTCTATATCATGAGTCTCATCAGAAATGTAATATGCACAATCCATTTAAGGAGCCAAGAGTTCATTTCCCTCAAAGTTGTAAATCTCTCTATAATTCCACAATTTCGTCTGATGCCATGTCATTTTTTTCTTCAATTATGGAAGCTTGTACCAATGATGTAATCAAAGATGCCAAAGCGATCACCTGAGTCAAATTATATTTCTTACTAATCAAATGTGATTTGGATTTTTTTGTCACTTATATATACAGAAATTCTGTAATAAAATGATACATACTGAATATCTTTACTTCACTTCATTCCAGAAAACAAGATTGATATTTTATTTTTGATTGATGGCTCAGTGAACGTGGCTGGCCAGTTTCCTGCTGTTCGAGATTTTGTGGTCCAAATTATTTCTGACCTGAATGTGGGGCCAGATGCTGTACGAATAGCTCTAGCACAATTTAGTGATGATGTAAATGTGGAGTTCAACTTTGACATCCCATCCAAGATAGAAATCCTTCAGAAAACAAAAAAGATGAAGATGAAAGGAGGAAGGCAACTGAACATTGGAGCTGCACTAGATTATGCTGTAAAATACATCTTTGTAAGACATGCTGGGAGCAGGATTGAAACAGGAGTGCCACAATTTCTGGTTCTTCTTGTAGCTGGGAGATCAGATGATATTGTGGATGAAAGTGCTGATACCCTGAAACAAACTGGTGTGATTACTTTTGTTATCCAAACCAGGACCTCTGATCCAGTTGAATTAGAAAGTATAGTTTATGCCCCTCAGTTCATTCTAAAGGTTGATAGCCTTTCTCAAATTGGAGACATACAACCTGAAATAGTCAATCTGTTGAAAACCATAGAATTTAAACCTCAAGGTATATTTCTTTATTTTTATTTATCACTTGATGTTCATTATTTTTTTAAATATTCAGACTGATTAATTGATTGATTGGTTGGGGTGTTACCCCACTGCAATCAAACATATATTTAGTGATTTGAAAGATCTGATATTCTACAGCCTACTAAAACCAGTCAGAAGGTGACACATAGGTAATCAGATATAATTCTGAAACCAATATACTTTGGCAAAATTGAAAACATATTCCTCAGCTGAAACCTCACAAACCATTGTGGGGTGAACCCAAATTTAGAACAAAGTTCAGGATAAACTTGAAATGGGAAAAGCTAGCTAGTTCTCTTTTTAGGAATTTTATTCTGGGAATTTTCCAGGGATATGTTTTGCTACAGAAATGCATTACCCATGAAACATCTAATAATGTCATCTCAAAATAATAACACAAGAGTCAATCTGGGCTTCACAATATCACAGAAAACCCCCAATTGTCAATAGGTACAAGACGAGAAAACCAATGTGAATAAAGATTCCAGTGACTCTAGGAGTCTCAAAAATTAAAGAATTTTCAGCCCTGAAACTTGTATCTCATGTAAATTTATTTGTCAGGGCTGTGGAAATACAAAATCATTTGGGAGAAGGGAATCTCATTACCAACTCTCCCAAGGATTCTTTGTAAATAAGCTGCTTTACTCTGACCCTAGTAATGGAAAAGCAACATTCCTTAGGAAGTATTTCAGGGTAGAAATGTACCAGCTCTACTTGCTTTGTGATCCTGCTGCAGATGACATCAGGAAAGCGATAATCCAGAGTAGAGTCATTGGGAAGTGACTATGCAATGTAGAAAGCTGAGAAAACAAAATTTGAAAATATCAAAAATCAGTTGTATTTTGAAGGATTTCAAGTCAAATAATTTCTTCAAGTTCAATAGCAGAAGATTCATCTGAGAAACTACTAGGTCTCATACTCTGGTCTATCAGCAAATTCTGAAATGAACATCTTTGGGTTTTATGTCATTGTTCCTTTATGATGTCTTTTCGTTCATTGTTTTCCCATTTTTAAAGCTGTATTAGTAGAACAAGCAAAGTTAATCCACTAAAAGATAAAAATGGACACATTCTAAGAAATGATTGACGTGAAGATGAATTTTATTTTTTCCT
Organism: Rhabdophis nuchalis; assembly: GCA_039707465.1. Lineage (NCBI taxonomy): Eukaryota > Metazoa > Chordata > Lepidosauria > Squamata > Natricidae > Rhabdophis > Rhabdophis nuchalis. The sequence continues at coordinate 221,877,088 of CM077643.1, read as the reverse complement.
TCTGAATCTGTGAATCTGAAGTTCAGAAGAAGAATGATGTATTTCTGATAGAGGGTTCATATGGCTGCAGAAGTAGTTCCACATAATTTAATACCTTTGTACAAATAATTGCTGATAGTCTGGATATTGGCCCTGATAAAGTCCAGGTTGCTGTGGCTCAGCACAGTAATACTATCAGCCTGGAGTTCCTTTCAAATGAATACTCTGTGACAAGATTGAGATGATCAAGGTCACCAAGAGATTATCTCCTATGGGCTCTTCACTTAACACAGGGGCAGCCCTTAATTAACTTGTATGGGATGTGTTCCTGAGCCCATCTGGAAGCAGGATATCTGAGGGTGTCCCATAGTTGCTCATTTTGTTGTCAGCTAAAAAGACAAGAGATGATGTCAAAAAAGCTTCTTTGGATCTGAAGATGTTCCTTTTAGTATTGGCATTGAAAATGCAGATGTCACTGAGCAGCAGACAAATTCTTTTGTTTCTGAAATTGCTGTCCATGCTTCTGGTATTAGTGGACTGAATACCTTACAGCAACTCATTTCAGACTCACCCAACTGACCAGGGCAGAAACAGAAGCTTTGGTCTCTGAGCTGACTTTTTTATCACTTGGTTCAGGGGATTTTTTATTATTATTATTATACTGTAATTTGCAGTGTAATAACACTGCAAAGTGTTAAAATAAACAAAGCAAATAATGAACATGAGCTGGCCAAAATTAATTGCTGCTTGCTTTTCAAAAAGCATTATTTTCAACAGCTTGCTTGCTTCAGAATTCTGGATGAGACAATCACATTTCTAGAACCATATAATTCGTAAAGCCAAAAGATACCTTTATGAACATTTCTTGAGATTTTATTTTTCTCAATCCCCCTACCTCTCATTTCCATAAATAAGGCCAGTAAAGAATTTTCCTTTTAAAAAAAAAAATACAATCACTATTTTTCCCCTAATGCCCAGAAAGGATAATAGTTCTGGTCATTATAAAAAATGATAACTGGCAGCCAGGTGTCCACCCAATTGCTGTTCTTCCAGATGCAGTGGGACACAATGAAAGAAGAGAATTGAAGGGAGGGAGGAAAAAAAATAAGGAAACAATTGTACCGCTTCAATAGCCAGCAATGAACCCCATCCACAAAATATTGGATTTCTTCCGTTCCTGGAGAAATTTACTGAATAGTTTCCCCACTATTTCTCTGCTTATAAACAGGGCAGAAAATTTTAAATAACTATTGCATAATCAAATCATTGGAGTGACTAAATAATTCTAGGTTACGTTCCTAGGTCACATTTTTTTTCTTTTCTAAATATTTTTTTGTACAGGGAGTAGGGCATGCTTGAATGCATTTATAAAAACAAAAATTATGCATATTACTTCTGTATTACTTTACTAGTGAACTGACTTCCCATGCATATTGATATAGAAAAATAGGCAAATATTCTTTATAATGATGATAGTCTTCTATATATTGAATATGATAGTCTCCTGCATATAGCAGCAGAATAGCTGATACTATGTGGTATTCCATTTCAGAGGGATTCTAGGCTAACTGGAGTTGCATATCACCACAAACCATTATTCTTCTAATATAGATTAGAATTTCCAGATCTGTAAGATTCAAGCCATCACATCGATTTTTGTTAATATTTTATTCAATCAGTATTTTTGTTTCTATGATACAAATGCACTGGAAAAGTCTTACATACATTCAGTTCTAATAAAAATACATAACATGATTCAACAATTGCATAGTTAGTAAAGCAAATGGTATATATGGGTACCCTTTATGTTTCCCTCAGAGAATTTTATGGAAGAAATAGGCAATAGAAAAAAGTAAGTAAAAATTATAAACATCATTTATCAATTTAATCAGAAACACTATTTTCCAATCAAATTTTCATAGTTTATTTTCTATAGCCTTTTAAAATATTTTGTACTTTGTGGTTGTTAATATTAGCTAACCAATTCCTTTAACCATGTTGAATTTATTTGCTAGTATAATTTTGACTGTAATCTAATATCATTTTTTGTTCTATAGCAGATACAAAGAAAGACGTCGTTTTCCTTATTGATGGCTCTCAGTTTGCAATTTCTGAATTCCCTTCAATTCGTGAATTTATTGAACGGCTTGTAAACAATATGAATGTGGGTTCAGATGCTACTCGAGTAGCTGTAATTCAATTCAGTGATAATCCCAAAGTTGAATTTTTGCTGAATGCACATTCTACCAAGGAAGAGGTACTAGCTGCAGTGAGAAGACTAAGTCCCAGAGGTGGAAGGCAAGTGAACCTTGGTTCTGCCATAGAATATGTGTCAAAGAATATCTTTACAAGACCTTCTGGGAGCCGCATAGAGGAAGGAGCACCTCAGTTTTTAATCCTCCTTTATTCCCACCAACCTCATGATGATACAGAGAGCCCGGTACATCAGATCAAAGAGATTGGTGTGGCTCCGCTTCCTATTGGAAAGAATGTGGATCCTGAGGAATTGACCAAAATAGCACTTAGTCCTGATTATGTATTTCAAGTATCAACTTATCAAGATCTACCTAGTCTGGAACAGAAAATGTTAACCCATCTTACAACATTAACTACCCAACAGATACGAAAAATCATTATTGATACAAGTCGCCCTCCAGGTAAGGTGATTTGTAGGATTGTCTGCATAGAGCATTGCCCCATCATCCTCTGCTTCGCTACTCGCTTTCAGATGCCATTGTAACGGGGGGGGGCTTGCTATTTGGAATGGGATTAATTGGTACAGGAGAGATATTGGAAAAGGGAGTTATGTTCTTACCATCTACTGCGTGTGCTGATGGCTGGTGCCTTGAGATGGTCAAGGCCAACCATCCTGCATGCCAACCTGATGATGTTTCTGGAGATGCAACCCACATGACACCTGAGGGGTTTGCAGATTGGACAATGGGGTGGGGAATGTTGAGGGGAGGGATTGGACATATACTGATACGTATGATTTCATGCACTTTGGCTTCAGACCTTACTTTACCTAGCTGCCATCTTTTCATAACCAGTAAAAGTACTCTTAATTCTTCAAAATGGAGTTGAGTGGTTTCTTTCTTGGTTAATAGAGGAGACTAACTTGACATTAAGCAAGGTCTCACTTCGCACATCCCTGAGCTAACGCCTTCAGAGGGGAGTGAAATACAAACAAAACTTCAAAGAAATGTCTAACCCCTGCAGCGACCACGAGGACGACATGGGGACTGCAGGATCTTCTTGTCCTTTGGAGACGGAGCAGATGGCGGAACTCAATCTGGAGGAAAGATCTGTCTGCCCCAGATGGTCATTGGGAGTGGGACAGAAGTGTGCTCCTGAGGAAATTTCATCTGGAGTTACAACAAGCTGATGCTGGCAGCTGCTTGGCCAGGAAGCTGAGGAAGAAGATCTCCTGATGTCCCATGCAAGGAAACTTTTTCAAGAGGCTTGGGAGAAACGGTGTTACCATGAGAGCAGGTCTGAAAGAGAAGCTGATTTCCCTGATTTTCCTCAACAGGAGAAACCTGTTGAGGACCAGTATTGGCCAGGGGAGGCCCTGGGGGCAGATGGTGGAGCTGATCAAGACGAGAGAGCCTTGCCAGCTGCAGCAGCGGCAAGAACCTTTCCAAGGGGAGGAGCCCCCCCCACAGATGCTGGATGGCAAAAGTCCCCCTTCTTGGTGTGAAATTTGGAGGGGACCCAAAGGAGCTGGGATTTTTCTTGGTCCAAGTCTGGAATTTCATGCAGCAGTTCAGGGAAAAGAACCAAAGAACCAAAGAAAGCAAGGTAAGGGTCCTTACCCTGGCCTTAGAAGAGAAGGCAGCAGCCTGGATGGTGGCTTTGTATAACAATGACTCCCCCTTGCTGAGAGACTTTAACAGGTTTATGACTGCCCTAAGAAAACGCTTTGATGATCCGCTCATCGAGCAGAAGGCCAGAACCAGAATGAAAACCCTTACCCAGGGAAAAAATCCAGTAGCTGACTACATCCAAGAATTTCGTGGGCTGTCAGTTCACATGTGGGTGTGGTCAGAAGAAGCCTTAATGGACGATTTTAAGGATGGCCTAAATCATGATATATATCAGAATTGTGTGAACCGCCCCCTCTCCGTAGTCTTCAACGCTGGTACGAATTGGCAGCAGATGTAGAGATAGACCTAGCCAGAGATAAATACCACAAAGACAGTGAGAAAGAAAAAAATCCTCCTCCTGCCCCCCCCCAAGGAACTCCTAGAGGAGGAAAAGTCTGCAAGCAATCCCCAGTCTATTGCTTGATTCCGCTGTGGGAAGGAGGGGCACCGGGCAGCAAATTGCCTTGTCAGAATGGGCCCAAAGTGCCCTGCCACAGGGGAGAAGAAGCCAGACAAACAACCTGGGAAGTGGAGAGACACCACTATGAAAGGCGTGGAGCCAATGGATGATTTCCTTCCCATTCTGGGGGAAGAAGAACCCTCCTTTCTGTCAGGAGAAAGTGAAACTGATTCTGATGATGACCGTCTGGTAAGTTCCTGATCAGGCCCCATGACCATTCCAGTAGAACTTAAAGTGCCCTCTACTGGCGCCCAAGCAAAAATGCTGGCCCTGTTAGACTTTGGATGCACACATTGCAAATTTAGCCTGGAGGTGGTGGAAAAAATGGGCCTAAGACTGAGAACTTTGAAAGTGCCCATTGCCTTTTGCTAATTGGATGGGTCAGTAGCAGGGGGAGCACCTGCTCATTTTGTGACTGAACCAATAGATATGTGGAAGGGGGGACCACCAAGAAACTTGAAAGTTTCATTGTTGTGCCTGGGATGGATCATCCCCTCATATTGGGGTTGCCCTGGTTACAGAAATGGAACCCACGCATCAATTGGAGGAAAGGGTGGTTGTGCATCCGATCCACTAAATGTACTTGAGATAATATGGTCTCCCACATAACTAATGCTGAATCTAACTTGGTGGCAGTGGTGCGGGAAAAAATTGAAGGGGAGGAGAAAATCCCTAAAGAATATTGGGACCTAAAGGAAAGGTCTTCCAATAAATTGCCCCCTCATTGCACCACTGGCTGCAGCATTGACATCCTTCCAGGGGTAAAACTCCCAGAACCCCAGATTTACTCAATGACCCCATGTGAAATGGAGGAATTATGGAAGTTTATTGACAAAAACTTGGAAAGGAGTTTCATTGAATCTGCTAGGTCATGGGTGGCCGATCCTGTGTTGTTTAGGGAAAAGAAAGATGGCTCTTTGCATTTATGTGTGAACTACAAAAATTTGAATACTGTTTGCGTGGAAAACTTGTACACCCACCCTCTTATGAAGGACAAGTTGGCCCAATTGGGTAAAGGACAAATTTTCACGAAGTTAGGCCTTAGGGAGGCCTACTACAGAGTCAGAATCAAGGAGGGAGATAAATGGAAAACTGCTTTCAACTGCCCTCTAGGAAGTTTTCAGTTCAGAGTACTCCCTTTTGGCCTGCAGGGGGCGCCAGCAGTTTTCATGCAATTAATAAAGGAAGTTTTACATGAACACCTGTAGAAAGGCATGATGGTCTTCCTTGGCGACATCCTTATTTACATGGAAACACGTCATGAACATGTGAAACTAGTGCGATCAGTACTCAAGAAACTCTGGGCTGCTGAACTTTATGCCAAACTGTCTAAATGTGAATTTCATCAGGAGAGGATAGATTATCATGGTTATCGCATTTCCCACAATGCATTGAGATGGACCCAGCGAAAGTCCAGGCTGTCACTGAATGGGCACCTCCTTTGCACCCGTAAGCAATTGCAAAGTTTTTTGGGATTTGCGAATTTTTATTGCCAATTTATTGCCTCATTCGCCAGCATTGCTCTACCCATTACAAATCTCCTTAAATCTAAAGGGGAGGCCAAACCCAGACAGGGTAAGCCTTTGAATTGGATTATGGAGTGTTAAGCCACTTTTGAGAAATTAAAGCGGCTCTTTGCAGCTTAACCCCTTTTTGAAACACCTGGATATGGAGGCACCATTTGTCGTTCAAGCTGATGCTAGTGACATAGAGGTGGGGGCAGTATTACACCTCACGTAAGCTTACTGAAACTGAAAGGAGATAGGCTATATGGGAGAAGAAAGCTTTTGATGCCAGATGGGCTTTGATGTCCTGGCGACATTTCCTGGGGCAAAACACCCTTTTGAAGTATGGACTGATCATAAAAATTTGGAGGCATTGAAGACCCTGCGTAAGCTATCTCCTAAGCTATCAAAGCACTTCAACCGTTTCAACTTACCTTCAAATACATTCCTGGAGGGAAGAATTTTATGGTTGATGCCTTGTCTAGACTCTCCCAGTACAACAGCTCTAGACTGAGTGTAGTTCACCCAGTCATTCCTACACGAAATCTAGCTGTGCCGGTTGTTACTAGAAGCCAGGATAAAACAAATTTAGAAGTCACTATGGATTTGATGAACAAGGTAAAGGAGGGCCTTGAGTCTGACGAATGGTTCAAGTCACATTCAAATGAGCGTACTATGAAAAATGGCCTGGTTTGAATAAAAGCTAAATTGTATGTTTCTGCTAACCTGAAACCTGTGGTTCCTCAACAGGCCCACGATTCCAGAATGGTGGACTACTTTGGATTTGTAAAATTTGATTAAAAGGAAATTTTGGTGGCCTTCATTGAAAAGGGACATTGAATCCTACATAGCCAGTTGCCCCGTTTGTGCTGTGGCAAAATTGCCTCCGAGGAAGCCCCAAGGCCTTCTCCAAAGTGTTGCCCATCCTGAGGCCCTGTGGAAGGATATATCAGTGGAATTCATTGTCGAGTTGCCAGAGAGTCTCAGAAATATTCATTTTATACCCAGTTCCAAAATCTCATCAGCCAAGTCGTTGGCAAAGTTGTTTGTTTCACATGTGTATTGGTTACATGGAGTACCTAAAAACATAATTTCTGACAGGGGTATCCAATTCATCTCCTTCTTTTGGAACGAGTTTCTGAAGCTTATTGGCTCCGCCCAGGGATTAAGTTCCACCAACCATCCTCAGACTAATGGAGCTTGTGAACAGACAAATTCTGTTTTGGAACAGTACCTCTGGTGTTTCATCAATTACCAGCATGATAATTGGGCTGAACTGTTGCCACATGCTGAGGTGGCATACAATAACTCTGTGCATAGCAGCACCGGCATGACCCCTTTCAAAGTTATCTATGGCCAGGACTTTGTATCTATTCCTGAATTACCTCAAGAGATACCGAAAATTTTGTCCCTCTGAGTGGAGTGATCAACTTACAAAATTTTGGTCCATGGCCCGCAAGGTGTTGGACGATGCTCATCGAACACACCAAAAACAGGCTGATAAAAAGAGGGTTCAGCCTAAGGAATACAAAGTGGGGGATCGAGTATTTTTATCCACCAAGTTTTTACAAACTACCCAGAAATTGAAAAAACTGGGACTGAAGTATGTCGGTCCATTTCCCATTGTGAAAATCATAAGTCCTGTGTCCATAAAGTTGGAATTGCCAAAGAACCTTAGCTGCATTTATCGTATATTTCATGTGAACTTGTTGAAACCTGAGCACAGCCTCAACCTGCACTCCCACCTCCTCTTTTGATTGAGGACGAACAACATTTTGAGGTTAAAGAAATCTTGGATTCCAGGAAACATAGGAATAGAATCCAATATCTGGTGTCTTGGAAGCATTTTCCGCCTTTCCATAATGAATGGGTTGAAAAATCCCATGTTAGAGCTCCCCGACTTTTACAGAAGTTCTACACCAAGTACCCTTATAAACCTTGATAGTATTTGAAATGTACATAATTATCTTGTCTTTTGTATTGTTTCTCTTTTCCTGCAGGGATGATTCCTCTTTCTGAAGGAGGGTCTGCTTTGCTACTCACTTTTGGCTGCCATTGTAATGGAAAGGGGTGCATGGTATTTGGAATGGGATTAATTGGTACAGGAGAGATATTGGAAAAGGGAGTTATGTTCTTACCATCTACTGCGTGTGCTGATGGCTGGTGCCTTGAGATGGTCAAGGCCAACCATCCTGCATATCAACCTGATGATGCTTCTGGAGATGCAACCCACATGACACCTGAGGGATTTGTGGATTGGACAATGGGGTGGGGAATGTTGGGGGGAGGGGGTTGGACATATATTGATACTATGATTTCGTGTGCTTATGGCTTCAGACCTTGCTTTAATCTAGCTGCTATCTTTTCATAACCAGTAAAAGTACTCTTAATTCTTCAAAATGGAGTTGAGTAGTTTTTTTCTTGGTTAATGGAGGAGGCTGACTTTATCTTTCCTGCTTCCATGTTACAGTGATTAGCATAGAGGCACATCATTGTTGGCATTTGGCAAGACAGAACTGTAATATTTCCCTAGGCCCAAGTCAAGTTTTATTTCTATATTGGGATCAGGATGAGCACTGTCTCACTTGGGAACCAGAGTTGCCACATTTTCAGGCATCCAAACAGAATTGTAAGAGGTGTTTTTTATTTAATAAAAAAGAACCTGAGGAAGATAAACCATTTGACCACTGGTCCTTTTGGACCAGGTTTACCTCTCAACTGACATGACTTTAAATTGTCGACTGCTGCTACCCCAGATTCTCTTCACTGAGACAGGAGCTAGCCTGGGGTTGAAGCTATATAGTATATTAAACATGAACTCCTTTCTGTGAGAAAAAAAGCTGGTCTTATTCTGTTTTCCCATTCTCCCCACCCCTTATTGTAGTCATTGATGGTGAAGCAATGGACATCGTCTTCCTTGTTGACAGCTCTGATGATGTCAGATCAGATGGACTTGCTCACATTCGTGATTTCATTTACCGGATGGTCCAGAAACTAGATATCCAACCAAGCAGAGTGAGAATTGCTGTTGTCCAGTTTAGCAATGAAGTGTTTCCCGAGTTCGACTTAAAAGCCTACTCAACCAAAGAGAATGTGCTACAAGCCATACGACGCTTGAGGCACAAAGGCGGTTTTCCCCTGAATGTTGGGAAAGCTCTGGACCATGTCATGAAGACTCTCTTTATCAGATCCGCAGGAAGTAGGCGAGAAGATGGAGTCCCCCAGAAATTACTTCTCTTGCTTGGAGGGAGATCCCAGGATGATATCAGCAGGCCATCTATTCTGATACAGAACTCTGGGATTACTACTCTGGGAGTTGGAACAAGACAAATAGACAGTGCGGAATTGCAAAGGATCACCAGCAATCCCCAAACTGCATTTATTGTGAGAGATTTTACTGAGCTCCCAGCAATAGAAAAACGGGTCCATGCAGCATTTTTCACAACACAAGTGCCAACTGAACTACCTACAGAGGTTATTGCTGGTCAGTATTTCATTTTTAAACGAAACTGTGAAGTTGGAATAATATTCAGGGGGATTTAAAGAAATATGTGTATGAAAATGAAAATTGCTTTCTGTTTTCACTTCAATACCCTGTTTCCCTGAAAATAAGACCTCCCTGGATAATAAGCCCAATCGGGCTTTTGAGTGCATGCACTAAAATAAGCCCTCCCTGAAAATATTGCAACACAGCAGCAGCCATGAGTTGACCACACTCGCCTCTTCCTGCACCTCAAAAATAATAAGACCTCTCTGAAAATAAGACCCTGTCCTATTTTCAGAGAAACATGGTAGTACCTATAGCTGGAGTCAACACACTGCTTTGTATAAAATAAAATAGACAGTTTGCAACAGAGCTATTGCATGAAAAGGCAAAATTAAAAATTTAGCATTCAATTTTCATTATATCATTCAAAGATCAATATAGTTTTCACATTGTACTTTTTTGCATGTTTAGTTAGAGGTTCAGTTTAGAACTTGCTTTTGTGTAAACAAGGTAGAATGAAATTACCTATATGTAAGAAAACAAATCTAGACCACTTGGGTAATTCTGCCTTGCAGCCTAAGCTGCTTGTCTCCGATAGAGCTCTGGGTGACTCTCAAACCAACTTCAGAATTTCCAGTCTAAATTTCAGGCGGTGGCAACAGGGTCAGAATGTTCTCAGTCTAACTTTGGGTAATTATATGACCTGATTGGTCTTACTACTGCTTCTGACCCTTCTGATGCATAGCAGAAAGGCAAGCCTTGGCGCTTGGCAATTGGGTAGCTGAGTCTACTTCTGCCTGCCATTTCCTTTTATGGGTTGTTTTCTTCTAATCAGCTCCTTTCCTTTTCTTTGCCAGATTTTTGCCCACACAAACACCTCCATCCCTGCTTCCCATATTATTTCCTCTGTCATCAACACAAAACCCTTTCTTTTTCTTTTTCTTTTTCCCTTTTATGGTATCATTATACCCTCCCATGCTACCATCATTAAAGCAATAGCGAGTGAGTTGTTCTTTTGTTCATATGCCCCTTTACTGATCCATGCAAACTTTGTTAACAAGGAAGAACTGATTGTTCAGCTTCATACCGCCCTGGGTCCGTTTGGAGAAGGGCGGGGTATAAATTTAATAAAATAAATAAAAAATACACATAAAGGAGCAACTTTTAAAATAAAAGGTGTTAAAAATTAAATATGTTTTAAAAGGTAGTAAAGAAAGGGGGAAGGGAATCTTTGGGGGCCGAGAATAGAAAAGTAAGGAAGCATGCATCACTCAGCCTGGACAGAAGCCAAAATGGTGAATGGGTTGAATGGAACATGAACTTTGAGAGGTGAGGATCAGAAGTGCTTCAGGTTTAGCCTGGATTGGGTGAACGGGTAGAAGCCGTGGTGGGAGGCTCTGCCCACCCGCCTGGAAGCTTCTGCACATGTGCAGAAGTGTTGCAGACACCTGAACCCACCACTGGTAAGGATAATTCATTGACTGAATGGGCTACTGATGGATCAACTGAAGATTATAGAAAAAAGGTGGAGAACATATTCAGTTCTGCAAATCAAGCTGAAATGGCTGCCTAGGGCAGTGCCCAGTCATTAGAGGAGAGGGGCCTTGGTTCTACAATAGAATGAAGTGCCAGAGATCATATGCTCTGGAGAGATTAAGACTGCTTTGCTTGGGGAAATAAATAGCTTTGAACTGTATTTAGAAAACACAGGTAGGGCTAAATCTGCAATGGGCTAGGAAGGGAAGAAGATGGCATGTTAGAAAGAAGTCAGTGACCTGCACTGATGATGAGCCATGCAAGTGGGGATCTGCACCTTGGTTATACACCAATTTCCAATTTCCACCAAGCAGTATCCTGACTAACAGGAAGCCAGCTTCCTATAATCTTCTCAGCTGTCCTTACCACACTCTGTATGGATCTTCTATCAATGGCACTGCTACCACAAAACCAAACAGTGATGCAGTTTTTTATACCTTCTCAATTGTGCTTCTGTAAAAAATGGCCAGGACAGAAGGAGAAAGATGTGTTTCAAAATAGCTGGCCAGATGATTTAGGCCTTCTTTCGAGGCCGTTTTTCGCCCTCTGGAGGCTTCAGGGAAGCTCCTGAAGCCACTGGAGGTGGGGGGGGAGGCTGTTTTCACCCTCCCCAGGCTCCTAGGAAACCTATGGAGCCTGGGGAAGGTGAAAAAAGTTTGCCAAAAGCAGGGGGTTGTGCACATAGCATTAATGGTGTGGCACGCCCATGCACGACCCCCCTGTGCTCCACCCTGCTTTTGGCACGTGCACCAAAAAAGGTTAGCCATCACTGTCCTATACCATTTCAGACAAATGGTTCTCCAATCTCGTCTTAAAGACTTCCAGTGTTGGAACATTTACAACTTCTGGAGGCAATTGGGTCCACTGATTGATGGTTCTAACTGTCAGGAAATTTCTTCTTAGTTCTAGGTTGCTTCTCTCCTTGATTAGTTTCCATCCATTGTTTCTTGTGCTGCTTTCAGGTGCTTTGGAGAATATCTTGACTCCCTCCTCTTTGTGGCAACCCCTGAGATATTGGAACACTGATATCATGTCACCCCCTAGTTTTGTGATGGCGAACACGGTGTCAGGTGGCACGCGGAGCCATTTCTTAAGGCACGCGAGGCATTGCCCTGTCAGCTCCAGTGCGCATGGGCACTGGCCAGCTGACTTTGGCCTTCATTTTTGGCCATTTTTCGCCCTCCGGAGGCTTCAAGCCTCTGTAGGGCAAAAAACAACCCAACGCACAAACCAGAAGTTTGGGAACGGACTTCCAGTTTGCATGTTGTATTGTGCTTTGCAACAGCCGGCAGGGTCAGAGGGAGTTTGCTGAGGAGCAACGCTGGTGGGGTTGGAGGAAGGCATAGCCCAAGCTGGCTGGGATGGGTAAGCAAGTGTGGGGAGTCGAAGGGGAGATAGAAGAGAGAGAACTGGGCAGGAGCCATAGGAAGTGTAAAGCAGCAGCTGAAGGGATGAGGAGATCCCGGCTTGCACGCAGGAGCGAGGGCGCCTTTAAGCTTGCTGTTTTCTCAGTGCCATTGCAAACTGTGCAGGGATGGCGGCCCCGATGCCCAGCACCTTGCACCCACAGAAGCTGCACCCCACCACCTTTGGAGACAACAGCTTTTTTTGGTGGAGTGGCTTGTGATCCCCCCCTCTGCCAGGCCAATCACAGCTGACTTGCGAAGGTGCCGTTTCTCGCTGTCATTTGCGGGGCTGAAAAGCTGCATGAAACAGTCTCTCCCACCCCGACTCGCCTGTCTCTTTAATTCACGCCTCTTTGTCTCCCCCTGAAATTACCTCATCCTCAGTAGAAAGCAATTGGGAAAGAGGTGTGTGTGTGTGTGTGTGTGTGTGTGTGTGTTGGGGGGGATAAGGTAAGGAGGAAGAACTGAGGCTTCTCGGCTAGCTCTCACTTCCCGGATAGCAGAAGTTCCTGTGTTGGGATGCCATGCCTTTTCCATCCTTTCCCATGTTGGGGGGAGGGAGGAACCCCTGAACTGGTGCTGGAGTGTGGGAATCTTGTGTCTGTCTGGAGGCTGATAAGCTCAGGAACATCGCACTCATGAAGCCCAGCTGGGCAGAGGACACAGGCAGTGGTGGGTTTCAAAATTTTTAGAACCTATTCTGTAGGTGTGGCCTGTTTTGTGGGAGTGGCTTGGCAGTCATGTGACCAGGTGGGAGTGGCTTGGTGGTCATGTGACCGGGTGGGTGTGGCCACCTTTTAATGTGGTGAAACTCACTTAACAACGCTCTTGCTTCGCAACCAAAATTTTGGGCTCAATTGTGGTCATAAGTTCGCTCTTTCTTTCTTTCTTTCTTTCTTTCTTTCTTTCTTTCTTTCTTTCTTTCTTTCTTTCTTTCTTTCTTTCCTTCCTTCCTTCCTTCCTTCCTTCCAACTCTCTCTTCCTCTTTCTTTCTTTCTTTCTTTTTTTCTTTCTTTCTTTCTTTCTTTCTTTCTTTCTTTCTTTCTTTCTTTCTTTCTTTTTTTCTTTCTTTCTTTCTTTCTTTTGTCTCTGTCCCACTTTCTTTTTTCTTTCTTTTCTTCCTTTCTCTTTCCTTCTTTCTTTCTCTTTCTCTTTTTTCTCATTCTCCCTCCATTCCTTCCTTCTTTCCTTCCTGCCTTTCTTGTGTGTATCTCTCCCCCTTCCTTCCTTCCTCTCTTATTTTCTCTCTTTTTCTCTCTCACACACACATCCCTTCCAATTATATTCGTAGATACATTCTATGAACTAAAACCAATAAATCCTATTGTATTTCCATGAAAATAACACCGTCTTATATTTTTTTGAACCCCAAAATAAGCATTTGGTGTTATTTTTAGGGAGGTTTTACTATTTTGGGGCACAACTTGCAGGTGGCAGGTGGGAAGGGGGAGACACAAGAAAACATTTAGACATAGTGAATGTAGACTTTGGCTAAGTTTCAAGTTGTTTGCAATAGTCCCCCCTTAGTAAAATTATACAATATAGATTAGGTAGCACAGTTGACTGAGAAACCACACCCAGAGTATTTGTTAATGGCCATCATTCAGCATTTCTATCAGTGACTTTGATGAGATAGTTCAGAAGTTGCTTATCAAGTCTATAAATGATGCAAAGTTGAGAGATATAGGTTTTCTCTCTGCAGGAGAAAGAATATTTTTAAACTAAAGAGAGTTGGGTAATGATTGAAATGAGTAGAATTTAACCAGAAGAAATATCGACCCCTGCATCTGGGTAGGAAAAATGAAAAGCAAAAGCAAGGAATGGGACTTGGTTTGGCCAAGAAGTTCATGTTTGCTCAGTAGAGATGATGTTGTAAATCCTGCAGTGAGTAGGAAGTTGAATTGTATTACTCCCAGCTCTGATTTGAAGACCAAGATAACGTATTACCTGACTTCCAGCTCAGTCAATGCTCTGTCTTGCTTCTTCCATGCCCCACCCCGCCCCACATGCCACCCCCAAGTTGCATCCATAAAGGGGGCGAGGGGCAGGAAGCCCTGCCATGCCCCTTTATGCAGCCCACCTTTCTTTCAAGTGGACAAGAAGCTCCCTCCTACCATGTAGCTGGCTGGTTGAGAATCAGGCAGCCGTCGGAATTGCCTGCAATTCTTGTTACTGTGAGGTTGCGTGTTGCAAAGAATGAGGCAAGGCGGTGGGGGCTGGGGGTGGAGGACGAAGCAAGGCAGGGGCTGCGGAGCTGCCCCAATGTCCCGCACTGGCTGAAGGCGCTTCAGCCAGGCCATCCATGCCAAGCCCTCCCCCCTCCCCAAGACAGCCACATCTCTTCACTAACCTGCTTTCCAGCTCCATTCTCAGCTGTGTGTTAAGGACAAGAAAATTAGTCCGTGCGACCATGGTAAAAAAAATACCAGAAATTCAGACCTTCCAACTTCTCGCAAAAAAAAAAAAAGTCTCGCGAAGTTGGAAGTAGTCCCACAGACTACTTTTCTTGCCACTGACATAGTTGAGAATGGAGCAGGTAAGCAGGTTAGTGAAGGAATGTGGCTGTCTTGGGGTGGGGGCAGAGGGAGCTGTATGTGTTTGTGTGTGAGAGAGAGAAGCAGGGGAGATTGAGAGAACATTGCTGCCAGCCCTGGATAACTCTCCGAGGTTGGGTAGGATCTCTCTCTTTCTCTCTCTCTCACACACACAAACACACCCTTTCTTTCTTTGGGATCGCAGCACAGACGCCCCCTCCCAGGATCGCTAGGCTGAAGACTCTGGATTGAGGCTTTTGGGGATGAGTTTCTGGTGCTGCGATCCCAATAAAAATCGGCAGGAAAGGGGGGGGGGGATTTTCCTGCAGCCTGCCCTTTCTTTGGGATCACTATGCTGAAGCCTCTGGATTGAGGCTTTTGGTGGTGGCGGCGGCGGCGGCGGCGGCGGTGGTGCTAGCTGCGCGAGCCCCCCCCCCAACCCCCTGCAGGCGCACTAAGTGTAAAAGGCCCGGGCTTTTTAAATTTGAAGCTTCCCGGGGCTTTTACTCTTGGCGTGGTTGGAGGGGGTTGGGATGGCTTTGCGCATCCATGCCAAGAGTGAAAGGCGCTGGCAGCACGGGCCTTTTAAATTTCGCACTGCTGGGGGGGGAAGATGCCACCGCACAAAATTTAAATGGCCTGTCTATGAAGCTGCCAGGGCATTTCACACGCGGGCGGCGGGAGAGGCGGGAAATGCAATGGACTGAGCGAGCCATGCGTTCCGGAAGTTACTTACTTCTGGGTCCCCGGTCCAACCGGATCGCCCCGGATCGCTAAATTTTACAATCTGGCTCGTGCGAGCCAGGGCAAACCGGTAGGAACCCACCCCTGGACACAGGGTTCAGGAGGCGAGGGTGAGCCAAAATGCTTCCGTTCTTCCTCCTTATCTTATTCTCCCCTGCATCATCTCTCTCTCTCCCCTCCCTCCCCCCTCTCTCTGTCTCTGTCTCTCTCTCACACACACACCCTTTCCTAATTGATATGTCCTGCTCTGGCCCTTTAGGCAAAGAGGCACGATTTAAAGAGACAGGCGAACTGGGGTGGGGCGGGGGAGGGAAGCGGCATAATAATAATAATAACAACCCCGGCACATATTCCTCCTTGCCCATCGTGGCTGCCAGGGCTTCTCCTTCATAATGGGCTCCAGGAGGAGTAGGGAACCCCGTCTCCCCCACTGTAAGCTCTGCCAGAAAAGCCATCCAGGAGGCAAGAGTGAGTACACACTCTCCCTCCCTCTTTCTCTTTCTCAAGTCCATGGAGGGAGATTTCAGGGAAGCTCCACCTTGATTCCTTCAGAATCAAAATGGCCAGTGGGACGCCTCAGCCCAGCACTGCTCCCTACATGGACTTGAGGGGAAAGAAAGCCCCCTTTCCCCCCCTTCTCAAATCGCGGCATGCATGGCAAGAGAGGGGGAGGAGGAAGAGCACATTCCACCTCCAATTAGCTCTCCAAGTTCAGTGTCTTGCCTCCTCGGCCAGCAATTCATGCCTTGCTGGTGCGTGGGTACCGTGGCGCTTGAGAGAAGAAATACATACATTCCAAGGGAGCCAGAGAGAGAGAGTGTGTGTCTGCTCAACTGGGGCTACAATTAGGGTGGCAGATTGGTCTCTCAGGCTAGCTGGCTATGCTTTGTGACTTGTTGAGAGGCACCACTCTCCTGCTCTCTCTCTCTCTCTCTCTCTCCACATACACATTTGAGAAGGGGGAAAAAGGAGGCTTTCTTTCATCTCAAGTCCATGGAGGGAGCAGTGCTGGGCTGAGACGCCCCACTGGCCATTTTGATTCTGAAGGAATTAAAGTGGAGCTTGATATTTCTTCCTTCAGAAGGGATATTTCTTCCTTCAGAATGAAAACTGCCAGTGGAGCGCCTCATCCCAGTGCTGCTCCCATGGCAAACGGGAAACACACATACTCCGCCAGTCCGATCTCTCTCTCGTTCACCCCACCCCCACCCCCCGGAGAACTTGTTTCCCCACGCACACCCTTTCTGCACCAGTGGAAAGTGCTGGGCATGGGGGGGGGCATTGCAACCGCCCACCAGCTACCAGGGAGACCACCGGCACTGCCAGATGCCTCCCAGTGCAGGTGAGCTGCAGTTGGCTGGGCGGGAGGGTCATGAGGCATCAGGCAGGATCGCATGAGCATGGCTGCCCCACCAAGAGTAACGGTTGCCTCTGTTGTCTCTGAAGGCTGCGGGGAACGGCAGGTCCTGCGGGTGTGAGTGGAAGGTGCTGGAAGCCTCCGGGAGGGGGGTGGGGGAGGCCAATTTCAACCTCCCCAGGCTCCTAGAAAGCCTCTGGAGCCTGGGGAGGGTGAAAAAACAGGATTCATCGCGCACCAAAAGTAAGGGGGAGGGGGAGGTCATGTGTGCATGTGCAGTGGTGGTTGTGTGCACATGCGCAGGGGGGTGTCTGCACGCATAGGATTATGAGTGTGGCACGTCCGCCCACAACCCTTCTGCCCTCCCCCTGCTTTTGGCACGCAATGCCAAAAAGGTTTGCCATCACTGCCCTAGTTCTTCTTTTCATTAATCTAGACATACCCAGTTCCAGCAACTGTTCTTTATATGTTTTAATCTCCAGTCCCCTAATCACAGGTGGGATTCAGCTGGTTCTCACTGGTTCACCCAACCATTACTGCTTATGCAGTTCAGAGAACTGGCTAAAAATAAAGTGGAAGAAAAGTTTATTTTTCTCTCTCTCTCCCTTCAGTTAATAGCTCCACTTAACAGTTGCAGCGAATGCAGCCGATACATACTGAATCAAGTCAATAAACAACAGAAACTGACAGGATCCGGGCAGGGAAACCCATCAATCACCCATCTAGGGATGGGATTACCTCTTCGCTTCAGGAAGAAGGACAAGATTACAAACATTTTCATTATGAAGAGTATTAAGTAACACTTCCATGATCAGCTGATACTCTCTGGAGTTTCCCAAGACCTTTTATAGCTGCTGCAGTGTTGGCTACTTCTTGTTTCTTTCTGGGGGGAAAGATACAGGAGGGGACAATGATGCAGTTTGATTATACAGGCCATGAATTTAATGCATGTGTGGTCCATCCAGTTGTATTGCTTCTGCTGTGAAGCACCCAATTTAGAACATAGAGAACATAGAACAATAGAGTTAGAAAGGTTAATGGCTTTTGGCAGCCCGCCCAGGTTTTCAATTAGCCTGAGCAGCAGCTCTTAGTTTCCCTCTCAGCTGCTGAGTATGCTTTGGGGTTGACTTTTTTTTTCAGGGGGAATGGCTGTTTTAAGTTTTCTGCATTGTTTTAAGTAGTTCTTGGCACTGTCCTTTTGGAGTGTACTCCCCTCACTCTTTTTGAAACCCTCTAGTGATGGAGCACCCACAATTTCTGAAGGCAAGCTATTCCATTGTTTGATTGGTCTCACCCTTAGGAAATTTCTCCTTAGTCCTAGGTTGCTTCTCTTTTGGGTTAGTTTCCATCCATTTTCTCTTGTGCCTTTTAGTGCTCCCTCATTTGTAGGAGCCTCTCAAATTTCCTGACAGAACAATTAATCAGTGGAACAACTTACCTCCAGAAGTTGTAAATTCTCCAACACTGGAAGTTTTAAAGAACAGATTGGATAATCATTTTTCTGAAGTGGCCTAGGGTTTCCTGCCTAAGCAGGGGGATGGACTAGAAGACTTCCAAGGTCCTTTTCAACTTTGTTATTCTATTCGATTCTAAATATTGCAACAGTGCTATTTTATTGTGAGTTGGATTAAGAAGAAATTTCCTTAATGGTGAGACCAATCAAGTTGGTGATGCCCACCCAATCACATGACCCATTTCCCACAGAAAACACTGGGAGCCACAAAACTTGGGTAGGTGTGACTGGGTGGGAGTTACATTGAGTTGATTCACATGACCACCAAGCCATGGCCACAAGCCACACCCATAGAAGCAGTAGTAAAAAAAAAGAATCCCACCATAAAACAAAACATCACAATAGATCATGATCCAGCCCACGATGCGATGACTTTTACACCCCTGCTTCAAGTGATCTTGAAACTATTCCTCTGTTTTGCAGCCTAGAACTGTGTTGCAGCTGCAGCACACTGCTGGCTCATATTTAAAAGATTGTCCACTAGGACTCTGAGATTCCTCTCACAGTTTCTATTGAGCAAGGTGCCACCTATTTGATACTACAAAATGAAATACTACTACTTCATTTTGTTAGATAAATGCAGTTCCACCGAGGACTACACATTGAATGTGGTTGGTCAGCCAGTTATGAATCCATTTGTTGGATTCTGTCTAACCCACATTTTTCTGTCTTAACAAGTAGTAGGTTGTACTCTACTTTATCAAATGCCTTATCTCCAAGTAGTGCTCTCCTCATCCAACACAGAAAATGCAAACGTTGGTTTGCACACTTTACTAAACATAACATATAAACACATCAAGTCAGAATGTTAGTTATCTGCACCACTAGAAACTTAATACCATTGACCACCTCTACAGCTGCTGCCTTGATACAAAGTAGAGTATAACTATGCTGGCTTTTTAAAATTAACAATGATTTTTGTACCAGTTCACCAGCCAGTTGTAAATTACCTGATCTATTTTAAGTGGGGCAAGAGGCATTTCTCTAAATTGCTCTTTCCCCTTTCTCTGCCTGATCTTGAATTGCTGTAGCTTATTACTTTCCCTGGATTTAATATATGTACTTGATCATCTTGACATATTGCTTTAAAAATGGGATTCAATAAACTTTTGCAAGGTAGGAGGTTGTTATGTTCTTTTCTCCTAGTAGTGCAGAGAATTGGTCCCTTGAAATACAGTTTTAGCTTATTCACCAAAAAATGTCAAAAGCTGAGAGTGAGGAAAAGTGCTATTCACTGTGAAAGTGCTTATTCAGAAAATACAATATGATTGCTCTCAATAACAATGGTGAGTTATATCTGAGAATTCTGTGAATACAAAAATCATGCACATTTCTAGTCATACTGATTAAAGCAAAATGTCTTAAAATAAACTGTCTAATACCTGTTTTTTTTTTCTTTTAAACCTTTTAGTTGATAAAAAACAAGGTGATATTGTCTTCTTGTTGGATAGCTCTATCAATTTTGGAAGAGACAATTTCCCCAATGTTGTTGAATTTATACATGACTTAATCGATGCTATTTATGACGAAGGTGATTCCATTCGAGTTGGCTTAGTACAATACAACTCTGATGTGAGTGATGAATTCTTTCTGAAGGATTTCTCTGACAAAGAGCATATCTTAGAAGCAGTGAAGAAGATAGCCTATAAAGGAGGCAGAATTGCCAATACAGGAGCAGGTGTCAAACATATCCAAGCAAAACATTTTGTGAAGGAGGCTGGCAGCAGGAAAGACCAGAATGTCCCTCAGATTGCTCTCATTGTAACAGCAGGCAAGCCAGAAGACGATGGGGAGGCAGCAGTCTTAGGGTTGTCTCAGTCGGGTGTCAAGGTCTTTGCAGTTGGTGTGAAAAACATTGACATGAATGAAATTACTAAGCTCTCCAGTGACACCACAACAGCTTTTAGGGCTCCAACTTCCCAGGTCCTCTCAGAGCTCAATGAGGCTGTTCTAGTGACCCTGAATGATGTCATGAGAGAACAATTATGTCGTGGTGTGGTGGAAGTCTCTAAAGGTAAAGAAAATCTTATTCAATTTGTGTTTCTGATTGTTGTTGTTTTTTGCTTTATTTTACATTGAGAGATTTACACAATACTGTATTCTAAATTATATATGGAACAATCCTTTGATTTTGTTTCTCTTATTTTAATATTCAATTTCATATTAGCAAGTATAGGTGGTATTTTTATTTTTATTTATTCATATTTAAGAAAATTTATATGGCCACCCAACTCATTCTCACTGATTCCAGGTGGTGTACAAAGATAAAAGCCCAATGTAAAAAAATAAATGAAAAGCAATAATCACCACCTGGTGACAACAATTAGTCAATCAAAAAGTGACTTGATGGGATCCATCCCTCTCTGAGTTTCCCAGGTTTGTTGTAAAAACCAGATCTTCAGGGCCTTGTGAAAGAGTGTCAAAATGGGGGTCCATCTTCTCTCTGTGAGATGATGTTCCACAGAGAGAAGATGGACCCCCCACAGGAAGATGGTTCCTCCACAGGGAGGGAACCAACACAGAGAAGGCCCTTCTTCTTGGTCCTTGACTTATGATCACAATTAAGTCTAAAATGTCCATTGTCCATTGGTAAGTGAATTTTGCCCCATTTTACAATCTTTATTACTGCAGTTGTTAAGTGAATCACTGCAGTTATTAAGTTAATAACAGGGTTGTTAAGTGAATGTGGCTTCTTCATTGTCTTGATCATAGGGATGCTGCAAAGGTTGTAAATATGAAAAACAGCCATAAACAGCTTTTGTCAGTGCCATTGTAACTTCTAACAGCCATTAAACAAATTGTTGTAAGTCAAGGATTACCTGTATATTCTGTAGTCCATTTTTAAGTGTAGCTATTTATTAACACTCAAAGTTCTATGTTAATACCAGTTTGGGGGAAAATAACACAAAATGGTGAGACTGCCTGATTTTTCATAGAAAGCTGATCATAGTGTGATATTGGATCAAATGATGTACTACTGGATATTAATGAATAGTGCAAACAGAGCAGCTATTCTTGACCACAAATCCAGAAATTACTTTTAGATACTTCTTATTTTTACATGGTACAATTTAACAATTGGTTCTCTAGCTACTATGCCACTTTCCCTTTACTTTATGTATGATAAATTTGCCATTTTTTCTATTCTAGATTGCAATCTGGATGTTATACTTGGATTTGATGTCTCAGATACTGTACAAGGGCAAAACATATTCAGTGTACAAAGAATGCTGGAATCATCAGTTGAAGATATTTTAAACAGGATCAGTCAAATGCAGAAAATTAGCTGTACTCCCAATCAGGCACCCACAGTGCGTGTAGCACTTCTGGCACAGACTCCCTCTGGAATTGTAGAAGCCTTTGACTTCTCAGAGTATCAGCCAGAGTTGTTTGAAAAGTTCCAAGCCTTGCGAAATGATGGACCATATGTGCTCACAGCAGACACCCTCAAGTCTTACCAGAATAAATTTAAAACAGCTCCTACTGGAAGTACAAAGGTAAATGTCCTTCTGGAGAATCTAATATAAAAAAAATTTCATTTTTGGAAAAGAAAATCTTTTTGCTGCATCAAAATATTATTCTGCGAAACCCACACTCCAACCCCAGGTGACGCTGTGTAGTGTCATTTACCGTATTTTTTGGAGTGTAAGACGCACTTTTTTTCCTCTAAAAAGGGGCTGAAAATCTGATGTATATCAAATACAGCATTTTTGGCCTCCTGAATCCCCACCCCCTTCACCAAAATGGCCGTGTCTAGCTTTATGGAGGCTTTCAGAGACCTACTTGGGGCTGGGCAGGGCAGAAACAAGCAAAAAATGGACCATTTTTTGTCCCCCCAGCCCCTATCAGCACTCTATAAGCCTCCATAAGGCTATGCATGCATTTAATTTGACAAAAGGCCCATTTTCGCAAGAAATGAGCCAGTTTCTTGCTCCCCCCCCCCAAGAACTCTGCAAGCCACCCCAAGGCTATTTGTGTCTTTTATGTGAAAAAAATGGGCCCATTTTTGCAAACGGGCTGTTTTGGGGAGGTTTGCAGAGTGCAGAAAGGGTTTCCCCCCCCCCTTTTGGAAGCTCTTTAACTGATTGATGAGAATTACGTGGATCAAATGCTGTGCCAGCAGGAACAAAGTTAGGTGCTGCAGATTGTCAGCAATTTCCTTCTCCAGCATATGGATAAGTACACCTGGAAACATCTACCTACCTACCTTCTCTCACTCTCTCTCTCTCTCTCTCTCTCTCTCTCTCTCTCTCTCTCTCTCTCTCTCTCTCTCTCTCTCCCCCTATCTATTGTATTTCTCTCTCTCTATCCCTCTATCTACTTACCTACTTACCTACTCTCTCTCCCTACCTACCTATTGTATTTCTTTCTCTCTATCCCTCTATCTACCTACCTACTTTTTTTTTATTTGCCTCTTCAAAACCTTGGTGCGTCTTATACTTTGGTGTGTCTTATACTCCGAAAAATATGTATGTCCTGCTGGAATAGTGAAAGTAAAACAAATAGTTGTGAGTATCTAGGCAACAGGGATGCATATGGTATGTGACTTTGAGGAGTCTACACCTGCAGGGCTAGACAAAGCAAACTGACCAGCTGAACTGATCTACTGGAATCACAGAAGAAAAGGGGAGGGTGTATGAAAGTATATACAGTATAATAATTTGTTAGCAAGTGTATTTAAAGAACTGGGCTTAGTGTGTTGCCTTGCAAAATGTAATTGTGTCAGCACTGTATAAGTGTTAATTGCCTACATCTAAGCCTTGTGGCATTCCTGAATATCAACTCAGTGACTGGCTGATGTTTTCACTGAGGAGCACTTCACAACTTATCTTTTTTAACACAAAGCTCTTCTTCCATAGGTGGTGATCCACCTAACTGATGGTATTGATGGTGCTATGGGACCACTGGCAGCTGCATCAGTGAACCTAAAGAAAGAAGGTATGTTTTATATGGCTTCATTTTTATACTGACATAAAAATTCCTTTTAGTTGGGATTTCTGAGACTACATACATATATTCACACTGATCAAGTTTTTCAGATAAATGAATATAGAATAACCCTAAAGCCAGGGGTTCAGCCAGTTCGGACTGGTTTGGGCGAACCAATTGTTCCGATTTTGCACAGTTCGGAGAACAGGTAAAAGCGACCACTGGCTAGCCCCACCCTCCCTGCCCCACCCTGCTCTACATAGCATCTTTCCTTCACCATGTGGTCCAGACTGTCCACCTAATCTCTGTGCCTCGCTTGCTCTGCTCACCAAAGGTAAGCATGCCACCTGCTTGCCCTTTGCCTTGGGTTGGGCCCAGGGACATGCCATTCTCCAGCTCTGGCCTTGGCCTGGAGCCACTGACCACTCCCCGGCTGCCTTGGCCGGGTGGGGGAATGCACTATTCCCTGACTCCAGCCTTGCCCTGGGCATCCATCCACATGCCGCTGCCCCCCTCTCGCCTCAAGCTACTGCCCCCCGGGGCTGAACCAATTTATTTGGCCTGCAGCCTGCTGCACTAAGCTGGAGGGCTGCTGGGGGTGGTGGTGCGGGTGCAGGAGAGCTAAAGTGGTTTGGGAATGGACTGGATGGTTCATCTTACCTGTGAGAAGTCCTATCCGGAAAGTGCTGCAGCAGATATTTTGGAGCCGCTTCTTCCATCCCTTGCTGAGCCCTGGTCGCTCGTGGAGATGCTCCATGTGTTCTCCAGGTCAGCAGCTGCTTCTCTCACTGGAAGAGAGAGTGCCTCTTGGGCATCAATTTAGCAGCTTGAGCTGCTGCTTTCTTCTAAGTCCCATCTGGAAAGTGCTGTGGTACAGAGGACCAGCGTTCAACATGGCTGCTTCTTCTCTATGCTGCACACTTTCTGGATGGGATTTAGAGGAAAGTAGCGGCTCACAGCTGCTAAATTTATTTATTTATTTAATCAATTTTTTATACTGCCCTTCTCCCTTTCGGGACTCAGGGCGGTGAACAGGCAACAATAAAAACAACAATAGAAAACATCAAATACATTAAAATACGCTAAAAATACATTAAAAATATATTAAATGGTAAATTGCACAAGAAATGCACTCTCTTGTCAGGATTCCAAATAGCATCCAAAATTAAATCAGAGTCCAAGGTAAAGTATTGCTCACAGTTCCAATTTATTAAGAGAGCCATTGGTACATCTGGGAAAACCTGAGTCTGAAAGTTTCCCGATTTTCCCCACCCAGTTGAAAGTCCACGATCTTGCCCCCACCCCCACAAATCCATTACAAGGTCCAATCTTCCACTACCATGCTGGTAATTCCACTCATCCAGTTCCAGTCAGTTGCAGAGGTGCAGAGACAAAGGATGACTTTGGCTTTCTAGAAAGGAATTTTATTTTGGTTACATATCATTTAACTCTGTACCATCCCACCTCCCATTGTCCCACAATAGAAACAGCATAGTAGAATAGTAGAAAGTGTAGCAGGTCAAAGATTCCAAAGGAATATGGCTGCAGATCAGACATCTCTCTCAGCAAGAGCAGCAACGGAGAGAAGCAGCTGCTGCCCTGGAGAGCAAAAATGGAGCCACGCATGTGCACACACTCACATTTTTGGTGGATTGGTTGTTAAGTGGGCGGAATCCCACTACTACAAATAATAAATAAATAAATACTTAAAGCATCCAAGAGGCTTGTTGGCACAGTGGTCAGAGTGCAGTACTACAAGCTACTTCTGCTGCCTGCCACCTGCCTGCAATTTGGCAGTTCAAATCCCACCAGGCTCAAGGGTAACTCAGCCTTTCATTCTTCTGAAGTGGGTAAAATGAGGACCCAAATTGTTGGGGGCAATAGGCTGACCCTGTAAACCACCTAGAGAGGGCTGTAAAGTAAAGTAAAATATATAAGTCTAAGTCCTATTGCTATATGCCCAGTGTTTACAACTATTAACATAATATGACTCTTTAGCTTTTTATCCTTTCATTGAAATATTAAGGCCAGAGTCTTCCTTATAACCATGTTCATAAACATTGACAGAAGTAAGTAGATTTTTCTCTTTTGCAGTTGTTTTATCACCATGTCACAAGATATTTCTCAAATTTTGTTGTTAAGACATTCTTAATAATTTAAAATGAATGTTCTTTTCTCACTTGAAGCAGCCCTAAACCATTGAAAATTTCTTCTTCCTGCATAAAGAACGTGTGTGTCTGGTGGTGGTGGGGTGTTATTAGATTACTTGTTCTTTAGGCAAGCAAATGCTGTTGTTGCTGAACTAGGTTTTCAATCCAAGATGTTCTAAGAAATAGGCTCAGACAGTGAAAGAAAAGCACAGAATAATGAAATGTTACTATAAAAAGGGTGGTATCCCTGATATTGTCAAATACTCAATTTATAAATACCTCCAAAATCATTGCTATGGTTGAATAAGATGGGAAACTGCTCCTGAAGATAGAAGCAAGAAGAATGTACTCCTAAACTGTTTTACATTTTAGTAATATTTGAGATTGCACTAGGACTGTGATGGCGAACGTATGGCACGGGTGCCACAGGTGGTATGCAGAACCATTTCTTAGGGCACGCGAGGCATTGCCCTGTCAGCTCCAGCATGCTTGCATGTGCTGGCCAGCTGATTTAGGCCTTTTGAGGCAATTTTTCACCCTCTGGAGGCTTCAGGGAAGCTCCTGAAGCCTCTGGAGGTGGGGGGGGGGAAAGACTGTTTTCATCCTCCCTAGGCTCCTAGAAAGCCTCTGGAGCCTGGGGAGGGAGAAAAAAGCATGCCAAAAGCAGGGGGTCACGCACAAAGCATTATGGGTGTGGCACGCCTATGCACGACTTCCCTGTGTTCCTCCCATTTTTGGCACGCAAGCCAAAAAAGGTTAGCCATCACTGCACTAGGACAATCAAAATAGGACAAACCTTGGAAATAAACATTTGAATCAAAATGTAATATTGGCTGCCATCATCTATATATTAATGGCACCATATTTGTCTGTGGCCTCATTCAAAGGCCTAATATAGGTTAAAGATGATGTGCATTTTAATGTGACTTTACCTAAAATGTATTCTTGAACAAATATTTTTACAGTAGGTCCATAGTGGAACGAATTTAGCAATAATGAAGCTCAGCTAGGGCATGCCTTATTTTGGGTAATGGGTGGACAAAATAGGGAGTGCAGGTGGCTGGAGAAAGGTTACACATTTTGAAGTTGGATGGAAGTTGGATGGAATTCTTATTTTAACTCTTAAGAAACTTTTTCTAGAAGAGTAGGGACCTCTTCTACTAAGCTTCATTGTAATAAGCTTATGGTCACATAAAGTCACATAGTAATCTCAGGAAGTATTGAGTAAAATGCTTTATTTTCAAAAGGCCCAGGCATTCTTCTGAGTGCACGTTTAAAATAAAAGTTTTGTCCAAAATCTATTAATTCTTACTGGCTAATCTAAATTTTATGTGTTTCTTTAGTAAAAACACAGATGTACAATCTAACAATAGAGAAAATACTTGCCAAATACATATATACTTACAACCACAACTGAGCCCAAAATTTTCATTGCTAACCAAGATTGTTATTTCCCCACATTTTAAAATCTTTTATCACTGCAGTTGTGAAGTGAATCACTGCAGTTATTAAGTTGATAACAGGGTTGTTAAGTGAATCTGGCTTTTCCATTGATTTTGTTTGTCAGAAGATCGCAAAAGTTGGTCGCATGCACCTGGGACAATGCTGCAATGACTATAAGTGTGAAAAAGGGTCATAAGTCACTTTTTTCAATGCTGTAGTAACTTTGCAGATACCAAAATGGTTGTAAGTCAAGGACTACCTGTAATATAGACTCAGTTACTTTTTTAAAAAAGCATAGATTACTTTAAAAAGGTGGCCTTTTGGAGATTATAGAATAAAACAGATTTAACATTGAGAAATGAAGGGGGGGGGGAAGCTAAATAGAACCAGCTTTGCTAATCCTTTCTCAGATAGATAACAAGTTTGAATCCTATAGGATGAACATTATCCTTCAGGGATTATGAATAATCATTCAAAATGGATCCCCCCCCCTCCCATGTTCTCTAGGTGTCAAGGCTCTTATTCTTGTTGGGTTGGAGCGAGCATCTAATTTTGAAGAAGCAATGAAACTGGAATTTGGACGTGGCTTTACTTATAATAGACCTCTCCAAGTGAATCAGCTGGATTTAGATTTTGAAGTGACAGAGCAATTGGTAAATAACTGAAGTCTATACTTTATTGTTAATGCCATCAAAAATAATGTTAATGGATATATATTTGCAAGTGCCTGTTATGTAACAATATTGTGTTTTTGAAGAAATGTAATCATGTTTTTTTATGATACCTAATGTGCATTTTGTCCATAAAATGTAACTTCTGTGAAGTTTCAGAGATGAAAAAGCAAAAAATTACAAAGCAGTTGCCCTCAAAGAGGAAAGGGCCTTTAAGTAAGCCACGTTATTTATTGTTCTCATATAACATTTTCTATATTAGTGAATGGCCTGATCAATTACTGCACAGATACGGTTTAAATAGCCTCTGCTGGCCTGTCACATCTTTCTGGTCATTGCAAAGGCTATTGGTGGCTGCTATCCTTGAATAAATCATGATGAAAACTTCATCCCTTATCCAGAATTATTGAATTGGGAAACTGTTGTGCCAAATCAATATCCCAGATGGATCAATCAATAAAGCTAATTTGAAGGTTTCTGTACAGCAGACTGAAGTCTGCTAAATTCCTGAATTTGATTTATATTAGAACCGAGAAATTTTGTATATTCCTACAAATCAGTATGGTACATCATTGTTGTTAACTCCATAACACAGTTGAGAAAAAGGGACATTACAGTTGTGAGAAAAGCTTCTAAAAGCTGCCAGTTGAGACTGTTTTAGAGGTAAAATATGAACCAGCAGTTCTCTGATTTGTATGTCAATTTCCCCTCTTTTATGCTGCAAGAGCGCTCTGTGATATAGCATGACTACAACTTATCTAATTATATACTAGGGTTGCATTGTATTTCAGATTTGAAAATGAAAACATGCTTTGGAGTTACTTGGCATCTCCATGTTCTCTGCAAGACCTTTAACCCTTCCAAGCAGAAGTGTGCACAGCTCCACTAAATATTCCAGGGGTTTAAGGTTTCTTGGATTCCTGACTTCCCCTCAATTTTCCCACACAATGCATTCTAGATTAGGGTGTATCTATTCTTGAAAGATTGGTATTGGCAATTTGCGATAAACTATAGAAAAATCACAACCTGATGAGCCAATTCTACTTTATTATAAAGTTACATGACAGAATCTTCCAAGGATGAAAGGGCAATTACTGCCAGACACCCCCCACCCCACCCCTAGTATCCTTTACCACCAGAAAAAGTAGAAAACGTCTCTTCTCAGTCTCTTGCCCTGCCCACTAGGGTTTTGTGGAGAAGTCCTTAATTGGCTCATATATTTATCTTTCAGCCTGTTTTAGCACTGTTATTTTTGAGAAATTTGTTTCTTTTTCAACATATGATCAATTAGTATATTGATAATATTTCTCCTCCTCCTTGTTTTCACTATTTTTTTCATTCTCCAAGCTATTATTTCAGTTAAAGTTCAATATTGTGCACATATGTGCATTTTAATAATCTATTTTTTACTTAATTAGTAGTCTGTTTTATTCAGGACAATATTGCAGAAAGATCATGTTGTGAAGTCCCATGCAAATGTTCTGGACAACGGGGAGACAGAGGATTTCCAGGCACAGTTGGATCAAAGGTGAGATGTTTTAACATGGATTTTACAGTTTATAATAAGGCATCTATGGGAATGAGATGGATCTGTTCCCAGGAGAAATACAAAAGATGACCAAAGTTTTGAATTCACCTGCAGTGATTCTCTGGATCCCCACTATACTTCTTGTATAATGATCTCTATATTGTACTCATGATGTCTTATCTAGAAAGCATGTTTCAATCTATGG
This sequence comes from Rhabdophis nuchalis, assembly GCA_039707465.1. NCBI lineage: Eukaryota > Metazoa > Chordata > Lepidosauria > Squamata > Natricidae > Rhabdophis > Rhabdophis nuchalis. The sequence continues at coordinate 221,847,775 of CM077643.1, read as the reverse complement.
TATCCATTTTATGTATTTAAATTTATAGTGTTAAAATTGATATGAATTTCATTTCACCACCTTGTTTAACAAAAAAAATTTGCTTAGAATTTGGAGCTTCTAGAGTTAATTTTGATACTCAGTGTCACATTTCACCTGTGTTTGACAGTACTTGATGAAAGGTTTAAAAAATAGAATGCAACTCTATGGAAGGTTTTGCTATGTAGGTGAAACTATATAAAATTATATATTGATCTATGCATTAGAGATATAATTTAAATGAATGAGATAACATGAATGCTCTCAATATATATAAAAGTAGAAAATTGGAATAGTGGGTAGAAAGGGTTAAATTTAAAAGATAGTACTGAGCACTGATCATAGCAGCATAAGAAAAAGGCTTGAAACATCAGGTCTTTAGAAGCACAGGCCTAATATATTAGATAGGATCTAAGGTGCAGACTATGCAGAGGGACCCCAGAGATAGTCCAATATCATACTGGCAGGATATAAGATGCAGGCAGGAGCAGCGTACACTAAATGGCACAACCAAGTTGCTGCATTGTGAACAAGAACATCTGCACAGTGTATGGGTTTAGACTCCCAAACACAGATAGGAGATCCCACAGAAGGTCATGGAGAATAACAGGGCTAAGATCCTGTGGGACTTCCAAATCCAGATGGACAGACAGGTACTAGGCAATCAACCAGCCATTATGGTAGTAGACAAGGAGCAGAAGACAGTGGCAATAACAGATGTAGCAGTGCCAAGTGACAGCAACATCAAAAAGAAATAGTATGAGAAGCTGAAGAGTTTTCAGGCCTAAAGGAGGAACTGGAGAGGATGTGGAAAGTAAAGGCCAAAGTGGTCTCAGTTGATGGTAGGAGCATTTGGGGCTGTAATTCCTAACCTGGGAGAATACACACACACACACACACACACACACACACACACACACACACACACACACACACAGAGTTTATGTATAATCTCAAGCTTTTTTGAGATCATATTCAGATATTTATTGCAATGACTTACTATAATTTATTTGTAAAAAGGAAGAATTGAACTTAAAGATAAAATATAGGATATTCAGAATACCAACTCAAGTTTATGTATAAATATGTTCTCTGTGTTTTAAAGGGAATGCCAGGGGAAAATGGCTATAGAGGCTATCCAGGAGATGAAGGTGGACTGGTGAGTAAATGTTTCTCAATACCTGAATTTCTACTTGCAGTAGCATTATCAATACTTTTGCTGTGAAGATGGATGGAGGAATGGAGGAGGAAGAATATGGTACCACAACTTTAGTGCTGCAACAATTTTGGTTTATGATGAGCAGAATATTAGCAACATTTTGTTTTTTTCTTCCATGCTGCATATAGATTAAAATACAGTCTATCTTTTCTTACCTGCTATGCACAATAATAAAAAATCCAAGCCTTATCTAGAGTTTTCACATGCCATTTATATTCCATACGAATCTGGAATCATGTACTACCAATATATATATAGAGAGATACACACACACAAAGATAGACATACAGACACACAAACATCCAGATTAAATGTGCCATTAAGAGACGTATCTCTATTTACACAGTTCCTTAACAAGGACAAACAGCAGGGCATTCAGATCAGTGGTGAGTTCAGCTGAACCGGTAGTAGTTTGGCGGCCTGGGTCACTGGAACCGGCAGTGACCCAGGTCTGTGACGCCCCCGAACCGGTTCTCTAGGCCATGCCATAAGTAACACCATCTTGTTTTTTGCTTCTGCGCATGTGCAGAACAATTGTTATTGCACTGTGCATGCATGCACTCTGCATGTGTGCACACCATGCATCAAGTGTGCCCATGAGCGAACCAGCAGTAGTGCCTGCCGGAACCCACCCCTGATTGGGGTGTTATATAAAACATTGTAACTCTGAAAGGCTAATGTTAAGCTAAACAAAATTCTCTCTTAATGGAAATCAAGTGGAGATGACTAAGGAGGCAATAATCCTATTCTTTTGCATCTAGAGCAAAAGGTACTTCACTAAAAAAGAAAAGAACAAAGAGGAATTGGGTGTGGGTAAACTCCCCCACTCCCACCATCCTGCTCTGTGTTATTAAGGACTAGGGAGCCTCTTAGTGGGGATTTTTTTGAGACACATGTTGGGCAGATTGTGATTGTGTGGATGTTAGGAGAAGAACTAAATGTCTTCTCAGAACTGTGTATCAAAGATCCTCACTGTAATCCATCTTTAAAATTTCAATTTGTACACACAAACATCTTTCTAAAGCTTATTGCTAGTTGGGAAACATTTTTGAGAACATTGCTGTGGAGATTGGAGTCACATCTTTGCTTGAGACAAGCTTTGGAATAGAGTCCATTATTCTAGTATTGCATTTTATATGTCACATTGCCATGCTGGTGTCTGATCAAATTTTGAGCAGGCATGTGTGCGTGTGTTTGAATGAAGGATATAGAAGAAAATTTGCCTCCCTGAAAGGAAGTTAGACCCTATGGCCTTGCCCATTGCAAGTAACTGGATCCCAATGGCCCTGGATCAAATATGATCTTTGGATTGAAATTCCTTGCAATCACATGTTTTGCATTATAAAAACTGTATACTTCTAGCTGACAGGATTGTCTGAAAGTAGCATGATAGAAATGTTCCATATTCTAATGTAATATTCTTGTTACAGAACTTGACATCTCCTTTCCTTTCTAGTATTCATGTCTCTGTTTTCTTTAACTGCCATCTCTCAGAAATGTTTGTGACTGAAGAGGTATCCATGTTGACTCTCGTACGTTTTTCTTTTTTGTCAAAGGGTGAACGTGGACCCCCTGGGATAAATGGAACCCAAGGTTTCCAAGGCTGCCCGGGTGAAAGGGGAATGAAGGTAAAGGAAGAGAATTGGGCTCTACAGAAGAAGAACACATACTGTAAGAACTTCTTAATAGACACCAACCCAGTTTACACTAGTTCACTGCAGTCGCATTGTAGCATCTGATTACTCAATAGTATTGTCCAAATACTTTTGGGGATGGAGTGGGGAACTGGTGGGTGAAGGCAAGCTCTAAGAAAAACAGGAGAGTAAGAAAAAAAAAGTTTCCACAAGTTAGAAACAGAATCTATTTATTGAATTTACCTTAACTAATCATAGCCTACACACCTTTCCTAAATGGGCAGTGAGATTTCAGTGGCTTTAAAAAAATCAAGCTGTGGTTTTTACAGATAAATTGAAACTTTCTTACTCATTGAGAAACAATATTTTTGCTGTGTTTTTTTCCTATTTATTTTTATCTTCCATTTATTTTGAGGTTATTCCAACTTTTCCTCAATTTTATAGAAAAAATGGAACAAATTCTTACTGTGATAGTTATCTGAAAACTTTTGACTACACATTTTCCTCTGTAGCTGTAGGTTTTGAGAAATTGAGTAAATTTTTAATTAGATAAATGATAATTTTTTCTTTTTTGTAGGGGGGCCGTGGATTCCCAGGAGAAAAGGTACTTAACAATTTCAATAGAAGAAAAAAGAATACAAATTTCCCTGTCTTATACTTTTCTCATTGTCAATTTCACCTCAGTATTTCTTTTTTTGGGATTATGATAATCAATTACATTCTTTGATTCTGTAGGGCGAATTAGGGGAAAATGGGCTTGATGGAATAGACGGAGAAGAGGTGAGTCATTTGAGTTACTTTTGGACTAATAACGAACATGAAATAACATTTCTTTCTGGTTGCAACTCATTTCAGTAACACACTTTGATTAATAAATGCAATTAATTTGATTGCTTTTGCCAGGGAGAGAGAGGCTTTCCAGGTGTTCCTGGAGAGAGGGGGAGCCCCGGTAGACAGGTAAGTGTAACTTTTTTATTATTCCAAAACTTCAAAATTGAAAAGAAAAAACTCCAAACAGCCAAATAATGTATTGCTTGTTATCAAGCTACAAGAGACTTCTGGGAAATCAGCAAAATCTCAGATATTTTTGTTTTCTTCAATAAAATCCTAACTGAAAAGACTAATTAGAGATAAGATGCAGCCCAGTTGTATCACTGAATAGGCCACTCGCTGGGAAAAAAATGGAGATAGCTGGTCTAGTATCCTCTAGTATCTAGTTATTCACTTGCTAGAAATGTCAGCCAGGTCAAGATGAAAGTCACATTAATTACAGGATTCCATTGTTATGGGCAAAGGTTTTGATATTATGGAAATAATTTCTTCATAGGGTGGCAGAGGGAGCAAAGGAGAAGTAGGAGACACAGGTGACCATGGACTTCGAGGTGATCCGGTAAATATGTTGAAATGTATTGAGATGTATATACTTTAGATTTCTAATTCCAGGAAAAAGGAAAAATGGAGAGGTATTTTTTTCTTTATATCTTTTTTCCTTTCCTTTCTCTTTCATATTTACTATTTTTAATGTACTTATTATTATACATGTAAAATCTTTTAGTAATAGCTATTTTTAAAAAGATTTAAAATTGCAGCAGATTTAAGATGTTAACTATCAGAATGGGCAGGCTTGACACTTGCAACAATTACTTTACTCTTATTGAAATCTTGAAGCCTATGAGATAAAACAGTGTAAAAGCAAAGGTCAGGAGAGCAGTACAGAACACTTCAAAGCATATGCTGAGGCTAGGAAATTGTTTTCAGAACTGAGCTACCAGTCCACTTCTATTTTTTTCTCAGTCTCCTCTATTTCAGAATCTATTGGCTGTTTAGTAAAGACCAATCCCTGTAATGGGAAGTTGGGCAGGATGAAGCACAGTGGTGGGTTGCCAATTTTTTTACTACGGTTCAGGTGCTTCTTTGCCCTTTCACATTCATGTTTTTAATTCTCAGTTTCTTCTTTCTAATTTAGTAAGAGATCTGTGAATTTTGGTTACTTATCAAAGCCGCCAGGAGATATTCATTGCATACTGTAACTCCTATCATCTAGCAGTTAAACAGGAAAAACCAATCAGAAAAGATAGGCAACAATCTCAATTCAGCATAACAATACATGGACTAAAATATAGATCATAAAGACATTTGTTTCTGTATAAATTCTTCTAAAAATAATCTGAATCAATAAAAATTCCATCCATTCTTAATGAGGTTTTTTTTTATCTTTTCATGCAAATATTAAATTGTGTGCAGGATAGAATTCAAGCAACCAGTACCCCAAATTCTAGGGGTAGGGCAAAGTTTTCATCAGTGCAATTTTTGGCCATAAACGATTTAAACCCAAAATTACTCTGCTTTGTAAACCCAAGCAAACCAGAATTTTTCCAAGAGGCCCAGGAAATCATTAAAGTTATTTTTCCATGTCTATTTTTCAATATAAATGTTAGTTAGCTGAAGCAAGTTATCAAGCAAGGTCAAAGTGTACAGTGGTGTGAACAAGGTCTATGTATCAACACTTCTAAGTAAGGATTACTCTTCCTTTAGTCTAGTGTCCTAAATATATACCCATGCGCTTAGAAAAGTTAGAGAGATGAAGAAAGCTGGGTTACAAGATGAGCTTTGTGGATATGTCAGGATTAAAAACAGTCTATTTCCCTGAACTGTATCCATCACTATGTTATAAACTGTGTTATAAACATTTAATAACTTTTGTCTCACTCTGCTTGCTTTTCATTGCTTGGGCTGCTTCCAGGGTACATTTGGAACCGATAGCACTGACAGAGGACCCAAAGGCGAAAAGGGAGAACTTGGACCAGCGGTAAAATATCAACCCTTGCATTTATAGGAGGGTTAGACAGACATGCTACCTGGCTTGGGAGAGTGACCTAGAACCTCCAAAATCCAGTGAAGATTGCTTGGGAGAATTTAATGCAATCTAATGACTGGACTAATTACCTTATCGCTGGAGGTGTTAAAGAAAAGATTGGGCAGCCATATGTCTGAAATGTTATATGATTTCCTGCTTGAGCAGGGGGTTGGACTAGAAGACCTCCAAGATACCTTCCAATTCTGTTATTCTGTTACAGACATTTTTTGTTTTCCCATAATAGAAATGGGAGGGATGAAGAATAAAAGTTAATAAATTAAAGATGAAATTAATCACAGGTCAGATCAACTGGTCAGATCGATCCAGAAAACAATATAATATAAACACCTAGGACCATGATGGCGAACCTATGGCACACATGCCACAGGTGGCATGTGGAGCCATTTGTCAGGGCATGCAAGGCGATGCACTGTCAGCTGGCCAGTGCGCATGTGTGCGCAGGCCAGCTGAATTCACCCTTTTTTGCACCCTCCCCAGGCTCCAGAGGCTTTATAGGAGCCTGGGGAGGGCGGAAAGAGCCTCCCCCATCGTCTTCCCCCCCAGAAGCCCTCCGGAGGCTTCATGAGCTTCTTTGAAGCCTCTGAGCACACAAAATGACATGCCGGTGAAACCAGAAGTGACGTCCGATTTGCTTGGAGTGTCATTTTCGTTTTGAAAAAGTTTTATTGGGTTTTACAAGTTTTTATAAAGAAAAAAGGATAAGGGATTATAAGGAGTTTACAAAGACATATTGAGAACCTCTATGTCGGAGATGTTGACACCCTCCGAGGCTTCATAAAAAGAAATTGAGAATACAGTAAATTTTTCATTTTTCTACAAAGTGGAAAGAGATACAAATATTTCAATTTTAAAATCTATGCAATCAATCATTTATAAACATCCAAATAAAATTTATACTATTACAGAAAAAAGTCACTTATGAAATCTAAGTGTTATGGCAATCGTATCATCCTCTCCCTGACCTCCAGTGGGCGGAGCCGAGGCCCCCTCCATTCCCCCATTTTCATCCTCCAGGATAGGGGAGTATTTTTTTCTTAAGAAAGGCATCCGCCTCTGCAGTTATTTTAATTTTTACTCTTCCCCCCTCCCATAACGCCAACATTCCCTCGAACATCACCCACCAGAAACACACCCCCTTTTTAAATAATCATTTAAATAAGAAGGAACAATTCCCCCCTATCTCTATAATCTTTTTCGGGATCTGTTTCAAGGTGGCAACCACATTCTGTTGATAAATTAAGGAACCGTCTCTCTGCGCTCTCAAGGTCCCTTCCCCCTTTGGCCCTCTCACACATTTAATGCGTATCTCTCTGGGTACTTCATTTATCCTGGCATATACTGAGTTATTTCTAGAATTTTTAATCTCTACCCTTGTCACAGGCAAACCCCCCTCCAAACCATCAATTCTTTGTTCATTTTCCATTAGCACTTTCTGTGTCTCCAAAAGTTCTGATTTTGATCTGTCATTATCTTTCCGGAATTCCTTAAGTTCTTTCAAAATGTTTTGAAGAGTTTCCTCCATTAATGATAACCGTGTGGCTTCCATCTCTGTTTCTTTAGGTAACATTAAAATAGTCTTAAGTTGATGTAGCTGTATTTTTAAAGCACTAATGAAAGTTTTAAGTCTTTGTCGCTACAGTGTCCGAACTCATAAATCCAGTTAGGTACAGTCCAGAGAGAAAACCAATTCTTAAAAAACAGTAGATAAAAAAAAACAGAGAAGGCACAACAGGAAAAGGTCCAATTAGTCAATTACTTTCTTCCGTTAATAAAGAGAGAAGAACAGTCCCAAACGTAAGGGAGTGCCAGCAATTTTCCAGAAAAATATATCACCTGGGAACAAAGAAACGCCATCTTCCCCCACTCCACTGTAAGCCGCTGAGAGTGAAAATCAATTCAATTGTAGCCAGACTTCGATAAAAAGTATCCTAAGATCGTGCAGGAAAGACTTTCACTTATGGTTTAAAAAGAATCGGATGTTGATTTCTCCGCTTCCCCAAGCCTGGGGAGCATTTCTAAACGCCGCTTTTTCCCCCCCATTCCGAGGTTTTTTTTTACAAACTCCTCCTCCTTCTTCTTTCAAGCTTAAAGTTGAGAGCATTAAAATAGAGTCACTCACGATCCACCTTGCAGCCAGGAGCTTCGGTGTTGCCTTCAGCCCCGGCATTTCAGTCCTTCTTTAAACGCGATAGCTGTTCTGGCTCTCCATCGGCAAAGGGGACGCCCCCCCCGCGACTCATTCCTCTGCGCCTAGGTCAAAGCGGGGGCCACCCCCCGACCGCCGTCGGGGTGGGGGGATTCCCCGCAAGCCGCCCGTACAGCAGGAGTCCTTTAAAAGAACTCCCTGCCCCTTGGGGGGCCGCAGAGGCAACCAAGCGGCAGATGAGCACCAAGGCTCGACCGTTGCCTCCGGCCAACCAGACGCTTGGAGTGTCATTTTGAGTGGTCCGGAGGCTTCAGCAACCTTCAGGAGGCTTCCATGAAGCCTCCGGACCGCTCAAAACGACGCTCCAAGCAAATTGGATGTCACTTCCGGTTTCGCCGGTGTGTCATCATTTTGAGTGCTCTGGAGGCTTTGGGGAAGCCTCCTGAAGGTCCCTGAAGCCTCCGGAGGGCCTCTTGGGGGCAGGGAGGATGATTTCGCCCTCCCCAGGCTCCTATAAAGCCTCTGGAGTCTGGGGAGAGCGAAAAGAGCATGCAAAAAATGGGGGGGGGGTTCGTGCCTGTAGTGTGCGCATGTGCACTAGGGGGTCATGCATTACATTATGGGTGCGGCATGCCTGTGCATGACCCCCCTGAACTCCCCCCACTTATGGCACGCGAGCCAAAAAAGGTTCACCATTGCTGACCTAGGATAAGAAACCATCAGTAAGGCGGTAGAGTATTTGGGTAAAATATAAAACTAATAATTTCTCCAACTCAAGTTTCTCCATCCTATAAAACACTCTGTTTGAAACAATGATGTCATGAGCCCTAAGATCCCGCCGCAGCAGCCGCCGCCGCGACCGCCCGGCTGGCCTCGGGCTTTGTTTTTGTTGTTGATCTCTCTAGTTGGAGAGAAAGTTTAGCCAGTTTTTGAAAATCAATAAAAATCCTACCTTGTTTCCTCATCATAGTGTTTCACGAAAAAAGAAAATTTTTTGGCAACAGAGCTTTATTGAATTCTAGAATTGGAATGAAGTGAGGTCAGAATCTTTCTCAATTATCCCATTCCAGGATCCATTCATATCAAAAACCCAGACCTACCGTATTTTTTCGGAGTATGACGCACCTTTTTTCCTCTAAAAAGAGGCTGAAAATCTGGGTGCGTCTTTTACATTGAATACAGCATTTTTTTGCCTCCCGAAATCCCAGCCCCTTCACCAAAATGGCTGTGCATAGCCTTATAAAGGCTTCCAGAGAGCACCTGGGGGTTGGGGAGGGCAGAAATGAGCCTAAAATGGGCCGTTTCTTGCCCCCCCCAGTCCCCAGCAGCACTTTATAAGCCTCCATAAGGTTATGTTTTGACATAAAATTGGCCCATTTCGGCGATAAATGGACCGTTTTTTTGCTCTTTCATCCCCCAGGAGCACTCTACAAGCCCCCCCCCCGCAAGGCTATTCATACCTTTTATTTGAAAAAAAACAGGCCTGTTTTCGTGAAAAATGGGCCATTTGGGAAGGCTGTTTAGTTACTTGACAACTTTAAGACTTGTGGACTTCAACTCCCAGAATTCTCCAGCCAGCATAGCTTGTGGACATAGCTGGCTGGATAATTCTGGGAATTGAAGTCCACAAGTCTTAAAGTTGCCAAATTTGGGAACCCCTGAGTTAGAGGGATTGATGAGAATTACATTGATCAAGTGCTGTGCCAGCAGAAACAGTTTTAGGTGCCACAGCGATTTCCTTCTCCAGCACATGGATAGATGCACCTGGAAACATCTACCTACTTACCTACTGTATTTCTCTCTCTCTCCCCCTCTCTATCTACCTATATACCTACCTACCTTCTCTCTCTCTCTCTCCCCCTACCTATCTACCTATCTACCTACCTACCTTCTCTCTCTCTCTCTCCCCCTACCTATCTACTGTATTTCTCTCTATTTTTCTCTCTCTATCCCTCTACCTATCTACCTATCTACACACTCTCTCCATACCTACTGCTTTTCTCTCTCTCTCCCCCCTCTACCTACATACCTACCTACCTTCTCTCTCTCCCCCCATCTACCTACTGTATTTATCTCTCTCTCTCTCTATCCCTTTATCTACCTACCTAACTACCTAACTACTCTCTCTCTCCATCCCCCTACCCACTGCATTTCTCTCTCTCTCTTCTTCTCTATCCCTCTATCTAACTACCTAATTTTTTTAAAAAATTGCCTCTTCAAAACCTGGGTGAGTCTTATATTACAGTGTGTCTTATACTCCAAAAAATATGGTAATTTAAAACAAGAAAAGAAAAAAAATCAAAAATACTTTCTACTAAAATGTTTTTATTGTCCTGTTGTGACTTAATATTTGTCTCTTGTTTAGTGATAAACAATTCCAGTGTTTTGTATTCTTACAGGGAGAACTTGGAAGAGATGGACCACGAGGTGATGCAGGAGGAGCTGGAAGAGATGTGTGTATAATTTCCCGTGCTATTTGATTTGCTAATAACATAGTTTCTACAATAATAGACATGTGTGTGTGAATGTATGCATATATGCATATATGGATGATTTAGAATAATATTATATAATATAAGCACTTTAAGTAAGATCCTGTAATTGTATGGGATTTGTGCTGAAATTCTCACTTTAAAAACTAATGTATTTGTTTAATTTCTAATATTTTGATATTTACTAAACCAAACTGAGGTAGGTAGTAGGAAGAGGAAAATAATCAATGGGAAAAAAACTAAATAAAGACTGATTATTGTGTTGTACTTTTGTCAACAGAGTTGCATTACTTAGGAGAAGCTCCTGTAGCATCCCTTGGTTAAGTGTCTGAATATGAAATATTGACTAATTCATTGGCTTTGATTTGGGATGATGTGAATTAATGTGATACAAAACTTTGATCTGGACAGAGAACTAGCAAAGATAGCATAGTGACATTAATAGTTTTGTCCCTGTAACAAAAGAGAGAAAGAACCCTTACTTTCACAAGTAACAAGCTCAGATGAAGACAGGAAGACACATATCTTGATTCCAGAAGGGAACTGGGGAAGAAGAGAAGAAGGATGCTAGTTGGGATGGAGCTATGTGTAATTGCTACAAAATTATGTTTAAGGAGTAATAGTAATCAAGGTAGGAAGATTCTGTCAGTGCTTTTTTTCATGTTGAGGAATAGACCTAGAGCTGGGTCAGGATGTGCACAAAACATTTATCACAAAATATAATGACTTTGCAATGGAAACAAGACACTCTTTGTGTGTGTGTCCTGACCAGTGGTGGGTTTCAAATTTTTTAAAAACCTCTTCTGTAGGTGTGGCTTGCATTGTGTGAGTGACTTGCCAGCCATGTGACTGGGTGGGAGTGGCTTGCTGGCCATGTGACTGGGTGGGCGTGGCTTGCCAGCCATGTGACTGGGTGGGCGTGGCCAACTTGTAAAATGTGGTGAAACTCACTTAATGCTCTTGCTTAGCAGCCAAAATGTTGGCTCAGAAACTCAGAAATTTGAAGCACGCAAGTCTTAAAGCTGTTACAAGACCCTTGCACCCTTAACCCTTTAGAAAAAAAAAAACCCAGGGGTGTTCAAACTTGACAGCTTTAAGACTTGTGGATTTCAGCTCCCAGAATTCCTCCTCTTGCTCTTCATCTTGTTTTTTTTTTTTATTTATTTATATATTTATTAGTAAAACAAAAATACAAAAAAGAAAAGTCATCATTCTACATTATATTCTTTGGAAAGTATGTCGACTGGTTACACATAACTCTTGTGCATTTGTAGAATCATTATTATTCATGGATAATCTCATTTTATAGATTTTAAATCAAAAGATTCATTATATATCTTAATATCATTACACCAGAATTCTCCTCTAATATTCCATATTTGGTCTATCTTCTTCTTCAAACATGTCTTACTTAAACATAACCACATAATGGCATCCATTCATTCATTCATTTATTTCATTTATTTCATTTATATACCTCTCGGCACTCAGGGCGGTGAACAGCCATAATAAAAAGAGGAAATACAAAAGTTAAAATAACAAATTAGTAAATATTAAATAATTTGGCCTATTATTATAAAACCCAATACTAAAATCCAATTAAAAGACTATGACAGGCTGGCTGCACGAAATATATGTGTCTTCAGGGCCCTATGAAAGAGATGTAGGTCTGCGATTGTGCATAATTCAGGAGGTAGGTCATTCCAGAGGGCAGGAGCTGCCACAGAGAAGGCTCTCCCCCTGGAGAGAGCCTTCTCTCTCCCCCATCATGTGCTCTTCTAAAGACAGCCGAGAGTCCAGGAGGACACCCAAGTTGCGAGCCCTCTCTGTGGGGGCCAATGACTCGCCTCCAATAGCCAGAGATGGCGTCAACTGGCTATACTGTGATGCTGGAAGCCACAGCCACTCGGTCTTAGATGGTTGAGTCGAATTGTCTATTATCATTAAACTATAACATTATTAGTTACTCTTATTGTAAAGAATTATTGACTAACTAATAATCCTTCAATGATATTCTAAAACAATCTAACTAGTTATTAATCATCAAAGGATAACAACTTTCGTTATCAGCCAGTGTCTTTCCAGTAGCGAATTGGACTTATCTCTCTTGCCATTTGTGGCCCCCGTCTCTTTTTATTATTCTTTCCAGGTTTTTTATAAACTTATTTTCGCACTTTATTGTCCAGTATAACTCTCAAATAATACCGCTGCCCAGTTTGTATCTTTACATGTCTTTGAATGTCAGACGTATTTCTGGAGAGATTTCTACTTTCATCCATCTTCAATTCTTGCCCCCCCCCCCCTCTTTTCCTTGATAACCAAAATGAGACTCACATTCCTCAAATTCTCTTTTAGGAATTTCCTTCTTTATATTTTCTCTCACATTTAAGCCATTGGTAAAGTTCTCTATTATCGTATCTTTATCTTCAACTAAAATGAGTATCTCTTTATCTTCAACATTTTTTTCTTTTTCTTTAATTTCTGGAGCCTCCAACTGCTCATAGCTTGATGTAACAGACAAAAGTTTGTCCAGTTTTTTAATCTGTTCTTCTTCTATTTTGTTTCAATAAGTTTAAGATTTCAGCCAAAGCATTCTGATTTTCTAAAGTATGCTCTTCTAGATATAAAACCATGTTGACAAATCCAAAAAGTAATGAAGTTTGGTTCTCACTGCCACCCTGGTCTCAGGCCTATTTTATCTTTTGGTATTTTCCCAAAGAATATATTACTGTCAGTTATCAAAAAGCACCTGTTGTAAACAATTCATGCTTTGTAACGTTGACAATCAAAAATACCCACCAGTGACCTCCAGTGGCAATGTAAAAGATTTTCACTTTTTATTATATCCTTTTTCTTTGTTGTTAAAAAAAGTAGAGTATAATTCTTGTTTAATTTCAAAAGTAAGCAATAAGTCTTCAAAAGTAATTATGAAAATAGTCCCAGATTCAAAATTTTAGGTAGCAAAAAGTAGAAAGAAAAAAGAAATAGTCCAATCACGTTCAAAGGGAAAAAAAACCTCGTTCTAATGCTTCAATCCACAATTTCAGAGAAATAATAATAATTTAAAAAAGGAAATTTCCCAGTTCAAAGTGTATTAGATTAATTATGCCACTTGTTTCATAATTAAAAGCTTTAGTTTACAAAAAAAAAGTTTCTTTAAGCAAAATGTTTCAAAAAAAGATAAAATACCTTCCCGGTCTAGCACTTTCCCTTTCAGCTTGCCTTCCTTCCTTCCGGAGCTTGCCTCCACTTTTGTCAGCCCGTGGGGGCTGCCTGTTTGCCACCCTGCAGAAGCTCTTCCCTTGGGTCAAACGGGTTTTGTAGTACCCCTGTGACTGGCAAGGCTTTGTCTTCCTCGTCTCCGTTCCCTCTGGGACGGTTTACGTTCGCATGGAACCAAGGGGCGGCAAAAGTACAATGGAGATCTCAGACTGCTGAGACCCTGCATTGTATCGGCGTGGCACGGCTCCACCCTCCCAGCCTCTCGCTCTTCATCTTGATGATGTGTGGACGGGCAGGGGGAGGGAGCTGGAACCGGTTCTAAATGGCACTGTAGATTTGTGGAACCTCTTCTATAGAAGAGGTTAGAACTGGAAGGAACCCACCCCTGATCCTGACTGTTCTGACAACTGGGATCAGTCATGTCCCTGCTGTTGTTGATTTAAACTCAGTGGGATGTTACACCAGTGGAGCATTGAAGCAAATATAGAAGTTAAACATATTCAAATTTCTTCCCATTTTAGAAATAAAATGTTGAGCTTCATTCTATGGTATCTTTATCATTATAAGACAGAAGAAGATTGCTTGAATGTCTACAGCTTGCCTAGGAAATTATTGTTGCTTTGTGTGTGCACGTATCTTTCTGATTGTTATGGGAAGTTATAGATAATGTGAGCAGATGGATAAGCTGTATGCATACTTTGCTTCGTTTATTCTAAAAATTCTATGAATGACATTTGTGTTGATAGTGTTTAACTGCAAACTTTACGTATATGGTGTTGGTTTGATTATCTGTTTAGTATCTATCTACTTATCTGTTAATAATATTGAGCTCAGGTTATATTTAAAAATAAAAAGATTCTAAGCTGGGTTAGAATGATGAAATTCATTGAACGTTGGTATGTGGGTACTTTTTGGACATATCTTGGTGTCTTGTGTTAATGGTTTTTTAATTAATATGATTAAAAAGAACTAGCAGCCCATTTATTGTAACTAGGAACCACTCCTTTGTGCAAACAAAGACGTCTACTAAGACAGAGTCAGTTGCTGAACTTTCATCTGACTGGCTAAGAAGAGGGGGAAACACAAATCTCTTGCTTGGTCTTGCTAAATAGAAGTTAGTGCTTACAAAGATAAAATAACACAAAAATAAATCTAAGAAAGAATTTTAAAATCGTAAGAATTAAGACACCTTGAAGTCTGAATCTTCTGTTTCCTATAGCATTTAGCTATTGAAAGATATACATTTTCAGTTTGAGTATCCAGAAGAAAAAAAATCCTCAGAGAATAAAAAGCTGTAGGTAATTACCAAAATAGAGAAACATATTTTTCTAGTGATATCTCTGCATAACAATTAATGGCTATTAATTGTATTTATTTCAAGGGAGCACTTGGCAGAAGAGGACCCCCTGGTATCAAAGTAAGTCTTTATTATGTTTTTACATGATGTGTGTTTGTGTTGTGTGCTGTGTGTGTCTTATAAATATTGTATACACATATAGTACGGCAGTGGTGGGCAAACTTATTAGTCAAGAGAGCCAAATATTAACAGTACCATGATTGAAATTTCTTTTGAGAGCCTGGTTTGTGGGAGTGGCTCAGCGGTCATGTGACCAGGTGGGTGTGGCCAACTTGGAAAATGTGGTGAAACTCACTTAACGATAGTCCTGCTTAGCAACCAAAATTCTTTTTCCTTCCTTCCTTCTTTCCTTCCTTCCTTCCTTCCTTCCTTCCTTCCTTCCTTCCTTCCTTCCTTTCTCTCTCTCTCTCTCTCTCCCACTTTCTTTCTATTTTTCTTTCTCTTTCCCTCTTTTTCTTTTTGTCGCTCTCTGTCTATCTCTCTCTTTATTTGTCTCTCTCCCTTCCCTCCACCCATCTGTCATTCTGTGTGTGTGTGCCTCTCTCTCTCTCTGATTCCCTCCCTCCTTCCCTTCCTCTCTCTCTGTGCCTCTCTCTGTTTGTCTCTTCCTCCCTCCCCCTCTGTCTCTCTCTGTATGAGAGATAGAGAGAGACAGGCAGCCGCAACTCCAGGAGCTCTGCCCGCCCGAACGCTCGCTCGCTCCAGGAGGAGGCAGCTGCAGCCCCCCCAGCCGACATGCCGGGCCCTCCGCTGCCTCCGGGGGGGGGGAGGGAGAGAGGAAGAGCCGCACCCGAGGGGCCAAAGAGCCACTTGTGGCTCGCGAGCTGCGGTTTGCCGACTACTGTAGTAGGGGAAGTGAGGATAGCCAAATCTAAGTAATAATAAAGGTTGAGAAAATGAAAAATATAGATTTTTTTAAAAAAATTCTGAGTTGTTAAATAACTTTGCATTTAGGAGAATTTGTTGAGAAGAATATATGGTACTTATATAGCCCAACCAGTGTGCTTCTGATAGGCAACCATTTTAAAATCCTTTCTGGGACAAATTATGTATTATTTTTTCAGGTATAATCATGCATGGACAGAATAGATATATTTCACAAACATTTCTTTCAAAAACTGCTTATGAAATTATAATAAGCAAGACCTTTAGTCCAGTAGGGCAACTTAGTTGTAAATCTTTACTTATTTATCATGCTTATATGGCTTCACATTTCACAACAGTGTGACTTTGGGCAGTGTACAACAGTGAATTAAAAAGAAAAATCAATAAATTCATAAAAACAGATATCCACTGAAAACAATAAAGAATAGTGAAAGGCTTGTAAACAGAGATAATGATGTTAACTGAAGGGAGTCATTACAATATCGCCCTGATCCACATCTTTATTCTACCTGTCTGCCAAAAAATCTCATTATAGTATACAATACATGGCTTTTGTGTGCACTGTATCCTCATAGCAACTCTGAAAATTAGGTTAATATAGACTGACTGAAATTCTGACTGGCCCACATCTGTCCATGAGTTTGGTAGACATAAATGTTTAAGGAGACTGAAATTTTTAATCAAGTATGTGGGTAATCCCAGAGGAAAATAAATTTAAAACTCAATAGCCAAATTTAATAATAATAGCCAAATTTATTGACCGCTCCCTCTCCCCACAGGGACTCGGGGCGGTGCACAGGGGAAATAAAAACAATAAATATACAACATACATAGCAAAATTAAAACAGATTAAATTAATTCCTGTGCTAAAATCCCATTAACTAAAAATCCCCATACATTTAAAAACCCATAGAGAGAGAGACTACCCTAGGCCGGCCAGGCGGAAAAGATGAGTCTTCAATTTCAAGCGGAAGGAGCGGAGGTCCGTGGTCGTTCTAATATCGGGGGAAGGTCGTTCCAGAGGGCCGGGCCCGCCACAGAGAGAGCCCTTCCCCTGGGCGTCGCCCGCTGACAAAGTCTAGTGGACGGCACCCGGAGAAGTCCCTCTCTGTGGGAGCGAATCGGCCGTGAGGATGTGTGAGGCAGGATCCAATCCTGCAGGTAGCTAGGTCCCGAGCCATGGAGCGCTTTAAAGATGATAGTTAACACCTTGAAGCGCACCCGGAAGACGACAGGCAGCCAGTGCAGCTCGCGCAAGAGCAGTGTAATGTGGGTAAACCGAGTGGTTCCCATGATTGCTCGCGCGGCTGCATTCTGAACTAACTGAAGCCTCCGGGTGCACTTCAAGGGGAGCCCCATGTAGAGAGAGTTACAATAGTCCAGTCGGGATGTCACGAGGGCATGAGTCACTGTGCGAAGGGCGTCCCGATCCAATAGGGGGCGCAATTGGCGGACCAGGCGGACCTGGTAAAACGCCCTCCTGGCCACGGCTGTCACTTGCTCTTCCATAGACAGCCGGGTATCCAGGAGGACACCCAAATTGCGCGCCCCATCCACAGGGGCAAGATGTTCGCCCCCTATGGCCAGCGTTGGAGAGAGCTGGTTGAATCGGGCAGCTGGAAACCACAGCCACTCGGTCTTGGTCGGGTTGAGCCTGAGTCCGTTGCTTCCCATCCAGATCCGCACGGCTTCCAGGCACTGGCACATCACCGCTACGGCATTGTTGGGGTGGTTTGGGGTAGATATATACAGCTGAGTATCATCAGCGTATAGATGGTACTCTACCCCAAAACCACGGATGATCTCACCCAGCGGCTTCATGTATGCATTAAACAGGAGAGGCGAGAGGACCGACCCCTGAGGCACCCCACATGTGAGGGGCCTCGGGGTCGACCTCTGCTCCCCTGCCAACACAAATTGCGATCGGCCAGAGAGGTAGGAGGAGAACCACCGTAAAACGGTGCCTCCCACCCCCAACCCCCCCAGCCGATGCAATAGGATACCATGGTCGATGGTATCGAAAGCCGCCGAGAGGTCTAATAGGACCAGGATGGAGGAACAACCCCCATCTCTGGCCCTCCAGAGATCATCTACCAACGCGACCAATGCCGTCTCGGTGCTATGCCCGGGCCGAAAGCCGGACTGGCACGGGTCTAGATAATCAACTTCCTCCAGGTGACGGGGAAACTGTTGTGCCACCACACTCTCGACAACCTTCGCCAAAAAGGGAAGGTTGGAGACGGGACGATAGTTGGTTAAAAGAGCTGGATCCAAAGAGGGCTTCTTAAGGAGGGGCCTCACCATAGCCTCTTTTAGGGAAGCAGGCAAGGAACCCTCACTCAAAGAAGCGTTGACAACCTCTTGGAGCCAGCCTCGTGTCACCTCCCAGGATGCCAGTACAAGCCAGGAGGGGCACGGGTCCAATAAACATGTGGTGGCTCGCAGTCGCCCACGTAGCCTGTCCATATCCTCGGAAGCAACGGAGTCAAATTCCTCCCAAACAAGATCCGCCTCGTGGCACCCCACTGGACCAAGAATGGGGGCTAACTCGTTCTGTATCTGAGCGGTTTTGTCCTGCAGAAAAGTCACAAATTCCTCTGCTCTACCCTGTAGCGGGGCTTCCCGCACCCTCTGTTGAAGGAGGGAACGGGTCACCCTAAACAGGGCGGCAGGGCGGTTTTCTGCGGATGCTATGAGAGTAGCACAATGATGGCGTTTGGCCACTCTCAGCGCCACAATGTAAGTCCGTAAATGGGCTCTTACCTGTGTCCGGTCAGATTCAGAGCGAGTAGCCCTCCATCTTCCCTCTAGGCATCTCTTGCGGCGTTTCATCGCCCTCAGCTCCTCGGTAAACCAAGGAGCCGGGGCGGCTCGGCGCCGCAAGATAGGCCGCAAGGGCGCGACCCGATCCAAGGCTCCCGTGGTCGCAATATTCCATGCGGCCACGAGGTCCTCCATCGGGGCGCGGGTCAGGGGTACAGGAAGTGGCCCAAGCGCCATCTGGAACCCATCCGGGTCCATCAGGCGCCTGGGGCGGAACCAGATAGGTGGTTCTGGCACCGCCTCCTCGCGGAGGGGAGTAGCGGTCGGAAAGTCGAGCCGGAGAAGTGAGTGATCCGACCATGACAAGGGTGTGATGACTATGTCCCCTATACCCAGATCACTCTTCCATTGGCCTGAGACAAAAATGAGATCCGGTGTGTGTCCACCCTCGTGGGTGGGGCCTTGAATTAGTTGGGTCAGGTCCATGGCCATCATGGAAGCCATGAACTCCCGACCTACCTCGGATGATTCGCCCAACGATGGCAGTGTAAATGGCTGCATCTTAAAGATGTTCCATTCACTGACAGAACCTAGTTCCATTTGTCCCTCATGCCCAAAGGAAATGCAAAGGAAATGCAAAGAAGAATGCAGCTTTTAACTGAAATCATAGAAATATAGGAAAATGCCACTCTGCCTTATTAAACAGTAGCTGTATAAAAGCTTCTCTCTCTTTCTCTCTCCCTCTTCCATCCACTCCTTCTATCTCTTTATCTCCCTTTCTCTCTCTTTATGTCTATGTCTGTCTGTCTGTCTGTCTGTCTGTCTGTCTGTCTGTCTGTCTGTCGGTCGATCGATCGATCGATAGATAGAACCATCTCACCGGAAGCAGTGAGATGGTTCCGCCCCAGGCGCCTGATGGACCCTGAGAGGTTCCAGATGGAGCTTGGGCCAATACCTGAGACCCTGACCCGCGACTCGACTGAGGACTTAGTGGCCGCTTGGAATAGTGCGGCCATGGGGGCCCTGAACCGGGTCGTGCCTTTGCGGCCTCTCACCCGGCGCCGAACCACCTTGGCTCCCTGGTTTTCCGAGGAGCTGAGGGTGATGAAGCATCAGAAGAGATGCCTAGAGAGCGAGTCTGACCGGACACTGGTAAGGTCGCACTTGAAGACCTACCTAGTGGCGATAGGAGCGGCGAAGCATAATTATTTCTCTGCTCTTATCGCGTCTGCAGATAACCGCCCTGCCGCCCTGTTTAGGGTGACCCGCTTCCTTCTTCACCAGAGGGCGCGGGATGCCCCCTTGCGGGGTCATGCGGGGGAATTTGGGTGTTATCTGCATGATAAAATCGATCAGATCCGGGATGGGTTGGCCTCCGATTGGACTAGTTCAGATGGGCTGACGGAGGCAGGTCTCGCGTCCGCTATCTGGGAAGAGTTCGATCCTGTGACTCCTGAGGACATGGATAGGATGCTGGGGTGGCTGAACGCCACCACATGTTTATTGGACCCGTGTCCCTCCTGGTTGGTATTGGCCTCCTGGGAGGTTACACGAGGCTGGCTCCAGGGAATTGTCAACGCTTCTTAAGTGAGGGGTTTCTGCCGGCCACCTTGAAAGAGGCGGTGGTGAGGCCCCTCCTCAAGAAGCCCTCCCTGGACCTGGCTGTGTTGGCCAACTACCATCCTGTCTCCAACCTTCGATTTCTTGCGAAGGTTGTTGAGAGTGTGGTGGCGCGGCAGCTCCCTCAGCACCTGGAGGAAACTGTCTATCTGGACTCGCGCCAGTCCAGCTTCCGGCCTGGGTACAGCACAGAGACGGCATTGGTCACGTTGGTGGATGATCTCTGGAGGGCTCGGGATAGAGGTTGTTCCTCTATCCTGGTCCTGTTAGATCTCTCAGTGGCTTTTGATACCATAGACCAGGGGACTGCAAAGTCGGCTCTTTTAAGACTGGTGGACTTCAACTCCCAGAGTTCCCCAGCCAGCATAGCTGGCTGGGGAATTCTGGAAGTTGAAGTCCACCAGTCTTAAAAGAGCCGACTTTGCAGACCCCTGCCATAGACCATGGTATCATGTTGCGCCGGCTGGAGGGACTGGGGGTGGGGGGCACCGTGTTGCGGTGGTTCTCCTCCTACCTCTCCAACCAGTTGCAATTTGTGTTGGCAGGAGGGCAAAGGTCGATGTCGAGGTGCCTCACCTGTGGGGTACCACAAGGGTCGGTCCTCTCGCCTCTCCTGTTCAACTTTTATATGAAGCCGCTGGGTGAGATCATCCATGGTTTCGAGGTAGAGTTCCATCAGTACGCTGATGATACTCAGCTGTACATCTCTACCCCAGACCACCCCAACGATGCTGTGGAAGTGATGTCCCGGTGTCTGGAGGCTGTGCGAGTCTGGATGGGGAGAAACAGGCTCCGACTCAACCCCTCCAAGACCGAGTGGCTGTGGCTTCCAGCGTCACAATATAGCCAGTTGGTGCCATCTCTGGCTATTGGGGGCGAGTCATTGGCCCCTACAGAGAGGGCTCGCAACTTGGGCATCCTCCTGGACTCGCAGCTGTCTTTAGAAGATCATATGACAGCCGTGGCCAGGGGGGCTTTTTATAAGGTTCGCCTGATACGCCAGTTGCGTCCCTTTCTGGATCGTGACGCTCTACACACGGTCACTCAAGCCCTTGTCACCTCCCGTCTGGACTATTGCAATGCTCTCTACATGGGGCTTCCCTTGAGGTGCACCCGGAGACTCTAGTTAGTTCAGAATGCGGCCGCGCGGGGGATTTTGGCAGCTTGTAGAAGCTCCCACGTGACACCTCTCCTGCGTGAGCTGCACTGGCTGCCTGTGGCTTTCCGGGTGTGCTTCAAGGTACTAGTAACCACCTTCAAAGCGCTCCATGGCAAGGGACCTGGTTATCTTCAAGACTGCCTCCTGCTACCAAATACCTCCCACCGACCAGTTCGCTCCCACAGAGAGGGCCTCCTCAGGGTGCCATCGGCTAAACAATGTTGGCTGGCGACCCCCAGGGGGAGAGCCTTCTCTGTGGCAGTCCCTGCCCTCTGGAATGACTTACCCCCTGACCTATGGACGATCACCGACCTACGCCTTTTCCGTTGGGCCTTGAAGATCTATTTATTTCGTGCGGCCGGCCTGGCGTAGTCTTTAATTTGTTTTAGCAGGGGTTTTAATAGGGGTTTTAGGACAGGCCAACTATTTAATGTATTTTTAATTGTATTTTATGTTTTATATTATCGATTTTACCTGCCTGTACACCGCCCTGAGTCCCAGTAGGGAGAAGGTGCGGTATACAAATTGAATAAATTCTAATTCTATCATCTCATTACATTGTCCATTCACTTGTTTTAATTCCTTAGGGAAATAAAGGTGCCCTTGGCTCACCAGGATTTAATGGAGAACAAGGAATTAAAGGTCCCCAGGTGAGTTTTTGCAACTCAGTTTCAAAAGGAGGGAAATGTCATTGGGGGTACATTGGGCGGAGGAGGACAGAGGTTGTGTTAACCCATTGCAAGACAAGCAACACCAATTTCAATAGCAATTTATTGGTTAAATTTCTAACTAATTTATAGATATCAGTTTAATTGCAAAAAGTTTTTGTAGATTATTTCTGATTGCATCAAAACCATCAAGTATTATCTTTACTTGTCAAATAATATATTTTATGATGGTATTAATTTATGTCAAGATCTCCCCAAAACAGCACCTAAGAAAAAGCTGGCTACAAAAGGAGATTATGGGTGATATTTATATAAGTAAAATAACATTAAATAGAATAAAAAATCAAGGTAAAAAAAGTTCAATTAAGCATTGTGCAATCAGAAACCAGGAATCCAAAAAATCAGGAGTGTCAAACTCACGTCGTCACAGCAGCATCACGGGATATATTGGGACTTTCCCCCCCTTCGCTAAACCAGGTATGCGCGTAGCCAGTACATGATAGATCCGGCCCATGGGTCAGAACTTTGATAGCCCTGCAAAAGATCATGAAAGCAAACCCTCAAATACATATAGGAGACTAAAAGCTGCCAGTCCTCAACAACAACTGTTGGAATTTTTTTTTGTCTCTCTGTATGTGTGTATGTATAACATTGTCATCTGAAGTTATTAGGAGTGTTACTGTCTGGAGAATTTAGATTCATAGACTTGGAGGTTATATTAGAGGTCATGTAGTCCAATCCTTAACTCAGTGCATTTCTTAATTCTAAAGAATATTAACTAATAATGTTAAGAATGTAGTAGAATTGCTAAGCCACATGGGAAACACTGTAAAAATAATGGGTGTAGTCTTTATACCACGCATATTCCAGTGACATGATATCCGACTCATGCAAATATCTATGTGCACGCTAAATGAAGGTAGGGCTTTGGGTATTATATTATGTTATCTTCTCATGATGCAATTGTGAAGATTTCTTTTTATAGATGGGAAATGGTAAATTCATTCATTTCTGTTCAGTCAGTGATGTGTCAGTACTGTGGCTTTGGGAGTTCATAAAAAACCCATATTTCAAGAATTTACCAATTTTGTATCAGAACTTTTCTGCTTCAAATATTTAATTCTGCTTATTTGTACAGGGACCACCTGGCACAACTGGAATCCCTGGCCTTCAAGGAGAACCTGGCCTCCCTGGCCAGAGGGTAAAGTTCTTTCTGTCATCAAGAATGTTCTTAAAGAGCAAATTATAGATACTCTTAGATGGGAAAAACTCATCTTATTATTGTCTGTTTCTTGTCATCATCATGGCTGAAGAGTAGTTTAATATTAAACTACTATTAAACTATTTAATTAATATTAAACAGCTATGGGACTAGGAGTAGAAAATATTTTTTATTATGGATCCTGTTGGGAGTCAATTACTTTTCATCCTGGCAGGCAAGAAGTCTAGATAGCACTTCTCATTAATAAGAGCTGAAGAGCTGTTTCATAATCCCTGTATGCACTTGGGTTGGCCCTATGGCCACTGTGGCTGTGAGATTATCAGGCATCTTTCCTGGTAAAACAGAAGATTAGGCCACAGCCGCAGACATTTTGATCAGTTATAAAATTAGATTAGCCCCAAATGGCCCAGTGTTTTTTTTTCTTTGAGGTTTTAAGAGAATTTGCTCTGCAGGTGAGCAATATCAAGGACCAGCATTTGGAGGCCTCCTGTCCCCAAGCCAGAAGTAACAAAATTTCCTCCAATACTCTGTTAAAACCATCAAATTAACAGCTGTTGCCTTGCTTTTGGCAAGAATCTGATAATAATAAAATAACCCTGGGTAATTAACTACTTCCTTTTTGTGAAATAAAAAACCAAGGTCCTATTGTGAATTTTCATTCATTGGCGGACTCCTGGAGTTCGTGATTAGCAAGAGGGAGAAGACTTCCTACTGCACTTTCACTATACCACGTGGGATTTCATAGATTTTGATCATGTCTTGTCATAGTCACCTGTTTTCTAAGCCAAAGAGTTGCATATTTTCAGGTCTTTTTCAGAAATGTGTCGCACACCCTGACAATTTTTCTGATTCTATATATATATATATCCTTTCCAGCTGTATTATTTCAGCTGCAGACTTTTTCCACAGCGGCTCCTGCTCTATGGAACATCCTGCCTTCGGAGATTAGAATGACTCCAATTTTGTTAGCCTTTGTAAGGGCCTGAAAACCTTGCTATGTTCCCAAGCTTGGGGTACTGAATGTATCAAGGGCCCTGTTCCCTGGCTGTATTGTTAACTGAGCAAGTATCTTGGCTGCTGTGTACATTTATTGTATTGTTTTTGTTGTTTTAAGTGTTTTTAGTGTTTTAAGATCTTTTTGAATTGTAAGCTGCCTGGAGTCATTGACTCAGATGGGCAGCTATAGACATTGAATAAATAATGAGTAAGATTATATGTGACAATAGGAACTGTATACAGTAATTCCAGATGAGAATGCATCATGCATTTGTATAAGGGCACTACGATGTTGGCAGTTTTATTTTTAGTCTCTTTCTTGATTATCTCTTGTGTGGAGCTTGCCTTTTTCATGGCAACTGCACATTGAGTCAACCTCTTGAGCTACCTATTATGCACTCAAGATCCTTTTTATGCTTACTCATAATTGTGGACATGAAGCTAGAGTTTTGTTGCCTAGTTTGAATTGAATTTAATTTGCTATAAACTTAACAATTCACATATTTAACAAGTTATTTTGAAATCTTTAAGGTAGTGAAAATCATTTGATTCTCACTACCTTAAACACTTTGACATCCCAAGCCAGTATCATTTATGAAAGACCTTCCTTTTTATTTTCTGCAATGAAAAAAATGCCTGTTCATCCCCAAATTTTGCATGACATTTTTAATCATTCAATAATACATAAAAGGACAAGTATCTTTATTCCATGAAAAAAAAGTTTACTGAAGAGGGACTTTGTCAAAGCTTTTTTGAAATTCTATACAAATCTACACAAGCTTTCTTCCATTCCCAGGCTCCCTTGTGAGATTCCATTAAACCTTAGAAGGCTGATGAGGCAAGATTTACCTTTGCAGAATCTACATTGATTTTTCATAGCAAGGCTTGTTTCTCTATATGTTTAAGGGTTTTTCCCTTCTTTAATAATTATTTCCATTCATTTTTCAGTTACTAATATGTCCATCCTATAATTTCTTGTTTCTGTAGGGTGCTAGTGGTCCAGCTGGAGCTGTTGGGGAACGTGGTAGGTCTGGTCCTCTTGGTAAAAAGGTCAGTTTTTTTTTAAATAGCTCTAATAATTATTAGTTAAATGACAGAAATGGTGGCAGTTGAAATAAATCTTGTCTTCACTGCCTCATATATATCTTTCCAGTCTTAACCAGTACATCAAGCTGGCTCTCAAAAATGTCTATAGAAACTAAGAATATTGTTAAAATCTTTAAATATTTAATTTGAGATCATAATATCATTAAACTTTCCCATTGGAATGTTAAAAAGCGTATTGTATATTGCTTAATTTTAAGAATGCACAGGGAAATGCAAGTTTAATGGTTGAGATTTACTCAAAGAATACTGGATTCTTTATCACTCCTGTTATAGCAACTTGGAAGTTCTCCTGAACTCAGAAATATACTTGAAGGAGCAGCTTCAGCTGGTGCACAAGTTGCGTTTCTCTGTGAATGGGAATCTTTGGTGACAGTACCTCATTAAAGTTAGATTACTGTAGTACTCACAATATTTGGGCTGCCATTGAAGACTACCCAAAGATTACAGTGGGTGCAAAATGTGGTAGCTTGCTTGCTGACAGGTGAAATTTGCCTTAACAAGATAACACGTTTGCTGCAGTTGCTATATTTGCTCTCAGTAGGCGTTAGACTGCAATGCCTTTAAACTTTTGAATGGCTCAAGGCCCTGTTACCTGTAGCTGTAGAACCATCTTCTCTGACCAGAACTTGTCCATTCTCTGCACTTAATCCAAGAATTGTTCCTTTGGATTCCTCCCTGTGGCCTGTCAGGAGAAGGGGAGTCCAGAGACAGGTGTACTCAGTGGCTCCTTATTTTTGTGGAATAGCTTTCCCCTTGAGGTCCTCCACTATTGACTTTGAGGAAGTGCTTTATTGCTGCCCCTTTGAGACTCTGATAATGCTTATGCCCTGGACTATTGTTACTTTTTATTTGGTTGTTAAGATTTTTTAATATTAGTCTAACATTGACATTGTTGGAGGTAATATGCTGTCTTTTTAAATCACTTATAAAGGACTGTAAAGCACTGTGAAAGGATATATAAGTCTAAGTGCTATTGCTAATACTATTATTCTCTGTGCACTGTGTGTATATATTACATGATGCATTCAAACAAAAATTTCAGGGTGAAGCTGGTGAGCCTGGTCCAAAGGGGCCCATTGGTCCTCCTGGCCCCCGAGGAGAAATGGTGAGTGTTACTAGGAACCAGTATTACTCAGTACTCAAAGATCAAGTATTAACAGATTCCAGGGATAATCAACATTTTCTTGTTAAAGCATCAAGAGCACTGTCCACATGTTTCTTGATTGGAAACCTTGATTGTTCCCTGCAGGTCAGCCCAGATGGCTTACAAGCCATTTCACTCCTGTTGTTGAAAGAACATCCTTAGTACTAAATTGTTTAGAATGTAATGCCTATTATGGTACAGCAAATATGCAAAGATACTTTTCAGGATCCCAAGACTGTTCCTTATTTTGATTTGTGCCTTTGCATCTTGTAGGGAGATGATGGACGAGATGGAGTTGGCAAGGAAGGACCTAAAGGCAGAACTGTACGTTTAGGATCATTTTTTAGACTTATAAAAAATATCTGAAATTTCCTTAATCCATACAGCATGGGCAGCAGAAGAATTTGCTGCAAGGGAACCAAAGGTCTCTTGCCTTATAACACAAGACTGCCTGTTTTCTTTTGTTCTCCCTTGGCAATAACAACACCCACCTTCCCACACCCAATTTTGACAATATCTCTGATTTTCTTCCAAGCTCTTTTGTGTCCATGTCTCAAACCTACTTTTCCTTGGCCTTTTCTTCTCTTCCCCATACCTGCTCAGTAGGCAAAATAAATGAAATATAAAATCTGTAGTCTGCAAGCTGCCTTTCTGGTTTTTATCTCTTCATAAATAAGTTTTCTTCCCCATAGAACCTTCCTGATTTGCATAATTCAATTCTGTGGATAATTTTTAATTGATGCCAGTAGAGGTAGTTTTTTTTTAAAAAGCACCTTTTAAACATACTCATATGAGAAAGTTTTAAGTATTTGGAACAATGAATTTGGGGGAAATGATTAAACTTCATTATAAGGATTATGGTCTGATTTGAGTCATTCTCAGCGTCAAAATAACATACCTTTGGGATTTGGGATTCCCCTTTTGAAAGCTCCCTGAATTTAACTGGACAGAATCCCCATGCAGGCTGGATTATTATATTCAGTAACTCTTCCAAAGAGTTATATTGATCAGTTGGGTTTTACAGCAGAACAAAATCTTCAGTAGTGCCTCTGTTGATACCCATAATCACTAGGAAAGGGATCAGGGGAGGTGGGAGGAAGCCAACTCTTCTGGTTCTAAGACTTAAATTTCTTTTCTCCACAGGGACAACCCGGTTTCCCAGGATACCCAGGATCACGGGTATTTAAAACACTTTCTAGTTTTTGTAGAGTACTTTAACTCCTATATGATCTTTATTAGAGAGTAAATGCTCTGCTTTTCATTTTGGACTAGGGTGTACCTGGAGATCACGGTGATGATGGTAAACTTGGCTCCAAAGGAAGCAGCGGTGAACGGGTAATGCCATTTCATCCTTTGACTCATCTTTTCCCCCCAATGATTTTCTTTGTTCTAAATGGCATTTTATAACAATTACTGGCAGAGCTATAGTGTACTTAATTAGAAGAAAGATAACAAGTGAAAGTTGTATCACCCTGACAGTGTAATAGGAGATGGGCTATTCTTATCTTTTATAATA